>WOFM01000202.1:0-664894 GCA_011428145.1 Ericerus pela | reverse complement strand
TTTATTATTATTTAATTCATTTCTGACTAATTTCATGTTTTCAATTTCAGTTATTTTCAACAACGTGTTCGCACCACGTTTTCATTAATGGCGCACTTCTTTGTTTTATCACCCAATTTTCAAACAAATTCATTAACATGTCTTTTAAATTTCATTATTCTAGTAATAAATATTTACTGTACTTACAGGTATTCTCAGTAGTTGGCTTGGTGATACTATTTTATGGTAGAATGACGCCATATTTTTCCAAAAAACATGAATAAAACAAAACAGTAAATTAACGAAAATATATTCACACTTGAACACAAAAACGAACTAACTACTTAATGGCTTATTTGACTTTAATTACATTTTACTCACTGATAGATGGCTTATTTGGCTACTTAGACTAAAATCACATTCAAAAATACTTCATTAACTTTGCTGCTGTTACCATGTAAGAATAATATGTACACGAGGAACTATATGAGTTTATTGTGTGAGTACAACGGACAAACTGTAACGTATATAACATAAAATATGGCGTAGTATACTCTTGAGGTTCTCGATGTCTTGTATTGATATGTACGTTGAATATATATCGATAGTTATATTGATAACTATCGATAGGTTCCACACCTGTATTATATATCTGAGAGTTCTTACTCTTGCTTATATGTTCTTTCTTATTTACTTTACATAATACTCTTACGTAGATACTGTTGTTCTACACTCCACCTACACTCGCTCACTAGCCATTAGCGCTATTACTTTGAACAACGTAAACTAACACTTTCAGGTTGTGCGAACAAACACGACTGTTTTCATCCGTTCACCCGAGAATGCTGAAACCCGTTTCCCACTCAAACTGTAATCTCGTAATGGAGGGAGATCATTCATCTTCCTCAAACTTATAATTTGTATTCTCGATCATTGCATTAAAGTATCTCAAACTAATTTATTCCTTTCTTTGGGTTTCAACCTCACTTCATGGTAGACAGAGCTGCGATTCCTGAATAGTTAGTACTGAGTGATACTTAAGCTTTCAATTTAATTTTTTGCTATAGTATTCAAAAGTTTAAGGAACTATAAGCTTTTATTTTCATTAAAAGTTGTTTTCTTTACGAAATATATTTTAATTCAAGAGTTGTTAACTCAAGTGAATTTTTTTTTTCGTTTAATTTTTCGAAAAGTTCATCGAAAATTATTCGAAGGTTACTTCAATCATATTGGCGCCAAATTAACTTAACGCCATTTTAATCATCTTCCGAAAAATACTGGATCGTCTTTTTGTGGCAAGGTGAAACCAAAATCTTTTTTCGTCGATAGCAGATTACTTCGGACCTGGATCGTCTATTACAGCAAGGTGAAACATAGTAAATTCAAAAATCAGAGATCACTGTTGCATCAAATGAAGTCATCGTAATTTTCGAACATCATCATAATCAAAATTTCGTCGATTGAGTGTTACTGATTTCGTATGCTGCAAGGGACTGAAATTTTCTGAGGACAACCTGAAATTAATCAAGTACTGACCCACAGGAAAACTCCGATTACTCACAAACTCAGCTGAGAGATATTCAACGGAATTCCGCAAGTCACTGGTAATGTAATTTTCGATACTTTCAAATTATATATTTCATTTACTATTGCGGAAAACGATGGGATATATTCAGTGATTTTGTGGGACATTGAGCGAAATTAGTTACATAAAAATTAATTTTTTTCCTTGAAATTATTTTTCTTCATTCCTTTAAATTCCAAAACGATTAAATTCAAGAACCCCCTTTAGTTCGGTAAAAATCAAGTGAAATTTCACAGGATGATTAAGCTTAAAAATAAGTTCGAATAAAGCAGGTTACGAATGGTAAGGCTTTGGAAACAAATTTCTAACTGCAGATCAAATTGTGAAGGAACAATAAAAATTAAAGGAAAAGATTACAAAAAATTATTAGATATTTTTCAAAACGAAAAAAATAATAGAAGTAAGAATAAATTTAGTTGAATTTCCATTCTGGAAAACATTTTCGGGAGAAATTATCTTAGAAACTTTCTCAGTAAATGTTGGTGGAATAATTCATTATAAAAGAGGTATCAAAGTCGCAAAATTTGTGGAAATTTCAAAAAATATTTTTAGTATCCAAGCTTTGGACTCGATAGAATCTTTCAGAATTTTTCTTGAAAATTTTGAAAGAAAAAATCCACTTTAAAAACACTTAAAATTACGAAAACCAAAAAATATAATATATTAATAATAAGTAAAATACTTTCATAGTTTAACAAATTTCATGTTTCAACAATTTATTGTCACAAAAGAAAAAATCCTTTGTCACATTGGGCAAGTTTAATCATAAAATTTTCATGTCACAAAATTCCTTTGTTTGGAATACCAATGTATAAACTTGAAAACTTATTACAATAAAATATTATAGATAGTATTCAAGGACAATTTTCAATATATCTTTTGTCATAAACAATCACAAGGATTCAAATTTAAATAAGACTTATTCAAGTTTATTTTTGAAATATATTCTCAATTGGAATATTTTTTTCTTTTCATACACTAATTATATTACGAAAGATTAACAATTTAAAATAAAAAATAAAATTTTTTTTTTCTATTTAAAAAAAATAAAATAAAATTTTTTTTGGAAATTAATTTTTTGAAAATTGATTTTTAATTTTTTTATTTTTAATTTTTTTTCCTCAAAATTGAGTTGTTAGAACTAATTACATTACCAAGTACTCCAGAAAGCATGAATACAGCAAGCGAAAGAATCGCTACACCATCCCCTCAAGGAGGATCAGGCTCTGGGAGTACACACCCTCAAGTACATTATGTCATGCCAGCTGATGAAACTATACGTCCAATACAAGGTCCAAGTGGGAAAATATTTGATGGTCAATATTACTTGGACTGGAAACGGATGATAATAGCCTTGATAAGGGATTCGGGATATTGGGATGTTTTTGGTCCACACCCTGAACTTAAAATTTATATCGAAAACATGGATAATCTACAATATAGACCATCTTCGAATTCTGCTAAAGCTTATTTTAAAAAACAAGAATGTGCAAAAGCATTTATCATGGAACGAATGACATATAATGTATCGAAACAAATTAGAGAATGTAAAAAGGTAGATCAAATTTTTGAAAAAGTAGATATAACCTATGGTTCCAAAACAAAAATAGTCGCAAATATGGCAAAATCAAAATGGACTGCTTTTAGATTTACACCAGGTGGAAATATAAGAGGTTTCTTAAATAAATGGGACATATTAGTACAAGAAGTTCGTGATGCAGGGAAGGAAGTATCTGAAGATGAGGAATTGGAAAACCTTCAATTGGCATTAGGATACGAACAAACCATTGCAAAAATGCAATTTGAAAACCTCCCTGAAAATAGAAAAAATTTAGAAGTATTCAAACAAATATTAAAAGAAGACGGTGATAAAAAAATGAGAGATAAACAAATTAAATTACAATATCAATCGTCTAACAAAAAATTTGATAATAATGGGAATAAATTTAAAAATAATAATACGAATTATAATAATAATAAAGACAATAGATGGAACAGAAATAATAATTATAGACAAAATAATAATACAAACGGTAATAATAATGGAAATACAAACAATAACAATTATAGAAATAATAACTCAAGAAATGAAAATAATAATCATAATAATCAAAGTAATTATAATAAAAATCAAAATAATAATAGAAACAATGATCAATCGTCCAGAAAAAATAATAAAGAAGAAAGATGTTTTATATGTAATCAAACGGGACATTATAAAAATAAATGCCCCGATTATAAACCAGAAAATAAGGAACAAAATAAAGAAAAACAAAAAAATAAAGATAAAAAAGAAGAAGAGAGACCAATTAAATTGTCATACATGGTAAAAAAATACAACAAAAACGAAGACTGGCTACTAAAAAAATTAATTAAAGATAACACAAAAAATGAAAATTATGTACACTTAAAAAAAAATGTTACTTGATGGGGGGGCGGAGGTCCATCTCACATCAAATATGGAAAAATTAATTAATATAACAAAATTTAAAATTCCAGTAAAACTACAATGTGCACTTAAAGATACGTATTTGTATGCCACACATATGGGGAATATGAGAATATTAGTTGAAAATGAAAATAATATTCAAACAGCAATTGAATTATTGGAAGTACATTATGTACCAGATCTGTCATTAGACATTATGTCTGGAATCAAAGTAACAGAATCTGGAATTTTACATATGGATCAAGGAAAAGAAAAAATACAAACATATTTTATAGAAACAGGAGATATTTTATTTACATCTTATAAAATTGATGGAGTCTTTCAAGTAAATTATGATTACATAAATATACCAAAAAAATGTATGCCCGTCACCCAAAACCAAGATGACGATGAATGGGACTCTTTCTCTGTCGAACTAGAAATAGAAGAAGAGGAAGAAGAACCAAATAATAATAATTCAGAAGAAATTAATGAAAATAATAATATTACCACTGAAAATAATAATAATGAGAATAATAATGATGATAATAATAAAAAAAAAAATAATAATATTACAGATAATTCATTAGAAATAATCCAAAATAATACAAACAACCATAAAAAAATGATTTGGCATAGACGTTTGGGTCACTTAAATGGAAAATATATGAGATACCTACATAAAGTCACAGTAGGAATTCCAAAAACAATTATTTTTAAAGATGATGATTTTATAAATTGTGAGATTTGCAAAATAGCTAATAGCCAACGTCTAGGACATAATAATGTTAGAAATAAACCCCAAAGAAGACTGGAAATTATATCATCTGATATCATGGGACCATTCACACTCACAATAGCTAACCAAAAATATATACTAACATTTATCGATAATTATAGCAAATACACCTTCGTGATACCTATATCCAATAAAAGTCAGGTATTTACTGAATTTAAAAATATTTTTCTTTCAATGAAAAATAAATTCCCTGAAACACCAATAAGCCAAATAAGATGTGACAATGCAAAGGAATATATGGATCAAAAATTAGTGAAATTTTGTGAAGAAAATGGAGTTCAAATTGAAAATGTAGTTCCTTACTCGCCGGAACTGAATGGGGTTGCTGAACGGCAGAACCAAACCTTAATGAAAAGAGTAAGAAGTCTACTAATTGATGGTTATCTGGAAATTAAGTATTGGGCACATGCAATAGCTACAGCCGCATATTTAATAAACAGATCACCGACAAGAGTAAACTTAGAATACAAAACTCCATACAAAATTTTTTTTGGTAAAAAACCAAACTTAGACAATTTGAAAATTTTTGGATCATTAGTTTATAGGCATATTCCGTTAGAAGTTCGACAGCAAAATGCAACTAAGTCAAAAAATAGAAATGAACAAAAAATAGATCCAAAATTTGCACCAAGGGGAGAAAAAGGTATACTCATGGGATATACCACTACCGGATATTGCATAAGAGACCCTTTCTCAAATAAATTCAATATATCTTGTGATGCCAAATTTGATGAAAATAAAAATATATCAAACATTAAAAACTGTGAACAAGAACTGGTACTTAAACCAGCAAACTTTGTGAAAAATATAGTTAATATAAATACTTTTAACATTACAAAAACTATAGACAATAGGTGGATCGAAGACTGTATACCAACATGCTATAAAGATATTAAAAATAATCTTTTTAGAAAAGAATGGATGAAAGCTATTGAAGATGAATTTATTTCATTAGAGGAAATGGATGTGTCGGAATATGTGGACTATGATAAATCTTTAAAAACAATTGATACAAGATGGGTTTTTGTAACCAAACCAAATAATGAAGGATACCATCAACCAAAGGCAAGATTGGTTGCGAGGGGTTTTAAGGACAGAACCAAATACGAATTGGGACAAGTATTCGCCCCAGTCTTTCCAATTTGGATAGTAATATGGTTCCTATCAATCGTTAATAAATATGACTTGGAAATGGTTCAATACGACGTAAAAACGGCTTATTTAAATTCTCCTGCTATAGTTCCAATATATTTAAAAACCCCAGAAGGCTTACTAATGGAAAGTAACAAATTATTAAAACTCAGAAAATCTATTTATGGCTGAAAAACATCATCTAAATCGTGGTATAATTTAATAAACGAATATATTCTAAAAATGAACTTTGAAAGATCAAAAACAGACAAATGTCTATATTTCAAAAAATCAAAAGAAAAAATAATTTTAATGATCACATATGTCGATGACATATTAATAGCCTCAAATACCCCTGAATGGATTAAAAACGTAAATGATTCCTTTAACAAAAGATTTACCATGAAAATTGTTGATAACCCAAGATTTTATTTAGGATTTGAAATTATTAGAGATAGAAGAGAAAATACAATAACTCTAATACAATCACAATATATAGAAAAAATTTTAAAAAAGTATAATCAAAATGAATCAAATTTCATAAATACCCCTATAGAAACATCATTAAAAATTGAAGAAGATAAAAATTGTACAGATGATACAGAATATCATTCAATGATTGGAGCCTTGTTATATCTAGCTAAAATAACAAGACCAGATATTTCATTTGCAGTAAATTTTTTCTCAAGGTTCCAAACAAAATCAAATTCTAAATTAAAAAATCATGTAAGAAGAATATTTAAATATGTCAATACCACAAAAGATTTCTCAATTAATTTCACATCAGATAGTAAAGGCATACATTCATTCGTTGATGCATCTTATGCCCCAGATGTAAAAGATCATGAAATAAAAATATCAAATTTAAATCTAGGAAAATCAATATCAGGATTTTTGATATATTTAAATGGGGATTTAATTAATTGGAATGTAAGAAGACAAACAATCGTAGCTACAAGCTCAACTGCTGCTGAAATTATTGCGGTATTTGATGTTTTGGACTATATACAAGTCACATTCCTTCTACAAAAAGAAATATTCCAAGAAAATGACCCAGTAAGAATTTTCGAAGATAACATTTCAGCCCTCAGAATAATGTCGGGAGGAGCTCAAAAACAAGCAAGGGCATTAATGATAAAATGTTATGCCATTACACAATCGGTAGAGGATAAAGAAATAGAATTCAAAACTGTAGGTACAAACTCGCAATTAGCAGATATGCTGACATCGAAAAACAAAAATTTAGAAATCTAGTCGATAAAATCTTAACGACATCAAACCTCTCACAATAAAATTCATTAAATTCACAATAATCATATGGAAAATCGTTTATTTTTAGGGGAAGAAATATAGAAACTCAAGTCAAGAATCCCTGAATACAATAATCCTGCTTTTTGTAATATAGTACATGAAAAATATAATGTTCAAGAAAAGGAAAAATCACATGTTCAAACAAAATTAATAATATAATATACTTTTAGGCCAAATAATACTTGTTGAAACAAAATTTATTTTCGTGTAGGTATTCATTGTCATCTCTGCAAATTCAGGTTTTGAATAAACAGAGATCTGAATACAAATCATAAACATGATTTCACACGTTTAGTTGATATTAGTTTATCACATTTTGGAACACACTCATTCAACAAGTACTGAACAAAATTGAACAAAATTTTTCTCGAACAACATGAAAGATCGAAAAATATACGAATCAAAATCCATTAATATAATATATGTCGATAAAATTTTTTTTTTTTTTGAACATACATCGAAATACATGTTGTAATCTAGTCATTATTTATTATTAATTCAATTTTATGTAATTTATTTTATTTTTTTTTGTTGTTTGGGAAATGAAAGTAAAAGTGTAATAATATTGTAATTCAAAATTTTTTACTCGCTATAAATCATGTTCGCTCGTTTCGTTGAACTGTGGGGGGGTGTTGTTCTACACTCCACCTACACTCGCTCACTACTTTGAACAACGTAAACTAACACTTTCAGGTTGTGCGAACAAACACGACTTTTTTCATCCCTTCATCCGAGAACGCTGAAACCCGTTTCCCACTCAAACTGTAATCTCGTAATGGAGGGAGATCATTCATCTTCCTCAAACTTATAATTTGTATTCTCGATCATTGCATTAAAGTATCTCTAACTAACTTATTCCTTTCTTTGGATTTCAACCTCACTTCAGATACCATTCTCACAACAATCGATTTATTTCGATTTTTTACAGATCGATTATCTTGTGAGATCGATTTTTTTGGTGTCGATTTCAATCGATTGATCAAAAATCAGGATCACTAAACTGACGTGTGTTTTTATTTTATAGAGATAAAATGTGTATATTATGTTGGAATTTTTTAGCTTCATCAGTGATTCCTTCTTCGATTAATATATTTTTAATGATTTATATTAATCCTTCTGCGTAAAATTTTTCGCGCCGCTCGTCAATCCATCATACCGGTGAGTTATGTTTTCGCTACCGTCCGTATTACTGATGATAACTGATAAGAAGTAGAATACATTTGTAATAAATTGTGATAATATTCTAATGGGCCCGTATTCAGTCTTCATTCTGAATTTTTGAAAAGTTAACTGCTAAAGTAGTTACTGCTTGTCTTTCCAATTTCTGTTGATATTCATTTAGATAGTAACGAAGGCAAATTTGAAAGCTGAATCCCTCCATCTGGTCGTTTCTGCCAAAATGAGCGATATTGCAGACTGGTACAATCGGATTCCATTCTTCACAAAATGGTGGTTAACATTGACTCTGGGATTCTCAATAGCTGGACGTATTGGTTTATTCAAACCGTTGCGTATGCTATTGTTATATTCGCCCATTATACATAATTTTGAGGTAGGTAATCCGAGTGTGTTGAAATAATTGTCGCAATTTCCTTGGTTGTAAGTTGTCATTGATGTCAATAGCCGCTTTCTTTTAATTTTTGTTCTTATATCCATCATGATAATTGTTTTTTAAAAGCAACTTATCGTTGAAATACATCATCAATTTTACAGATTTGGAGACCTGTCACTGCCCTTTTCTACTATCCCGTGGGTCCAGCAACTGGATTTCATTTCTTAGTCAATTGTTATTTTTTATATCATTATTCTCTACGACTTGAGAAAGGTATTGTTGTAGTTGTTCCCTTAATTCGAAAACGGGTATAATTTCTGTAATCATTTGAAATAAATTTTTGAATTTCAGAGGAATTTGATGGACGACCTGCTGACTACTTTTACATGTTATTAATTAATTGGTTCAGTTGTACATTGATTGCGTTGGCTATTGAATTGCCGGTACATATTTTTCTTAAAAGTTGGTTCCTTATTTAAATCAATGTAATCGTAATCGAATTCATTTGTTTCAGTTACTTATGGATTGTATGGTTCTGAGTATTTTGTATGTTTGGTGTCAACTAAATAAGGATAGAATTGTTCAATTTTGGTTTGGAACTACTTTTAAAGCTATGTATTTGCCATGGGTCTTATTTGGGTTTAATTTTATCATCGCTGGAGGGTGAGTAAAAATTTTACACTCTTATTATGTTTCGTACATTTTATATAACTGAAATCGATCACTTAAAACGAACTTGGCTAAGTGGATTCTGTAAAAATTGGAAGCCTTATTGCAAATCGTCCCATTGAATTTGAATTAAAACAGATTTTATAAAATAATTTCCCCCTAAGTCAGAAGTAGGGGCAAAAACTAACAAGAAAAAGTAATGAAAAATTACAATTCTTTTCTTCAATCAAAATCGGCAGATTATATGGCATCCCTAGATTACAAATGAATTTTGAGAAATCCCTTATTATCTGCTTTTTCCGGAGGCAGGAGTCAGGTAATTAATCAATAATTTAAGAAAATGATTCAAAACTCAAAATTAAAATTTATCAGAAACTGTGGGAATCGACTTGTTATCCTAGTAAATCGATAATACGTTGAACTTTTGGAAGTATTCTCATTCGGAGCAATCGTCATAGGGTAGTGCTTGGTTCTGAAAAAGTGAAGAATATCTCTTTCGAGAATCTACCCTGTTGAGTCGTTATTATTATTATTTATATTTATATTGAAATTTTCCCTAAATAATAATAATGATGAAGTATGGGGAAATTAAATTTCGGTTCTGCAGATAGCAAACCATAGTTTCACGACGGAAAGCTGATTGAATCGCATTTTTTTGAATAGATGTTCCCTTCATTTAACCTTTCCCTTCAGTTTTTTTCACTAACTTAATTTTTGTTTCCTTTTAATTGGGTTTGATCAATGTGAACGCCGATGTGAAACAAGGTGATGTTTGATATTCGGTGGATAATGGTCTCCCAGTATGAATTTTCCTCTCACATATTGGAGCACCGATGGAACCATACCGGATATATCGTCATTTTGGGTCGGGATTAAGGCAGTAACTGGTCTTGAAACTGAAAATTTTTACCTGTCAAGCCGAGTACCCAATAACTGCGCCACAAAAACTCTTCCACTTTTATTACTCAATTTCAATTGAAATAAATATTCCCGATATTGATTTTTTTGAAAGCTGCCAAGTAATTTTTAGTTTTTTGGTGCAGAAATATTTGTGAATCTTTTTTTTTATTATTATGAGATTGCCAAATAATAAATGTGAACGTTTGCTTCAAGGACCCGGATTTTTCCCTGTCAATTCGCAAAAGACGGTTTTTTGAAATGAAACTTCCTTGCACTGAGTAGTAAACTAAAAACGGTCAGACAACGAAGCCCAGCAAAGCATGTGAAAACAAAAAAATGTTACCATTGACCCTTCTTACAGAAACTAGACCATTTCAACTCTATTTAATTAATTTCCCTCTTGGCCTTCGCTATACATTTTCATTCATTACTTTCTTATCAGTGAAATGAAGATTGCCTGATTTAATTTTCACGTTGAAGTGTTCACTAATCGGTGAAAACAATTTTTTAAATTCATATGACTTTTTCTGCATTTTAATGTTTATACGAAACAAAAAACGAAAAATCACGTTGCCAACAAAACATTCTTCAAAATTCAAATTTCAGCGTAACAAGTTTCACTTCCACCGTGTGTCCGTGTACACAGTTTTTTTTTTTGTATGAAATTGTACCGTTTTAGGGGTGAAATTCTGCCATAAAGTAAATAATTATACTTCAAGTTGAACTTCCATAATGATCCTGATACAGCCTTCTTTTAATTTTCTTTAATTTTTTCCACTCCTAAATTTTGTGACTGGCTATGCTTGTTAATGAGTATTTCCTTGGTTTTTTTCAAATTATCAATATGCATTTTTATGGAAATTTTCAGTGGAGTTTCCGAATTGACTGGTATCCTAGCTGGTCATATTTATTATTTCTTGAAGTTTACGTATCCTCAAGAATATGGTACTCAATCGTTCTTGACTACGCCTACATTCTTGTGAGTATTACAAGTATTTTTTAGTGGAGTAACAGCTTTTATCCCCTTCTATATTTTTTCTCTGGGATTTTACGTGCAGCCTAAATTTTTTCACTCGTATTTCAAATGTTCTGTTAAGTTATTTAATTGTTCGTTTTTCTAGGTACAAATTTTTCCCTAGCCGTGGAACTGCTGCGGGTTTCGGAGTACCACCACCACGAAATACTGCTGCATCGACGAATCAGTCGATTTTCGGTGGACACAATTGGGGTAGTAGAGGTCGTGTTCTACGAGATGAAGTCGACTAGTATATTTTCTTTCAAGAACCAAAGAAATGGTGTGCATGAATTTGCATTTTGCGTAGTCTATAGACTGCGCTTGTACATTCAGTGAAACGATTGCATTTCGTTAAATTCCTGTTGTTTTTTGTTTCTTGTATTTATATCAAAATGAACGGCGCTCGGTTTCAACTTTTTGTTATTACACCGTTATGACGAGTATTGCATTTTGAAAATGTTTTTTAATGTTTCGGTGGGATGTTCGTATATATCTTGGAATAACTGAATTCTGTACATATTTTTATGTCAATAATTTAGAATCTTATTTACTGATGTAAAGTATTTTGAAAAATAAATTAATTAAAAAAATACACCGTTACTTTATATGTTTTACTTAAATTCATAGCTTTTCTACAGTTTCGTTGGGTAAATTAATTATTTTGATAAATGAGATAGATTAATAGGTTTGTTGCGTTCGATTGGAACTGTTTCATTGTGGATTAGTCGTTACCGTCTTGAAGATTAAATTAATTTTTCGCAATTTGAGGAAATTCATTAATTTTATTAGATAGAAGATGGAGGGTAAATTGGTGACCAATGAGGTTAGGTGTTTGGGAAGCAAAAGAGATAATTTTTGGGAAAATCATTTCAAGTTGATTTAGTACTATCAGCTCATAATGAAGTACCTACCTACTTAAGGTAGTACGGGTGTACGAGCAAAGTTCGTGAGGTATATGTAAATCAGGTGATTGTGAAAAGATCAATTATCTTAATAATTACATTACTGGTTATGTATATATATTATAATTGCAGTTCCTTTTTCTGTATCAGTTGTGCGAATCGATTAAGTATTTTCCACGAATAACTTCTAAAGGAGAACACAGAAAATTTGTTGGTGTAAGGAGGAAAAAGGTTACTTATGCTCAGAAACGTAGTTAGGTGGGATTTTGGGGGTGAGTCCCACAAAAAATCTTTTGTTCAGTTATAAAAATTGTAATTAATTGTTTATTAGATACCTAGTCTGCAAAATAGTACCTTACGCATTATGGTTGGTATTGTTTTATAAGGAAGGAGGAGAAGAAAACAAGTACAGTCAAATCATGAGACCGAATTTTATCTCTTGATGTCAGACCAATACTGATGCGTAGGTACGTCCATACAAATTAAATCTACCTTAATTTAATTTTACAGTTGAACAGTGAATGTTTGATTTCAATTCAACCTATTATACAGAACTGAGAAATTAGTTGAAAGAGTGGTGGTTATTTGTGAATTTTCAGTTGGGAGATCCACTTAGGTAAACTAATTTATAACCTATATAATACATAAAAAAATTTAATTAAAAAAAAAATAATATATTTTCACCCTCTTTAAAAATGATTATTCTGTTGACCAATGAAATAGAACATAAAGCAAATTGTAAGATATTTTAAAACTATGAGATTAAATTGAATAATAAAAACTAAATAATTTATTCAGTTTTATGCTCCGGCCGTTCAAGGGGGACTATAAAATTACAAACTTGAAGATTCTACGCTCCACACTGGTAAGGACTCTTTTGATAATGTGTAACACCCTGAGTGTTTTAATTTAAACTCGTGGATGTCATTATAGTTAAATCAGGTCGCTGGATATTTTTATTCAAATGAAAGAATAACATTGAGAAATGTAATATAATTCGCATATACCACCGCTACTTTACCTTTGATTAAAATTAACCAAATCAATCAAATGAGAGCTCATACAATAATGGGCAACCTATCAAATGTTTCATGCCGTCATACACTATTCTACAATTCAACATAGCAGTTTATAAAGTCTTAAAACATTTCACATTTTGAATGAAATCTGTATAAAAGGAGGATCCCATTTCATAATTCATATTAGCCTACTTTTTTGTTATACCATAAATTTGGCCCAAACTCCAAATTTTAATTGGAAATTTTGAAAGTTTAGTTTACAATTTTCAACTCTGCCTTTCAACTCCCAGTTTAGTTATGTTCCTGGGTAAGACATACCTAATATATTAGATATCGTATCTAGGTAGGCACTTAATTTTTTCGCCTTATGAAACTTTAATATTGCTGTCAATCCTTAAAACAAGAATTTTTTTCTCTGATGTTGAACAATTTTTTTGTCAAAAATATTCCTAGACCAGCATTTATCACAATATAGGTACCTGTCTACTAAATTTATAATTACTGAGGAATTGATATTACTGGAGTAAATAAATCCCATGATGTGTACCTACGGGATAAATCAATAGGTAGGTACAACTACAATAAGTATACGAGTTTACCAGTCCATTAATCCTTTCCACCCTTTCGAATGATTTAAAATGATAGTAGTTCCCGAAACTATATTTTTTAGGTACCTACCTATAGCTACTCGTTTCACTTGTCAACATTCTTGGAAATGGATGGGTAGAGAAATGTATGCCATGAAATGAAGTTCGATGGGTTTTTCTCGACTGAATTCTGAAAACTTCATTTAAACGCCTTAATTTAATGAGACTCTTTAAAAATCGACAACTCTTTGATGGATTTTACAATTGTATTTTGAGTGTTACAACTATAAAATTACTTGTTCCCCGGTATGTGTACGGCAAAATGTTCTTCCTGAATTTTCTCTTGAAAATAATTTCAAAATATATTTGGGTATACCTTTAGACAGCATCTGGGAATCTTCAATTTTTATTTACTTAATTACCGTATAACCAATAAAAATTAAAAATGTTTTATAAGATGAAATAATTTTTGCAATAAGTAATTTTTATTTGCAGTAAGTAAGTTCTGAATGGGTATAGCTTTTCAGAATGAATTTTTTAAAAAATTAATCGTTTTTATTCTTATGGGAATAATATTCCTTTTATTGGTTCTTAATTAATCGTTATTGGTTTTTTATCTTTTTATTTAGTTATACCTATAGGCTTATATTTACTAATTTTAAATTAAGAGTTCGTTGGTATTGGTTGGTAAGCTTTTTACCTGTTGATTACCTACATATACTTAAGTACTCAATTTTTTCCTCAAAAATCGATTTTATTCTTGCTGCATGATATGAAGCTGTTTTTTAGATGAATCGTTTTTCAACCAGAGGATTTATTCTAGGCTAGATTAATATATATAATTTTAATACTACGGTGAGGTGGATATTTAAAAAAAAAATGAAGTTATGCTATGGCTTTAGATATTGTGGCCTGTGGGGGGCTTAGGTGAGGTAATTATTACTTTTTTTTAAAAGAAAGAATTAATCTAATGCCAATAGGTATAGTCAGAAATTAAAAATTTTTCGAACAAGGTCGGCGCCATTTAATCCTTCCACTGCTTATTTCGGCCAAAATTTCTTGGAATTGATCAAATATATCTTTTTCCATGCATTTCTTTTTTTCGGTTAGTCCTGACACAGTTTTGGATAATATGGATAAAAAATTAGCCAAAAATGCTTGAAGATAATATAAAATTATTTCAAACTAACTTTTATCCGTAACTTCACCTGCGTGTTGTCTACTTATGTGTGTTAACAATTTTTTATTCGATTCCATTTTTATGTGGTGCTTAATGTACAACAATTGGTTCTATCCAAAATTGAACTGGAAATTTGAATTCAAACCACGAAAAGACTTAAAGTATAATTCAAGAATAAATTATCCTGATCCCTTTTTTATGGTCTCCAATGTTTGAATTCGTATATGCACTCTAAAAAATATATCCGAGGATATCCCTATCACTCGATAATATATATTAAACAACTTTATCTCCTCCCTATGATTAAAAAAAACTGACTTATGTATCAGCCCGATGTTATTTTTGGCTCGTCCATTTTTTGTTCCTATTTTGAGGATTTTATAGTTCTAAAATGATGGATTTTTGACCAATGGCTACGAAATTTAGCACAATCAAATTATTTATGATTCTTACATAGTCGGACTCGCCCGCTTCAAGCCCTCTTGCGATATCCACTTTGGGACTAGAATAGTAAAATTTATAAAAAACAAAAACAGTAGAAAATACGTATATATTTATATAATCTTTTGAATTCTTGTGATGTTGAAGCTAACTCACTGATGATACTCTGGTTTGTTTTGTGTAACCTTCTAAAGTGACTCTAAAATTTTCTGATTAATGTAGTGATTGCCATTTTATTTGTTGCCCAGTTTGCTAATAAATTATTCAGTTTGCCTGCATAAGGTGTATTAAAATTAACCTTGCAAAATTTTTCCATTGCACGAAAAAAGAAAACGATTAGTACCATTTTCAAATTTTCATCAATTTTTTTTAATGTACAATTAATGTATATTATATGTACATATAAATGTATGTGTATATATTATATATCGCCCAAAATTTGTGTTCACGGTTGTAAGAAAACTATTAACAGGATAGGGCTGAAATTTTCAGGAAAGTTATCCAGTCAATATACAAGACCAGGTTTGATAAGAGTTTGTTGCCTATTGATTCTGTAGTTCCGCAGAAAACTGGAGCACAAAAAATTCATGGAAAAGTGGTTTTTTCAGGATTTTGAAAAAACTACAATAGGGGTAGAGGTGAAATTTTCGCGAAATACGTACTCACCCCAGGACCAGATTTGATAAAAGTTTGGTGCCTATTGATTTCTTCGGAAAAAAATATAAACCAAAAAAATATTTCTGGAGATTACTTAAAACTATAGCTCTGTTTGATAGGACTACACCAACTTACACCAACCTACACCGGGAGGGCGATTCCACAAATGTAGGAATGTTATATGACTTTATGTCTAGTTTTACGTGAATATTTGTGGAATATCCCTACCGGTGTAGGTTGGTGTAAGTTAGTGTAGTCCAATCAAACACAGCTAATATCAATGAAATTTCCATCGATCTATGTTTATTGGATATCGATAACTATCGATAGTTTTTTTACAATTTTTTCACTTATTTGGAATTCAGCAGGATTGTTTGTTGAATTATAGATGTAGCCTAAATTGTTGGGATACGATTCCCTTACTCCCTCACGAACATGTAACTGTACATTAATCAACACTGCATGTAACGCATTACATTTATTGTTTCCGAATGTGGCGACACTGATCGCTAGAATAATATTCTTTCCGCCACTGCTCGACGGAGAATGTTCTCCGCTCGTCAGTCGTTGTACTAAAGTCGTGAATAAATCTTTTTATTGATAAATGTTCGTACTTAGTTTTTCTTGGATGAAACGATCGAAACTCACCTCAACATGGTAGCCAGAGCTGCGTACCAATGAAAATAAGTGCAGGATTCGAAATGTGTTCGTGTTAATTGTGTAATTTGCTAAATGTAAAAAAGTTTTTGTGTTTCATGCAAAGTGAAAGGCTTAGTGCTGTGTGATACTTCCGCGCAAAGTGGAAGAAAAGTTAAAAAGTTTGTGAACGCAAAGTTCGGTTCCAGTGATTAAGGGAATTATCCTGGAAGATTGAAAAATCGTAAATCAAATGAATCAAAGGTAATAGTCAAAATTAATGAAAACGTCAGTGAAATCGTGGGCGCCAGTTAAAACGTCGAAGTCGAAAGTTTGGTGTAAGCAGATCAGGTACGAGAGAATCCTGTGGTTTGGAAAACCGGCTTGCAGAGTCAAAAACGGCTGGAAATTGTTCGTGCTGTGTTCCGAAAAGGAAGTCGAAGTCAAAAAGTCAAAAGTCTGAAAGTTGCAGCGTCAAAAGTCAAAGTCAACATCGGAGCAGAATAGAAGAAAAACGGAAAAATACGAAAACAGAATCATGATAAGTAAAATTTAGAATAATTAATTAGTAATCGGTGTGATTTTATTTCAAAATTAATAGTAAAAGTTCGAAATTTAAGTGAAAAAAAGTAAAACGTTCGAAATATTTTCATGTTAACTCTCATCCAAAATTAGAGGAAAGTTGAAACTTGAAAGGTATCATTGGTAACCTTTCAAACTTTATCTTGTTGGTGGAGAGTGGTCGAAAAAGGGAAATAATTGTTGAATGAGATACATCTTGTATAACAAAAGAAAAATTATTGAATAACTATTGACTTTGGTGACAGATTTTTCCTGTTCACAAGTTACAAAGAGTACTTCTAATCGATAATAGATAATGAATTATTTCCTTTCAGCATTAACTTTTTGTATTTCTGTTGAATAATTTTGCTTTGAAATTTAATTTATCTTTTAACGTGTTCAACAGAATCATTTTCGTTCTGAAACACAACCAAAAGCTGAAACCAATTTCGACTTAGAAACTGTTGGCGAAAATATACCAGAATTTAGACAAACTGAAAAGAAATTGAAACAACAACGGAGAGATCAACTCATCGTCAGCGACAGTGTTCGTAAGAATTAATTAGAATACCAATTAATTATTAAGAATTATAATATAACATAATATTTGAATTGCATTCCCAATTGAGCGGCTGAGACCGTGTTTTGCATAATCGTGTGGTTGAGACCGTGTTACCCCTAGATTTAAGTGCTCGTGTTTCTGAGGTAGGAATAATAAACCCCCGATAGAAAATTTTAACAATATGTCACGTTTTGACACAAAGAAAGTATTTGACGGGAGGAATTATGACGCCTGGAGGACCATGATGGTCTCCACACTTTATGCAGAGGGACTATACCCAATCATGTAGGATACCGAAACAGAGGTGCTATTTTTGGGTTTAGAGTTAAACAATTTTTTAAATCCTGAATCTAGTAATGCTAGCCCAGCAACTTGTATGACATATTTCCGAAATCAGGAAAAGGGAAAGGCCCTTATATATCAAGGATTAAACAATGAATTGATCGAAAGAGTTAAAGACCTTAAAACAATAAATCAAATCCTAAAAGTTCTCAATGAGAGATATAAAAGTTGCACACAGGTCACATACATCAACGCCAAACAAGCATTCCAAAGATTAAAATTCAATAGCGATGGGAATATGAGAAGTTATTTAGATGTTTTCTCGAGGTCAGCCCAAAAAATAAGAGATTGTGGGAAGAACCTGGATAAACAAGAAGAGATAGAACAGCTCCTTATATCACTAAATATGGACTATGACATGACTAGGCTGGAGTTTAACACTTTAAGTCAGAATCAAAAAACAATTGAAACTCTCCACGCCATGTTAATCGAAAGGTCAGATAGGTTATATGACGAGAAAAAGTCAAAATATAATAATAATAATAAATTTCGTAATTTCACAAATAATAATAAAAACCAAAGATTTCAATATGGTGGAAATTACAATAGATATAATAATACAAATAGAAATCAGAACCATAATCAAAACGTAGATCAGGGGAAGATGAAATATAATAATAACCAACAAACAGAAACATCACAGTACAATAATAATAACTATGAAAATAAAAAATATGATAATAATCAAAACCAAAACACTTTGCCAAGTTCGAATACATTAGTTTAGCCAAAGTATGTCCGTCAAATAAAGAGGGTGCAAGACCCCAAAATAAATTAGATGGTCCTGCACAAAATACAAGATACGGACGAAGTAACACTAATAATAATAATAATAAAAGCAAAAAAGAAAATGACGTTCAGTGGTCAATGATGATCAGATATAGAGATCAAGGACTGAATAATAATTCAAATAATAAATTAATAAATTTAATAACATCAAAAGAGACAAAACAGGAGCCAAACTCCAATTACGTTCCCCTTACTAAAAGGATCATGTTAGATGGTGGAGCCATAGCTCACGTCATATCGGATCTGTCAAAACTATCCAACCCCATAATGTTGGAAAAACCCATCGAACTGGAATGTGCAATCCAAGATACACTCTTAGTGGCCACGCATTGCATCTGGGGGAGGCCAGAAACGCTCCAGGTCACTAGCGATCAAATGTTATGCAGTTTTAGAGGCATTCAAAAATAAGTTAATAATGTTTAACGATATTAGGTCATCTGATCAGGTTGCTGATATTTTAACAAAGGCACTTGATCGGAAAACCTTTCAAAATATTGTTATGAGAATACTCCGGACAAGTCAACTTTTCGGCCAATAGTCTTAATTGACTCAACCCTCAAAATTTTTTTTGATTTTGGTTTGGACTGTGGATGGCCGTCGGTCTTTTAGCGCCTATTGTAAACCGAGCGGTCCATAATTCGTTTCACAATTCATTTCACAACATACAATAGGTTCCCCGTAGCTGCTCTGCCTCTCTTATTGGTATCAGCATCCCCTAATATATACAATTGATTCCCACAATAGTACAATCATATTAAAAATCCCACACGACTAATTATAGGGACATATATATATATATACATAATAATATTTGTCTACAGCTGACGATGAGGAGATATTGATCTCTCCGACCTGCCAATTTTTCATATTTTTAAAATCAAAATCACACAATAATTATAAGACGTGACACCATAACATAAGGTTATATATACCTCATGTTAACTTTTACACGATATATTTAAGATAAAATAATATGACAATATACGAACCTATACACATTTATTATATCATACTATACTAGTCAACGACATATTTTTTTTTTGATTGTTTATTATACCATCTTTTGTATATATATAATTTTTTTTTATATGACAACTATATGTAACAATTTTGACTGTTATTGCTTATTTCTTGTTTATATGTTTGTTTTAAATACATGCAATATGTGACACACTTTCAGTTATATGTTCGATCGTCCGTTTTGAATCGCAGGGGGGTGTTGGGATATGATTCCCTCACTCCCTCACGAACATGTAACTGTACATTAATCAACACTGCATGTAACGCATTACATTTATTGTTTCCAAATGTGGCGACACTGATCGCCAGAATAATATTCTTCCCGCCACTGCTCGACGGAGAATGTTCTCCGCTCGTCAGTCGTTGTACTAAAGTCGTGAATAAATCTTTTTATTGATAAATGTCTGTACTTAGTTTTTCTTGGATGAAACGATCGAAACTCACCTCAACATAAATTGGTGAACTGGGTTATCTGGCAAAGTATTATTGCGATAGAGTTCTTTTTTTCCAAACTTTGAAAACTTTTTTCAATATGACTGTATTGTGCAAATATAGTATTTTGTTGTTATCATTAAAAGACCATTTTTCCATTTTTTTCCTATCATTTGGAGCCCCTTCTGTTGCGACGCTAACTCGCGATCGCTAGTGAACGACAGTCCAGTCGATCCATAGGTAGTAACAATTACTACCAATTTTCACTGTACCTAATTGTCTGGTTTTTGAATACCTACATATTTCTACTGCGATAGAGTTTTTTGTAACAATTGTACCGAATATGTCGACAAAAACAAATATAATAACTCATTGATCGCGTTGTAGGTATTTTGAGTAACGTAGGTATACCTACTTGAGAGAGAACATTGAAAATAATTTCCTGTTCATGTCAAATGATTGTAAAAAAACACTTGAAAGAAAATTCTGATTCAAAATTTAAAATTTCAGGCCTTAAGAAAGGTGCTATAAACAATTAATGTGTCTGATCTGGCCTCATACGGTGATCAAAACGATGATAGGTAAATTAATTCTTTACATACAATACATTTTTCAATTCCCTTTCTTTGTTTGTCGCTATACATTAGCTCAAATGTAACATTGAGAATGAAAAGAAAAATTTCAATTTTTCTAGTGAAGTTAACGATCATGTTTTGCCTGATAACGATTCGTAGTAAGTACTTACCTGTGGTGTTACATTAATACATTTCTGAAATCTTGGGTCCGCTAGGTATTTTCTGCCTTATAATGCATCCGAAAGGTTCTAGTCTTGTTGGTTCCTTCGATCATTGAATACTAGACCCCCATTAGCCTTATCCCACCAATATTAACGAAACGTGCCATCATTCTAAAACACTAAAATGGATATCGGTTTTCTGAGTATGCGTAGTAGGTCTTTTTTCATCCGTTTTCAGTCTTTCAGTCCAATAAATTTAAAGCTACGTAAATACCGTTGCTGTAAATCCAGCAAAATCGAGCAAAACTCATGTCCATTTTAGGGCTTTAGGTGAATATTGTTGGCATGGATTTGTGTGTTTATCTAGATATATCTAGGACTAATTGATTGGAGGTTGATTCGAGACCAGTCACCGCCAATATTCCCAACCTTCAGGCTCCTTTTTTTCCATAATTAGAATATTGAAGCTAAAAACTGAAAAATAATGAACTGTTTTTCAAAAAAAAATGAGTATGCGATGGTACACACTGTTGAAGTGAAACTTTTATCTAATGTCAGCATATAATAAATTGGTCATGTTAAATGAAATAATATTTTCACTTATGGGTGAAATAAAACACTTCACAATTGATTCACACAACCTTCATAGTTCATTTCCTAACGTTTTCATCATCAACTTATCAGTGAATAATTTTTGTTCAATGAATCAATTGGAGGTTGAACGGACCAAGCTCTCGTAATCATGGTGATGTTTTCCACGACCATTTTTTAGTTTACTACCACACGCAAGGAAGTTTCACTTCAAAAAATAAATCCGAATTAAAAAAGATAAGCTTACATTAAAAAATTGAACTTAAAAAGGGACTAAAAGGGAAAAAGTAATTTTTGAGGATGTTGCAACACCATCTCTTTTTGATCGAGTATATGACATCATCTTCTTCTTTTTTGAACAAAACTTTTTAAGTCAGTGCTTTTTAAGCAATAAGTAGGTAAGTCAATTTTTTATTTGAAATTTGGCAATGACTTAAAAAGTTTAACATTCTCAGAAATTATTTTTCCTTTTTAGTAGTTTTTTTAGTTCAATTTTTTAATGTAGGCTTATCTTTTTTTAAGTAGGTTTTATTTTCGTACTCTTGGAAACATTCAATTATTACAACTTTTTTCAACTTTCATAATTTATTTTTTTGAGGGAGTTGCTTCGAATTATTTTGGATGGCTGTGATTCTCTCTTAGTTATGTCACTGGCTAAGCCTTAAATTGTTCAGAAGAAATTTTAGGCTGCACAGGGCAAACATAATAGTCTAACACGGGTACAGCAGGGAGTGGATTTAATTTCTCTTGCTGTTTAATCTTAATTAATCAGAAATTTTATTTTTAATTCATGCAGTGAGCTAACGAAATGGAGAGAGCTAGGGACTTTTCACGATACAAATTGTAAAAATGTACTTTTTTTAGGATGGAAACTTAGATAATACGGTATGAGGTCTGTTCTTAATTGCCGATCAATAAATAATAAAAAATAAATTTGTCATACCTATTTAAAATCAAACAGTTGAGTTCTGTTTAGGTTAACTAAATTCAATTCCTCAGTTTATTCCCATGTTTTCCTACACTCGATCATCTTTATAAATTAGAATTACAGTTTATAAGATATAATAAAAATAAAAACAGAACTCAACGATGAATATTTCAAATAATATGACGTGGACGAAACCAGATCTTCATGATAACAACCTGGTGGTGTGATGAGAATTCTCACACCATATAATTTTATTTATTCTGTTTCCAACCGGCCAAGTAATTAATACATTTTTCTATCACATCACCATTATTATAAAATGATATATAAATAATTAAAAGTTCCCCAAGTTTGAGAATTCACTTTTTTTTCCTGTGTTTTCCATTATCGTTTACTACAATTGCGATATCAAACCAGAGAATTGAATGGTAAAAACATCTCTTTAATCAACATCAAATCATCATGGTTACTAAGATCAATTCATCAACGGATTTGTGACAGCCAGAGTATAAAACCTTAAAGTATCTGGTCATAACATTGGTAATTATAATGATTAGGTTTATTTATTGTTCAAACTGTAAAAGAACATAATTTTCTTTCAAATTAGAGGCTTTTAAATAACAATTATGAGGAGTTGTGGGAGATACCATGAGGCGAGACCTCATGGTTCTATGTAGTATGTAGGCAAGCTCGTTTCACATTGTTTTCTTCTTCTGATCTAAGACATTAGTATTTCTTGCAATCTGCAATCTTAGGCTGTCCTTCAAAATTTCAACTTTTGATTATTTATATTTTCTGATTAACTTTTTAAAATAATCACGTGACAATCATTTTGGGATGTCACAATGGAAAGACAAACTGAAAACTGGAACTTGAAGCTAGATTTACAATTTTGATAACGAGGAGTTACAAAATTTTTTGATGCTATCCTTCTTCTTGAAATTTGGAAATATATTCAATGTGAGAAGTTAGAACTCTACTTTGAATTTCATTTATTCTCAGCACCAGGTAGGTAGCTATCTACCCTAAGAATACACAGAAAATTTCTATTTGGAATCATTCTGGAAGGGCGTAAATTTATTTTGATCCCACAGGAACCAGAAAATATGAGGTGAAGAGTGAAGACTGAAAACTTATTTGGAATAAGTGAGGCATAGTCCTACCTACCTACATTAAACAAATCGAGCAAGTTGATCCAATAGTTTCTGGAAAAACGTATTAAAGCAGTTGCAATATTTTCATTAGTAGGCTATCCAGATACCTGTAGATACGCTACCTAGATTATTACCAAAATGACGAGGAAAAAGAAAAGAGAACTGGTGAGAGATTTCAAGTACTCTTACTGCTATGGCAAAAAAAGTGTTTTGAAAAATCTAAATTACAGATTCATGATCGGGAGACCCTGTTCAGAAAAAAAATTCTCTTAAGACAAGTAACTTGAATATTCATGAATTGTTATATTATTGAAAGAAAGTTAGAAATTAATTCGGCTCCAAGTATTCTTTCTTCACCTCTTTAATTTATTAATGGTTCTTAGCTGCGTCACTAAGTACATGAGCATTTTCCTGAAATTTTGGAGGATTAGGGTAAGTATATTTGATGTAGAGGTGGCGGAGAGGGATAGTCGGGATCTGGCATCCAGTGACCAATGGCCTATCATGGTGAATTTTTCAATTTCAGACTGATTACTGGAGCACAAATATAATATAGAAGACCGCCATTTTGGGTCAGAAATGCAACATTGGCCAGTTTCAAACGTTGTACAACCTTTCGATTGAAAAGCTGGGCCTCTTGCCCCAACTATAGTCTACATATAAGTATAAAGTACCCATATCATGTTCACACAGAAGAATAGAATAGGGCATTGATGAAAATAAAAAAAATACGTGTATTATTACGAAATCAAGAAAATATGTGGGCAGGTAAGTATACGTTAATGCTGTGTGATAAAAAAGTTGCAAAAGGTGATGGTCACGATGGATGAGTGATGAACTGATGACGAAATGACGAAAATGGACCGAACATAGTGCAAAAATTAACGAGTTGAACTTTCAACTTCTACTGGCGAAGAAAGTACGCAATACGCTTTCTTAATGTTAGCTACACTAGCTACACCGAGGGGGAAGTAGGGAACACACTCATATTATTTGTAAATGGCGTACCTACTACTTTATGATTAATTTTATGTTAAAAATCTTCAAACCACGTTCAAATATTATAATTTCGAAAAGTGCAGTCATTGTACTGAGGCGTCATAAATCATAAATATAATTCACAAAAAATTAAAAATAATTAAATTTAAGTAGTGTGCCTCAAAATCCGCGACCACATGGTTTATTTAACCGAATGGTGAAAACTAACGTGATAATGAAAAATTCTTATTGATTTTAAAAAATGGTGGGAGTAGTAGAACGGGCCAATCAGCATTAAGGAATATCGCAACTGCGAACGTAGTACTGCGACTTTACAGCTAAATCTAAATGCTTTTGAATGTATGTAGAATTGGAGAATTCATATTAAGTTTTTCGTGAGTTCCGAGTTGTTGTGCGCTGTTTATTAATTTTAGAAGTTTCAAAATAATCCTCCACAATTACGGCAATAACCAAAAGTCGGTCGAAAGGGTGGCTTTCGTCCGTTAAGGTAAGTACTCTTTCATTAAACGTTAAATTTTGATTTCTATCTATGGCCCTCGAACGAAAAAATGAAATTGAAAATTATTGTTCTCGACGTTCTTGAATTTCGATTTGCATTTCTCAAACTCGGTATTTCTGGCAGTTGATCTTGATATTATGAAAGCATATATTCTTCGTCGATTAAATTAGTAAATATTTTATGGCTTGTTAGTATTTGAACTTACTACGTCACATACAATATGTGCTACTCATGCAGATTCGTTGCTGCTTAATTGGACGCTTGAAGTGTTCGATGTGTCATGTATTCTATTTCTCATTCGTTTCTACTTGAAATAGAAGTCAACAGTACGAATTATGCTTCATTTTACCGAAGACTCCGTACCTGAATTTAGCCTTCTAATCGATTCTCGTATATTCGTGTTATTATTAAGTGTTTTTCAGAAATACCTATTACCATTACTGAAAATGTATCAATTAGGTGCCGTGCTCTCTCAATTATTGATATAAAAGGTTAATTGATGCATTCATCGTTTGATCAATATTAAAATTGATCTAAGTACTTTTTTTAAATATTGGGATTTAAAATTTGAAACCTACTTCGTCTAAAATCTTGAATTTGATAAGATTCAGGTTTTAAGTGCCAATTCCTTTAATGCGTCTTGAAGTATTGTTTTAAAGAATTGATTTCTAATTACTCAGAATCTCTGTCCTTCGAAGCCAACATATTGATCTTGAACTCTTTCGTATCAGTAAAATTTCTAATTTTGTTTTTCGCTGCGACTTGAAGTTCCTACCTATTTGATGATTCGATTTGGCTGCGATGATTTTTATTTTTCAACTTGAAGGTTATTCATGGAAATTTCCCTTTTGCTTGGTTTAGAAATATAAAATTTTTGAATTTTTGAATTTTTGAATGATGGAAGTTCATTCTAATTTTCCTCACCATTGTGCAGTTTTCTTGCGCTAATTCTTTAGAGCGCTGTTACGATATTATTACAATCCTTATACTTTATCGAATCTCGAAAAGGACCTTTTATGAAAATTTACTCGAGGACGCATTATTGTCTTCTCATGAATTGAAATTTTGAAAAGCTATTTTTAAAAAAGAATGAAAATGAGAAATATCTCCTCTTTATGTATATCTGACCTCTGAAAACTATTTTGAACTGATGTGTTGCATACAATCCAAATTTATCCGTAGAATTAATTCTTGTGTTAGGAGAATTCTATTTCATTGTGAAGCCCAAAGCTCCCGTAGTAATACTAACTAAATTACTAATACGTAGTACAAAAAACGTATTTGAATGCAACGAAGTACTGAAGTAGAATAAAAGAAAAAAACTATTCTAGCGTTCGGATCACGCCCACTTTGTAAATGTGTGATAAACCTTTGGGAGAATGAATCAGATTATTTATTTTCTTTGTTTGTCGTCTGAAAACAAATTAATGTGAAAAGAAAAAATTGAAAAATTGTAACTATCCTTTAATTTTTCATCATTAGGAATTTGTATGAAGATTCTAAACTTCCAGTTTTGCTTGGGAAGAATGTCTGATGATTTAATTTTCTTCTTCAGAGAGAAGTTTTATGGTTTAATAGTTTTAAATTCAAATTTTTGAGAATGATCAAGGAGATAGTTTCGGTTGTATATCTTGATTCTTTTTTGGTCGATTATATATCCTTATCTGTCAGCGCTGAATGGATTTTGATTTCATATTGCATTTTTTCGGAGTTTCAAGACATCCAGAGACCATGAATACGTTTACGACTAATGTAATTATAATTTTTGAAATTCCTTAAAAAATACGGTGGTTTTTTCTTTATGATTTCATTTGTCATTACGAATAATTTTCATTTTCGGGAAAAAAAGCGTATCTTGTTGATAACGAATCTTTTCCGCCCATGAATCCTAATTGTTCGAAGACATATTTTTTTCTCTCACAACTCTGACCTTTCATTATTTCCCTTTAATTATTTTACATTTTTCTGAAATCAAATGCAAGGCTTAGGTTTAGTTTTTTAAGCTGGGAACCTAGATAAAGGTTATATTCATTTCGTTGCCAAAAGTTTTGGCCACACTTTAGAATTTTCTACTAGCTTCGTTACTTAGAAGTTCATGCTTTCATTCGAAAGTAAATATAAGAATCACGCGATAACATAATAAAGTTCGAGTAGATAGTAGGTCATATCTTTTTCATAATCTGGTTGTAATTTTTCTGCTGTTATCAAATTGACTCTTCATGAAAGAAGGTACAAAATCCATTTTAATCAAAATTCGAAAAATGATAATCTTCGTTTGTCCTTTAGTGTTATTTTTCTTCTCGTTTACCCACCATTTTTTTAGCTGAAAAAATCAATAAAATAGTGATTAAAAATTTCGTGGCATCGTTTGAGGAACGTTAAAGTTCAATATCAGAAAAAATTTTCTATTTCAGTGAGTCAGTGGTTAAATTTTGAGTTGGAATATGAAACAGATCTTAGCTTCTAAATAAAACTGAACTTGAGAGGGTGAGTGGGGCCTCACCATAGATGCAAAGCTATAATATGAAGTAATGGAGTTAGCGTTGATTAGTGTGAGATATTTTTCGAAAATTCTTTCATTCTTTTCAGTGAACTCGTTAGAATTTTATTTCTCAGATCCGAATCGTGTTAAATGATTTTTGTTCAACGATTGCTTGTTTCTGTTGAGAATTTAGAAATTATGGAGATAAATCGTTCCCCTCGTGATCTCAAACCTTTTCAAACAGGCTAGGAAAAAAAAAGGAAACTTTAAAACCTCATTGTGTTTCAAAATCGTTTCTGTAAACTCGTGATTAATCACAATGTGTTATGCTTATGACTGTTTTTAGTTTTTCGCGTGGGCTATAAAGAACTTTATCATTTTACTCATTCAAATTTTTATTTAGATTATGTTTTGCGCATTTTTAAAATGGTTGAAATTCTAAGAAAAAAAAAGCGTATAAAGAGGTGGAGAACTTATTAATACTATTAATTTGGAAAATCTTTTTTAGTGCCAACAACTTAACAAGTCGATTTTTATTTATCGATCTTTTTACGAATAAAATAATATGATTTTATGAAGTTTAGTACTTAGCCGTGTTAAGAATAATTCAAGGAGGTGCTGAAATGTGGTCTAAGTTAGAGCATGGAGGTTTATTCTTTTTTGTTTCTGAGAAAAACAAACAAATATATTTCTTACCCAATGCCAGTCTGTTTGTGAAGAGCCAGTGAGATTTAAACTATTTTTGATTTTTTAATCTTTCACAAATCTCCACGTTATTAAAATTCTCATACCCCATTAAAAAAATGAATTTTGCTTTATAACTGTGTAATTTGTAAGTCCCAATATCTCACTAAATTATGTAATATAATGAAAACATGAAAAAAAAAATTTTTTCAACTCGTCTTATCGTATGAGACTCGTTTCAAAGGTGAAGGACAGAAAGACGAATAGTGGCAAGATTATGCAAATTGTATTCGGAAATTGATTTTATTAAATTAAATGAGAACATTGTACAAAGCTGAAAAAGTGACTGATTGCATCGAATGTGTAATAAAAATGATGATTATTTTTTCGCCTGTAACCGATGAAAGAGATCTGCATCAACTATTACATCCCTAAATGGTCATATATGTACGTTGCTTTATCATGCGATGAATGTAAAAAAAAATTCGTTGAATTTGTTTTACCTATTTTGGTTGTGGAAATAGAGGGAGAAATTTGGAGTTATGCTTCGGAAGAATTATTTCTAAAGTCGATTTTGGTGAAAAGTGTTCTTTGACGTGTCAAGAGAGAAAAGCAAGAAAGTTTACCTAAAAAAGATCTGTGTTTGGTTTTTTATTTCTTATAGATTGATTGCGAAATTTGTGTTTTTCTTAGCTTACGTTTTTCATTTACTTTTTTTCTTCCCCCCTTAAACTTTTTTTTTAATTGTCCACGTTGAAAAAAAGAGGAGTTTGTTCATGAAAATGTATACGATAGGCCTGTATGACATTTTTTTGTCAGTCCAAAATTGTCATCGCTATAATTTATCAGTCAACATGTAAATATAAGTATTTGTGTAAAATATTTTTGACATGATAACTGATGAAGTTTTCATCCGATAAAGCGGAAATTTTGGTCTTCATTGAAAATAAACCTTAAAAAATTTCATTTCTCTTAGATTTGCAGTTCGTGCATGATGCCCAGTTTTATGCCATTTTTTGGTAAAACAATATATTGTCCGATTTTTTTTTAAAGAGGTGAAATTTGGTGCGGAAATAAGTTCTATAATGCAGATATATTTTATTGAAATTGATTGGACAGCTTCTTTGAGGTAGACCTTATATTGTTTAGTTTTCTTAACACACGAAAAGAACGCTATTCATAAAAATTGGCTTGAGTTATATATTTTTTTAGGTAAGATATTTCAAAGTTACTTTCATTTATCAAGCCATGAAGTGAAAATCGTAGAGTCACAAATTGATATCCGAGGGACCGATTTTTGACAAAACTAGAGTTTTTTAAGATGATTCTCAGATTGCTCATTCCCAAAAATGTAATTCGTCGTAAATTTCTGATCGTTTTCGTTATTTTTTCTCAAGTTATGCTTGAATATGTGCTAAAAAAGTGAAGCTGGCAACTGTGTTGAGGAACTGATTTTCATTTTACTTCATGGCTTGATAAGTGAAGTTGGCTTTGGGTGTGTGTTTCTGATATTCTTTCACTGAAAGTATTTCTCAAAAAGTGAAAAGTTGAAGTTTTTCATCGTAGAATATGAGTAGGTATCAATTAATTCATTCAGATATGAGCAGTTTTTCAAGAATCAAACTTTTACTTGGTGCGAAATTAGTTTAGTTGTTTATGTGAACCTTGATTAGTTGATCATTGAGAAACTTTATGGAGCGAAATAAAGTGCTAATTGCTGTCACAATAAATTGTGCTATACATTGCTGTATTGATGGTAATGATTATCATGTTTCGAGGAAAAAATTGTTAACTTATCTTCATTCAGTGATAATTGCTTTGTTTTTCTTCAGTGATGTTCAGTTTGTTTGGTACTTGAATAGGAAAATGAAGAGGTTAATTAAGGTTTAGTTAATGATAATCATATCGTTACTGTATCCTCCTGACTTTTAAAGTAGAATTATTCATTTCTTGTCAAATATTTTCCCACTAATTACTGTTTTTCACCATCAATCCTAGCACAACCTCTCGTGAAAAGTAATAGCCCTTCTACATATTTGATTTGCCTACACAATCAGTATCCTTTCGGATGTCTTTGCTGAAATCTTGAGTTGGGATTTCTTTTTCTTTTTTTTGTGCAGTTAACAGTATTTAAGATGATGAATTGAAATAGTGAATTTTTATCTAATCTTTTTTATCGAGAACTACTGTTTAGTGATATCTCAAAAGGTCATTCCTGATTTGTGACGACTGTCATAGGTGGTTGTGATATCCAGTTTAAGTACACGTTAATTTAGTTTTATCATTATTTGTTCAGATACATTTTACTGTCTCGAGAAAAGAAAAACTATCGTTCGAGGAATCGTTAATTTCACATTCATCTATATTCTTTTTATTGTATACACCTGTTGTGTTATCATCTGTTTTACCGATAAGAGGTAGACAGGTTGGTGCCACGTGTTCCTTTAAAAGTTTAGTGTGGAGTCTTGAAATAATTACTGCAATATTATTTTATAAAATCATTTTGAAATTTTTAGTTGCACTTTGGGATCAGACAGTACTATTCGTTCAGTCATAAAATTGATATTATGAAATGACCTGTGAGTGGGGGTGGGTAAGTTTTTCGTTTCATGACTCAAAGAAACTTTTGAAAGTGTGTCCGATTATGTTGATTTTTGGCAGTTCAATAGCTTTGAAATGCGTAATTTTTGAACAGTGGTCACAAAAATTTGAAACACATTGATTATACATAGAACTGGCTTTGAAGTTTATGCTCTACGCTGGATGGGAGGAGTGTCAGTGGATGGTTAATAGGTCTATAGGTCGTGAATTAATCCTACCAATTTTGGTTGAGATCAACAAAGTTATTATGCTCATGGTGTGGTGATTCGATAATTTCAAAGTGCTCATTTGAAAACCCACTTTTTCTTGCAATGCTTGCCAGCAAGAGTTTTTATTATATGCTTTTATTTAATGCCGTTTGGGAACAGAACTTAGATTTTGTTTTTGGTTCAGCATATGGATGGACTAAGTAAATAATTACCAAGTTTGCTGCTAGAGTATTACCAAATGCTAGGATCACAATTGTGGGAATTAAATTACGTGTTTCTGTGTGAGTACAATGGAGTTCGCCAGGTTTCACTTCACATTTTTTATACTTATAATCAAAGCTTATTTTTAAGAATTAATTTTTAACATATCATTATGTAAGTTTTCAATGAAAATCTACATTTTGAAATGGATTTTGTATTGAGACTCATTGGTGAAAGGTTTGTTTTATCTTTTACGACCCCCAGGAAAATTTTGGCACTGTTAACTGAAATTCATGTATCTGTATATGTATACTTTGGGTATCCTGCTAGTATGGGGAATTGAACGAGGAATCAGATTGCCATACTGACAGGAACCTAAATCGATCGGCACCATCAACCAAAATACAGCACCGTATACATATAGCCGTGGTGCTGGTTTGTGGTGATAAGATAATTCTGCCAATATGTGTGCGCCACACTCCTCCCCCAGTACAGCAGACTGTAGTACAGTATGATGGAGGTGGAGTGACTGGAAGGGTAGGCGCTCATTAGGGAGACAGTGGATGCTCCCACCATACATCCCCACATACTACCACTTTGTGCTAGTGTGCTCAGTGTCATCACATCATGGAGTGGTTAGTAGGTGTACTAATGGCTGATGCATACATTTGCTCACCTTTTCAAATCATTTTGAGGTCACCAATTTAGGTGTCCTGCTGGTATGGGGAATAAAACTGCCTTACTGACAGGAACTTAACTATATCATCGCCACCAACCAAAATACAGCACCATATACATACAGCCATAGCACCAGTTGGTGGTGATGAGAGAATTCTTCTGATGTGTGTGCCACATATACATATACACATTTACGTTGAACTGAATGCAGATTGCCATTTTTCATCCGATACTTAAAATTAGGTATGCTCATTTGGATTTACACCTAGAGATGATATAAAAAAAATCTTTAACTATTGCTTAGAAAAGAAGGTAAATTTAAGAAGAACCAATAAAGCAGGTTGAGAGCAGGTTTGCTCTTATTTCATTTGCTAAGAAATCACTAAATAACTCACATACATTTTTAATCAGTTTTATTTAACTTTGAGAACAGAATTTAGACTTTATAACGATAAGGGAATTACAGAGGAGATCGAACCAAACTTTAATTACTCCAATAGCTCCAATTAGTAAACAGTACTGTATAACTCAACGATTTTTCTCCACAAAGGATGCTCCTCAACAACTACAACTTTTTCAATGGGAAAACCAAAAGGCACAAATTAAAAATGTAGGAATTTTCACAGAACAAAATAATGCAATAATATTGACGACTTTTGGCCAAAAATGCTTATGAAAAATATTAAACACAATGAAAAAATAAAACAGTTGCCTGGTTTTATCTCTGTGATTTTCAGTAGTGTTAATTGGATAATGGTGTTACAGCTACAGTCATTTATTTTTATTAGATATCAGAGACCAAAGTATGGTAATTTGTAGGCTGATTTCAGATTTGGCATTCACTTTTTCATTCGACCCATTCCTTTACTTCCTCCCGGGGCTTCAAAATGGGGTCAAATTTTAAATTCAAATAGTATATCGTGCGATACATCATTGCACATGTTTTTTGGGGTGCTGTTCTCAAATTTGGTGCTAATTTTTTCATTTGACCAATTCCCCAACACCCAGGGCTTCAAAAGGGAGCCAAATTTTGAATTCACATATTGTGTTGACCAATTCCCCAACCCCCAGGGCTTCAAAAGGGAGACAAATTTTGAATTCACATATTGTGTTGTTTGATGTGTCATTGGGTATGTTTTTTGGGGTGCCAGTTTCAAATTTGGCTTTCATTTTTTCATTTGACCCATTCCTCAACCCCTAGGGGTTTTCAAAAGGAGGCTAAATTTTGAATTTACATATTGTATTTTACAGAGATTGAGAAATGGAAATAAAAACCATATTTTTTCACACTGGAAATTGAAATAAACAAAAACAACAAAATTCTGAAATGGAAACTAAATTGGAAATAATTTACCAATTTGTTTTAAGACTAATACCAGAATCATATTTGAAACCAAATGATGAATCTTTTCCATTTCCATTTCTTACGTGATTAATTTTTGATCTGGGACAAAAAATTTGAAAAAATATTGATGTGTCAATATATCGATATTTTAACAGGATTTGGAAAATTTTAAATACAAGAAAATTTTTCATTATATGGAAACAGAAATGGAACTGAAAATGAAAACTGAATGAAAAATATAATTAAATCCAGGAAATTTATTGGAAGTGGAAACCAAAATGGTGGAAATGGAAACAAAAAATAACTAAAGTTATGGTAAATTTAAGAAATTCAACTAAAGGAAACAATAAAAAAAGTAATCTTTCTCAGTCCCTAGTATTTTGTGATACATCATGGAGTATTTTTTTGGGGGCGATGATGTCAAATTTGGCATTCATATTTTCATTTGACCCATTCCTCATTTTCCAGGGGTTTCAAAAGAGGCCCAAATTTTGAATTTACACATTTTATTGTATGATACACCTCTTCAGGTATGTTTTTTGGGGCACTAATTTCAAACTTGATCTTCTGTTTTTCATTTCATTAATTCTTCAACCCTTAAGGGCTTAAAAAAAAATCCAAATTTTGACTCTTCTTATTTCATTGCGTATTAAATCATAATATGTGTTTTCTGAGGTTCTCTAATTTCATACTAATTGGCAGGGAGTGAGTGGTCTGGAGGGTTTCCCCATAGTTCACAAAGAGAGAAAAAGTTAAAAAAGGTTTAGGATTTTTTCTTTTACCTTTTCACATTTTGGGAATATGTTTTCCATACAAATGGCTTAATAATAGAAGTTTTACTTCCACCTTGTGTCCTAGGACACACTAATTGTTTTTTATTTACTATTTTTGCCAAATTTTTATCCAGATTCTTATTATTATTTCTCTATGGTTTTTATATCCATTATATAAAATGGTGTTTCAACTGAATAAAACCTTACACTAAAAAGTACAAAATGAAATTAATGAAAAATTTTTTTAGATAAATGATTTTATTTAATTAATGCGGTAAAAAAGAAATAACTTACTGAATAAGAGAAAATAGAATATTTTTTTATTTTGTTTGTATCATCCAGAGATGACATCAAATATTTGTTTCGTGCTTTCTCTCTGACGGTCTTAATCGTCCCTGTTTTAAATGATGGTTTTAAGCGTGATTTTGCTTGCCTCAGAACAGAGAGGAATAACTCATATCTTGTGGTGTCTCATTGAGATCATGGACGTACTAATACTAATTCTTTTGAGGGTTTTGTAAAATTTTCAGTTAAATCCATAAGGCACCTTTCTTTTTTCTCAACTATTAGAATTTCCCCTCTCCAAAGAATCGTTCCATCTGTTGGAAAATTAAATCTACAAATAGTATCAAACAGACGATCTAGGCCTAATTGGTTTTTTATTGTTCGTTGAAAACCATGTTTAGTACTGTTAAAGAATGTGTCGTAGAATATTCCTTCTTACACTTCGGTAATTTGATTATGTGCATTCTTCTTTAGATGACTGGAGTGCAATTTTGTGGAGGGTTGGCTTACATTTTTTGTTTTTTTGACTGTTATGATATTGTGTACGTTTCATGAGTTTTGTATGCTGAGTACACATACATAATATGTGTTATAATTTCTGAGTACTCGTATTTACATTTATCTAATCGACAGTCGAGGGATTTCTTCGTCAAATTTCAGTTGTGTAGAACGTAACTACGTCTTTCTAAAAGCAGACAGCTAATATTAATTTCGTAGTTGTTCAATCGGGATACGTGTCATTATTTTGGTTTTGTCAGTTTTGTGTATTCTTCAGAGTTGAAGATTTTGTTGCGGTTTGACAGGCAGTATCGTTATTTTGTTCTCGATTATTTCAGAGTAAGATTTTTATTGGCAATATTTATTTGGATGTATAATTTCTGTGTAGCATAAAGCTAATGCTGGAGGCACTTGAAACTGCGCTTAGTCGCTCATCATAATGGCTTTTGTAGATGAGTTTTGATTGAAGTGGTCGTCGTATTTTGCATTCTATCTTGTTTTACTTCTCTAGCTCCACTAGCCCATTAATTGTTGGTATACTCTATTGTTGGTGGAAAAATTTCAAGTATCGTATGCTCTTGTCATGCGTTGTATCATGAGAAAATTTTCACGTGAAAATAATTGCCAAAAAAGTTGAATACACTCGAGACGTCATTCATTGGTCGTGTTACAAGATAAGCACACGCAGGATTCAGTTGAATTGGTTTTATATCTGTTATCCGAAATAATTATGGCAGTTGAGTGGGTGCGTAAGTACTGAAAATATGTGAATCCATTTGGAGATTAATTCGATTTTTGTAATATAAACATCAATGTGTGATATGTATGTTCGAATTTTTTATAGCGACAGAAGGGGGCAATTAAAATTTTCGGTGGAAACTTATTTAGGGTTCGCCTGGATTACCATGTGCAAACAGCAACAGCAAGGAATATTTGCTGTTCCATCCAGTTTTTACAGTCTATTTGAAAAATCATCAAAACAGATGTCTACGATGTTCTACCAAATGAAAACTGTGCAGCAGTAAAGAACTAAAAAATTATGTATTAAAACTATAGAATTTCCCCTCTAAAAAAGTGAATTTAGTTTGAATGTTAAATAAGTTTAGTTTAAAAACAAATTTTTAAAAGATAAGCTTTTATTTTTGTTTTTGGCTTTAACTTCATTCGAAATAAACATTATTTCTTTGTGGAAGGTTGGCTGCAGTATTAGTAAATTTTAAAACCGCAGTAGTGAGTAGAATAAAAGCTTATAAAAACGTATACTTTTTAGGAAACATGTTGATACTGTTTGAAACATAAATTGAATCATAACTTGAATATTCAAAGAATTGTCTTGTAAATTTCTGAAAACTTGTAAATTTTTATAAAGAATGAACTAGCTACAAACGCAGCTATGAACATAATGTTTGAAATTCCAAATTATCATGATCTTTATTTAAGGGGCGCATCCATTTCTTTCTGTTTTTTCTTAATAACAAGAACGAAGTTTCTAATAATATAACTACCCATTCTTTCAAGATGAATCGCGAACTGAAATAAATTTAAATTTGGGTAATTTTTCATTTTAGTATTTCCCCAGAATATTTAAAATGAAATTTGTAAATTCCTTTGTTGAGTTATCACTTGACCATATTTCAAACTTGTTTCAAGAAATAAGCATAAAACTTTGACGATCCAAACTGGAACAGTCCTGATGAAGAAACGAAATATTTGTCTTCATATGTAACAAGCTGAAGTACCCGTCCAACAGACGGGCTACACAATAATACCACAAATTTCACCAAATATCTGACCTACTTTCCAATTTTTCTTAATTGAGTAAGTTTGTGTGTGTGGGTGTGTGTTCATAGGTATGTGACTTATTTTCAATCAATGTGAATACCTATAGAAAACATATGACAGAATCAACAATATAAATTTTAATAAAATTTTTTAATTTCAATTTTAAATAAGAGAAGTAAATGAGAATCAAATTATAAAAATATTTTTATCAAATCCCCAAACCAAATTTACAGTACTTCGTGATAGACAATATTTTGAACTTCTCCAGTCAATGAATAAATGAACAGTCCTTTTTGAGAACTAATCCTAGAAAAAGCCACATACAGTCGTCCATGGGAGAAACATTGATCCTCTAAGTACATTCCTGGGTGATCGTATGTTTGACCTAGTGATTTATTTATTGAAAGAGAAAAAGAAAGTTTTATAGGAAATTACAGCTGTACAAAGAAAAATGGAATATTAACCAAAGTCAAAGGTATACGTGGTATACACATTTTTGTTCCAGCACTGACTCCTATTCAATTAGTAGTTAGTAATACATTTGTACTTAACGAATCGATTATCAGTCTTGTGCTATTGCACAGTTGTGGAGGTTGTATATTACAAATCAGTATCCCTGGTACATCAACTTTCAATTTTAATTGATGTGGAGGTAATCCTGAGTCATCGATAGACTCTAAAAATTCAATAAAATAGATATTTATTATGATATATTATAACTTGATATAAATTTTAATGCGGATCATCTATAAATAAATTCTGATGGAAATCCTGACGTTTTTGAATTTTATATAATAGATAGTAGATAAGAGAATGCATAATTTGGAACAGTGATTTGAATCGTGAAAGGCTTGCCTCGAAATCCAGAGGGCTGTTCTGGTGGATTTTCGAAAAATCGTGTGAATAGCTATCATTGTAGGAAATTGTGATATTTTGAAACCAGGAGAGAATCAGAGGAGGTAATGGGTGGCTAAGGCGACGCTAAGGTGTTTAACGAAGGTTGGGAATCACGGTTGTATAAGAACTTCAGACACCCTTATGTGACGAAAAAATCAAGGCCTCCGAGCCCTCCATTGCTGGTGAAAACAACTTAACTAGCCGAATGTCTTCATCATGCATCGTTTGATCGAGTTGCAGTACTGAATCTAAAACAGTAATTCAACTTTAAACGGCTGTGCCATGTTTTCACAAAATTAAATTGTTTGAATTTGTTTCTGATCGAAGAATCGAATCCGAAAGTCATAGTAGGTTCATAAAAATGTTTATAATCTTATATTTTCACGTATTTTTCATTCATGATTTACTGTTTTATACACTTTCCACTCGGAAATTTTATGCCACTGTCGTTTTTAGTACTGGTGCTTTTGTCAAAAAATCTCACTGATTAACAAATTTTGTACTGTCGACGCAGTTACAGTAACGCTTTTTTCCCTTCTTTGTTTCCTCCGATATTTTGTTTTCCATAAAAATGTTGATCAGGCTTATTTAAAATTTTGCCTCATCTATTATTACTTCAAAGGTACTTGATAGGGGCCAGGTATTCAAGATTTAAGAACAGTATGTCAGTATCAGTGGTACCAGTGAAATCTTAAGTCGTGGCATACATCCAGAATGTGCAAATTTGTTTGAAGTTGTAACTTGATAAACATTTTTTTCTGCTGGTCGACTCATCAAGTTGGTTTGTAGTTAAATTTCAAAATTTACTGCGGAATAACCAAATTATTGTTTGCCAAAAAATTGCTAAATTTTGACAAATAACTTCTGAACTAAGAATGAACATAAAAAATTGTTTAAACAAAAGTTTTTTCTTTTTAAATTTTCTATAAACATGATCTCTTGTAAATTTTTCCTCGGACAAATATTCACTTAGATAAATGCATGTAAAAGGCTACAAATTATGGTGTGTATCTATTGGATGGTGCTGCCTGTAAAGCTACTTATTCTCCTCTATTTTTTCGGATTTGTACAAACTTTTCTTTTTACAAAAATTATTAACATGTTCATGTTTTCTTTTTTTTTATTTCATAACTGTAATGTATTTCTTTGATTTATTTGAGAGTATATGATTATTCACCATACTTTATCATCTTAATTAATTTTTCATTTTAAGAAATAATGATTTTAAATTTTACATAGTCCAATATTTTGTCAGCATATATCGTACTTCAATAAACAGAGTATACAATTTCACTTTCCATAATTCATTTAACTTTCATTATTTGTATCTCCATCACCCTAAAAAGTTTCACTTCAACAGTGTGTGCTAGCACCCACTGTATTTATTTTCTTTCGGTCAAGTACTGAATATATATTCGGAGAAATTTCTAATACCTTCTACAATAATGCATGTTCAGCAAAGTGTTACTAGTTTTTGGCAGGGATTGAGAAGTAGAAATTGAAACAAATTTTTTTGGAAACAAATCATGTTTTTTTGCTTTGAAACAAAAATAAACGTAAATAATTCTGAAATGGAAACCAAATCAGAAACAATTAACGCATTAGTTTCAAGACCAGTAGTGAAAATGTAATTGAAAACCTAATGATGAATCGTTTCCATTTTACATTTTTCCACTTGAATAATTTTTGATCTGGGAGATACAATTGAAAAAAAAAAATGATTTTTTTTTGTAAAATATTGAAAAAATATTAGTGTTTCTGAAAAAGTATTGATATATTGATATATGAACAGCATTTGGAAAATTTTGATTACTGGAAATTTTTTTGTAAAATGGAAATGGAAACCAAAATCATGGAAATGGAATCAAAAAATAACTAACATATGCTAAATTTCAGAAACTCAAAAAATGGAATCAAATTGAAAAAATGTAGCATTTCTTTTGGTTTAGGCTTATTCATAATGTAATAATCGGTAAGTCATTGTTTACCTTTATTGATTAGGGGGTAATAGGACAACTGAAAAACTTTCCATATTACGTTCATAATTTTCTGGAATTTTTAATTTGAGTTGTCCTATTTCAGTTTTAGCCAGCTCAAATAATGGAGCAGTAAGGCCTCAACAATTCTTAATGGTGTGTCATAGAAACAGCAACATTTTTTCTATCCTTACTTCCATAACGTTATTTTTTAATCCATATCTTCAACTTTAAAGTTTAATTTTTTTCTATTTAAAAATAAATACGTCTTTTTCTAAAATTTGTTTCTGGTTGTCATCAACAATGTGATGATTGTAAAATTATTTTGGCATTTGTTAATTACTTTGTGGTGAGGGTCAGTAGGTCAATTATAAACAGTTGAAAACGTATTTCTACTTGGCACTAGTTGTCCTTTAGTCTTATTCTGTATTCAGAATTAATGGTATTTTTTTGTTAATTTACAGCCATAATGATAGATATTAAATATGTTTCAATAACATTTTACCAACTGCATATGGAGGAGGTTATATGTTTGGTATATTTTATCTCTGGAACTAACGGAATTTTGTTTGCTCAGAATAATAGATTTTAATGAAAGTAGGCTCAAAATCTTGCTGACCATCCGGAGAATGTCCTAGGCTATTCATATTTGAAAATTGAAAAATTAGGAGGGTTTAATTGAAGAAAATGAGAATTAAAGATTGAAAAAATAACTGTCATAAATTTGGGCATATCTGCCAATGAGATCTGCTCATTCAGATTAACGCCCTCAATTTTTTTTTTTTTTAAATAAAATTAATTTATTCAAATAACCAGGCAGATGTCTAAGTGTAACATGCACAGCGACATACAGTTAAAGAGATATCCAACATCCACACAAAAATCCGCCAAAGATAAATCGTTTCAAATTCGAATATTTGTTACTGTACACGTGTTGTAGCTTCATAGTATGTGTGTAGTGGTTTGGATATGTCTATTTTCCCAATGAAATAGACTCAGCTTTGGATACGCAGAATGTAAAACTTGAATTGCTTCTTTTTTATCTTTCACATGTTTATAAACCACAAATCATTTGGAGCATTGCACATCTCTTTATTTGTGTGTGTGTCTGAGCTATGTGACCTAACGGGTGAGTGAAAGTGAAAAAAGAAAATTAAGTCCTCTAAGGTAGATGAAGGAAAGGAGAAGGCTCTACAAACTCCATAAGTAGGTTTATCTTCATTTTGAAAAGTAAAAAATCATTGTCAGCTCTGCCAAGCTTACATAATTCTTGGCTCAAGATGTCGTTGAATGATTATGAAGGTTATATATAAATCAGTTTCCAAGCGTAGAGCATCGGATGAAAAAACTCGAGCTTAGATTACATAAAATATAGTTGGGGCTACAAAAATTGAAAATTTTATAAGTTCTTATCAGTTCTCATTTTTGTATAGACTTTATAGGATTCAATGGGGTAACAGGATTTAATAAGAAAAAATTTTTTTCTGAAAATTGAATAATTTTATTAAAGTATATTTTCAGGTATTGTTCGCTTCTCTCGTTATTTTTGTTTCTCAGTCAACCAAGAAAAATTAAATACAAGCTGAAAATGAGGAATTTCAAGAACTAAACATTGGACACATTCATCAGTCTAATAGGGGAATTGAAAGCATTTTTTGCTGAGCATATTTAAAAAGGATTAATACTTTGATAGGTATTATAACTTTATTTTAATCACAAAATAATATGAAATACATCTTACAAAATATATATTACGTAATTCGTTGAAATAGATTTGTGTCTGTTCTTAATGTTTTGAATTATGTTTGTGATTAAGAAATTGATATTTTTTGCTTCAATCAAATTTTCATTAGACCATAATATAATAAAATGAAAATATATGTATATTAATATGACTCGAAATTTGTTGAGAAGGGAATCGGGAAATTAGATCTGATAAGTAATAAGGACTTGTAGAAATTTCAATTTTGGTAGCTCCAACCATTATTTTCTGCAATCTAAGCTTGAGTGATGAAAAACATTAAAAGAGTATTGGTTCAGACGTGTTCTGAAGTAGAGCCCCTCAATGTTTTGAAAATAATTACTGTCACTTCCTCATCTATTCCGCCTTTTGTTTGTGGGGGAACTTGTAATATTATAAATTGAAAACTAGTTTCTTTTCACGGTTTTCCTACATATTTTATTTTTGCAATTCGTTTTTTTTTCGTTGAAAATTAGTATCACATTTGTAAAAATCTTTTTCTGTTTTTTTTTTTTCTTTTTTCTTTTAATATTTGTATGTCAAAGTTTTTTTGCTTTATTATTAAATAAATTAAATCTTGTATTTTTTTTCCTTTTTCAGAGCTCTGGTCACTGGGCTATAATTGCCCCAGAGGGCTCTCTGGCAGTTGATTGGCGTTGCGCCCTTAACGTCGATCCTCCTTGGCTTCGCTGACAAAAATAACGCTGATCCATCGTCAGCGTTTTTGTTTTAACTTTTCTATTTAGTCCATATCACTTTAATTACGTTCAAAGCTGAACACAGGCTGCCTCGTGAGTATATTTGTCCGTAAACACATTCTTACGCGCATAATTGCAAAAGACATAATGGTACATTTAAATCGTCGTCTTATCATTTCCAGTTTACCACTTAAAACCATTGACTTGCGATTTTTCGAAGAAAGAAACTGAAAATTGTATAACAGACTTGCCTTAAATTTTTGAAAGTAACAGTTTCTCCTGCGTTAATACCGTATCAATTTTCGTACATCCCATATTATCGAATTTATCTGCCATCATGAAATTCAATTGTGAGCGAGACCAGGTGGAAATAGTCGACAATGGAACCGACGTCGTCCGAGTTATTCGTAACATCACGGAAACTGGAGTAAGTAATTCAAATTCAGTTATTGTTCGACCGTTTTAGGTTGTCGTTCGAAAAATTTTTTCAATCCATTGAATTAGATTGGACCAATAAAAACACATTGTATCCAGTGACGGATTTACGAGGAGACAATTGAGCGAAAAATTAATTTCACATGTTTCAAATGGGCGAAGTTGTGTTTTTTAATGACCTTTTATATTCTTGTAGCTGACGACCCTGACTTGAAAAATATACTTTGCCTGTAAAGATGTGGTTCGTGAATTTTTAAACTCAACATTTTGATGTCAAGAATGAGTAAATGGAGAACATAAAATAAATATTTAATTTTTAACCGATTTTGAGAAAAAAAAGGAGGAGGTTATTTGATCGATAGATTGCCTATCCCTGTGAAGAGAGATTGGAAAAAGAAAGTGGCGTCTAAGAAAAGTAATTTTTCCTCAAAAAAGACACCACTTTTTTGTTAGTATTGTTTAGTTATGATGGGCAAAAATCAATTAATCGATTCTCACAAAGCTTTCAAGTCATCGAATCGATTTTCTTGGTAAAAAATAATCGCTTATCTTGATAAAGCAAATCAGACATTTTCTTTCATTATTGTAGTCAAAATTACCTCAGCATCACAATAATTTCTGTTCAATAAGATAATTTTTTGACATTCTACTTAGTTAATCCATTCTTAATCAATTCTTTCGGATAATTGACTTTTACCCTTCAAAATAAAATAGGTTTGTGTGGTTTTAAACGGGTTTCTCTCTCAAGAAATTTTTACAGCTTTTTCGAAGAATCGATTAATTGAGTAAAAATAATCAATTTTTGATTATTTCATCGATTTTTTGGTATGGAATCGATTTAATAATTTTAATGATTGAGTCGCCCATCACTACTTATCAGACGTCTTTTTCGCACACAGACCTCTAATTGATGATCCGATACTAACGCTCTTTAACCCAAGTATGGCTGGACTATTTTCAGGAAAATTAACGATAAATTTACAGTTTTATGGTATAAAAAATACTTCTCTCTCCTAGTTTTCACTCACTGAATTTTGAAGAAAATGACTTTAATTGTTGGTATATTCTTCCTAATGATGTCTTCCTAGTTGCTGTTTTGTAGAATTTTGTTATGAGGATTATTTAGACAGTTTTATCCTTTATTAAAAATTACCAATTTTTGTCAATGTAATGATAAAAATAAAACCAGTTTAAAAAAATTTTTAAAATTGATAACCATGAAAAAAACACTGTTAAAAGGAATGCAGAAAGTTTCTAATGAATCAGAGCAAAACTGAGTTAATAAGAAAGGGGTTTTTTGCTCGCCGCGCAAAATTTTTAAACCCGGCCCTGACTGTATCAGTACCTATCTGGGTTGTTTTTCTGTTGTTGAAAGTGTTAAAACGAACAGAAGCTTTTTTATTTTCTTGAATTTCGTTTTCCAGTTTTCCTCCATTAAGTTAATTTATTTTTGAAATTGTAGAAAGGGATAAAACGAATCGTAAGATTTGAGCAGAGTTATAGCTCGCTGCTAAGTGTTGACTGGAGTGCTGTACGGTGATTGATTTAATTTTCGTGGAAGAAAAGCGTAGCTTTTTGGGGGGGATTGGAATGGGAAAAAATCATTCTGCGAAAATATTGTCAATAAAATAAAATAAAAAGTACTTTCTTTGATGAGGAATATGCTTGATGGAGAGGTAGTGTATGAGTAAAAGATTTTATAGTCGTCTCCTTCTCTTCCTCCTGATCAAAATCGTAGTTGAGTTTAAGCAACGTTCAAATTGACTTCAATTGTCATGAAAAAGTTTTCTTGGAGAATTCTTTGTTGATCTGTGCACAAAATGAAAAAAAAATTCATATAGATGACTTAACCTTCTATTCATGGACATCTAATAACGCCTTAACTAGGTAATAGATTCGAGTCCCTTCACAAAAACACGTTCTGTGAGTGGCAGTTTTACTGCTCGTGCAAGAACTTGGAGAAATAAATTCTTGGGAGTTTTATTCTATCGATGACATTGTCGGACTTGGTCGCCTGAAGAGCCCTCGCTATATTTACTTGGTACTGGAATAGTAGAATTAGTATAAAAAACTAATAGAAAATTTATGTTGATAATCTTTTGAATTTTTGTGATGTTGAAGCTAAATTATTGATGACGCTCTGGTTTGTTTTTGTGTAAGTTTGTAAAGTGACTCCAAAATTTGCTGATTAATTTAGTGATTACCATTTTATTTGTTACCCAGTTTGCTTACAAAAGATGTATTAAAATTGACCTTGTAAAAGGGTTAGGAGTTTGATGATGAAAATTATCTATTTCATGAGAAAAGACAATGATTGGTACCATTTTCCAGTTTTCTCCAAAGTTTTTTTTACGTATGACTACTTATATTTACAAGCCCTGGATTTTTGCTGGTATACCTGTAGGTAACACTAGAATTTGTTATTTCAACGGAAGCAACGAACATTTTTTTTTGTGTTCATTTGTGGCTGTGTGGGTAGTGGCGTATGCGCATCGAATATGAGGAAAATTGGCGAAATTATATTAGGGAAATAATTTTGTGAAATAATTTTAACGAATGAATTAACAGGTTGTACATTTATTATAGTGATATTGTATGAAGGTATGTATGTGAATATGTATATGTATCGCTTAAAATTTGTGTTCATAGTTGTGAGAAAACTACATAGGAGATAGGACCAAAATTTTTAGAAAAGGGACACTGTTATTGTACAGTACCAGGTCTGATAAGAATTTGTTGCCTATTAGTTCTTTAGTTCCAAATAAAACTGGAGCACAAAAAATTCATGGAAAAGTAATTTTTCAGGATTTTGTAAAAATTACCAAAGGGGTTGGGAAAATTTTCACAACACATCGTTCTTATGTATGTGCAAGTCTAGTAAATATTTGGTTACAATTAGTTCGATAGTTTCTAAGAAAATAGGAAAAGAAAAAATTTCAGAAGAAATGGTTTTTCCACAATTTTGTGAAAGTACAAAAGGGATAATGCTGAAATGTTTGCAAAATGTACTTATGCAGGACCAGATTTGATAAAAGTTTGGTGCCTATTGATTTCTTCAGAGAAAAATGTAAACAAGAAAAAATATTTCTGGAGAAAACTAAGTCACCTGTGTTGTGTTTGAAGCATCTTTTTCATATTTATGGCACACGGGGTTATTTTACTTAGGTATTTTACTTAAAACTATAACAATGAAACTTCGATAGATCGATATGTTTGTTGGATATTGATAACTATCGATAGTTTTTTGAAATTTTTTTACTCATTTGGAATTAAACAGAATTTTTCATTGAATTGTACAAGTAGATGTAAATTTGCATACCAGGTTTTCTAGCAAAGTATTTCTGAGCTAGTTTTTTTTCCTGAACTTTAAAATTTGTTCAAATGTAACAGTATTGTGCAAATATAGTATTTTATTGTTATCATTCGAGAACCCTTTTTCCATTTTTACCGCATCATTTAGAAGAACCTTGTTGTAGTGAATGAGGTGGCCTGCCTAGGTTATAATTGACGTGATAAATTTTCTAAGCAAGGCCTTCTCAAAGTTAGCTACTTAAATTGTTTTTAATGATTAACACATTTTTATTTTCACTGCTGAATTTAAAAATGAAAACAGGTTCTTAATGCAAATCTTGGTGTGAATTTAAGTGTGACACATCACTTGTGGTAGCCTATTTCTCTCAATTGTCCTCAGCTGCTGCAAACCATAGAGAGATTTATTTATTAGGCAGGTTCTCTATTGAAAATCTACTTATTAATTTTGGCATCATTGAACAACCTGGTGTAGGGGTGGATATGTGTTTATTTTCATAACTCAAGGAAAATTTTAGCCCAAAAATTAAAATTCATGTACATAGGTATATATAAATCTATACAGTATACCTATATCACGTATATATGGTATATACACATATGTAGGTATATGCATTTACAGCTTTTTCTACCTGGAGTTAACCACCTGGCAGTAGTAGATAAGGCAATATAAGTTTCACATATGTATGGCAGTTTGCATACTCTCTTGTTGGCAAGCACCTAATAAAACAGAATTTAATTTTTAATTGGGACCAAGTGAGGTTCTAATTTATAGAAATTTGTATCTCCAAAACTTTGATAGTTAGAAACATACAGTTTATGTCATTATTTAGCAAGTTCAATGTAGCTTATCCGTTAAAAAATTGTATCAAACAAAGTTATATTTGAAAGTTATTGATAAAAATTTCTTAAATTTCTAGTTTTTTCAAATAAAATATAAAAAAGCCATCTTCATTAGTAGGTAAAAAAATTTATTTTAAAAGAGGACCGATTATTACATCACATGACACAAAAACAATTTATTGAGGACTAATATTCAACTCAGGAAAAAATTTCTATCAGGGAGACATCTAACTATCAAAACTGAAAATTTCAAAAAATCACCTTCCTTCGTATGGATTTAAATTGTGTTCATGTTACTATTTGTTCCAAGGGTTGAGAACTGAGCTATACCTATACCAATCAGTGATCAAAATGGTAGAATATCTGTATGTCAGAGTGGTTGCATACCCCTTGATTCTTTGGTACACTAAGGCATAGTTACAAAATATGTAGTGTCAAGTTTGTTGCATACACAAGCATTTAAAGGCAAAATTGAAAATATTCTGTATTTGCCTTGAAATAGAAAGATATGCAACTGGTTTGACTGGCCCTCCATTTTGTTCATTGATTGGCATCACACAGCTACTTATGTAATGATTTTTTCCTGAAAATTATCATCAAAAAATTTCTACAAGTACAATGATGATAATGAACAAAATGAATAACAGGCAGAAATGATAAAATAATTATAAAGAGATGTGAGAAAAAAAAATGAACCTAATACAACAATTCAATAACGACAATGTTTTACCATTAAGGAACTTGTTAGGTTTTTTGATTTTGTGGGTAATATCCTGAAAGGTTTCTAGTCTGGCTGTTTACTAAGAAATTTATTGGAACATCAAGCAGTGTAATTTATTATGGTGTGGGTTTTTAATTATTTTTCATAAATTCTGCATTTTCAAGCAGTCTTATCACATTTTTTTAGTTTTTTAATTTTATGGGTTAGAAATCTCCCTGATTGAATTTTTTTCTAAAGTTGAATATTAGTTTTCAGAAAATTATTTTTGTGTTATATGATGTAAGATTTGGTCTTTATGAATAAATTTTTTAACCTGCCAATGATGATGCTTTTTTTGGATTTTATTCTAAAAAAGTTCAAAATTTAAGGCATTTTTTCCCAAATTTTTTACATTTCTATCATTATCTTTTTTTGTATGATTTCGTTAGCTACAATTTTATTTACCCATAATCTATATTGTATTTGGTAAATGACGGCGCAAACTGGATGTTACTATTTATCTTAGTTTCGAAGATACAAATTTTTTTAAATTAGAACTTCAATTGGTTCAAAAAAAAAATATTCTGTTTTACTCAGTTTCGCTGGCGTGAGAGTATGCAAACTGCCATATATTTGTGTAACTTATGTTGCCTTATCTACTGCTGTTAAGTGGTAAACTCATGGTAAAATAAATTTTATTTTAAAAAAAAAAAAAAAAAAAAAAAAAAAAAAAAGGACTATCACTTATTTTGAGTTAATGAAATTCCGTTAGTTTCGGAGATAGACATGCCAAACGTATAACCTCCTCCATACGCAGTCGATAAAAAGCTGTATAAAAGCCAATTTTTTGTTACCACAGTACAGGTCGCAATTTTTGTCCGATAATCATGAAATTTGCAACGAACTTTAGTACTAATAGGACCTAACCTATCTACTTTGTTGTGGATCGGCCATACGGTACTTCCGGTATTGCTATTTTCCTTTTTGTTTCAACTATAAAGTTTTTAATTTTCTACCAGTAGCTAAAAAATTCGGAACATTTATTCATTATAATCTATTATAATTTGCTATAAATTTTGATGTCGATTAGCCGTAGGTTACTTTTTGTAACACTATTTATGTTTTTATTTTGGCTATAAAATGCTTGATTTTGAACCAATAACTAAGATATTTGCAAAAAATATCAACTATAATTTATTGCAACATGCTAACAATTCTGGTGCGGAAGGTGTTTCCAAAAAAATTAATTTTGTTTAGATTTTGAAAAAGATAATTGTTCTTAATTTCGTAATTTTACGTAGACAGTTACAAAATTTAATATAGCTATCATCGCAATTTTAATATGATCCATTAACTTTTTAGTGACTAATTTTATAATTTTCAAAAACCTACTTTTTCTAACGGAGCTGCTGCTGCATTCGGCAACTGTTGAAATCTGCTCACATTAGATGTTTCAGTCCACCCCGGCAAGTACAAAAGGGCGCTTTTTTTCTGTTTCCTCTAATATATTTTCGACGACTTGAAATTATTGCTTAAATTATTGTCAAATGTTTCTTGAAATGCATTTTATTTCTGCGTGATTGATTGATGTGTTTGTGTTTTTAGGCAAACAGTTCAAATTTTTTCGTAATTTTCTTATTTAGGCACCGTCGAGCTAGGTAGCTCTTCCCTGGCCCATCTCGTAATTTAATCATGATTTCAGAATAATACAAGTGCTCATGTTTTTTCTAAATTATCTGTTAAAATTTTTTTTTTAATTTCCGAAGAATTTCCTTTCGTCTCATCTTGCATGATGGATGCGAGAAGTCAGTGAAAAATTTTTTTAATCTTTTTGAACTACTTAAATCAGTGTTCTTCTTTTTTCTAGCTGCTCGCCACAAATTTATTATTACTCTTTATTGAATACTTTCTCTACATTTTGGCTTCTCATTTTTAGTCCTTACATACGATGAGACAAATGATTCTTATTTTAATTTGAAGCATTACATGATATGCACCAGTTTGCTTTCGGTAATGTTTTAAAAAAAAAAAAAAATGCGTCTATAGATTTACTTACTTTTACTGAATATTTAGCTTGAATTTGACTCAGATTTACTTACTTCAATTGCTTCATCAATTAAAACCATGATTTTTAACAATAAAAAGTTTTTACTTTTTCAGTATTAAAAAAAAATTAGTCGAGGCAAATTTTATTGGTCTTGTTTCCTTGTATCAGTCGGCCGTGTTTCTTATTCGTTTGATGTAACGTCCTATATTTGTGATACCCTATTCTAATGTCCTTTTTGTAGTTGCAGGAAGATGCATTTTACGTATTCGACGTTCAAGATTTGATTCAAAAGTATAATAACTGGAAAGAAAAAATGCCTAGAGTAGTTCCGTACTACGGTAAGAACGAATTAATTTCTCAATTTTAAAAAAAATCTTTTTATTCTTGAATGAAAGTGATGATTTTTCCGAATGAATCAATTCAGAAAAATTAATGTAAAACTTCTGCTTCGATGCTTGAATAATTTTTGTTCGTTGTTTTTTTTGTTATATTTTTAGCTGTTAAATGTAACGATCACGCGTTCGTGTTGAAAACATTATCTTTGCTCGGTGTTGGATTCGATTGCGCATCAAAGGTTTTTTTTTTTTCAACTTGATTAATATTAATAAGTTAATTTAGTTTGTGAACAATTATTGTTTCTAGAATTTTATACGGTAAAGTGGACCTGTACTTTAGACACCAAATTTATTGAAAGGTTATATGCTGGGTACGAAGTTTTTTTTTTTCTAAAACAAATGTTTTGTATGTTGGTTGTTTTCACATGTGGTTGGCCTTGTACTGAAAGTTTTTGATGGTCGTTTTTGATGTTAGGGTTTCATCTTCTCGACTAATGTCTTAGATCCTGCAGTTTGGATGGAGACTGTCATGAAATGCATTTTAGTGTGGAATATGTATACGTTGAGTAACCTTGGATCTGTTTAATTGGTTTATATACCGAATACATAATAAAAATTGTTGACTGCGCGTAAAGAGTGAAGTTTTCCTAATTAGTCAATCGCCAATACCCTTCTACAGAAACCGGATTTTTGCTCTTGCAGAGCGAAGTAGAGTGATTGCATCGTCATGTTAAAAGTAATGTACCTTTGTATATTTTGGCTGGCCTTTTACAACTTCAATGTTCTTCGTATTGAATTATTCTTTCCATGTCATAGTCTCCCTTTCAGTCTTCTTCAAAAATAACGAAACAAAAATTTTTTTTAAATTCGCATTAATTTCTGTATATTTTTTCATTTCTCATAGTTTTTGAAGCATTAAGTCTGAATGTTCTTTCAGTTCTTTCTTTAAAATTCCCTGATAATGTTTTTTACCACTCAAAGTTGCAGTATTTCTATATTCCCATCTTATTTTCTTTATAATTCAGTCTTTGCACGTATTTTTCCGTATTTTTATTTTTGAACAATATAATTATTTCATTTTTAAGTCCATAATTTTGAAAATTAATTTTTTAGCTTGATACACGCGCAACTCTGTGCGATCATTCCAGTAAAATCCAACTGAATTAAAAATGTTTTCAACCTTGACTGAAGTTCTGAAACCGGTGGTGGTTGTAAAATCTGTTTGTTAAAATTTGTAAGCAGTGCTTGAGAAAAAGTATTCTTAGCAAAATTTAATGAGAAGTATCATAATTGCGCTATAGCTTGAGTTTTCTTTCGAAAATTTTTTTCTTGATAAAAAATTGCATCGATGTATCACTTACCTTTAATATTATTTATGATGTTCGAAGTCAAATCAGTTGAACTTTAGTGTGAATTTTATGACTCGGATTTACCAACTTTGTTAATACTTACCCTATTTAAAAATTTTAGATTGTCATAGAAAGCTTGTTCACTAAAACTAAACTGAAGAGGTTATCTCCAAGATTAGTTCACAGGTGTTAATGATTGTGAGGATTACCAATTCATATGAGGTATAGGGGGTTGTACCCTTGATGACAGTCGCTGCCAAAAGGTTAGCTTATTATTCGTCTCTATGACATTAAACAAATTTAGTATACACTTGTACATTTGTATGTACTGACCTCTACATACATATAAGTAAGATACAATATTTGTACCATGACTGATTGGTAGATAAATCTTGGCAATGTCACGGAATAATGTTTTCATGTCATTTCTTATCAGTGACTAATAAGAAACGACATAATTAGATGATGCAATACCATACATATATGTATGTATGTGCGTCTTGTGTGCATGTGCCAAAATTTACTATATAAACCCAAGGGAACTGCTATAAACCAAGACAAACTAGCAGTTTGAATGTTGAGAAGTGGTCGCATATTAAGCCAAAACTCCAACCCTCCTATGTCAGACCTACAAATAAAGGAGTCTGAGTACACTCTTAAAGAGAAGTCTGAATTTTTTAAATCACAGTAGAAATATAGTGACTGAATAAAAATGCCACTACCTAATGTTCAAACATGGAAGAAGTGGTCAACTATAATTGACCCCTGAAGTATTAGCTCAGTTGTTACAATTACTATAAACTCAGCCAATGCAAAACCTGAATTCCTAGGATGGAGGGTAGAGATTCTGGAATTCCTGCCAAATGAAGTAAATCTCTGGTTTACTCTCTTAAAAGGTAGGTTCAAAAATGAAAATCTACAAAATGAACAAAAAATATACCCACATTTGAGGCTGTATGCCAGCCAAAATAATACGTCATATTCCAGATATCAAGGAATTCCCTTGGATTCAAGAGGACAAATACTCAGGGTTCTGTAGAAAAATGAAAAAAGTGTTTGGTAAAATGAAAAACCAAATCATTAATGACGTTATGGGTGGTATGTAGATAGGAGATGATAAACCATCCTTCTTCATGGCCAAACAGAGGAGAAAGGCTGACAATATAGTAGCCCCTTCAGTAATTGGAAACCAGTTTTGCAAACAATTACCATAAAATGCTGTGCAGTGTCTGGCTGTTGTAGATTCCACTGTAACAGTAATTCTGCAGATCTAGACCATCTTGCCAAGAGTGCCGATAGTGCACTGGAACACTCGAGAACAAAAACCTTGATTGGAGCACCATTTATAGAGAATGGAGAAATAGCTCAATTTAGAGCTCAAATTGCTCCGTCAACATTTAAAAAGAAAAACAATAGCTCATAGAATACAATGGCTCAAAAAGCAGAAACAATAATAATAATAAAAATGATAGAAATTCTAGATCCAAAGACCGATAGAGTAGTTCTATTAAGGGTCAGAGTCTAACTCCTATAAGAAGATCCTCAACCAAATCTCTGATTCAAAATTGGAATGAGAAAACCTGATTTTTTCACAATTGGTTTTACGCAGAGGCCTCCAAATGCAACAGCAGATGTCAGTGGTGGAGGAAACTATATACGAATCTTAGTTTATCAAACTAGAACAAGGGGCCATCTATATGGCAGAAGACTACTCAGAAATTTACTCACGCTGGCTGTTCATAAAGGATAGGACAAACAGGAAATGGTACTTAATTGACTCAGGTGTAGACCTGAGCATATTGCCAATAAGTATAAATCTGAAAGTACATCCTCTGAAATACTATTTCCAAACTGTGAATGGTCAAAATCTTCCAGCTTACAGATTTGAAACTACCAAAGTCAATATCAGTTTGCAAAGAGACATGATGTGGTCCTTCACAATTGCAAATATTCCAACACCAATCCTGGGTGTAGATTTTCTTGCACATTTTGGCCTGGTCATTGACCTTAAAAATGGAAAAATCATGGATAATGAAACTAAACTAAGTGTGGATGGCTAAACGCTAGCGTACCAACTAGACACAAATATTTTCTGTTAATACAAAAATTCACAAACAGTTCTTACAGATTCTGTCTGACTATCCTGGAGTCACACAACAATCAATTCGGAGGCATCTTACATACAAACATAACACAGTTCATTAGTTTCAAACTAAATGATCAAGTTGTCATGCGAGGGTGATGTGTTGGTATAAACAAAAAAAAAGTAAACTTGTTGAGTTTTAATACAAGATTAATTCGTTAAATTTCTGAAAATTATCATAATGCTTGTTGAATCGAATACAGCATCGTGAATTAAATAACAATTGTGTCCTATTAATTATGTAATACAATTATGTTCAACGAATCATTTTGGTTTTTTTTTTTTTGTAATTAAGTAATGTTCAGTTTATTTTTGTGAAATGTTCGTCTTCCTTTCCTTCAAAAAATAACCTTTCGTTAAAAAAAAATTTATTTTCACGATAGATTATTTTGTTAGAAAAAAAATTGTATTTGATGATTTTTGGGAATTATTTTCTCTGCCTTAATGCTTAGTCGATGATTTTTCTCATTCATAATAATGTGAATATTGACGCATGAAGAGATTATGTGCTTCGTTAAATATGAAATGGTTTAGATGTGTGCGTATAACTAGCTCTTGGTGTGAGCTGAGGTTAAAGGAGAATACCCAGAAAATTCTGGAAGCTCTGGGAGCTCTGGAAAAGACTAAAAGGCTCACAAACAATTTATGAAAATTTACGAAACGACAGAAAAACTTAATCATCTTTTTTCTGTAACGAAGATCCCTTCCAGGCTGAAATATAAAAAATTATGGAATTTTTTCAAGTGAAATTTTTGAAGGAAAATATTATTTTTTGGATTATGGCCACGGGTTCTTATGTAATTACGCAACTGCTGTGGTTTATATTATTGTTTTCTTGAAAAACCAGAAGATATCACGTCGTGTTATTTCGATTGAATTTCGATGGACTTCATTTCCATCGTTTATTTTGAATAGGTGACATCAGTGGATTGTTTACGTAATTTACTATCAGATGTCTGCTTTCTTTAAATTGTTTTTTAATCACCATTTGATGAAATATTCGTTACCACTTGGTAGTACTTCCTCTGTTGGTTCAAGATTTTTTGTTTTCGACGACTTGAATATGTTGGCTGGCGGTTCTACTTGTAAATAATTTGAAGAATTTTCCGCCGAAGTGAAACATTTGAAAATCAAGTATGGAGTTTGACTTTGAATAGGGAAATCGTGAAATTCGATATAAGTAATGTTCCATGGACTGTACCATTTGTGAATCTGTATTCGAACCTTTATTCGAAAAACGTGAATTGAGAAACAAATTCTATGTTTGAATACTATATAATAATCAAAAATACATTCATTTTTTTTAAATTAAGTTTTTGAAAAATTAGTTGATTTCAATAGGTCCACTTTGCCTTTACTTAGCCTCTGCCTGACATAATCTAGCCAAATTGTACTTTTATTCGTAGGAGGAGATCAAGAAAATTTTGGCTCTGGGTGTTGATCCATCACGTATCATTTTCGCCAACCCAGCGAAACCCTCATCCCATATGAGGTATGCTGTCGACCAAGGCATTGAATTGTTGACCGTGGACAGTGATAATGAACTGTATAAGATCAAGAAGTTGCATCCAGCAGCCAAGTACGTGTGCATGTATTAGGTATATTTTTAGCTGATTTGAGACGATAAGAGTAGAATGCAAGAATAATCCTTTAGTAATATCCATAATTTAAGAATTTCTTAGACTGTACAAGCATTGGTTCCACCAGTTCTTAAGAGTTGCTATTGATAAATGATATTGTTCTTGCATTCACTTCTAAGATTTCGAAGAATTATTTTCCTCTAATGAATTGATGATGAGCGGTCGATGAAACTACGTACTGAATCTACTCATTCGTTTATTTCCTTTAACCCGTACCAATGTGATGTAATATTTCGGATTTGTTTGACATTTACCTGCGTCATAATTCATTTCCATGAAAAACAACTACATTTTTCTATGTTGAATTTATATATATATTTATATCTATGCTTCTATACTAATATATAAAAATGTTGGTATGTTTGGGTAAGAAGAGTAATCTTGAAAAAAGGATCTAAATGATTATTTTACCATTAGTATTCTCACTTCTTAACCGTGAAAATAAGCTGCTTATTATTATGATCAGTCTGTATTATCTTGAGCAGTAGAGCAAAGTGTCCATATTGTGCATGAAAAAATACATTATAAAAATTATCATCCGTTGAAGAATTAACGAAGGATAGAACAAAAGAGAAAAAATAGTATATTACACACCAAGGTTCAAAATTGAGCAATTACATATGAGGAAGTTTGCAAAATTTGTGCAGCCAGTGAGTAATTCCCTAGTCATGTATCACTTTTGAATCTTGTTGAGGACAATATTTTATGTAATTAATGGTCAGAAAGCAATGAAGCATTAAAATTCCATCATAATTATGAGTGAGTCTATCTTAAAAATTATAAAAAAGTGAACAAAATATCAACTTCCTCATTGTTGCAGATTTAACGTGTCCTTTAGAAAATGTAACCTCCACCTCAATGTAAACTGAACATGCTTCCATATAAAAAGATTCTTCATGTTGTACATGGAGGTGCATTCACTTTATATCGAGATTATATTCATCAATGATATGAGCTACTTTTCACATGTAAAATACCAGTGTGAACATTGCTTTTTGGTCATTTATTACATAAAAATATTTCCACTTTGTCTTTCCTTTTACAAAATTAGGACTATGCTTTTTTCTCTCTATAATGCTATGGTTCACCTTCGCTGTGCATTTCTTTTCAAGTTACTGCATTAAATAAAGTGCCTGGTTCACCAAGTATCGCTCGGATGTGTATAATAGAAAAAATTATTTTGACTTAAATCAAGCCGGAGAATTTCATCAATATATATTTGTTAGGTATATGATAAATATCCTTCATTATTATTATATATTTTGAGAATTGAGATCACAATATCTACCTTATTTCTTTGTTAGTCATAAATCATACACAGCTTAGGCCTAGTAAAATTCGCTAGTAAAATCTTCCCTATCTGTTAATTTTAGGGTTAATCGCAATTTTTCATCATTCATTATTATTAATTGCTGCTGATGGATAGAATGAGATGCTTGTATCTCTGTTCAACAAATTTTCTCAAATTCGGGACCTGTCTAGATCGTTTTTTCACACTCAAAAACCCGTATCCTGTAATTTTAGCTTCTTCATTGGTCTAGTTCTTTAGAATGTGATTACCCCCACATACATACAAACATACATATATATGTAAGAATATGTATTCATATTCTTAAAATAACCACAGTTTCTGTCTGTGTTTCGCACTCGCTGATATAGTGAGTTGCAGAGATCTCTCATATTTATATTAGATTTGTATCATATTCATCTATTGATGGATTTTAAGTATGGAGAGATGAAAGATGTGTCTACATGATTCTTCATTATTTTCTAAAGAGCTTACATATATATATATACATTTATATACATACATACATACATACATACATGTACATACATGCATATGTATAAAGCCAAAAATGAAAAAATGTAGATTTTTTCTTTATATTGAATATCGGTGATATGTAGAAATGAAAAAATAATGAGAAAAAGTTGAGCTATCAGCGTAATTTTTAAGTCAGTTTTCAAAGAAAATCTACTTATTTTTGATTAAGCAAGCTAAAATTTTTATTAAATACTAGTCCTTAGCCCTGTCTTCGCCAGGCTTTGAAAAAGTGATGATTAAATTACAGTTGGAGAAATCTAGTGTCTACCCTTATCAGCACATTGGCACCAATTTGTAAAGTTTCTAGGAAATTTTATCAGCAATTCCTGATGGTCACCCATCGAACTGACAATGGAAAAAATTCTGCTTCAAATGGTGTTTTTGGACATTTTCAGAATTATGAAAAAAAAAATCTAGATGTGATACTGATGAAACCTCATAGCAATTTTCAGCCTTCTAGCTGAATGAGAAGTACGAAAAATAAATGTGATTGGAAATCCAGATGTTTTTGAATTTCAGTGAGTATTCCCTAAATTATCAAAATGACCAGTTGCATAATTGCCTGCCTGAATTCCGTGAGGTTATCTGTCAATAAACAATGGTAATTTCTCTCACAATACACATTTGCATAGTTACCACCTTGAAAGTGTGCGGATATTGGCTGGATGATGTAACGAGTGAATACTCTGTAAGAATAGTAAAAGTAGAAACGCTAACTGTAGGTAATATTTGTTTTCTTGAAAATATTATATATTTATTTACATTAATTTCTTTAGAAAATTTTCAATGACTGGTTTGTGCAGAGGCAGTAAAATCAATTGTGACTAGACTTCCGAGTTTGCTTGTTACCACTGGCGCTACTAGGGGGCAAGGAGGTACTCTTTCCCTAGTGGTTGAGTTTTGTGAATGGAAAATTACAAATTGAAATTAATTTTCAAACTATTTATCCAATAATTACACTGTGGGCCAAGGCCTCATGTCTCCTCAGGGGTAATTAGAAACTCCCCCCACTTGCCAAAAAAAAAAAAACAATCCTTCATACATGAATGTTCTAGAACTTGGAAAACAAAAATTTATTTTCACTCACTCCTCTCGCAAAATAATTGCTTTGTCACCCTATAAAACCCCCTCCAGAAATAAATTATGAGTACAACCTTATTGCAGTAGAGAGTAGTATATTGACTAATCCCTATGCGGCTAATTCCTAGCTACATCACTGCCGGTCAACCCCTCTGTCTAGTCTCGTTGCGCTGCCTTTCCTGGAAAATTCTTTAGTCCCGCTCTTGTTTTACTTAGAAGCTTTCATTATGACCTCAAAGGCTAAAAAAAAGGGTTTTTACATTTTGATGTTTTGAGGTGCTGAATTCAAATTTAATGTTCGTTTGTAGATCGAAGCAGGTAATAGTGTATTTCACTATATGAGCGCAAAGTAAGGAATCCTCGATGAGTTTGAGTTTGCAGCTTGAACCGTAGGCGATTGCTGCAGACATCGAACGAGTGGGGAGCTCACTTTGCGAAGGCTATTTTTCCCAACACAGCGGCTGAGAATTTGGTGGACGCATCTGATTGGCTGATAGGCGGAGCCAAAAATTTTGGTTCCGGGAGCAAATATTGGTTTTGCTTCCGCTATAGCATTTTTACTCCCTCTATCAAAATTCGATCATAGTACACGAATCCATAATTTTGTGCTTCTTTTAGAAGCACAAAATCACTTACTTTGCGGCATGTTTTGGGAAAAAAACATTATTCATATTTTTGAGCGATAAATAGTCATTATGGTTTTCGGAGGTTCTAAGTTTATATTTAATTTCCAGCGTTACTCCAAAATAACATTTAAAATTGATCAGATCTCCCATTTGAGAGAATCCGAATAGCTCTTTGTTGACAGCGGTTTTTACCCATGAAGAAAAGTGAAGAGGTGATCTTTTTCATAGCATCTATCTTATTTCCACCTTTTTACGTGGATGATGACAGTCCGATACAAGTTATAATTATATTGACGGTGACGTAAGTTATGTAAAAGTTACATCAAGGTTATATCGACTCCTTTCAGATGAGTACTAACTACTTAGCATGATACAGGTGTGTATGCATAGATGATAAAGGAAGAAATGTTTATCGGTTGTTGACTTCAATTAAAATTCTAAAGGAAAAGTCTCATACTAGTATGTATGTGTTATGATGATTTTAACACATTTAATTAGCAACTAATTTTTTTTCAGTCATCTAATTTTCAATATTTCAATAAACTGTTTTTAGTGACAAATTGTGTGATGTATTTCCATGCTTCTTAACTTCGGCACTGATGGTCGAGTTCGGAGAAATTAGAGAGATACTGGAGCATGCGAGAAAAATACAGCATGAGCAGTTAACATGAAAAACCATCAGTAGTAACGAAATTCATGTAATTTATGTATTGTGTAATTTTCCATGCGGGTTTGGCCAAATTGTTGAACAGAAAACGATCGAAGACATATTTAGACGTCGAACTTTGAGATAATGCTGCGCTTCTAACATAATTTTTATTACATCAGTGTCGGATAAAAAATTAATAAGGTGTTTAATATAAGCAAAGTCCAAAGGCTGCGACAAGGTTACTTATCACAAAATTATCATTCTTGATGAGAAACATGCGCCGGCCCGTCACTCGAATCAGTTTGTTAAAATATCGTAAACAAGATGTTGAAACTTCCGTATCACTTGTTATAGGAGAAACGTAATGAGATTCATTAGTTAAGGTCTTTAAATTTTTTGTTGGGCAAAATTTTTTCAAAATTTCTTTTGAGTGGGTGGAGATGGTCCTCCAAAATAATGCACTTTTCTTGTCGCCGAGGTAAATGTAATACTTGAATTAACTTTTCTTATATATTTCGGCCGATATTAATTTTATCCAAAAATTCGTTTCGTAAAAATATGTTCATTATTCAGTTGCCCGCATTCAATGTTATCAGTAAAATTCACGCGCAGTGTACCGATCGGCTATTGAATAAGAATAAAATATATTGCTTTTAGTAACGAGTTTTGACTACATATTACCGCAATTAACTGGTGGGATAATGAGAAGTTAAATTGTGACCGAAATTGATTTCAAACCGTAATTTCTTAGTATTGGATGCGTTGCTCGTAAAAATGAAAACTTTTTATCGAAAATTGTGCTGAAAATTTTTTTATCGAACTACTATTGCCATAAATAAATTTATATTGACTGAAGTTCACGCGAACAACTAATTTATTTACGAGGTACATTTTTTACTGTTGCTGCGGTGGCAAGCAATTTGGAGGTTAAGACTTGTGATAGTATTATTTTAGATGTTCATCTCTACCTATTACGGATTAAGAGAAAAATTTTAGGAAAACTTTGTTAAGTAAACATCTATTTTTGTGTTAGAATTTTTGACCTCCGTAGCTAGTATGCTGTTAGACTATGAGTTGAGGCGATTTATAACATGAAGTTAGATGTTTCGCTACAGATTAAAAAGTGAACCGACGTCAGTGGAAAGACCGAGGTTATCGCTTTGAAATTATTTAATGTGAGTTCCTCTCGTGCATATTATTCGTAATACATGTTATTTTCTTTGTTCGGATGGAAAAAAAGAAAAAAAAAACATTTTGTGGAAGTTTTATAGTCAGCTGATAATTTTCAAAATGTCTTCCTTTCAACTTGTCACTAGGATTATCGAATCTCAAAATTAGGTTCCTGTATTGAAAGGCTTGTAGTTATCGCAGCTGAACAGTTAAGGATTTGATTCCACCCGCGAATTTCTCTGATTGGAATCCCAGTACTGCTTTATTTTCGATCCAAAATATGTTATGGTATATTGACTAACCGACTGATTACATAGTGACGACTAATTTCGAAAAGTGGTCTTACCGACTATAGTACGGCCACGACTTCAGTCGTTTCTTCCCCACAAATGAATTCACTGCGTCAAAACACGGCTGTATGTGTATGTTCTAACGTGCCGTTCCTTCTTCCTTGCCACTGTTTGTTATTGCATCAAAAATTGAGCTTCATTGAAGTTAGTCTGTGTCATTATTTTTTTCAGTAGGTATAGAACTTGAGTAATATGTATATCATGTTGAACAAGTCAGGAGAAAGTGCTTTTTGGGGAGGGGTATTTCTGCTAATGTTCCATTCAAACTTTTTTGCAGATAACGAAAGGCAGAAGAGAAAGAGTTCCCCCACCCACTGTTACTTGAAACTACTTTTTTTTCACAACCATAATTGGTATTCAGTGATTTTAAGACTGAGTGTGGAAATTGTTTTCGAAAATTTTCTATATTTCGAACAACAGGATGGGTAACTTAGTAGTTCATCTGTTGTGAAAGTTGTAGTTAACAAAATGTTGGCCCTGTAACTTGAATTTGACCAACATGATACTGTATTTACTTTATTCAACTCGCCTTCATTAGTTCAAGAGGAGATACTATTGTAGGCTGCCAATCTTTCTGTCGTTATTGTCTGTTTTTCAAATCTCATTCGTGTTGTTTGATTTCAGGGTGCTTATTCGTATCCGGAGTGACGCCAGCGTCAGCCAGTGCCCTCTGGGTGTGAAGTTTGGCTGCAACAGCGTGACGGAGGCGCCGGCGTTGATGCAGTTGGCGCGCACCCTTGGCCTGGACATCATTGGCGTATGCTTCCACGTGGGCTCTGGTTGCGGTGAGCCAATAGCGTACCGGCGAGCCATCACTCGAGCACACACTCTTTTTCAGTTGGGCAATGATTTGGGCTTCAACATGCATTTGCTGGACATTGGTGGTGGCTATCCTGGCGACAAGAACGTCTCTATCGATACGGTACGAACTTTTATTTTCACAATTTTCACGCCTAGTATCCAACGCGAGCTACTCGTGTCGCGTGCTGTAATCTACGCCAAGAGGTCTTCTACTGTGCGCGCAAATGCGTATGTTTTGTATAGCAGTACTCTGTAAGTAAAACCTTCTAAACATAAGCGCTTATTTTGAACGAAAAAATTCGTTTTGGCTGTCTCAGCGCTGTAAAGAGATGAACCTAAGAAGCATGAAGCTACAAACTGCAGCAACGACAACAACAACCAATAAAACCTCAAAGCTACACAATTGCATACCGACGAAGCACTATGCCACTCCTTTCCAAAAAAAATAATGTCGATTCGTTGTTTACCCGACCAAAAAATTCGCGGTGCTTTATAAGAACTTGTTTCTTCTCGGGTTCTCTGCTCTGTTGGTGTTGATTGGTGTGGTTCATGGTCGCTCGTTCGATTATGCTTGGCTGCTGACCACCTTCGGTTGTGCGGCAATTCGTCTCCTCCAATGTCTGTTGTGTTTCACGAAGGAAAGAAGAAGGGTGCCACATTGCATGGATACACGCATGCTCGCACGCGTGCGAACCCACATACATACACCTGCACTCACACGCGCCCTGAATGCGGACGTTAAGAGAGCGTCGACCTGTTGCTCGATGTGTTTTCTTGCTCCTCGCGTGTATCGTTGTTCGCCATTTTGTGTCAACCGATTTAAGTGTCCATGCTTTTAGGTAATTATGGTGCCCGTCTCCAAATAACTATGCTATATGGAGGTGGGCATGTCCGAACAGTATCCAAGTAATTATGAATGTAATACTCTTTACTATATGCGAAGATGATGTTTCAGTTAACCAGCGTACAATGTTGCAAATTGGATAAAAAGTGTCTATCATTTGAAGAAGCAAAAAAAATAAGAATTTAATTTACCAGGCTTTTGTGGAATTTTTCATGCAACAAAATTGACCCACAATTTTTCTTATTGAGAATGGGTGAGGATGAGCACTTGAAATAATATACAAAATGAGCGACCCTCCTTTTTGTTTTTAACTGCGGTAAATGTGGAGAATGTATGTCGCCAGTTTTTTTCTCATATACCTCAGTATAGCTTTTATTGCACAAAGTACCTTAGAAAGATATGTTCAGTGCTTAAATTTTGTGTAAAAAAAGTTGTGGGAACTCATCTTGTATAAGGTTAAGACATGCAAGTAATGTACGAGTACCAAATCATGACCAATTTCAACAATACAATGATGTCACAGTTCCATACCAGAACCAGCCCATCATTTCTTATCACTACAAAAAATGACACACTGGGCCATTCACACAAACATACGTATGTGTGTTGGTGTGTGTGTAAATAAGCCCACATATAAACCATCCAAACTGGCTCTAAAATCACCAGTGTTTGCCCAGGTTTTGGCTTACCCATATGTTTACATATGAAGTGGTTGAACACGCAAAATCTATAGATTACCTTCTGGTGAGAATATCTTTTCACAACAATTACCAATTTTTGCATTCAACGCATCCGAATACCGAGAAAATTGTCGTAAAAATTACCCCTTTTTTGTCTCTCGCTGCCTTCTTAATTGTTGCGTCGCCTTGAAATTTTTTTCACGGATTTTCGTGATTGAGCCTTGTTGTTTTTGTCTTTGCACTTAAAATTTGAAGTTGGAGCCCTGCACATTTGCTCAATTGTTTAATCCCATACTTGCGAAATTATCTCCAGTTATTTTTTTACAGTCTGTCTGATGAGTGTCGAATAGAACTTCTGGTGTGAATAAATTGAATTATTTTCATATTTTTACAGTTAATCTGTTATCAAAACTGAGTTGGTAAAATATGTATGGGCGTCACAGTAGCTCATCGACGCATTTTATACTTTTTTTCTGCTATAGCTCCGTTGTACCAACTTTTAACTGTGATGTAAACTAGGTTTAACTGATAAGATGCATGAAAAAATATAGTTAAACCATACTCATCGGTAGTTTAATTATTTAGTACAACCAGTACTATGTTTTGCAAGTACTTTTTAATGGCTCATAATGAATTTACGTCAGCGAGTTAATCAGTGCTCGATATATGTAGGCATTAATATGTCCTTTTACCATCCTCTCTTTGTCCGCCCTTTCAGCGTAACACCTTGGTAAAAATTTCACTATCGGCTCTTTTAATTGTCCTACCCGGTATCTTCGTGACTATGACTGGCGAAAATTGGATGCCTTATTTTTCTATCTCAGCTTTATCATTCAACCCTTGACTACTTGTATTGGGTAATATTTTCAGAAATTTTTCGAAACCTATTCTTTTTTGAAGCCATAACAGTGTAGTGCATGAAGCCTCACCTATCATCGGCTGTGCTATAGCAACGCGGTGACATTTCCCACTTTTCTTCCATTAAATTGTAAGACCACAGGTTAAATTCCTAAAAGATCTTACGAACTGGTAACCACTCAATGATGATAAAATGAAATTGTGTCTTGGTTCTTCCACCCCACCTCTCACAGTTCCTACCGAGTTAGGATCTGTGTGGAAGTGGGGTCCTTCCACAAATAACCAGCCTAGCTTTTCCCCTCCATAATATGTATCGTACTGCAATACGTACACAGTAGTATCTAAGGAATAGTACTGTGGTACCTTAATAGTGTAGTGCTCGCAGCACTAAATATGGTTGATGGTGGCGCGACCACTCAGCAAAGTTCACCACTTTTTCGATGACGAATTATTGGGTTGCGAGTTTAATTCCCACACTAGCATAGTAAAAAAGGTTAAAAATGGAGTTTAAATGGAATTCTTAGTTACAAAAAATGTCTTGGAAAAGGCTTCTCAATAAGTGAAAAAATGCCTTACCTTTCAAAATCAGGGCCTCCGGCAGGGAAGCCTACAACGTGTTATGACTATTTTTGGTTTTTTCAATTTTTTTACAATACCCAAGTGATTTACAACGAAAGTACTTGAGTATGAAATTAACGTACATAAAAATTTAAATAAAACTGTTCCCACCCATTTTTCTCATTACTATCGTAGAGGCTGAGATACGGGCTGGTAAAAACGTATATTTTTTTTTTTAAATATTGATAGTCTGCCATTATTCTCCTATTGGGAGATTGGAAATGAATATAGACGTGAAGATGGCCAAAAAAATTAGTGTACTGATATTTTCCATTAATATGTATATATTATGCACCAAATAACAAGAATAAGCCATCCGACAAATCATGCGAAGATATTAATTTTTTTCATTATTTTTCCGATGGTTCATTTTTATTATTGGGCCACCGTTGTGAAATATATAGAGACTATGTACTTACTGATAAAAAATATCAGTTTGATAATTTTTTTCGCATTTATTCCGCTAATATGAATTTCCAACTTCCCTTTAAGAAAATAATGCAGATTATTATGTTTCTGAAAAAAATACACCTCTTACCATCCTGTGTCGTAACCTCTCTGATATTTTCGAGAAATATGTGTAGGAACTTCTTTATTTGAAAGTTTATGTACATTAGCTTTAGGTACATTGAAGTATGTACTTTTATTGTAGATCGCTGAGAGATTGAGGAAAATTTAAAAGAATAGAAGTAGTTACACGTTTTAGCCCCCTAGGGAAAGCTCATGGTATGTAAGTGGAGCATTTGTATCACTTATTTAGGAATCCAACTCCAACATATTGCAGCCTTAAAACTTTCTGTAGATATTAATGTCATTTCAAACCCTTATTTTACTAGGCTGAAAAGATCCTGTAATTTTTCGTTTGCTCCCGTTCTAACATTTGCCTTGTAACCTACGTGCCACCCACAGAGATCCCGTATTCTGTTATTCCGTTAAATTATTTATTTTTAATTCGATGAAATGATTTAAATCGTAAAGTAGATTCCAGTTCACGCTTCAACCGTAGATTTTTGTCTAATCTTAATTTTTTCTTCAAAATTTCTTCTACTTATTCTTCATTCCCCCCGCACCAGAACATTATATCGTAGTGTTGACAATGAATTAGTAAGGCACGAGTTCAAATCTACTTGAGGATATCGTCTTACTTTATGAAAGATTTGTGGACATTTTTTTCCTCTATTTGCAACATTGTGCATCGGTGGAAGAAAAGTTTTCAGTTTTTTAACACGTACTTTTCAGCCATTTTTTTCTTATTTTTTTGTTTATATCGTCGAATTTCTCCAGGTAGGTTTGAATGTGATATGCGTATGGTTGACTATCTCGAAAACGGAAACAAATCTTAAGTTTATGAATTACCATATGAGAGTTAATTAATGTTATGTTTAAATAAGTTTTTATGTGATTTGGTGACGCCGAAATTGCTGAAATCAGTGCGAAAATTCGAAAAATTGTTTTATTGTTGTCAACACGATATTAATTTGTGCGTCAGTTTACTAGTAATTAGATTACAATGTTTTATGCACAATGAAGGTGTCACTTAAAATTGATTAAAATTTCAAATTAGTCCTCATGACACAAGGGTGTTGCATTTAATAAATACAGATATTTTGTAAGTATTTTATTCTTTTCAAGCTATATTACCATTGCTCCTGTTTGTATGTACTCGAATTAGTTTTAAAAAAAAAAGTGAAATTATTTGGACCTATTGTTCCATTTTTATGCCAATCTCACGTGTTGTTTTCGTTGTCGTACTCATAAGGCTAGTCTGAATTAAAGTAACTGAGTGCTTATGAGTTATGAATAATGCTAAAAAAAAATTTTTTTGGTGTTTGTTCGAAATTTTCAAGTTTTTTGACCCTTTTTTCTCGAGAATTTCTTTATTTTATCAAAGATGGATTTCTATTGATAGAATGAGTTGGTAATAAATTATTCTGAAAATATTTCGAATTTTCTGCTTAATTTTCTTCAGTTGTAGTTCACAGTTTTAGTCTTTTTCAGTGAATCAACGAAATTTTTGAGTTCATTGTGCTTTGGAATTTTCATGGATAAATACAGTGTGCGGTGTTAACCTTTTTATTTATGGATGTTTTTGGCTTGGTTATTTTTTACAAGCATTTTTCGTTGTGAAAATTTCAAAATTTGGTTGCGAATTTTTTAAAATTATTTTACTTAACGTTGCGAAGGAAAAATTCCATCACGAAAATTGGAAGTTGTAGATAAAGTGTCTTTTGAGTTAGTAGTCGCCTCTTATCAGAAACTCAGTTTTTTTACCGTATCCTTATTTTCTCATAACTGCTTGATTTTTCACTGTAATTGGGTAGAAATAAATAATTTTTTTTTTTTTTCAAATCATACCCAAGTTATTTATCCTTCCAAGATTTTATTGAATTATTTTTTTTTAACCTTTTAAATTCACATGAAAAAAGAAAAGAAATGCTGTATTCTTGGTCACCTATATGAATTTCAAATAAATGAGAGCCGTTTTCTGACAGGTTATCTCTTCAATGAGTGAAACACGTATTAATGATACGGTTCTACCAGTATGCGGAAATTTTCAGAATAGTAGAAATGTGTAAAGTTGCGTTTAATGCGGCAGTGGTGGCGGCACAGCTGCCTCGTCGTACCCTAATGTCAACACCAGCCATCCTGTTCTTGGCGATGGTCAATCGTGTGCATTCCCATTCGAACTACCAGCACTTCTAGCCGCTCTTATCTTTCACCACTTTGTTTTTGTTTATTTCTTTTTGTTTACTAACCTCGAATTTGTATTTATTTTCTGCAGATCGCGAATATCGTCAATCAAGCACTGGAGGAATATTTCCCACCTAGTTCGAACGTGAACGTTATGGCCGAACCGGGACGATATTTTGTGGCGTCTGCGTTCACGCTGGCCACGCTCGTCTACTCGAAACGTGTGGTCCGAGACGCGGAAACCGGTCAACCCAACAACATGTTCTACATTAACGACGGCATTTACGGATCTTTCAACTCGTTGATGTATGATCACGCTCAGGTCGAGCCTATTCCGCTTATGGTACGTGATCTTCGGGTACAATACGAGGTGTGGCCATGAAGACCGGTTAAAATATGGAGATCAAAAGTAGAAGGTAGCAAGTCATTATTTTGGCAAAATTGAGTTAAGACTCAGTTTTTTAGTCGCTGAGAATAAAGACCCTTTCGAAATGCATTTTTTTTACCATTCCTACCACTTAGACAGAAACCGCCCACAAATAAAAAGGTGGCAAGTAATTGAGATGACTGTCTAAAAGTCTTTGAACTTGTTTCCTGTAAAATTATGGTTGTCCGCCTTGCTATTTTCTGATTTTGAATTCTGTGTACAAATAAAGACATGTGTTTTTATACATCTTGTTTGGGGGGAAAGGACTTCAGCAGTTTACCAAGGTACTCAAAGTCCCCTCACTGCTTTTGCTTCTAGTAGACGAGCACCCATTAAAATTTCAACAAATCGGCATCTATACTTTTAACTGCTCATCAGTTTTCAATCCTGAAAGACCACCACATTGTCCGCCGTTATCGATTTCCTTTTTCCCAACCATCGCTAAAAGATTTTTATCACTCAAAAATGCGCGACCTAGATGGTACATTCTTTCCATAAACGTATTTCAACTTGTGAAAACTCGGAAATTTTGTTTTAAATTTAACAATAAAAAAAAACCTACTGCAGCAAACCTTGCTAGAAAAAGTAGGTTTTCGAGAAAAAAATATGAATTTTGATGATCACATTAATTGTTTGTAGGTTTATATGCGAGTGTATATGTTAATGGTATGTTATGATTGTATGAAATTTGTTAGCTGCTGACAAAATATTAGACAGTATAAAATTTAAAAGCATTATTTCTTGAAATGGAGAATAAAGTATGGTAAATAATCATATAATTTTAAATAAAACGAAAGAAATATAATAAAGTTACGAATTATAAAAAAAAATAAAAAAAAAAGTTGGGCATAAAATGGTGGTACCGGAAGTACCGTCCAGTCGATCCGCACCAAAATCAGTAGGTCTGGTCCTTGACTTAGTACAAATGTTCGTACCAAATTTCGTGATTATTGGACAAAAATTGCAACGTGTACCATAGGAACAAGAAATTGACATATATATATATATATCTATACTATACATATGAATTTGAGTTATTGGTGCCGAAATTTTCCCGAAGTCATGAAATGAAAAAGTACCCACTACCAATTCAGGGGGCTAATACCGCACCAAGCGTAATGAGTGGATTTTCTAAAAAAAAACCTGCTTAAAAATCATTCTAATGCTTAATATCGATAAAGAAAACTAACAGTGATTAATCGAATGCAGCGTATGCTAAAATGAATAATGCTTGCAAGTTAAGAACTATTGTATTTGACCTAGTAGCTTCTTAGTTATTGAGTAAGATGCGTCCCCCCTATTATTGAATAATGTGCGTGCTGTTGATACAAAATTTGAAATTTTGTGGCCACATTTCGTGTCTATTGCTGTTTAGGTATTATAAAAACATGTTGCTAACGATGAACCTTCGGTTTTTGTTTCGTTACAGAATGGGAAAGGTCACGAATTGTTACCCTGTTCCATTTGGGGTCCGACATGCGATTCGTTGGATCTCATTGTCGAGCGCGCAGAATTTCCCAATTTGAACGTCAACGATTGGATAATATTCGAAAACATGGGCGCGTATACATACGCGGCGGCGAGTTCGTTTAACGGATTTCCAGTACCAAAAGTGTACACAATCTTGAACGATTCTATAAAGTACGTGTAGCATGGTGTGTGTGTGTGTGTGTGTGTGTGTCTATATTTACAGCTTCATAGCTTCTGTCGAATTGACGAATGTGAGGCAATGTTAGTCTTTTTATTCGACAAAATTGGTTACAAAGTTTTCTTTCTCTATTGGGGGTGAGGATGATTTTCTGAAATAACATGCTGAAAGTGTTGAATTGCTCGTCAGTTTTGGTATTTACATCGACAAATGTGGCAAGGGTGTTCCCAAATCACTTGTTTGCATTTATCTTCGTCAATATTGATTTTTTGACAGAAGTAACTTTTAAAATATTCAGCTCACAGTTTTCTAGAAAATAAGGTTAACGGATCTTAATTAAAATCACTATTTTATAGTTGCAGTTATCTCGGTTATCTCAGAACTGTGAGTATTTCATTTCGGTTTATGACTGTGACCGATGTCTTTCCATGAAACGATTATAAGTCTTTGAATTCCGTAAAATTTGTGGTGAGAGCAGGAATTATGATTGACTAACTAGAGATGGTGTCTCGGTAAAAGAAGTTTGGTAAAAGTAGTTGCCCAACGCTTCAAGATTCTTATTCGAAAAATTGGGCTTTCAACTTCACTCCTTGTAAACGGAGGGATGAACCTCTAAAAGAACCTAAACTCGTTGCGGAAAATGTGCCACCAGGATTAATTATTTTCCTGTATTTTTGTCAGTATTAATTTTATCGTAAAAAATAGAATTTAGTTATAAAATGTTCTACTTTCAATTTTCCGTATTAAAAAAAAAAAGAAAATTATTACCGGTATTATAAAATAAGAATAGATAATATTGCTTTTTATCCCAACTTTTCGGAAGTTGAATTGCGACAAAAAATGGGTGTTCTAAGCAGCTGGCCTCATTGTTGGATGCCTTGTTCGTGAAAATCGGTACTCATCGTTTTATTGCAAATCGAATGTGGAATATTTTTATTGATCTGTTACCCAGTTGGCTTGCAAACAGGCTATTAAAATATTGACCGCATAGAGGGATTAGGGGTGGAGATGATGAAAATTACTCGTTTCATGACAGAAGAAAACTTTTGACACTACTGTCCCATTTTGACCTAATTTTCTTTTATGTACACTTTATATATTATAATTATGTATAAATGTAATATGTATATATGTACTATATATACCTATGTATGTATACTATATACATATATTGCCCAAATTATATGTTTATGATTTTGAGAAAACTACTAAAGAAATAGGGAAATTTTCACGAAAAATATAGTACTTTTGTTGGATCAGGTCTGATTTGAGTTTAGTGCATATTGGTTCAGGACTTAGTTTCCAAGAAAACTGAGGAACCAAGAATTCCTGAAAAAGTATTTTTTCCAGAATTCTGAGAAAACTACCAAAGTAATCGGGCTGAAATTTCACAAAAAATAGTCTTCATATTGGTACGAGGTTGACAGGGTTTCGTGCTTATTGATTCAGTAGTTTCTGAGAAAAATATGGGATAAAAAAATGGCTGGAAAAAAGCAAGTCTACCGTCTTGCTTGAAATATCTTTTTTCATATTTATGACGCAAGAAGTTACGACTGCGTCATTTTCTCCATTGCATTTAGCAGCAATTTTGTATTTAGGGCGAAGTGGACTGCAATGTCGAAAGGTTAGTGATGTGAAAAAAAATTGATTTTTTTGTGTTCTATTAGCCGATTTTCTTTCGATTTGATCGATCATAGTGATCGATTGTTTTTGTGTATGATCGAAAATTAAAAACTGCCTCTTCTAGCAAATTTTCAAAAAAAAAAAAAGAAAAAGAAAGTTTTTTGTCTTTCATTATTTCCGATTAAAATGATCGTTCATTTTTCAAGAATTTACAACTCTACAAAGAGCGTTTATTTTCAATTGTATTGCAGGGGACCAGGAGAGGGGGCATTCTGAAATTGCTTAAAATTGGAGATAGTATTTATGAAAGTTTACTCGTATGTTGAATATGTTTTTAAAAATAATTTTGAATTTTAATGTTAGAAGAACTTTTATTCAGCCTACTTCGAAGTTTTTATCATTTTAAGGTTGTGAATGATGAACAAATTGGCCAGCTAGGTATGGGCTTGAGTTTTTTCTTATGATAAAATCGATATTGATGAACATACAAGCACAAAACAGATTTGAAAACACGTTTTTCTCATTTTCCGTAATGGTAAATAGAGTTGAGGGTGAAACTTTTAGAACCTTCCTTCGGATGTTCATCCACGCTAGCTAATAAAGAGATTAATTTGGTGCCATTTCTGTCGAATAAATAACCATTTTTTTGCGCTGAAGTGCGTATACTTAGTGGCTTGTCTTCATTTCTCAGTGTATCCAGAGACTCGATGATAGTTTCGTCCGAAGGTTCACGTCGCTCCTTCATTAATCCTGACATGCCATTTCATTTCTCCTCAGAGAAGAAAAATTGAAAGTAAGCGGCGTACCTACACGAGTGGTTTTCAACCTCCATCGCGGCGCCGGTTCGCAGAAATTTGATGCGGTTTCGCTAAAAATTATTCGTCTTTTTACTAAAAACCTGATGACGATTATTGGACGAGAAAAGCCGTCAAACGCGTGTTTTAAAACATCGATGCAAGAATGAGAGGCTTATTCGCAGTGCCTGCAAATGTAGTACCTATTTCGTAACTATTCGCCATTAATATGTCGCACAGCGAATTGAAAAACATTTTGTGAAATACTCGAATGGAAGAAATCAAAACTTTTTTTTTTGTTGATTCATATTTGATCGCTGTGCACTGTGTCAGAACTGCGTGAAATTTTGAAGCTGACTGATGAACATGCTATTGTCGATTCATTCTATACTTCTCACTAATCGTGTTGCATTTCGAAATTTTAAATAAATGTCTCGAACTTTGACTGTGTAGTACTGGATCAATAAACCTCCAAACGCTCAATGTACCTATCAATGTTGAAACATACGGGCGTAAATGTTGGCAACCAGAGTGTACTTTGTGCACACTTTCTATGTTTTGCTTGAGTTCACCAATATAGAATAGATTTGATGAAGTCATCCCTCAAATTTACAAGGATAGCGTACATAAACGTAATTTAAAGTACGTCAAGCGGTTCACTGTGGTTGCCTATTTAGCGCTGGCATGTCTAACCAGAAATCATCGTTCTTTACTGATCCAGTATTATAGTATAATCAAAGGTCTCGGAGAATGAATACTAAAAAATAACAAAATTAACAATTGTCGAGTAGAAAATTTTTCTTTGATTTGACGTTTAATTTTTTTTTTTATTCCTATTCTTTTGATTATTTTAAAACTATTGTATGGAAGACAAAAAATTGTGAAAACTATATAGATGGTCGGAAGTAAATTTAGAAATTAGTTTTCAAATTTGAAAACAAATTTAAAAAATTTCAAATGAAAAGAAAAATAAGAAGCGTTGAAATTTAATTGGACCAAAAACTGTACCTTGTGAAACAACCTGTAGTTATGACCTCAATATTTGACTCAAGATTTTTTGTAAACGCGTTAGAGAAGTCACAGTTTTCATTCAATATGGGTGAAATTTGGTATATAGATAATTCGTCGGGCGTAATCTTGGGTGGTTGAAGAGTAGGAAGCCAAAATAATGAGATGTAAACGGCCAAAATAAGTTTCACCAATGAGAGTTAGATGTAATTATCATTCGTTAGAGCTAAAATTTAGTACATGGGTAGATCTAAATACAGTGAAAATTAATACTGATTTTTATGGAAGTCAGTCCAGTGGTTTGGTAGTGGCGGCTAAAGAAAGTTCCATTAATTGGGTTTAAGATGTAATTATCAAATAATAGAACTGAAATTTGGTGTGTGGGTGGTTCTAAACATAGTGAAAGCTGGTATAAATTTTTATGAAAATTGGTCAAGTGGTTCAGCCGTGGGGGTTAAAATGTTTCAACTTACTTAATTTGGGGTGAGGTGTATATTTTGGAAAACTTCTGAGGATCAAATTGAGGGAGCACCGTACGAAAAAAATTCAAGTTGTCACCTATGATTATCAAGTTTGATGGAAATTTATATTAATGTTTATAAAGTGTAACTATATTACGCCCAGCAAAACATGACAGTCGAAAAATGACGCCCACAAATGTCAGTCGTTTTAAAAATTATTGTTTCGTCCTAAATTTTTTATAAATGTTTATTTAAAAAAAAAGAAATTTTTCATGAATTTTCTTAGAAAAATAAGAATTTTATTTTTGAGTAAAAAATTTTGAACAGTGTTTCTCTGAAGAAAAATGAATGGATCCTCGAATTCCCATTCAATCAACATGGAATACGTTGGGAAGAACTTATGACTGCTAATGAAAGGCCGAATGTCATGTTTCGCCTTTAACTATGCGGTATATAGACTGAGCAAATGCCATATAGATAGAACAAAAAAGAAAGTGTCTGTAACATTATAGGTACAGCAGCAAGCAGCAGAAAAAAAAATTTTGTTTCTGCTGTTTGATGTTGACAGCAAATTTACACTGGTTTGACGTTGCTGTTGCTGTTTGCTGCTGGCTACGTAGGCGTAGCTTAAAAATAAAGAAGTCAGCGGAAGTCGTATTTTGCAATAAATTCTACAATTTTTTGGCACAATTTGTTTATTTGAGTAAATCAACAATCTGTACAGGGAAATAAAATTGTTGAATTTATTACAAAATACGATTACGATTTCCGCTGACCACTTTTTTCTTATTCCGTACCTGCGATAATACGGATACTTTTTTATCAGTTTACTCAATTCACATACTGTATAGTCAGTCTTTCGAAGGCTTTACTTTTGCTAGGTTTCATTGCATGAAAGCTTATTTAAAAACAAAAAAAAAATTTTTCGACATAATTATTATTCTACTTCGTGATCACATTGTGGGAGTCTATTTTTTATGTGTCATAAGTATTCGCAGCAAGACGATTCCCTTTAATGATTCTCGAAGAAAGGACGAATGAGAAAGTCTTGTAATTAATACCCACTTATTTTCAAAATAGTTACTTTACTTTCCTTGCATTTTTTTTTTTTTTTCAAGATCCATCGAAAGTAGGAAGTTGTGATTTTATGTACCCGCCCAATAATTTTTGTGGTTCGACATAGGACTGAAATCTGGATTATTAATTATTTTAATTTTCACCTTATTGTTCAGTGTAGTATGTCTTGAAAATTTCATCCAACCGCAGTGATAAAAGGTTTGAAAACCAATGTTTAACATTTCTTTAATCACTATTCGTAACGTTTCTTTCGCTTTCAACTAATACAAATACGTTTGTTTTTTCGTTCTTTTGAAACGCCTCTTCTCGAAGTGATTTTTTTGTAAAACATAGTAAGAAAGTAGTTCATTTTAGTGTCTCTGCCCACACGTACAAAACAACAATGCGGTATTTAATTCTTTCCATCGCAGTTTTTGCAAAATTTTCTAATTCTTTCAGTGGTGTTCCAAAGAAAATTTGCTATTATTTGAAAAATTTTGCGAATGGAACCAGCGAATGATTTTTTAGATGTTTTTTGTCTTCTATAACATTGTACGTACCTACCGATTTTAGTGTTTTGGTTGTGGCTTACTAATTCGTATACATATAGCATGTTGTTTGTTGTTTATTTTTGGACCCTTTGGTGGTTTGACACTGTCCCCACAAATAATGGTAGAGCAGTTCCAGTGTGATGGTATTGATGGTGGTTTTTGGTGAATCGCAAGAAGTGAGGAATAATATAGTACGGCTAGTTTTTTTTTTATACACTTTTATTGCAGTTACTAACACAATGAAATATGACATAATTTGGTACCAGACCACTGGTATCTCTTTTATCGAGTTTGTTGTTATCAGCCATGATTCGGTGCTGTTCTGTAAATATTAGGGCAGTTAAAGAGGGCTACGTTTTTATATTTGAAAAATTGCATCGCGAATTCCGTTCAGGCAAAAGTGTATTTTTTAGAAACTCGTTTTTAATCTGAATTTTTTTTTTAAATTTTTTGACGGATGAAGAGGAATTAAAAAAATAGTCAGATTCCTCATAAGGCCAGCTGGAAAATTCGTCTATGAGTATAAGTAAATAATTGTGAATTTGTACAGTACTTTTGTGTTTATGATCTTGTATTTGCTTAGATAGTAAAATACTCGTTTGGCAGTAGCTGCCTATCTAAAAATTCTGTCATTAAAAAAAATAAATATTCTTTAAATTTCTTGAGGTTATCCGTGGACTCAATTCGGAACATCCCTGAATTCTTTGCCCATCTGTCGTGCAAAGAGGAAGTTGGTTGAAAACTGAAAAGAAAACAATTTATGTATTTCGTTGTTTCTTTTTTTCTATTATCAAAATTGAATTTTAATCTATAAATTGATAATTTTTTGAGATTGAAAATTCAGTTGTGGTAATAAGGCACGAGAATGAACATTCTTATTCACATTTTTGTCATAATTTTTTCTGATAACATTCGTAATAATCGTACCTAATTGACGCATTTTTCTATATCTTGTACAGGATGTCCGAATTAACATCCAGGATCGATTTCTGGGATCGAAAAAACAAAAAAGTTACTTTTGCAAAATGCTGGGAAATGTTGCTTTTCTGAGTAACAGCTCTCTTAAATTGGGGAAAATTAATCAAAAATCTGCTGCATTTCCCATAAAATTGGCAAAAGTGAACGAAATTTGGTGTAGGGGAGTAATTATTTATACGTTAGTGATTTTCACAAAGCTCTTTAAGTTTTAATCGCATATAGGGGAAAATAAATGGGTTGACACTTTTTAAATATTCATGTCTTTTTAACCCTTCGTTGTATCAGAAGATGAGTTTTAACATTTTATTTGAGAGGAAAAACATCCGATGAAGGTATACTTTACCCTTCTTAAAAACTGAACAGTTTTACATGAAAACACGAAATGTTGCTAAAGCTTACGAACAATTGTAACCGAATTTCAATTTTCAATCCTTTATTTTTCGAAAACTATCGAATTTTGACAGTAAGTCAAAACCTTTGACTGTGTAGTATTGGACCAGTAAAGCTCCATAAGCCCGATGTACCTTTTAATATCAAAACAGGGCGGAAAAAAAGTTGGCAACCAGCATGTACTTAATGGGTACTTTTGATGTTTTGCTTGAGTTCACCAATTTAGAATACCTAGATTTGATGAGGGTCATCCCTTAAATTGAAAAGGATAGCGCACATAAACGGAGTTTTATGTACGTTAAGTGGTACGCTCTGGTTGCCTATTTAGCGCCGGCATGTCTAACCAGAAATCGTTGTTCTTTACTGGTCCAGCATTACGTGGTCAAAACTAAAGGTTAACAGTAAATTGTGTAATTTCTTCCTCTCATTTTTCGATGCAACGGATATGGTTGTTAGAAACGAGCAAAGCTACTTACTCGCCTATCAACCAAATTTCATTCATGTTTGTCAGCTTTTTGGGAAAATACATCAGATTTTCAATTTGATTGTTTCGCTTCACTTTGGGGAGGCGGGGGTCTGTAACTCGGAGTGGAAGCATTTCTTTGCATTTTGTAGAGATTACTTATTTTATTTTTCTAATCCAAAAATCTATCCTGGGAGTTATTCCGTTTAACTTCTGGACCCACTGTTTAAAAAAGTTATTTCTATTACCTTCATATATCTATTTGCAGTAGAATAAGGTAATGTTGTGGGATTCGAAGATGACACTTTTTTATTTCTCGTTACAGGTTACCATTGAAGGACGCGTTAAGCTCTTTGGTGAATGAATTAGAACTGGAAAATTTGTCGCAATCTAAAATCGCCGATTATCCGTTAACCAACAGCTGGAAGGAGAATCAACAACTCCATCCTGTTGTCCTTCCAAAAATGTTCACTCTGGAAGAAAAATGCCCACATCCGGTCGTCCTTCCTGAAATTTTCACTCTGGAGGAAAAATGCCCGATTATCTCCGCCTGACATGACCTGGTCCGCAGAAGTAGTAGACTATCTTTCGTCTCTTCAGCGGCTCATGACTCATACCATCTTCAAAAAATTGTATTTAAAGGCGTGTCCTTCATTACAACATTTTTACAAATTTGTACGGTTGTTTAATACGCGTTTGGAAAAAAAAAAAAAAAAAAAAAAGGTTTGCATCTGTATGCTGTCTTTTTCGGTTTTTTTCTCTTGTCGTCTCAGTTTCGGCGGCCATTTCTTCTCTTTTCATTTATATTTATTTCTTTTTTTTTTAAATTAATATTCTTTAAGTACAGTTGGATTTTCCATATTAAATTTAGTGATTCGCAAGTCAATATTGTGTTTCGGTGGTGCTTAACACGCGGTTATAAGTGTGTAAAGAGGCGGTTCTGGAAATTTTTAAAATAATGAGTTAGGTACTTACTAATATTAATTAATTACATATTTGTTAACCGGGAATTTTAATTAAAATTTTATTTAATTGGATGTAGAAGTAGCAAATGAAAATAAAATTCTGTTGATTGGCACTTATTTTTTCATTTCATTTTTACTTAGTGATTTATTTTTACTTTCTTGGAAGTATAATCAGCACAATTATTTTTCATTAAAAATAGAGAAAACTTCGGTTTTTCGAACCAGTGTTACTAACTTCATCCAGATTGGTTCAGTTGGAAAATTAAAACTGCGAAAACATTGTTTCCATTTGTGGAATATTGTGGTGGTATTGAATCGGACAAATGACAAAAATGAAAGTCAAATAGGTGCAAATTTTGCTTCATAAACACATATCATCCAAGTATTGTGGTTTTAGGTTGTGTCAACTCATTTGACCATTCGAAATTCCCTTAAAACCGAAACATTATTAATTATAAATTGATTTAATTCCAACTTTGTGAAAGTCACTTACAATGGCTTTCTTTCCAAATATTGTGTGTCTATCAATTTGAAACAGTATTGTAGTGATTTAAGCGAAAATTAACAGGGGGAGAAAAATCTAACGGAAGTAAATTATATTATTCGCTAATTCGTCATATTTCGCAGAAAGAAACTATGAATTATGGAGGCCAGGTAGAAGAAATTGCCTGAGTGCTTCGTGATCAAAGCTAAAACACTTTGAATTTAATCTAGATTTTACCATGCTGTTTTAACTTCAAACCAAATTCCTGTAATAAGTGAAGAATAAAAAAAATATAAGAATATTATTTTTAACGATATTAGTAGCGCTCTCTGTTTAATTTACTTAGAACTATTTTCTACTTGCGAGTCAGTAGTCCCGACAAATAATCGAAAGAATTTTAAATATCGAAATCGGAAGAAAATCGATATCGAATTCGTAATGAAAACTTGACGCCGAAAGTGAGCTTTTTCCATATTTTCGCCAAAAATAGTTAAAAATGCAAATATCTCTAAAACGGTAAGAGAGAGCGATTCTGAGCAAATTTTTCACCCCCTAGACGACACACCCCCGTCTGAAAAAATCTGATGAACATTTCTAACCCCATGCATGAACCCCCCTAGGTAAAATGGCGAAGGTGGTCAAAGTATAACATACATAATTCTTAACGAATTAGACTTCGTGAAAAGTCAGAGAAGAAAAGAGTCATTCTACAATGACACTTTTTTATACAACAGAGGGCTATCCTGTCAAGCTAAATTTATAGCTTAGGCTTTTGGCTTAGACCTCTGGCTGTGCCTGGCTTGAGTTTCGACTTTCGTCTTTCCGCTTATTCAATGTTTTTTTCCGTTTTTGGGTCAATGTTTTCTAGTAGGTTTTCTTTAGAAAATCTACTTATTACGTTTGGTCCGATATTAGCCCCCAGGATTGGGTAAGTACGTTTTTCGTTTCATGACGTCAAGAAAATTTTGGCATCAATAATACAAATTCATATATATATATATATATAATATTCCGTTTTCTTGTTCTAACGGTACTGGTCGCAATTTTTGTCCTATAACCATGAAATTTGGTACGAATATTTTTATTAAGCCAACGGGTAGACCTATTAATTTTGGTGCGGATCGGTCGGGCGGTACTTCCGGTTCCGCTGTTTTTCTTTTCATATTGGTCATAAAATGCGGAATTTTAGAACAATATGTACGAAATTTGAAGTAAATATTTATTATAATTTATTGTAGTAAGCATACCAATTTTGGTGAAGATCGACGGGACGGTACTTCCGATCAAGCTTTTTTTTACTCTTTTTTTTTTCTAATTTACATGAACTTCTCTTTTTCTTTTATAACTTCATTGTATTTCTTTGATTTTATTTCAAATTATATGATTATTTATTGTACTCATTTACTCGAAAACCTATGTTTTCTAGCGAGATTTGCTGCACTACAGTTTTTATCTTTAAATTAATAAATTTTGTAACGAAATACATTTTTTTAAACTTAAAATAAATAAACTGTAAAAAATAAATAAATAAATAAATAAATAAAATTGTTGTAGAGGGAAAAAAAAACAAAAACTTCGGAAAAAATACGGCTTTCAGGTTTCAGCTGACTCTCACAAACAAAATAAAGACTGGGCTTTCAGCTGAGAGGTAGGAGTACCACAAATACAGTTTTTTTCGGCTTTCAGCTAGCCTAACTGTCTTTACAAGTAATTACTCATAATTACTAATTACTAATTAATCAGAATGTCAAGAATGGGCAAAATCCTCGAAAAAATGATTCGAATCACGAATAATTTCAGTCCAGATTTCCAGAAGTTGAAAACTTTAAAGTGATTCGCACAAATCTTTTCTACGAATCACGAATCCTTGAAGTCTTAAATGTTAAATAATTCTGTTAGACCTTGGTGTAGGAAAAAAGTTCTGAATGAATGATTCGAATCACGAATCCTCTGTTTCCTAATGTGATTTGAGTCACGAATCATGAATCCGTTTCAGCCCCCAAAAGAGGATTCGAATCTTGTTTTTTCACGAATCCAGTCCACTCTTGAGAATTTAAATGTATTATTGCTAATGGCGGATGATGGATGACTTGGTCAGTGACCATACATAAAAATTTGCTTTAACATAGAGGCAAAGAGCACGCTTCTCAGTTCACAAAAAAGACCTATCAGGGTTAAATATTGAGGAATTGTCGAGAGCTAAGTCAGTTTCATCTGAGTATAAGATGTTTCACCTTTCATTGAGAATTAATTTATTGATTCTACTGATGTTCAAAATACGTCACTCAACATCGGTGGCCATTTTGGGCTTAGTTCGTCACCGCTGCTGATTGTGAGTCACTGTTCAGTAGGGCTTGTTCAATATAGCAAAAAGTTCGTAATTTTTAGCCTTTTCGAAAACACGCAGTTCAATTAAAAAAATACGGGGGCTAGTTCTTCGAAAAAGAGGCCGTTTGATTTTATAGGGTAGAACTGAAGAAAATGTTTCTCTCAAAAAAGTGACGAATTTCATAATCCCATTCGGTGATTAAGTTATTTCAATGTTCAAATGGAAAGTTACTTTATAAAAATATGTATTTATTCTATGTCATGAAAAATTGTTCCATTTGTGACATGAGTTTTTTTGAAGTTTTTCCACTTCACAGAACTGACTCAAAACCCTAAACGCAGAACCGATGAGAACTAACTTTTAATTTTAACTGAACTTGTAAGGTAAAGTACCTAACTAAAATTGTATGAGTGTAGAATTCATTGGATGCATTAACAATGCTGGTTTCCTGGTCGGTTTTTCACCTCACTCACAGCAATTTACTGTCATACGCTGGCTGCCTCTAATAATAATTTTGCCTCAAAAATAAAAATAAAAATAAAATCGTAGCTTATCATTATACATATTTCTTTTTTTTTTGAGCTTCAGCATAAATAAACGATCCAGCCCAGCAGCGACAAGAACGTAGATCATCGACACCATGATAATTAACCATAATTGTTACTCAACAAAAAAAAAAACATTTGAAAAATAAATGCCGTATATTTGAATTAACAACAAAAACCAATAAAAAAAAAATGAAAGGAAAGTGATAGTAGTCTAAATACAAATAAAAACGAAAATATGCTAAATAAAATCACACAAATACTAATTAATACGCTAAATATTGCTGACGTCGTCGTCGTAATTTTTCAAAATAAATACTTGATGTCCTAACAAATAACTTGGTCCTTTTGAATGTAATGAGTTGAATAATTATTCAATTTTGCTCGTTTTTGAAATACAAATTGAGTACAATTGTAACTTAATTAAATATAGGATACACTAAAATTAAAAGAAAATAGGTAGGTACATTAAAAATACGTAAAAAAAATATATAATTTATGTAGATTTCGTAGAAACTTTTATAATCGATGATAATTTTCAAAATTTCGTATAAGAAAAATATGAAAAAAACGATCTATGGTCTTTTGAATTAACATTCTCAGTAATTAATTCAGCTCAATGAGTAGGTATTATTTTTAAAGCAATTCAGGATAGCTTTTGAAATGGAAATACTTTTCCTCATTTACATTTCCATCAATTTACATTGAATTAAGTAAAAGGAAAAAAAAACTAGAAAGAATTCAATCAAAAAATACATAATAATTATGTATATCGACCTCAGCTGAGAGAATTCAAGTCTATTCGCCTAACCTGGAGAAAGGTGATAAAGAAAGGAAAAAAATCAAAGATAAATTTTGTTTGCTGATTGAAATATATTTCGTTCAGTTTTCAGAAATAATTTTCATTAAACGGAAGCATACCGATTACAGAGTAGATTTCGAGCTTGAGAATAAAACTTGAAAAATTTTTTTCTTCAAAGAATAATTTTTTTTTTTTTAATTTGAAAATATAACAGTAATCTATTCCATTCTCCAAACAACCACTGCGTTTCTATTCATCTTATTTTCCGGTCTACAATTAGAAAAATAATTAGAAGAAAAAACAGAGTGAAAAACAAAATTATTTTGGCATCTTGTTATACAGAGTAAAATGGCTAAATTAACACAAACATCACGTTTATTGCTTAGTTACACGTTAAGTTTACTGGCAGAATTATGAAATATGGTACGATAACGACTTTTTTTTTTCTCCAATAAATAATTAAAATGTAAAAATAATTGTAACGACCAACGATTTGGCTTCGTAGATTTAAAATTTGAAACATTTTGTAATTGTTTGTAACGTGGCCCCTCAAAACAAAGTATACATAAGCTCTAAATAAAAAAACTCGTTTTTTTCAAAAATAAAATGAAATTTAAGAAAATTAAAAATTAAGGTGAAAAAATTGAGTAGGTAGGTACATTAAAGTTTATCTATCGATTTGGTATGATCCGATATATTTACAAACATCGATCATGACATGAAATTACATCGTTTGTACCTTAATTAAGTTATAATTAATTTTTTTATTTTGAAATTTGGACTATTGCGGGTGTTCCATAAATGGTACTCAATATTTTCAAAGTAGACATTATTCGACGCATTTGCAAGTGAGACATCATATACTCAATCTTACGAAAAGGTTGGTTTTCAAAATTTAAACAAACTATACAATGTTCGAAAACTGAAAATTTTTTAATGTACTTAATCCTATTATACAAATGTTGTTGTGCATTTAAGCACCCCTTCGAGAATTACTTCTTTAGTAGATAAACATTTTTTTTTCAAATTTTCACGTATATATTTTGCATGTAGGTAATAAAATATTATAAACAGTCCGAATAAAGTAGAAAAAGATACCCATCATAGAATAAAATAAGACAATTTTGAATTTTTTTCTCACATTTCACATATTTTTCGAATTTTCTTCATTTCATATTTTCTGTATTTTTTATGTAGGTTTTGAAGAAAATCTACATATTAAAACAGATCTGACAATGAGACTCAGGTGTAAGGGTGGGTTTATTTTTCGTATCATGACCCCGGGAAACTTTTGACACCATTAGTTGAAATTCATATTTAGATTATACAATATACAAGCACTGAAGCGCTGCGGCTTCGGCTTGTGTTGGCCTGGTAACACTGTTCAATTCGTTATTTTGGTGGAACAATGAAATAGTTGAGACGTATGCGCAATACTTTTCTAATGATTTATTTTAATTTTGACTGTCAAAAGTATCGAATTTTGGCGATATTTTTAATATCATTTTTGAAAATTTGACCATAAGAATTTTTGTTTCATATTTTTTCAAAACTGACTAAGAATAGATACCTAGGGTCTATATAGATCCAGAAGATGAAATAAAAATAACCAGAGGCTCATACTCGCTAACCAAATGAAAGGAAGGATCCGACAGACCAAACTAACCTACAATTAATACAAAACTGATATAGGTAGGAGGTACCTACCTAGGGTGGTCTTAATTATTTAACGATTTTTGATTCAAAATCATAGGTAGATATGTTCGTTTTAACTTTTGGCAAATGGATTCAAAGTAGATTTGAAACGGGTTCACCCAAAATGATTACTATTTTCCTTTGTTTTGTGGAATCTCTGGTTGGACATATATCTTTTCAACAAACATCAATTCAATATTCTCCACTAATTTTAATTATTTTATCGAGGTTGAGTTATAAAGTTGTGTATTTGCTAACTGAAAATCGCAATTTGATCAGACATCACATGAAATAACCAAGAATCCGCGCGTGAAATGGTGGGAAAACAATATTTTTCTAAAATACGATTTCTTTCTTTTTTTTTTTTTTTTTAATTTAATTATTTACTTACCAGTTTACAAAATTATTCATACCAAATAGTTATTTTTGATACAAGGGCAAAAAGTAGGTAATTTTGATACGAGTGTAAATTTTGCAGCATTAGTATCAGTCACTTATTTGCACGTATATTACACACAATTTTTTGCAACACCTCTCTCCACTGTTCTTCAAAAAATAACGATAAATATTTTTTTCAGATCCAAATAATAATTAATAATTTTTTTTTTGTAAACCTAAATATTTTTCTTTGAATTTTTCGCAGTTTGTTTGTTTTTAGAATGTTTTTGAAAATACGGTATTTAGTTCCTAGTGAGAAATAATAAAAACTGAGAAAGTATCCAACCCATGCGAGAAATTAATCAACTGGTGCGAGAAATTTAAGTTGCAAGTGCGCATAGCACGTGTAGAAGATAATTTTTTGACTTCAAATCTAAATTCGCTATTTTTTGTTCCATCAAGGCGCGTAAAAAACGTACTTACGGAAAGGGTGTTGCAAAAAATAATTTTCATAATTCTTCAGTGACATATTTTTTTTCAAAACAGATTAAATTTTTATAGTAGGTACCTAAGTATAACTTATATTTTTTAGATAGGTCGAAACATCATTATTCTAAACATTTCCCGGATATTTTTGTACTATATCATATATACCTATGTATAGAATTATAGTGAATGTTGGGAAATACCGAGATTAATAAATATGCCTCGAGATATATAGGGGGAGGTTAGGTGAGGTGAATCATTTTGTTTAGAAAAAGGAATTATTTATCTTTGTCATTCGGAGCGTTTTATTTTTATGAACTTAATAAAATTATGGTTTGGAATAACTTTTAATTTTAAAGAAAAAATAAGTAATTTTTTTAAAAAGTTTATTTTTGTTTTTATAAATACTTTTTGAATTGAATTTTTTTTGGAAAAAATTCACTCCAACCTTATCGAATATAGTGTGAAATCGAAAATTTATTGAATCTGTTGGAATCAGATTCATGAATCCGCGTCAAATTGAACACAACTGTGTGATGTCAAATTTGACAAACCTAATGCAAAAATCCAAAATTCAGAATCGGATTCATGAATCGAATCCACAAGTGGACATAACTGAACGTAACTCACGTAAATTATTTTTCTTCTCCACATGGTATAGGAGATATGTCGACAGAAAATAGATTCAAAATCTACTCAATAATTAGGTAAATTTTACGTTGTTCTCAACATAAAAAAAAAGTAATTAACTGTTACGCGGGAGATAGTGGCACAATTCAAATCACCTCTTCATAATTATGGAATAAAAAATTTGGGCAAGAAACTTGAATAATGTATATTATTAAAAAAAGATCAGCCACTAGTGAAGAGACTGAATGTTACATACAATTTATTAAACAGCTGAATCAAAGTACTAGGGTAAGTATAAACATTGACGGATAAAAGCAGTATCTGCAAGCATCAAATAAGTAAGTATACCGACATATGTATATTATACCTCAGTTCGCGAATGATCGATTTTGGGTCAGTTTTTTTTTTTTTAATCTTTAAATTGCACAAAATTAATTTTTTTTAAAGTATATTTTTTGAGCTGAACCAGGCCCGCAGCCAGAGTAAAATCCAAAAGGGGCAAACTCCGGCAAGATTGTTTTTCTGGGTATTAGCTGTATTAAATTTTTTTTTTTAAGAAAGAAAGAAAAAAATAGCAACAAAAGCTGCTTCTTTTCTTTTCTTAAAATTCAATAAATAATTATAAATTTTTCCAGGGAGGCACACAGCGCTACCAGAGGGTGTTTACCACCCTTTCCCTTTGCTGGCTGCGGGCTTGGGTTGAGCAACATAAGCGGCTTTAAAAAAATGAATTAAAAAAGAAATAATCGTTATTTTTTCGGATTTCAAATCAACGAAATGTACGTTCATTTCAAGCAAGCTTGGCAGTCCAGTGTGTCGATGGTTGGGCTGTCACATGGAATGTAGTGAGTTTGAATAAGCTAAGGAGAGCAAAATTGAATCTACTTATTGGAAAAATTAGACAGGAAAGTTGAGTGGCTCACTGGCTTTAGACGTATTTCATACCTAGTAGCAAGAGAGACAACATTCGGACTTTCTGTTATCAGTAGGTGAGAAAAAAAGATCCAATAAGACAGGCTCTGCAATGCGTATGATGATACCTTGACAATTAATTTGGATTATTGGCCAATCAGTGGAAAAACTACATACCAAAAATGTGATACCTGTGGGTAGTGAACAATTATTACCAACCAGCGAGTGGAATAGCTAAAAGAAAAAAAAAGGGTCCTTGAACGTGTGAAAAAGGGGGCCGAAGCAATAATTGCTCTTCTCACTACCTTGAAAAACAGGAGCCAATATGACATTGCCAGGGAGTAAAGAAGAAAGAGGTTGATCGGGTGCTGTGCAAAGGGCTATGAAGTTTGGGCAGTCAATAGTGAACAAAAAGCATATACGTTCACAACCTCTGATGACAAAAAAAAAGTACATTTCAGCTCAGGTCAATTCGGGTGTTTTTTCGTATCAGAGGCTTTCTTGCAATTCTTCTCCAATTTTTCAAATGATCTAATATCGACTTGGAATTGCTGGTCGAGACGGTTTATTGGGAAGGGTTTAAATGATTTGATGGAACATTGGAACAAGCACCACCACTATATAAAATTAAAATTCTATGATCTTATTATTGAAGCTCCTGTAGTATAACATTGATGACAAAGTTTTCGATACATTTTATATGATTCCATAGGGGATAAACATTGTAAAGTAGGTACCTGAATTTAAAATATTTGAGAATAGCAGAGATAGGTAATTTACTTTCCCCTTTTCAAGCCATATGCGCCAATTTCTGGAACTTCCAGAGGGTGGTCGGTTATTAGAAGCAAAAGCAGTCAAGGGAATACATTTTTGTCAACTGATATATTGACAACCACTTCCATACATACACAAACACAAAGGGGAATGCAATGAATTTCAAAAGAAGCAGTATGGTCGAGGTTCCCTGCTCTCTATAACTTCATAATTACAACGCTCAAAAAAAGAGAGAAAAAATCCGGAAGTATGAAACCTATCACAAAATTAAGACGTAGATTTTTCCTAAATAAATACGTTTTTGTTGTTTCTATTTTTTTTTCTACAAAAACTACAGCCTTTTGCACAGAAAATATTGTTTACCATTCGTGGAGTCCCTGAAAGATATTACTACATTTGTTATGTTCGATATGGGAAAAAGTGCGGAATTTTCAGTACTTTTTAAAAACAGGCAGTTCGATATGGAAAAGTTCGACGTCAGTTCTCTAAACAGACTTCGATTTTTCAAGGTAAAATTCAAGAAAAACAGTTTTCCCCAAAAAGTGCCGAATTTCCTGACCAAACATGCTCTGATGCAAAGTTCTCTCCTAAAGATGTTATTGTGTCGGACTACATGTACCTGCGTGTTTCATCATTAAAATAGAGCACTTCTCATCGAAAACGTTCAACTAATAAATATTCTGTTTGAAAATATCAACGTTTTTAGTTTTTACACTTCCCCAAGGGTAGAACGGAGAAAACAAAAATTAAACCAAACTAGTCAACAACTAGAAAACTTTAAGTGTAGCACTATTTTGCCATATCGAACACAGCTACGACGTACCTATCAACGAACGCACAAAATTGAAAATTATAATACTTAATAACATCGAAAATTGAAAGGAAGACTCGACATTTGATTTGTGAAAAAAATAGTATCAAAATTCGATGGAATATGAGATTTTTAAAGTTTCTGTCAGTACACGCGGTTTTGATATGAAAATGCGCCCGAGTGAACCGAAATAAAATTACAGGCGCATACAAATATGGCGCTTACTGTTAGGTACGAAACTGATATGTGTCTGCAGGACTGGTTACGTCATCTTCTTCTTCTTCTTCTCTATATTTTTGATTTTTAATTTTTTCTTCGCCTCTCCCGCCAAAAGGATTGTTTGAACATCATTACACCCTACGGAACCAGCATCGCCCAAGTTCATCGCGTGCTAAACAGAAAATTAAGAAAAACCGAGGACAACTTTCAATTCGTCACGGGCGAGGAGGGGGCACGTATGTAGAAAAAATAGTAGGAGGAAAAAGGTAAAGGGAATTTCTCTCCAGGAACAAATACGATAAAGAAAACATGTTTGCCATCCCACTTCCCCATAATGGGGGCTAGACAGTCATTGTCCGTCCGCAACCGGTAACACTCGGTGGAAGGGTGCGGGTCCACCTTTTTGTTTTCTTCTATCTTTTTCTTTCTATCTTTTTTTTATTTTTTTTATTTTTTTTTTATAGCACGTGTAGATTTTCGCACGATTTCGATTTGGAATTTATGGACCACACTTTGCTGAGAATTTTACGCACACGTAGACTGGCGGAGGTGCGAGAGCCGCGGTACACACGTGGTCCGCAATTTCCAACAGGCGAACGACTGCGTTTCTTCACGTTGTATTGGTCCCGCGGTATGCTCGGATCCGGCGGATTGTCCAACTTCAGCCGGATCTGCGTCAGAATGCCGACCAACAATTCGTCTACGTTGTGGTTGATGCCGACGGACGTTTCGATGAACTTGCATTCGTACGACGTGGCCAGCTTGGTGCCTTCTGCAAAAACAAAACATAATACAAAACAGGCTGCATTAGTATACGACCAACTAAGTACCAAGAAGTACTCACACGACGAATCTGGAGGGCTATTTTACGAATAAAGAGTGCCAAGTACGTTTCACTCGACGACTCGTTAGACGTACTTGACAAACTCAAAAATAATCAGGGCTGTGCCGAGCTTTTTTTGCCATCCTGTGCGAATAAACTTTTTGACGCCCTCTCATCACTTAAATCAGAATGATATTCTTTGTCGTCGTCCAGAAGATGTATCGGACAACGACAATGTATTATATTAATTTTTTTTTTTTTTTGGTTAGTATGGCACCCTTGCACTCTGCTGCCCTGTGCAAATGCACAGATTGCACGTACCTAGTTACTGTAACGCCAAAAAATAGGTGTTGGTTCTGAATTTGTTTCCTATTTTTGACGTTGACACTTTACGAAATATTTATTTGAGGAAGACCACAAATAAATATTTATAATTAAATAAAATAGACTTTATAATTTAAACTTGAATGTCCTAGGTATCCACTCACTATGGTGGACCTTAACTTTGTTGAGAGATTTAGACTTCAATTAATTTTCAACGTAAATCTTTTTATAAAATATAATATTTTTCATTTACAACACAGTAATAGTTAAAATGAACAAGTTAAAATAATGAATTGAACAAATTGAAATAATGAATTGAACACAAAAAAAAAATAGAATTGAACAAAAATAATAGAATTGAACATTTTGTTCTTCAGAGTAAGAGTTTTTATAATTTAATTTTTACATAGTAAAAAGAAGTAATGGTAAGAAATAGTGGGATTAGTTTATTATGATTGGTTGTTACCAAAAAGAAGGAGAATTGACGTTTTCCAGTATTAGGCAGATATTTCAATTAAAGTACACGTGTGTGACATTAACTGAGGTCAACCACAATTGTTTTTTTTGTATGGAAGAGAATTTTCATCGAATTCAGACGATACCATTTCCTGTTAGGTTGATATTAAGAAGAAGAAGAGTCATAGAAGTGTGAGAAAGTAGAAAATAAAATGAATTATTTCGTTTGTGTAAAAATATAGGCGGACATTTAGAAAATTTTCGTCTATATTCATTACAGTTACAGCCCTGAAAATTATTGCCAAATAATTTCAGAAATTTTGCTGAAATCATCTTTTTCTAGCCTTGGAGACAGAAGAGTGATACCTTCCCAGAACGCAATTCAGTTTTGTATGACATCAACAATTCCATAAATTGAAATCAATCAATCACAGAGCAATGCTGGACACATTAAAAACATGCCCATTTCTGGTGGTATTAAAAATGCTTCTAAATGTTGTTTAATTTAAATCAGTGAAATCGACTGAGACAGAGGAAATAGAACCATTGACGTCATTTGTCAGGGGGTTGTATTTTTGTTGATATCAAAGTTGACTGACCTGTAATAGTTTTAAAGACTTAGGCGCGCCTATAGGTACCTACTTTGCTTAGAATTGTCGACTGACAGGAAAATTTCTTTGAACCATCTAATTATAATGTCGTTTCGAATCAATATAACGCTATAATATCAGTTTCACTGAGCAGCTTCAGTAGTGCTATGGCAGGATTGTGGTATCCACCTGAGAAGTGCCAGGTTAAAATCATTGTTTGCCCAAAATTTTGAAAAACAATTTTTTTTTTCAATTTTCAATGGTAAAATGGTTTGTTACGTTTGCCTATATTTTTTAATGCTATTAAAAATAATTATTTTTAGATTAGACATGTTTTTAGTTACAATGAGTTCAGATACAAGAATCACTCAGTGTGGAATCTTTCGGGCAGATGCAGGGGGTAGTACATGGTATGTCACTTTGGGGCAATAATGGCAGGAGATGAAGCGGGTTGGGCTGGGCTGGAGTTTATCCTGCCATTGCCAATATACAAAGGGGCACGCCTTGGTCAAGGTCCCCTACATGGTCTGAAAAATGCCTCCACTAGTACTGTACTGGCATCTATTATGTTCACTAACATACATGAGAAACAGTAAAAAAAAATTTAAGAAATATTTTTCATGGTTCAAAAAAATTTTCCTGTCAGTTGACAATCCTAATAGAAGCATAGTTGTCATTGTAACGAGAATATTGGTTACAAAATAATTAAATACTCGTAAATGTTAAAAGGTCGTATTACACATGATATAAAACGGTGAAATACTAAATAGTAAGTTACAGTAGGAAGAATAAGGTTAACAGAAAAAGGTAAAGATGATAAGGTAAAATGTACATGGTTACATGAGTTTTTATAGCTAGAGTTTTGGGAGGAGAATATGGCGATTTCTTGGAGTGTGGAAATGGTAGTGATATGATTGGAGAGTTATGACAATACAAGTTTAGATATTGTACAATAGGAGTTTAAGGAAATGACATAAATGGTGATTTTGGGTATTTGCAATATCTGCAGAATAGTTTCATAGAAAAGAGTTGTTATGAAAAGTGTATTTATGTTTGTTTATAAACATTGAATGTAGAACAACTGAGTCAGTAAAGGCAAGTAAAGACTTGTTTACATGACGTCAATATAATGAGAATTGTTTTAGGTGATTGATATATATGTGAAATATATATATAAGAGAGAAATATTATGAATGATACGAAATTATCATTACAGTCATTTGTCATGAGGGTTGTATTTTTGTTGATATTAAAGTTGACTGACCTGCAATAGTTTTAAAGACTTTAACTTGCCTATAGGTACCTACTTTGCCTGATTTATAAAAGGAATAGCCCTCTTCATGCACTTTATCATTTATTTTTTAAGGTTCAGTCTAAATTAGGTAACATTTTTTCGATCAGATCAACTTTCAGTTCCCTATAGCTGAAAAAAAAAGATAGCTTTTTAGCCAATTCATCGAGTTCAATAAATAATAAAAATTGGAAAATTTTACAAACATATGCAAATTTACCAATGAAATCAAAGAACTAGCAACTTTATACAAGTTTCAACCCCACCCTCTAAACTCACAATGGCCTCCTTCAAATACACGTCCTCCGTCTGCATTTTGAGAAAACGCCTGTTCAATGCTGTTGATAAAGGTTTTAAAAACCACATTCCAGAAGTGAAATGTGGAAGAAACAAGAACTTAATTTATATGAGGACTGCACAGCATAAGTCAAAGACACAGAATTGACGACATTACTTTTTGAGAACTTTTGGTAACAAACTTGAGTAGGTACTTTAAAAATGCTAATGTATAGTAAAAAGTTTCAAATAGAGACTTACAATCAAACTGGAATGCTAATACACAAAGTGTAGCCTACATTAAGTTCATATCACTTAGTATAAAATTTAAACTCATACGCGTTACGCACATATTTGACTTCTGAATTCTAATGAGTATAATTTAATGATATCATAATTCACATAATATTTTGCGTTGTTAGCAACTGCAATAAAAGTGTATAATAAAATATAAAACAAAATTTAAGAGGCTGTACTCAGAGACATATAAATTTAGAGATTCCCAATAATTTTATCAAAAATAAGTCAAATATGAAAGGTTTCTAATCAGGATATTTGTTATTGCGCATGTGTTGTAGATGTAAAAACAGATATCCTAAAAAAATTCAATGATAAATTTCATGAAATGTGCACAACTTCAGATACGCAGATTGCAAAGGGATATATAATGGGGTGTCCTGGCATCTGGACCCCCTTAGACAAGAAAAAAGGTTTGACCTCTAAAATTGTGTATTTTTATTAGTTTTGATGATTTTTTGTTGTTGGGGGAGGGTAAGAAGAGTTCACTGAGAATGTGTGGACCTACCCCCGTAGAACAGAGCTAAATACGCCCTTGGTAAAATGTAAAACTCTGACAGCTCTCTTTTCATCTTTAACATATTTTTGTACAACAGCATGTATAGGGAACTGAACATCTCAACTATTTATATGGCTGTAGGCTGTACATTGGTAGTTTAAGCATGGGATATAATTATGTTATATCTGATTCATTTCATCACTTTTTTTCTGGGGTAAGATTTTCTGAGTAAGATTCAATTTTGCCAAAAATCAGCTTGAAATGAATATTTGTGAATATAAAGGGCAAATATTGAAATATTTCAATATCAAAATTTTTGATGCTGATATTCAAAAATTATTAATAATTCTGATATAATCCACATTTCATTATCCTATACCACAATACATGTATGTAGATATGTATGTATGCATATATGTAAACACTCTGAACAAATAGATGGACAATGTCACTGAAATTTACAGATTATGGGTTTTTGAGCATGAAAAAACAATCTAGATGGGTAAGTCCCAAGTTTGAGAAAATTCACTGAACACAAAAGAAATTAGAGCATCCCAATTGATCCATTAGCATTAAGTAATTTAATAGTGAATGATACAAAATTTACATGGTGCTAATGTTTTCTTAGGCTGTAGACACAACATGAGAATCAATGCTCAAAGCTTAATGCTCATATCATTCTTGGAGTCTCAGATATACAATCTGCGTATCATCAGATTTTATCGATTAATACTTGTGGAATACCTTGTCCTGAAGAAGTATTCACACACGAAGGCAACAGCTTTGCATGTTCTGCCACATCATACACAAATGTATGGGAGAGTCAAATCCTAGGCAAACACTGGTGATTTAGTAGTCAGTTTCTTGGGTTTATATAAGAAAATTAGCAAACGCACACAGACACATGTATGTACATATACATATGTAAATGTGTTATAGAAAGTGTGTCGTTTCTTACTCATTGCTATGACAATTGATAAAAAATGACTAATATTTTCTTGTACCAATCCCAGACATCGCTGAGATCTTTATCTATCGAATTGTCATTGGCCAAATGTTGTATCTTACTTTTCTGTATGAGCAAGCAAGAACATATGAACAAACGAAGTGTATACATGATGTAAAGTGTAATACACCTGATAAGAAATGACGTTGTGTGTACAAAATATATATAGTCCCCACAACACTAAACACAATGGATAGAAAATGTCTTATATTGAATCTTGAATTTCAATAATTAATAATTTGACATCAGCTTTTATTATCAAATTGTATTAATATTAATTTCAAATTTGAATACTGAATTTAAAATATGGTTTTTTAATTTTTAGTGTATAGCTAATACACAAAAAAAAGGTGTAAGTTCCACTGGTGCTATACAGGTTATACTCATGAAGGATTGATGTATAAACATAATATTAGTGTGGTTGTGTGCATGTGCAACGTGTTGCGCATACATACAACCACACACCTACATGTCATGGAACATTACGAATAAGAGTTACAATTGTAAAGGGTCATCTACATGCTCAAGCCTTGTCACAAGCTTATCTGTGCAAATAGGTTTGTACAAGTAAGCTGGTGTGTTTGGACAGGAAAACGATGGCACGTACAGTCTCAAAAGTGTGACTTTTGTCAACTTTGTAATGTCAAAGATATTTTGTGCAAACTTGGATTGCAGAGTAAAGGTTGCATATGTGTACAGAGTTTAAGCCATATCAAACATCCGATTGAAGTTTGCACAAAATCACTTGTACTGATAATTGCACTAGTTTATTTGTGTTGTGTGGACACTATCAAGTGTTCCGTCTTATTGTGCAAACTATATTACACAAGTAAGCCTGTAATAAAGTTTGTTCATGTGGACAGCCCTTTAGAGTTACATTTACGCGAATTTGATGATCATAATTTTCATTTAGCCCCCACCGTAACCAAGCGCTAAGATGTTTGCACATCAAAAAAGTAACTAAAAAAAAGAAAAACCATACAAAAATAAGGCTGAAAAAAGTTATTTGGTATGTTACAAGGCAAAAAAAAAAAAAAAAAGAAGAAAAAAAGGTTAAAAGTTTGCTTTGGTTAAATTATCATGTAAACTATCGAAAGAAAAACACTATTGAAAAACAAAATTCTATATACTTTTTAATATCGATAATTACAATGGTTTCAGATGTTGTGCCACCTCTATTTGCAATACAAGATCAATCACATATTTTACATAATGGGACCAACGTGGCATTAACCTCTATTATACAACAAAAAGTTCATCAAAATTTGTGCCCAGTTTATGAAATTATGTAGGAACAAATGTAAAAAAAAAAAATACATACGTACGGATAAAATTTATTATCTTTTTTTTTTTTTTGAAGTGGGTTAAAAATTAAAAGCAATATTTTTGTTAAAAAAGTTTTTGAATTTCGATAGAAATTTTTACCCCAAAAACTGCTGTGATAAATTAAAAGGTACTATATTGCGTAAGCATGTTATAAAGGTGAGCACAAATTTTTTTGTAAGCTTCAATGCAGTAAATAAGGAAAATAATGATGTAGGGCAAGACTAGATTATCTGATCAAAAATGATGCGCACGAGTATTACACGTCACCAGATTTATAAGAAGTTGTACAAAGTACTTCAAAAATCAATGAAATCGGCTGTCAAAAAAGTAAAGTAAATCATAGCATTCTATAACTGTATAAGAAAACACAAAGAAATTCTGTTTTTCAATCGACATTTTCAGTCATCAATAAACCCCTCGTCCCCTCATTACGAAATAAACATCCTAGTTTCTACTGAATAGACTAATTTTTTGTTGGAAAATTAGCAACTGTCAAGAAATGTTAATTTTTTTATTTTAACTTATTTTATTTTGCTTTTTATGCAGTAAATTACGTTGCTGTAGGTAAGCTTTGCCATAATAAGTTCAACATCTAAATTTTCTCATTAACGTCTTTGAGAGGCACGAATGAATGATATCACACCGAAAAAAAAAATCAGCAAAATTTCACAAATACGTCGAAAGTTTAAAAAAGAAAAAAATAAAGAGAAAAATTACAACTGTTAGCTAATTAGACCCGAAAGCGTTATATGTATAATTCGGCTTTCGGTAACTTTTGATTTTGGTGAATTGATGAAAACTTTGAATTTCTAAAAACATTTTAAAGCTGTTTAATCGTCGAAAATTAACATTTTCATCGAGTGAAACCAGAATGACGGAAAACTTACCGTTACCAGCTTATAAATTTTCGCAATAATTTGTCTAGAGAAGGTAGGGGAAATAATTTGACGCAAAAAGTAATGAAAAGCGGAAAAAAACAGAAAAAAAAAAACCTTGCTAAAAACAGTAAATCAGAAACGTGATTTGATAATGTAATATTCTCACGGCCATATTTTCATATGGCAAACGATAATATCGTTTTTAGAATAACTACTCGAGTATTTTTCTGTAATTAGCAACAGTGTGGTTCGAACTTAAAGGATTTTTTTGCGCCGAGGTGAAGATTTGAATAAATTCGTAGGATGAAGGAAATAATAGATCTTTTTGAATATTAAAAACAGGTACATACCTATTTTTTAACGGAAAAAAATAGGCTAGATAAAAAAATATTGATAGCCGAGTTTTTTAAATCAAATTTAAATGTCACCAAGGATAACGAACTCTCCAAAACGAGAATGTTACGGGAAAAAAATTAAAGTTAATTAAAAAATTTTTTCTGCACGAAATTGCACGAATTCGGTGATTTTTTAAATTTTATTTGAAGTTACAGTAAAATGAAAGCAGATGGAGAAAAAAAAGTGTAGAGACTTTTTGGAAGAATACATTTTTCTATCAACTTTTGAAGGAGGTATTTTGTGGACATATTTTTCAAGATAATTTGTGGAAAATAGCACTGAAATCTTATTAAATAAAATATTTTTTGTTATCTTCTTTTCCATTTTATATATATATATATATATGTAAAAAGATCACTCTTCTTTTTTCGAATGACTACAATTTTGTTTGTTACTCTCGTTCTTTCATGAATTCGTAATGTTTATTTTTGTTTGACCCACATTAAGAAATCGACACAATTCGACTATCTAATATTTACCGTTCCGATCTTGTTATCTTTAAGTTACGTCATTTCATGTATTATCGACTCGACCATCCTTTGTTAAATAACATCATTTTTGACCATACTCAACATGACTATTTTCCCTTTGTAACGAACGTCGATTTCATTTATCTAATTCATTCATTCATTCATTCGTCCGTTAATCACCGTTTCAGAAAGACAGATAAAACCTAGTCGTATCTTCGTTCGTTTCTTTCTGTATAATAATCTTGAATTTTCTAATTTCACTACCGTTTTTAATCGTGTCAATAAACTCTGCTTTTGATTACGAGTTCACAAAACTTTATTTACGTGCAAATTAGATCGAGTGGAATACCCGGAAACAAACTTACAAATTAGAAAATTCTTTTTAAAATCTGAAATATTTCTTTTTTTGTGATGGCTTTGACCAAAATTCAATTGTTAATAATGGCCAAGGTACTGATAAAACAACCACAGTGAATATAAAAAAAATAGGACTGTTTGGAGATGGAATATGGTTCGCCTTTCCTGAAGAACTACAAAAGGTCACACTCCATAAAGAGCTTATGGCCTTGGGTACTCCAAAGAGTGCTGCATCGGTCCTACGTTCAAGGGGATAATACAGGATGAATAATGTCTCCATCCCTCCTGATGTGGCCAAACTGTACCTCAACAGCAACGAGAATTTTGTGTTCAAGGATTATCTGCTGCCAGAATTTTCACCCTCCGACCAAGCCAAACTGAAAGAGGACGCCGACCAATCCATAACCACCTCAAAGAAAGACAAGGATGAGTCAGTAACCAGCATCATGAAGCACTTTCTCATAGAAAAATTTTCACCCAAAAACAAAAACATCATCGCTTGGTGCGACGCCTTCGAGAGAGAGTCACAGTGGTTCAAGTTAGATGGCCAAAAACAAATCGAAGTCTTCAAGAGCTGCTTAGAAACATCGATGGCAGACTGGTTCACAATCAATCAGAAGAAACTATGACTAAGCACTGCATGGTCCGACTGGAGAGCAGATTTAATAGCCACGTTTGCTGACTCTTCCTGGTAGCCAATACGGTATGCCTATAAGTATAGGTACATGAGTGGTTCGTATATAGAATTTGTTGTTAAAAAAGAAAAACTTTTGTTAGAATTAGACAGGAATTTGCCCGACCTTGTAATATTAGATTTAATTATTTTGGGACTTCCTGTCCACATCCAAAATTCTTTTAAAAAAAATGTCGTCATGTCTCTTCGGATTTTGCATGATAAACTAAAAAAATTTGAGACGGAAGACAAAAATAATGACCAAAATAATAAAAATATAACTTTCTCAAATAAAAATAAAACTTCTAATATAAATAATTTCGAAATGACAAATAAAAAAAATTATAATAATAACCAACATGAGAGAAAATCAGGCGGTGCAGAAAAGAAACCTTGCACTAATTGTGAAAAAAGAGGCTTTTCTGAAAGGTACCACCCGGAGGCTCTTTGTTGGTTCAAAGATAAGCCAAATAATAAAAAAACAATTAACAAATTAGAAATTGAAAACTCCGTATCCGATGACAAAACAAAAAACTAAATCACCCCCCGCTGATTAAAATAAATTTATGCCTTAACGATAGCATTTTCTGTAAAGGAATTAATGATTCAGGCTCAAATATTTCTATTATCAATAGAAACCTGATCAATTCTATGAAAGTTAAGGCTTTTAAATTCGTCAATAAATCTTTTCGGATGATCAGCGGGTATGGGAAAGTTTTAGGAATAGCTAAAATAAAAGTAAAAATTTTTTCACAAAATAAAGAAGTTTATGTTTTCGTTCTTGATGAAAAGGAATTTAATTACGATTTTTTAATAGGCCTAGACCTAATTTGAGAATTTAGCCTTTGTCAAGACGAAAACTTAAAAATTTTTCAGAAACAAAAAGAGAATACAAAAAATTTTTTTGAGAAAAATTATAATTTAGAAAATTGTAACGTAAAAATTTCCAAGACAGAGTTAAATATAGAGCATTTAGACGATGAAAAGAGAAAAAAATTAAGAAAGGTCATTCAAGATTATGATTATGTTTTTGCAAAGAGTAAATACGACGTCGGTAAAGTCACAGACTATTGCGCTGTAATTAAGCTAACCGAACATAAATATGTCTCTCGCAAACCATATCGATGTAACATAATCGACTAAAAAGAGATAGAGGGCCAAATTTCAAAGCTTCTTGCAGCCGACATGATTGAGGAGTCAACCTCACCCTTCACTGTTCCTGTGACTTTGGCTTATAAAAAAAAACGCCGAAGGTGTGAAAGTAAAAAATAGAATGTGCATTGACTACTCAGCTTTAAATAAAATAATTGTTCCCGAGAGTCAACCACCCCATATTGAGGATCTAATTGTGAAAGCTAGAGATTGTAAATGGTTCTCAGTTCTTGATATCAATAGTGCCTTCTGGTCCATACCCATAAGAAAGAAAGATAGATACAAGACAGCCTTCGTAACACAGACTGGACATTACAATTGGAAAAACATGCCTTTTGGATTAAAAACTAGCCCTGCAATTTTTCAAAGAATATTAAGAAACATATTAAAGAGAAAAGACCTTGATGATTTTTGCGTGAATTATATAGATGATATTTTAATTTTTTCAAAAACATTCGAGGAACACATAGAACAATTAAAAAGACTTTTTACATGTATATATGAAGAAGGATTCAGACTTAATCTGACCAAATGTGACCTCGCACACAATAAAGTAAAATATCTTGGTCATTACATTCAAAGTAATGCGATTCACCCCATTTTTGATAATGTGTTACCAGTTTGGGACTTCCCAACCCCAAAAAATCAAAAAAACGTAAGACAATTCCTCGGTAAAGTAAATTTTTATCGTTCTTACATGCCAAATTCATCAATAATTTTAGCCCCTTTACACAATTTATTAAAGAAAAACACACCTTTCATATGGAATGATAAATGTGAGGAAAGTTTCAAAAAAATTAAAGATTTATTATGTTCCGAACCGTGCCTTGCAATATTTAATCCAAATAGGGAAACAATTGTACAAACTGATGCCAGTCTGGAAGGAATAGGTGCAATTTTGAAACAGAAACAAGATGACGGCTCTTTCAAACCAACTGCTTTCTTTTCAAAACAATTTAACGAGGCCCAGAAAAGAAAAAAAGCAGTCTTTCTAGAATGTTTGGCCATAAAAGAAGCCCTAATGTATTGGAGACATAGATTACTGGGACTGAAGTTCAAAGTTTATTCTGATCACAAACCCCTAGAAAACTTAAGAATTAACACAAAATTTGATGATGAACTTAGAGAATTAATGCTTCAGCTGTCCCAATTTGATTTTGAAATAGAATACATGCCGGGAGAAACAAATAATGAAGCGGATTGTTTGTCTTGCAATCCTGTTTTGGATCATTTTGAGGCCTCTTCTGAACTCAGAGTATTCAATCTCATTGAAATAAAAGAGATAATAGAAGATCAAAAAATGGCACTTAATGATTTTAAAAGACTCAAAAATAATAATGTAATAATAAAAGATAACGTAATGTTTTCAAAACATGGAAGAACAAAAGAAAAAATAATAATTTTGGACAATTTTGCAAAAGAAATAATAAAAAAAACTCATCTACAATTTGGACACATAGGGTCCAACCAAATTCGGTTAACTTTATTTCCCCTTTTTTATAATGAAAATTTTAATAAACTTATAACAAACTTCTGCCAAAATTACACCGTCTGTATCAAAAATAAAAGCCGAATACCTATGAAATTTGGACATCTTTCTCACCTTGGACCAGCTAAGGAACCTTTTGAGTATATGTCCATAGACACTATAGGAGGTTTTGCCAAAAACAACTCAGAAGAAAGATATTGTCATTTATTAGTTGATCATTTTACTTGTTTCGCCTTCACACTGACCTCCAAAACCCAAAATTCTAAAGATTACATAACTTTATTAAAAATAGCTCTCAAAAAAGGAAATAAAATTTCAAATCTACTGGCCGATCAATATGGAGGTCTGAATTCTAAAGAATTTAAAGATTTTACTAATCAAAACAAAATAAACTTGATTTTCATGGCAGTAGATTGTCTATCTTCCAATGGACGCAATGAGAGACTCAATCAGACATTAGTCAACAGGCTGAGATGTAAAGTAAACGAAAATATTAAAAATAAAAATAAATCTTGGTCCCTCTTATTAAAAGAATGCGTAAATGAATATAATGACACCATACACTCTGTCACTAAATGTTCTCCAAACTATTTAATGAACAATGTAAAAATTAAAGTAATTTCCGAATTCGGAGACAACGTAACGGATTTAGCAAAAGACAGAGAAATCGCATTCAGTAATTCATGTAAAAACCATAATATAAACAAGAAAAGATTTGACAAAAATAAAGTTAACAGTAATTTCAAAGTAGGGGACTTCGTATTCATTTTACATGGTAATCCTCTGAATAAGAATAAATTGGACAAAATCAGAACTGGACCATACAAAATTCTACAACAAATCTCTAGCTCAATTTTTCAGGTTGACTCCGGCTATCAGAAGCAAGAATCAAATTTTTACCATGTTTCGAAGCTGTATCCGTCTGTTATTTATTAATGTCTTTTGTTTACAGGGTGTGGGGATGTAAAAAGAACACTCTTCTTTTTTCAAATGACTACAATGTTGTTTGTTATTCTCGTTCTTTCATGAATTCGTAATGTTTATTTTTGTTTGACCCACATTAGGAAATCGACACAATTCGACTATCTAATATTTACCGTTCCGATCTTGTTATCTTTAAGTTACGTCATTTCATGTATTATCGACTCGACCATCCTTTGTTAAATGACATCATTTTTGACCATACTCAACATGACTATTTTCCCTTTGTAACGAACGTCGATTACATTTATCTAATTCATTCATTCATTCATTCGTCCGTTAATCGCCGTTTCAGAAAGACAGATAAAACCTAGTCGTATCTTCGTTCGTTTCTTTCTGTATAATAATCTTGAATTTTCTAATTTCACTACCGTTTTTAATCGTGTCAATAAACTCTGCTTTTGATTACGAGTTCACAAAACTTTATTTACGTGCAAATTAGATCGAGTGGAATACCCGGAAACAAACTTACAAATTAGAAAATTCTTTTTAAAATCCGAAATATTTCTTTTTTTGCGATGGCTTTGACCAAAATTCAATTGTTAATAATGGCCAAGGGTACCGATAAAACAACCACAGTGAATATAAAAAAAAATAGGACTGTTTGGAGATGGAATATGGTTCGCCTTTCCTGAAGAACTACAAAAGGTCACACTCCATAAAGAGCTTATGGCCTTGGGTACTCCAAAGAGTGCTGCATCGGTCCAACGTTCAAGGGGATAATACAGGATGAATAATGTCTCCATCCCTCCTGATGTGGCCAAACTGTACCTCAACAGCGACGAGAATTTCGTGTTCAAGGATTATCTGCTGCCAGAATTTTCACCCTCCGACCAAGCCAAACTGAAAGAGGACGCCGACCAATCCATAACCACCTCAAAGAAAGACAAGGATGAGTCAGTAACCAGCATCATGAAGCACTTTCTCATAGAAAATATATATATATCTTATGAACTAGTTTACTATTCTTGGCCTCAATTTGTTTGCTCTGCCTTACCATTTGATTTTCTGTGAAAGGAATTCAGACTCATATTAAACTTAGGAGAAATTGCATATGTACTGCACTATATGGCAGTAAATAATATGATAATTTCAGCTTATGCTCACTCTGAAAACTGTAAAAAGAAGATAACAAAGATAAACTAGGTATGGTATGTGAGTGTTCAAACCTCCTATCCCAATAAAATAAGGTTAAAAATGGGGTTGAAATGGAATTGATAGTTACAAAAGATTTTATTCCTGAAATATAGCAAGAGTGGGTTCCTGAATAAGAAATTAATACGCTCCACAATCCACCCCTACACCCAAGTCTTCCACCAGAACAGAATAGAACGTTCGACTATTTCACGTTTTTCAATTTTTCTTGATAGCTAAGCGATGTACAAAAAAAATACTTCACTGCACAAATAAGTAAAATAAAATTCGAACCAAAAAAAAAAACATGAGTGGGTGCTGGGATACGCGGTTGAAGTGAAACTTTTGCGATGATAATAAATAAAAAGAAAAGAAAAGAAAAGAAAAGAAAAAGAAACCATACCTCTCTTCCACAAAATCCGATACATCAACGACGAAGAATTTCATTTGTCCCTCCCTACCCTCGTGGTGTGTTTTCCTGTCCTTTTTTTTGTTTTTTTTTTGCTTCTTCTTTTCATTCGCCTAACGCTGTTTTCGTCGCCCAATATGCAACGAAACACTTTTACTACCCATGTATAACGTCCCTATAAAATGTTCATTTCAACATGTTTTCTTGTATTTTTTTCACAACCATCATAGGGGCTGTGATACAGCGGGGTAAAGAAGAGTATTTAAAAAAAAAAAAAAATCAAAATTATCTGTATTATTTTCTCATTGCGAAGCTGAAAATGAATATAAACATAAAAATGGCCAAACAAATTAGCATACCAAGATGATTTTCTATATGTATGGAATTCATATTTAGGTACATTATATTTCACCCTCGGGCAGAAAACGATGAAAATTACAGCAGTTCTATTATTATTATTTACAATTATTTTCGCCAAATTATTTTGGTCGTTTATTTCCATAATAGGCTCAGTACAGTTGAATAAGCCTGAAAAAAGGTCAATTTATGGAAGTAATTCTAAATAAGTTAATTTCTGGCCGATATGTTAAGATGTTCACTAGGTGGTACTTACTTTACCAGTTGAAGCACTAAAACTCCCCTCTCTGAGTTGTGCTAATTGATCCACAAGTGGAGAGAAAGTCATAGTTTACTGTTTTCGCTTTCAAACCTATTTCCTACGGCTTTTATCGAAAAGTTGTAGCACAAAAATGTCAAAAAATGTCCGACAATAAATGTTTCTATAATGTTTTTGACACGAGTAATGGGAACCTAGATGATAACAATTAAATTTCAATACATATATAAAGTTTTAGCAGTAAATGCAGCACAGAAACTTAGCTTGAATGCTGCAATTTAGATTGTATAAGAATTTTTAGTTTCTTCTCTTTTAAATGGATTCCAGTTTCAGCAGTGTCTTATGTCTTATGCAATGCAATGACTGAAAGTTCATCTGCAGTGACCAACAGTCATAAACCCATATACGCCAACTTACTGACACATCAAGTACAACTGCAACATTAGAAATTCATTCTTTCAACCCTAAAATTATTTTTTCCATTCTAATTATAACAGTTTCAACTCATTTACAAATTACAATTACAAAATTTGGTAACACTGAAAAAAAAAATTAAAGTTGGCGCTTATGCATAAATGTAAGAAAAAAAAAGGCCCAGTATCAGTGGCTACAGAGACTGTTACATTTAATGTGATAACATTTTCATCTTCAATATCAATGTTTTTATAGCCCTAAATTAGTGAATCTAATAAATTTAGACAATAATAAAATGCATCGCTTTACTAATCTTGAATTGTATTCCTGTTTCTAATTAATCCGGTACGTCAATTTTATATTAAATTAATCAGGATTCAGCGACGAATGGAGGAGAATTCACCTACAAATTCTCTTCGATTCGTGGCCCTTAAATTAATTAGAATTCAGCGACGAATGGAGGAGAATTCACGTACAAATTTTCTTCGATTCATCACCCTTAAATTAATTATGCTTCAGCGACGAATCGAGGAGAATTCACCTACAAATATTAAAAAGGAATAAATGACGCTATTTAATTTTAAAAACACTTTCATATTGTAAAATGACAATGCAAATCTCTCCAAATTATTTAATCAATTGACGTATGATATTTGATAAATCCTGAAAAAAGAAAACTTATTTTACAAAATGAAAGTGTTTTTAAAATTAAATAGCGTCATTTATTCCTTTTTAATATTCGTCTCTTTGATTCGTCGCTGAATCCTGATTAATTTGAGGGCGACGAATTGAAGAGAATTCATAGGTGAATTCTCCTCCATTCGTCGTTGAATTCTAATTAATTTAACGGCGACGAATCAAAAAGAATTTGTAGATGAATTCTCTTCGATTCGTACCTGAATCCTAATTAATTTAATATAAAATTGATGTACCGGATTAATAAGGAACAGGAATACAATTTAAGATTAATAAAGCGATATTATAATAAAAAAACAAAAAACTAATTTTTTAATTCATTCTCAGTAAGAAATACGAAGTAAAATAATTAAATAGTTACATTATCAGTGGGGTATTTCTAACGCCAATGTATGTAAACAAATGCACATGGCTTAATAAGTCAGCGCTGTCTATCGGCCTGACACCTAACACTATGGAAAACTGGCTTCGTGTCACTTCCAACATATATATATATCCTCGAAGCTTATAATCCATTTTCTCTCTTGTTTTGTGTGTAAATTACGCTTTTCTGGGTCGATATAATGTAAATATATTTCAATAGGTAATGGGGAAGCCGTGTTAATTCGTATAGATATCTTATCGATGCGTTTTTGATAATTTAAGAAGAAAAAAGATATCGATTGAGAAAACGAACCCGGTAAAAATAGTCTGAGTGAAAATAAAAATGTTATCAGATTAAAAAAAGTAGACCAGTTTATATACATATATTTATATATGATAGTCGTAACGGACAATTTTATCGCTTCTTATTACTCATAGTAAAAATATGATTGAAATATTTATTTTTAGAAATTTTATGTTCTACAACTTTTGTTTGAAATGTATCTCAATAAAATGAGTATAAAATTTATTAGAGATGAAAAACTGCAAACTTTGACCTTCTTACTCCAGTGGATCGATTAGTGCAACTCGGAGGAAATGCCGAAGGGTGATGAATTTCGACATAGATACCTATTAATTAGTATCAACTAATAAACATCTCCTGATTGATCGTCTTTTGTTTTTGCACGTAATAGCACATGAAAATTGTACAGCTACTTCTGGTCTGGAGCTATTTTCCACATACCTATGACTACCAGTAATTCGATGTTTAAAGAGAAACGTTTATGTGAATTTTTTATAAATCTTCGGATTTATTTATGCGCACCATGAATGTGTCTCGCACCCCTGAGAAAATTTCAAAGATAAAAGTCTCCTATCTTCTTTTTTTATTCGCCATGGCAATCTCGCAGCAAGGTGCTCCATAAAGAATTGAAATAGTTAAATGTTATATACTTGAAATTTCAACAGTAGGTTTGTTTTATTAAAAAAAAAATAATAATAATAATAATAATAATAATAATAATAACTGGGTGATACCAGGATGAGCTATTTCATCTTGCAAGAGTAAAACAGCACCCATTAGTGTCAGCCCGGTGTCAACAGTGTACGGAAAATAAAACAAACCTACTACTGTTGAATGATTGCTGATACTGATTAGTGATCAGTACTTCCAAGAAGTTTTGTATCACCTGTAGGTGGAAATTTCTTTCTGCTACCTACTGGGATTTGAAACCTGTGTGGTGTACTAGTGTCATCTGCTGATAAAGAGGCTTGAAAATGTGAAGATTGATGTTTTTTTCTATAGGTTTTTACGAAGATTTTGGAGAATGATATTTTTCAATACGAATCATTTTACACGCCACTGTTGATGAATTTTCATAGAAAATGATGGAAAATAAAATTAATATCAACCATTTTCTACTCAAAGCCAACCATGAAAAGCATTAATTGAGAATTCATTAAGCACTGTGTTGAATGGGTTTGTGTTCAATATCCCGTTTTCGAAGTTTACAAAAATATCTGTGAGATGTCAGCCACTTTGATGTCGAATTTCAATAAATTTTTGGTTTGCTGCTTTGTTGGTCAAGTTAAGCAAGTACCTAGTTATTAAATAATATTTTTGTGTTAAACTGCGTGTGGAGTGAGCAAAAAAAACTGTTTGCCTTCTCCAGAAATTTGATCACACCAAAGCATTCAGAACAATGCTAAAAAGCTTTTTCCTTTGCCTCTCCCCAAGAAATTTGATGGAAATCTACCTATGCAGTCGACAAAAAATGAAAAACCACTCAGTCTAATTATAATTTTGCAAATAGGCTACGAAGTTCGATCAACAGGAAATTACGACATTCGTGCCCTCGTATTATCATATTTAGACTGATTCGACAAATTTATCGCTACTATTCTCTCATTTTCTAACACAAATTGTATAACAAAAAGAATAAAGTGAAGGTTACAGATGTCCACTGTAGCTTTGCGCATTTGAATTGTGAACTTCATAGTCGCTATTAAAATTTAGAAAGATGACAAGCATTTGGAAGCTAAATGCATACAAGCAAAGTTGCTTTTTAACAGCTCGAAAAAAATTATCTCCTCTTAACAGAGGTGGGCAGGAAGGTAGGCGTAGCATCTCCGTGTTTATGGACGGCGTAAAATCGAAAAATTGGGATCACGACGTCAAAATCTATGAACCTTAAGTCGAAATTTTTGGTTACGATTACTTTTTTCTTCATTTTCTTTCTTATTCTTTTCTCCTTTTTTTTGTAGGAATTGAAACGCTTTTTGGCGAGTTAATCCTGAGAAAACGAACAATAAATAAAACAAAACTCGATACTGCTGCCAATATTGACTCCGTATTAGATACATCGAATTGAAACGTCGAGAAAATACGAGATGGCCAACCCCATCTCTTCTAAAAAAAAAAAAAAAAAAAAGTATAAAGTAGGTTTTAACCATACGTATATCACATGTATGTATGTATATATATATATATATATATATAAATTCTTATAGCAAATAAAAAGAGCTATACATATATGATCCTATGTAGACGTACGCTTACACGGAGGATCAAAATAGATAGTTTCATAGACCTATTTTCCAGCAGAATTTATTCTTACGTTTGTGTGGCAGTAGTGCAGCCAAAAAAACAAAAAAAAAAACTCGAAAGCTAGAATATAGCATTTACGCGTGTTATGATCCAGTTAAAGTAAATGATTGATAAAGGACGGAGAGGGAAAAATAGAGAGAAAAAAATACTTACCTTCGAAGGATACTGCTCGAATACGAACTAAATCAGTCTTGTTTCCCACCAAAATGACGGCTTTCGTGCTGATTGAATCCGTTTGCCAAAGTTTTTGTAAATAGATTTTGGCTTGCTGGAAACTTTCTCGATCGGAGGTTGAATACACGACACAGTATCCGTGAGGAGATTCATAGTTTGATAATTCTATAGGCTGAAACGACATAAATGAGAATTTATTTTATGAGGATTTTTTTTTATTCCTCCCCCTTTACCATTTTGTATGTTCGTAAAATTTATCTAAATGTAACAAAAAATATTTTAAAAAATGCTAAGGGAAGTTCAAAATGCGAAGTTTCAATTACTATGCTATTGGTGATGGTCTAAGTTGAGAAAATTTTATCAATAAGTAGTAGTCCCTTTTTTCGCGTGTCCCTTGTTTTTTCTCCTTTTTCTTTCGACACGACCACAATTTATTAACGTTCGTTTGTGAAAACGTTATCACGAAATCAACACGATGCCGGCGCTAAATATTGCTGATAGATCAGCGGAAAATTTTCACAGTTGCAGTCAGTCTGGGCAGGGCTCCACCGACTCAAAACCATGATTAAATCAAAAGCTGTTCTGACACATAACATGTGCGGATGGAGAGCCGAGTACTATTGCGTGGTATAAGATGCTCGCAAGGAAACATTCTAATTTAGAATTTATTATTCGAGTGCAGTCATGCCTTTATCGCACATTCTCACCTCAACGGTAAAAACAGTTATTTAAAAAAATATCCAGTCGGATATATTCCGATATCTGATCGTAGGTACTGGAACGAATGGGTATACTTCCTACCTAGATGCAAACCATACGCACACAGATGAAAATATTCATTATTTAGATCCAAACGGTAAGCCTACTTATACAGACGAGTAGACATATATTCACTAAAGGTATGCGTAAATAAAAACATAATCAATAGGTACTGAAAAAAATAAAAAAGTTTTACTCGTTTTTCCGTTATGTAAGCAACATACTGGTTCAGGTCTCTAGTGGAGACAATTCAACGCATTTTGTTTGCGCAGTGTACGCACTAATCAAATGGTAAATTTATTTGCATTCTTCATAATTAGGTACGAATTTCGGTTTGATGCAAAAGTACCTTCACACTAGAGGACTATGCCTTTCTTCTTTCAATGATAATGATATTTATGCCTAAATAAAATAAAATAAATCTGACATATGCGTGAAGTGAAAACTGTTACTATTTTTTTTTCATTACTCTTACAGGATGGATGTACATCATGTACAGTGGATAGTCTACTATAAGCGACCAAATCAACAATGATAGAATACAGTTATTGCAGAAAAAAATTTTTGATCCATTCGAGTATTCTAAAAACTATTTCTATGGGTGACTCGTGTGATTTCCAGCACATATAAAACAGAGTAAATCATAAGGTATTTGCTAAAAATTGTTTTACAAATTATCATAGGCGGATTTTGGTCATAACGTTTGGAGGAGGAGAGCTAAGTCCAGGTCAAATTTCATCTGTACCCCAACTTTATAAATGAGTCTGCAAGTTCAAAACATGTAGCTGCAGAATTGAAGTAATAAGTAAAGTAAATAAAGTAGACAATCAAATTGCAACAATTAGGCTTTTTTTTATAAGTTTTTATTTTACTCACTACTACGATTTTAAAATACCTATACCAATACTGCAGCCAACCTTCGGAAACAAAGTAATGTTCATTTCACATGAAGCTTAAGCTAAAACAAAAATAAAAGCTTATCTTTCATAAATTCGCTTTTAACCTAATTAATTCAAATTTATCAAACAGAAAAAAATGACGTGGGCATTATGAATAATGTCCGGTTTGTAGCGTTTGTTATTATCTTGCTTTGACATTTTGGCTATTACTCATAACTACCAACAGTATATTCAGCAACAGATTGTCAAAACATGACGTATGTAAATGGATGTGGGGGAATAGAAAAGATAATTATTCACCCTTTGGAACAAAATAGCCATCAATTTTTCTATCAAAATTGTTGGTTTTCTTTTTGATTTTCCTTGCTCATTTAAGTAATATTGCTTATTTCATTTTGGCAACCATTCGCCGAGTGAAGTATAGATGTTACCTACAGCTTCACCTAGGCTGCACCCACGATTCGCAATTTTTTTCATTCTCCTTTATTCCTTTTTATTTGTTTGTTCGTATTCGTCTTTGTACTGTAAATGATGAATTTTATCGAAAATGAATAACTTTGCCCCCAGAAGGATTAGGGACTTCAACGATGGCTTCAAACATGCCTCGAAATAACACAAATAAATACTGAAAATTTCATCTCGGTCTGCAAAGTGATTCTCAAGTTATGGTTGAACAAAAATACTTACATTGATGTTTATTAATATATATAGAAGATAGAAAATAGATTGATAGATAGATAGATAGATAGATAGATAAATAGATAGATAGATATAAAGATAGATAGATGACCAATACCCAATTTTAATCACTTTGTCCATAAAATATCCATAATTTAAAAAAAGCTAAAAACAGGACTGTAGGTTGCCAGTATGGAGAATCCAACTGGCAACCTACGAATTAAGACACCACAGCTGATGGCTCTGTGAAGTGCAGGTGTATACACGGTTCACATCCTCACAACCACTTTCCTAGTGCTGCAGCCATGATTGCAGCCCGAAAACAATACAGAGGGCATAACTAGGCTGCTACAACATAGTAAACACAAATTTGCAACATAGGCTTGCGCCATCATGGCTCGATGCAACTCTATGGAAGGGATGAGTGAATCAGTGGAGGAGTGCTGTGTGTTCATTTACATTAAAAGATCACCATTTCTGTAGGTTGTTGGCATGGGGAATCAAACCAACAAACTACAGATTGAAAATAGCAACAATTCTATCAGCGTTGCTAGGATGCCACCAATAGCTATGTGAAGTTTAGGCAAAAATACAGTTCACATCCTCACAAGAACGTTTGCGTCAATTCTCCATCTACAATTATTTTAGATAAAATCAGCCCTTAGTGATTCTAGGTATAACCATCATTACCCAGAAAAGACAAAATAACTTACCTAATCTTCTTCCAAATGCATATTGAGGAAATTTCACAAAATATTCAGGTCGGAGTCAACATTATCAGTATAAAAGACAGCAGGTTAAAAAAAAATCACGAAATATATTTCCTCACGACAGGACAACAAACGCTTTCTAGAAAGTAGAAGACTAGCCTCGAAAGAAATTTTGAAACTCAGGAAAAACCCATATTTCCATTCAACCACGTATATCGATGAGACGAGAAAAGTAGACTCTATTTTAATTTCCGGCTGGTTTCATTTCAACATGAATGTTTACGTTAAGAACGAATTTTTTAAAGATAAGCTTTTATTTATTTTTTTTTGGCTTTAGCTTTATGCGAAATAAATATTGTTTCGTTGCGGAAGGTTGGCTGCAGTATTGGTATATTTTAAAATCGCAGTAGTGAGTAAAATAAAAGCTTATAAAAAAACGCAACCTCAAAAGATAGCTCTTACTTCCAAATACTTTGCCAGTAAGTTTTTTTATAAGGCGTCAATAAATTACTTTATAAATTCTCAATTTGGATGGTCAAACATTAGATAGTCTATATTATTTTTTAATGGAGACATAGAAAAAAATTCTGTTGGGGTGATGAGCAATTAAAAAGTTTTGAACTCGAGATAATCATTTTTCCTTTCAACTTTTCTTTGAGCAGAGTTTTTTTTTCTTTATTTTTTAGCAATGTTTATTAAAGTTGGTGGAATTTAGATATGAATTTTCTGTTACATAATCATAATAAATGATAAGAACTATTTGAACCTTTGAAACTCATTCTAATCACTTCTATTCACGTTGCATTAATAATTTACCTTTAATTCCGATATTATAGCTATTGGAATCCAGTTTTGGAGACGACAGAGCACATTATCTTTCAAATAATTAATGGGACTATCAGAAACTACATCGAAGATGTTAAGGTTGATAATATATATAGACCTAAATCAAATGTGTTGATTTTCCTATAGTTTCAACTCTCTTAATTAAATACTGAAAGTAAATAAGGCGAAAGACGCAACAAATATTTTTTTTAAATGTTTTCAGAGTTACACCATCTATTATGTACACGTATAGGATACTAAACTTTTCCGACGTTTTCTCCTCCTAATCTTGACTATTACTAATAGCAAAATGAAACCTAAGATATGCATGAATTTTATGTAACCACAAAGACATGAAGAAAGAAAAAAAAATTGCTAATTATTTTAGTACCTAGCAGGACAGCGAATAATATTTTTATTAATGGATGAACCTCATATGATGAAACAAACAAAACGGTGTACTTGGTACTGGAAATTTATTTGAAAAATAACCAATTATTTCCGAGTTCTATTTCGCTCCCAAATATGCATAAATAGTCTCTGGGAAGGAAATATTAATAAAATAATTCACAAGAATTTTAGCATAAGTTGGTACATACCTAGATAGGCACATCTTATTTGATTTGTTCAACTGTAAATGGTAATATTTTCCTTTTCCTTTATAAAAAATTCATTCTTTAGGTACTTACTGACAATAAAATGTTTTTTAATCTCCATTCCTCAGTTATTCATGAAATATTATAATACCCAATTGAAAATTACGAGTTCAATGCCTAAAACTAGAAATTTTGAAGACAAAGTCTGTACTCAATTGAATGATAAATAAACAACATAAAAAAATGTAAAAAGAATTTACTCGCATTATTCAATCGATTACAAAAACAAGAATAAACAAAAATATATGTAACGAAATTATAATCATAAAAATTAAAATAATCAGTCCAACAATAATAAAAAGGTCGATAGCATATAGGTAACTTAGGTACCTAACTACGAGTTCGTAAAGCAGAATTCTGTTTAAGGTTACAAAATGTGGGTTGATATACTTATTAGCGTGAAATAACTTGAAAATTGGTGACATTGGTCAGTATTCCTAGAGTTTTTTCTTTAGTCAACGAAGTGGTAGCAAATATTTTTGTATTCTACAATTCTGCTAATTTCCACCCTGTTTTAGGTTCAGAACTTCAAAAAATGCGGTAATTTTTCATCTCTAATTTCGAAAATCGTAACAAATTCTGCGCCACACGAAGATTTGCACAATTTTATTTTGGCATAATAATTTCAGGTTTTTTCCTCGTTTCTGACACAATTTGTCGAAAACATTCGATTATGAGGAGGATACAAAAATAATCCAGATCATTTTGCAATACTGGGGTCAGTGGCGTAGTCAGAGCATAATTTTTTATATGTATATTTTTTTTTTTGGTGGTGGAAGTAGCCGAATATTTTTTGTTACTTTTTTTTTTTTTTTACAGAATATAATCTCAAGCTGTACCCTAATTTGAGATTTTTTTGATGACAAGGGAGGGGAGTATAAGGTATACTAAACTGTCAGAATATTTTATGCTCTTTTTCTATGAATTAATTAAGTTAATTAGTGGACTACTATTAACGTTGAAATAATCAAAAAACAATTTTTTTTTTTCACACAATAGGTAAGTATTTCATTTCAGATCAAGATAAAATACAAATAAAAAGTCTCACAATGAAAAAACATTGATGAACAAGTTTAGTCTCATTAATATTAAATTTGACTAGTTATGATTTTCAGTGATAAGGTGAGTTTGCTGAAAAAAACTTCAAAATAAATTTTTATAAAATTTTTCGTATTTCAAATGACATAATATTATTATGCCAACCTACCACTTTTATTTTGAGACCAAACTAGTTAAATTAAAATTACGCAGGTAAAATTTTTGGCGAGGACCGTGAAAACTCATTGATAACAATTTTTGGAAGAATTCTAATTTTCCTGCGAACTGACATCAGTGCTAGTCCAATCAACCGTGATTCAGGTTATTCACACGGTTTGGAATAGAAAAACTACTTCTACACTGGCAGTAACTGTCCGTGGGATAGAAATTTTCAAAAAATTATAGATCCATGGTTAAAAACCTTCGCCACGTGTGCAAGAGAATCCAAATATGTCGGCGAATAAATGCTGGGTTGTCGAGGGAGGGGACCCACAAGACAGAAATACGACTTTTTATTTATACTGGTACTGTTAGCGAATATTGGTTTCCAGAATAAATGAAATAATTATACTCCAATTACTTTTACCATATACCAAATTTCAGGCTGATTGGATCAAAGTAATCAAAAAATTTTAGGGGGATTTCTGTTCCCGAACCAACTCCATCCCTACGCCATTGACTGGAGTAATAATGACGAACGGAACAGCAGCACCGCTGATAATTGAAAGTTGCCTATTTTTCAAAAAAACAAGAAAAAGAAACAATCACGACGTATTTCTTAATGCTATTCCAGAATTACAAGTGCTCACTTTATACTTGTAATTGAAGTTTTTGTACGTATATGCCGCATATATCAGCAACGCAATGAGAGATCCGAGTACAGCGATTAGAAAGACGTCGTTGATTGGCCAGTGGCTCATTGTGGTGCACTGTTGTTCGTCCGAAAAGTTCGAAAGGCATTTACTCAACAGAACAATGGTCGACGATGCAGCATCGTGCCCGTCCATCCCTCGCTGTTGACACGTACCATTGACCTGGATGCCGATTTTATACACCTCCAACGACGAAGACGACACATCATCCTCGCATAAAGGGATGGGCAGGTACAGGTGAGTGTAATTTGTCGATGAAGTGTATAACGTGCGTCCTTTGTTCGTGTGCATTCGCACATCATACATCGGCTGATCGGAGGCATGTGATAAATCGGCTACAGAGGCTTCTGCACGAGGCGGACTCCATCTTATACAGACGTGGGTCGCGTTTATGTCTTCGATCGTCAAATTCTCCACCAGGTGAGCCGTCGATGGAGAAGGTGCATCCACTTGGGTGCGTACCACAAACGAATCAATTAGCACACTACAATTGTGACGGCCGCATTTGCGCACTTGCAGCTGGTACGTCATATTGGCACTCAGGTTATCGATGGTTGCCATTGTCATTGTCGTCGTCAAAGTCGCATCCAGCTGAGTATCATTTTTGACGCACCTCACCACGTAGTGCGAGCCAGTCTCAGTTGACGGGTCCTTCCAACTCAATGTAATCTGGTGGCTGTAGGCGTCAATTTGGATTAGGTGCGCTTTGTGCGGGCAGCGCAGTTGTATGCCGGCTGTAGTTGGTGCGCCAGCAACCTCTCCCTCGTTGTAAGGTGTGATGGTTGCGTGCACATCAACAGTTTCAATAAACTCGCATGATGGGTGTGGAATCTGCAAAAAGGTGGCTTCTGTCGAGGCGTTGAATTGATTTATCGCAGATATGACCGACACATCGTAGCGCAGTGGCAATGAACGACTGGGTGCTGGCACCCAGCTGATTGTCAGTGAAGAATCGTCAGTACTGCCAATGGTCACCTTCTCTACACGTAAGATTTCATGATTTGTGTGTACCGAGAATGGTGCCACAAGTGATGTGTTGCAGCTGGTGGCAGTGGTGTCATTGCATTTTACAATTTTTACTGTGTATTCCATGCCCGGTGTTAAATCAGTCAAAACTGCGCTGGTGGAGGAAACGTGAACACTGCTATCATTGAATGAGACAAGGTAGTCTGCGGGATGTGTGCCATTCCACGTCAGATCAATGGTTGTAGTTGTTGCAACAATTCTTGTCAGATGTACAGGAAGATCTGTAGGTGTCAACTTTTTACTTTCACATTGTAGAAGCACCGTTAATGTAGCCGGCTGGAATACAATACTGGGAGAAATGGACTCTGTGGTGATGATATTGACCTCAACCAGGTAGCTCTCTGAATGGGTGTCCTCGCACGTGGGCACAGGAACTTTTGTAAAGGTAGAAGAAGTTAAATTATTTGTGAACAAAAAATTTGAACTCTTGATCTTCAGCGAATAGTTGCAAACAACATCAACGACACTGGACCGCACCCAAGACACTAATGCATGCGATGCATCTAACAGCTTCATGGTTAAATTCTCAACTTTAACACCCACAGCATCATTTGTACGGATGACCAATGGCTGGGTGAGATTATGACATACACTATCGCACATGGAAATCACAATTTTGTACTCTGTGTGCGGCTGCAAATTGGTAAGCATATGATAGTTGTTCCTGACATTTTTGGATTCTCCATTGTAGGTAACCACATACGAAATATTGTTGTTGGTGTTTTTACCAATGGGGTGTACATGTGTCCATTGCAGAAAGATGGACGTGTTTGAAAGCAGAATGTTTGTGAACATAGACTTGTAAATGTTGAAGCAGGGCACTGACAAGGTGACTGACTTTGGTTCACACACAAACGAAGGATCGACAATGTTTGTCACATTTATAACCACCCAAAATAAATGATGTGATATGACATCAGACCTATTGGATGGGCAAATAAGCTTCTGAAAGACAACGAACGAATCATTCGTCAAAAATTCCTCCACAAATTGTCCATGACCCAGTTGCACCTGGTACAAAATATTTCCCAGCCCTTTTAATGTAGGAGAGAACATCCAATTAATACAAATATGGGATGCATTTAAGTCGACCACTTCCAAATTTTCAATTGTAATGGGTGTGAGAGGTTTTGTTTGCAAAGTTTTGGATCCAAAAAATGACGAACAATTCACGAAGCACTGATACAACTCTACAGTGTGAGTTGTGTTAGGGGCGAGAGAGTGCAGTGCCACTTGCGGACCTTCTACTCGAATTGGTGTTGTCGCATTATTGATCACCACTTTATAATAGGATGCAGATTTGAGTGGTGGACTTGGCAAGTTGCAAAGAATACTTAAGGAAGTGCTGTCAATGTGAAATTCTTCAATTTGAGGAAGTTTTGGAGGTTGAATTGTGTACACTGCACAATTGGCAAATATGGTCATATTTTCCGACTCTCCAACTAACTCGTCCACTCCATCATTAAGATTCACCACAGCAACCTTAATTACATATTCAACACTCGACGGTGCCTTGTCATTGCATTTAGGTACCGAAATCAGCGTACTTGTGTTCTCAATGTCAAAAGTACGCTGCTGGCCATTGACAAACAATATGTGAACTCTGTACAACAGATTCTGACCATTGGTCACAGATGGTGGATTCCACGAGACCAGGTAGCCATCTGTCAAATTTACTTTGTGTACAGTCAGATTCTCCACCCTATCTGGTATTCCAAGTTTGGTACGTAACTCAATTGGCATGGTTGACAAGGAACAGTTGCCAGTCATTGTGCATGCAGACACCATAATATTGTAGTTGGTGTCTGATTTTAAATTTGTCAGCTCCACCTCTGTGTTCTTCACCTGAATGATGTTTTCATTGTACATCACCAAGTAATGAGAAGGGTTTTTTAACATCTTTGGTGCACTCCACCACAATTTGATCCACGTTTTTGAGACGATCACTTTGCTCAACTTGAACACCTCTTCAGGTGTGTTTTTAGACAACGCTCTCAGGCAGTCCAGATAAAGAATGATTGAGGTCAAAGAGTTACCTTTGTATTGGAGTGCACCAGCACCGGTGCTATTGTTAAAGTTAACCATGTTGATGAAGACCTTCTGAAATGTGCTGAGGGTACCATTCCGGCATGCTGGCATAGGCAAATGGATGCCTCTACGAGTGGTGTTCACTTCGATCCGAGTGTTCGCGTCGATAGCACGTACCTGGTAGAATTGGTGGGAATCAACAACCTCTGAAGGTGGATCCCACGTCAGTGCAACGTGGGTGTAGTTTACCTGGCTAAGATGGATATTTTTCACTCGGCCGGGAACACCAGTTTTGGTGCGGTACATGTTGGGACCGATAATTGAAACACAGCCGTTCTTTGCATCCTTTGGGCAGGCGAACACCTCAACGGAGTAGTTAGTGTACGGCGACAAGCCCTTCAGCTGGACGGCGCCGTCGTTCACCTGGACAGACTTGTTGTTGTACCTGACGATGAAGTAGGCTGGTTTAGGCGATGGTACATTCCACAGGAATTTCATTTTAGTTTTGGCGATCAACACCTTGGTCATTTTCATCCGCGAGGATGGTTCATTGGCGATACCTTCCAGTTCCAAATCTTCGGACTGAGAAGAGGTTAGGTAGACGAGGCATAGTAAACAGATGGTGAAATAATGCCACCACGCTGCCATATTCGAGGTTGACGCGAAGCAATAGGTAGGGGCAGATCTTTCCGTTAGACCGATGCTGAACGAAAGTCATAAGATTAGATAAGAAGGAATGAAATACGTATATCACTGAATAAAAAGTAAATTATTTGTGGTTGTAACCTTCATACAACGCAAAACGACCTCATGTTTTTTAGTCTTTTTTCTTTTATGAATTGTACCAAAGCGTATGATCCAATAATTTTTTATGGCAAACAAAAGAAAAATTTGGCAATGTTACGTTAAATATTATAATCTTATTACGTTCCTAAGAAATAGATACGATTAAAGAATTTATTGATATCTAAAAAAGTTAACACTGAATAATTTTCGATAATGATCCATTGAAAAGAAAGTTTTCTTTTTTTTCTTTTTTTCCAAAGATTTTTCTCCAATATTATCCAAACAAATTATTTCTCGTTTGTCACGAATTTTATTATATTTTCATAAGACGGGACAATTTCTCCAATTTTTATTTAAAAATAAATAAATAAAAAAACCTCAAGCGCAGAAATATATCGCTAGCAAACCCAGTTCGTCAATTTTTATCATTAATTTAAAAAACAAATATATTTAAAATTTCCAAATATTTACTTGAAAAAATTTCAAAAAACTATCGATAGTTATCGAATCTGACAAAAGTTTTGATCAATCAATATTTCATTACTAGTTTTAAGTAAAACAATTACGAAAAACTATCGATGGTAATCGATGTCTTTAACGAAAATGTCAATTTACTGATGTTTCATTTAAACTAGTTTTCCATGAATTTTTTTGTCTTTTGGTTTTCTCTGAAACTACTGAACCAGTAGGCATCAAACTCCTATCAGACTTGGTCCTATATAAGGAATATACGTCGTATAATTTCAGCCCTATCCCTTCAGTTATTTTCTCAAAAGTGTGAACACAAAATTTTTTCTAGCAAATTTCCTTCTCCAGTTTTTTCGGAAACTATTGAACTAATAGGCAGCAAACTCTTATCAGACTTACACCGACATAAGGACCGTCTCCTCGATTATTTTCGTCATTTTCTCGAAATGCTGGAAAAACAAATTTTCCATTAAGCACCAAACTTATTTCAGACCTGCTCTTGTATGAGAATTATCTCGTGAAAATTTCAACCCTATCAGTTTAATAGTTTTTTCAAAACAGTGAACTTAAAAGTTTGGGAGAAACATAAACACTTACATACGTACCAACATACATTCATAAGTACATAATATCAACATAACATATACCTACATGAAAATAAATTAGGTCAAAATGGAAGATGATATCAATCGCATTATTTTCGTATGAAACATATGATTTTTACTATCCTCAACCCCCGACCCTTTTGTGAGGTCAATTTTAATACTCCGTTTGCAAGCAAACTGGGTAAAAATGATAGAATTAAACAAACAAAATTTATATGGTAGGTACTTTCAGAAATTTTTGATATTCTTCAATTACAATCTTATATACGGCATTCCCCTGACGGCAATCACTACGGTGACCACCGAAGATAGACTAATAGAGAATTAAAAATTCTAAACTTTAATACTCAGCGCGAATGTAACTTTCAAAATACGGTAACTATTAAACTCTCAGCTCTTGATTAACAGAAAAATACACCATCCCAGGCGCCTATTTCCCAAAATCTTTTTCATTCAATATTATGACTGAAAATAGCAATAAACATAACTAATCTAACAACTCTGACAATAATTCAGTAAAAATAAAAAATACTGAAAGTTTAAGTTTCTATTTCGAAATTGGCTCAACACAATCATTACAACAATGTCCTCAACATGTGATGTTTGAACCTTAGATCTTTGTTTTTGAGCCATTCCATTGTTTTTAAATACCCTATTCTAATTCTACGAGCTACCGACTCACGGTTTCGGAACTACTGATCGATATTAAATACTGTTACCTCATACACAAGAAGTTTGTTTTATCTGCCACGCGGTGTCGACATTGGGTCGACACCAAGGGGAGATATTCCACTCTTGAGAGAATAATGCATTGATTGAAGAGCGAAAAAGACTCAAATGTAGCGGAATATAGTCTCAAATGGTGCAAACCCGGGTTCCTTTTTTTTGTGGAAAGTAAAACAAATCTAAAATGTTTTTGTTATTTTTATATTCGAGAGTTTAGGTTTTGTAAATAGGTAGATAGGTAGATAATAGGTAGGTACTTGGTTTTGTTTCAAACTAATACATATAACAAACGAGTTAACATGCGATTCGGTAATAGGATGGTACACAAGATCCCCTTCTGTAGGTTTTTCTTTTTTTTTTTTTTTTTTTTTTTTACAAATTTAGAAAACTTTTGGAAGCCGAACGAACGATAAAAAATTTTAAGGTGATATTTTTATTTTATAACATTTATATATGAGTAGCGTTTTTTCTAGTATTTTTAAGTAGCATGGAGGGGGACTGAACCGCAACGCCCGCTGCGTACGAGAATTGGTGGGTACGCTAGTCTGTAAGGAAAGCATTTTCTAGATAATTATGTACCTTCTTTTCATGCAGCAAATTTAACTTGAATACAAACAAAAGAATCGAAATTTAATCGCCAATTCCGAAATAAATCAGTTGCGACGCGGAAGTCTCATATCACTCTTGTTTTCGAAATTCTATTTCTAAGTCACAGGATCAGCCGTGTACAATTCATGAGAAAATAAGTAATATGATTGAACATGAAAAATAAATTTACCGTCGCATTATAAATGTAAAAAGTTTAATTTTAATGTTTGTGGAATAAGCCTCCCAGTGTAGGTTGATGAAAGTATCGGTGTAATTCTATTAAACAGAGCTAATGTGTTTATTTTTTATGTTTGATAATCTTCATATTAAGGATAACTTTTCATAAAGTTGCAAGCAGCGCTAAAATAAACTAAAAAAATAAACAAAAGTTTTTAAACACTTAGTTTTTTTAGAAAATTATTTAGAAAATTCAATTTTAGAGTATTATATGGTGTAAAAAATAGTATATATGTGCCACTCAATCGTAAAGTGAGCAAAAACAACTCATGTAATCACAGTGCTTGCTTACGACTCGCGTTGCAATTAGAAACTTGTTACGTAGTAAGTAGTGTAATACACTATTTTCTTCTTCTTTTTTTCCCTCATTATGATAATACCTTGTACTGATTAATGGAAGAAAAAATCGTGCAAATAGATAGATAATTGAATTTTTACACAGAATCAAAGTTAGTCACCTTAAAAGTATTCATAATAAGTAATTTTTAATGTTTTGCTTGGTCTCAAATCACAAGTACCTATCTACCTATTTGTGATGTAAATAATGAATACAGAGATTATAAGTGAAAATATTTGAACTAACGGCATAGCTATAGGTTTAATATTTGGGTTACACTCCGAGTTCTAGCCTCTCCACTAGTTCTGTGAAACGTATGTCTCTATTGGTTAGGTTAGAACTTAAAAAAAACTTGAGACCTAATAATCAAAAATCGCGAAACATTCTTACCCAACTCAGTGACTCAGATGAAAAGGTTTTTTCTAAAACTGCAATCATGTTTGTATTGCATGCCTTCTTATCAAAATATTTATTTTGACTGTTCTATTAGAGAATTTAAAAATTTTTTTCGCTTCAATAATGCTATGTAGGTAACTGGTAACTGAGACCATATGGTTGCACTTGAAACTTATTTTTAACAGAACTTGTTCTCACCTAGAACTTTAGGTACAACTCACATTAAACATTGCTACTGTAAATATTTTCGCTTCAAAAAAATGAAAGAAAAAACCTAACGATTAATTTTACATCAAACGCACTTTCCAGTTTGTAATTTTTGGTCAATGAACACGAAAAATGAGAATTATAAGCGTGCGACTAGCCTAATTGCAGAGATTCTTGCGGAATAATTGAAGAGTTAGATTCACATAAAACTTTCAAAGGAATTCGATTAGTTAATAATTATTTATTATGAAGAGCTGAACGACAAGAAATTCATGAATTCATACAAAAAACTCCCAAAATGTGTGATTTTTTTCAAAGTAGATTGTACCTACAGAGCATTGCATAAGTTACCTTAATTTAACGCAAAATATTTGACTTCCGTAATTTCATTTGTCAAGGAATCACTTACGTTTTTTCTAGAAACGTTCACACAGAATAATTTCAAAATTTGAATAAATGGAATTTAAAGGAGGGTATGTTCATTCTCATTTAATATCAGATAGAATGCGTGAAAATCTGATGGGATCCCAAGGAAGCCCCATTAGACTTCACACTTCGTGAGATTACAATCCATTAATACAATAATACAATAATAATTTGATTTAACGACATTTTTAGGGTGCTTTTAAGTAACAGCTAGTGCTCATTGATATTCAAATTTACGATTCCCACATCATACCTTCAATACTGAAACTCTTAAAGCTGTTCAATGAAAAAATATAAGCTTTGAAAAACTAATAAACATAAAATCTATCCACAATGGACTAAAATTTTGAAAATTTGATTTTTATTATAAGCTTTTATTCTACTCACTACTGCGATTTTAAAATATACCAATACTCTGCAGCCAACCTTCCGATACGAAATAATATTTATTTCGCATGGAGTTAAAGCCAAAACAAATATAAATTTATCTTTTAAAAATTCGTTTTTATTTTTAATTTCAAAAGATTTTAGTTTTAAATGGGTTTGAATCATTCACATTTGAACAAAAAAAAAGGAAAAATTTTCTATTGTTTTTTAGGTATAGTTAATAGTTTAATAGAAACATCAATACAGCTGAGTTGTTGAAAACCGATGTCAATAATTGCATGGAATGAAAACGTTACAACCACTAGAATATAATAGGCACATACGTACCTATATATATTTTAATAATTTGATAATAATAATAATAATAATAATAATAAAAGTTTTGTTCACGTACCTTGAATGTAATCGCCTAATCGGTGAAACGTTTCAAATTAAGAAGTTGAAAAACAATAACAAACGTAATAAAAACCTCTACAACTAACGAAAGTCTTTCCTTTTCTATTTAAAATCGAACATTAAAATGATAAAAAAAAATGAAGATATGAAAAACACAAAACACAAAGTTCAATTGAAATTTTCGCGTTTTATCGTCAAGGCAAGGAAAAAAAAAAAAAAAAAAACACGGCGAAGGAGGATAAGTAGCCCAATGAAAAAATACGAGAACTTCAATCCATCAACCATTTCATTTATTTTCAAATACAAATTCAAAAATAATACATGACTTCATGCATGATATGTGGCTAAAACAAAAGATGATCTGCCTCGATCAGATAAAAGGGTTCAATTTTTTAAGAACCACGTCAGCTTTTGATTATACCTTTATGAGAATACATTTTCGTTTTGTTTATTATCGCTGTCAATGATGAATAAATTTTTATTAACCTTCGAATAGGCCCCTTCCATGAACATCGTGGATTGAAATCATTACTTAATCATAAATTTTAACGGCAGTGGTAAATTGGACGTCCCCTTCAGAGTGAAATCTCAACTACGTTCATACAAAATACCGCACAGGCAGTGTATACGAAAGTGATATAGTATTATATAATACAAACAACTGTTACAAGTAGTATGAAAATGTATATTATCGTATGCAGAAATCCTTAGCCTAAATCGAAGTATATTTACTCGGGTAAGGAAACTCTAAGCTCTAAAATAGATGAACATATATATTACCGAGGTGGATAAAATTTTGGGGAAATAAATTCATCGATTTTAGGACTTGGAGTTATCCTACCCAAGGTAATGTACTTTGATTTAAGGCTCCCTAAACACTATAATGAACATCGATTTTAAAGTTTTAATAATATGCACTGATTTTTAAGGCATCTTACCCACGGTAATATACATTTTCATACTCCTGTCGTATACCTACAAAACGTAAGAAATAAGCAAAATAGAAAAAAACTAAGATGAACTAACCAGGATTTTTTGGTACAAGCAAATAGGTGGGCTATAATTTACAGTAAAATAATGTAAAATATGAAAATGAAATTCCTAGTTTCTCATAAATTTTATTCCATTGGTGACTAATTCACTTTCTCACTCACTCACTTATTTACTTACTTACAAATAAGTACTTCGAATTCTCAAAATATCATATTTTCTTCAAAAGCCCATACTATATAATTCATAAAGTCACTTTAAATCAGCAAAAATTCGCTCACTTTGCTCTCTCGACACGCTTTTTAACTCAATCGATCACTCAAACAGACTAAAAATGTATCTAAATATGATTCACACAGAAACTACTCAAAACTTCATAAGACTCAATTCAAAAATCATAGGAAGGAAATTGAAGGATCAGAACCTATTCACGTAAAATTCACAAAGAACCAACATTGCCAAGTTGTTTTAAGAGTTGTTTTTGAACGTCCTCTAAATGTAAGGTTGTGAGTTCTGAACCAGTTATTGGTATATTTATAGTAAGAAGTAGCTTTTTCCTCACTTTTCGCCTAGTAATTGGCTTGATTAAGTAAAAAGAAATGAAAAAAGTTCGCGTAGCATCTACTCTTGAGAGTTGATTCATAGCACAGTAAATCGACAGATGACGCAGGGTCACATCAGACTGAAAATGTGACCGCTAGTAATTAGTATCCTGAAAATTGACTTTGTATTTGTTTCCTTCAGCATCGATAAATAATGCGACTAGCAAGAGGAACTGCTCAGAGGAGAGAAAATGTAGGTAAGAAGGAAATCTAAAACAACTAATCACAAATGAAGAACCTTTGTTAATTAGTTCAGATAAAATACATGTGGAATACCTTACGTGGAAAGTATACCAACCACAGAAGGTTTTCAACAGAACAATTTGCGTGTTTATGCTAAAATATAAAAGGTATAGGGGAGCCAAGACCTCAGAAAACACTGGCGATTTAGTCTAAGATTTTCTGTTCTTATATACTCTACTCCCTACACGCACACATACACACTTATGTAATATTTACGTAAATATAGTGTAGATTATTCATCATACTTTATGTTTGCTATGGCAATGGTAAAGTATGGAGAATGCATCTTTGTATTGGTTTGTGACATCGCCAAGATCTTTATCTATCGATTTGTCACGGACTGAGATTTGTAACTTGTCTATCTGTAAAAATAGACAAGTACAAACAAACAAACATTCAGTTTTAGTTTAACGTGCAAGGCACAAATATTGGTCACCAAAGGTGAGGACTGTTGTCGATAGGCTGAGCCCATTTCATCATACGAGTAATCTTCTAATCCCCACAATACATTACAAATTTATCAACTGCCCACTCATAAAATGGTGTATACGAAGAAGATTCACTTATTAAAACCTTTCTCACTTATTTGGGTCTATTTCTTGAAGCTCGTACACTTTTTCAAAACTGACTAGCACTAGTTTACTTTCCAACTGGTTCAAACACCAAAATTAATCATCACTGAATACGAATTGATAACTCATTACTATCATTCACTCACAATTTGAACTGTTACTATTTTATTCATTCAAATATTGATCACTCATATTATGAATTTCACAAAAAAAAAACACATACATATATGTGGCTTGTTTGGTGTAGGTAGATGCTACCTACACGGGGTTCATGGAACCTAAGGAGGAAGACAGTGGTTTACATGAGGGGCAACCGAATTGTTTCTCGGTACCGGTAGCCAGCTGGTTTAAGTTGCCTTACCGTACACTAAGCGTACTTCCTAACTGGGGCAATTGTCCAAAAGCAATGCGGTACCATATACGGACCGCAGCACGTATACTGTCAGTGAGTATGTAAATATTACATACTCATTTGCCTCCGTTTACCGCCTCAACAGTAAACACCAAAACGCATCGTCTGTATGAGTGCATACAGACAATGTAATTTGTTTAATGTGCAATGCACAATTAGTATGGGACTTTGGTCTGCGACCCGTCTGTCGATGCAGGGCCGAGCCCTGGGGAGGCAAAGAGGGAAATGTCCTCACAGCCACTCCCCCCCTAGTATTTTTGTACGAAAAGACTAAGTCCAGTCATACCCTAAAAGTTGGGGGGACATTGGACTGATGATTGTCCGGCGGGGTTACGTCCTCTGTATGACCTATTTCCTCCAAAGAGGATGTCGCGGAGGGCCTGGCCTAAGGCATGGCCAGTAAAGGTCCCCGTGTGATAGTTGAGGATCCTCCTCTGGTTATAATTAGCACGAGATCGTGCTCCTCTTTTTATTTTTGTGCCTGATTGCCTGGGTGGAGTTCCATTGTTGGACGAAAGGCTGGAGTTGGGTTTCCAGTCTATGGACCATGATTTTGGAGCAAGAAGGCTGAATGCTCCTAGATGGGTCCACGTCCATGGGGGTAATCATGGATCGTGAAGCATCTGAGGTCTTGCCAATAGGAAGGTGGCGAGGAAGAGGTTGGTCATTTAAGCCAAGACTGAACTGACCTCAGGCCTTGGAGTGGTACTCAAAGAGAGATTGCTCGCCGAGGTGGAAAGTTGGGCTAACATGATATCATGTTCCCGATTACTCTGTTCCTGCTCTTTTACAAGGAGGGCTTCCTCATAGTCGAGCAAAGGTTCAGAAGTGTTGGTGGTAGACATTTTGGGTAAGATGTCAATTAAGACAATGGAAAAATGAGAAATATTTTCAAAGCGATTTTAGCACAGAAATAGGTGTTCGAATTGAACAATTTTTCAGAAATTCAGAATGCGATATGCTCGGAGCGTATTCGACAAACGAATGATTTGTATATCGCTCTTGGCTGTTTCATTTGGTACAAATTTGTCGTCGAGTTTATCATAATTCATCTCAGTATAATAGATTTAGTATTTTCCCACCATTTAGAAATTCCCACGTAGAAGATTCTACGTGCAAAATTTGTTGATTTAAATTACCACGTGCTCTTATGTGGGTCAACGTATTCGAGTGAATGAACTTTGTTCTTTTATATAGGTCAATGGGATAAGGATGTGTGTCATTGCGACTGCACCGTTTCTCATTGTTTGTCAGCTGATTTCTGTTTTTATAAAAACGCACGTGAATTTATTTTGATTTTCACGATAGATGTTTTATTTTTAAGCTGATTTCTTTTCGCATTTTTTTTTCTCTGCGTCTAGGTTCAAATCCTGGAAGTGGAAGATTTGTTTTTGATTTTTATGACCATTTTTTGATGGCCTGCCTTTTTTGTTGGGCTTTATGGGCTCTTTAGGATGGTAGTAATATTTTCGTATGTTGTCATCGAATTTGACAACTTTTTTTATTTTGGTTTTAGCAGCCGTATTTTCCAAATTTGGTTTTGGTACATCGCTATGCATTTCTTGTACTATTTCTGGCTGTGTTTGTAGCTTTTGAGTGTTGTTATTTTGTTCGACAATTTCTTGTGGATCTTTGACTATGTTTATGTCAGTATCCATATCATTTTCCTTGCAATTTTTTGTAACATTGACTTTTTCATCTGCTATTAAGAATGCAGGTTTTACACGATCTATTGAGACTTTTTTTTCTTTATCGGCTATGAGTAGGGTGAACGTTTTTTCTGTTCTATCCACTACTTTATAGGGACCGGTGTAGGGTTTCTGCAAAGCCTTTTTCATCCCCTCTTCTCGTAAGAACACGTGCGTAGTTGTCACTAAGTGTCTCGAGACATAGGTTTTAAGTTTGCCATGAGTTGCAGCTTGTTTTAAAAATTGACTTGCGTCGTCTTTTATATCTTGTACTAATGTTTCGGGGATAATTTCTTTGGATTCATAGAAAAAATCCCCTGGTAAGCGCAATTCCTCACCGAGTGCTAATTGGCCAGCCGAGTGTCCAGTATCTGTTTGCAAGGCTGATCGGAGGCCTAATAAGATGGTTGGTAGCCTATCAATCCATCTTTTGGTGTCGTGTGCCATAATTGAGGCTTTTAGAGCCCTATGCCACCTTTCCACTTTCCCATTAGATTGTGGGTGGTAAGTGGTGGTGGACCAGTGTTTCGCACCCAAGGTCTTTACTAGTTTGTTGAATATTTGGCTTTTGAATTGTCGACCTTGGTCTGTAGTTATGCTTTGGGGCACACCATATCTAGCAATCCATGTTGAATATATTTCTGCAGCTACTGTTGGGGCTGACATTTCAGTGAGTGGAATTGCTTCAGGCCAGCGAGTAGCTCGATCTATAATGGTCAGCAGATACTTGTAGCCACAAGAAGGTGGTAAAGGACCAACTAAGTCTACGTGAATGTGTTTGAATCTGTCAGTATGTCTGAACTTTCCATGTTTTGATTTTGTGTGTCTGCCAATTTTTGATTTCTGGCAATTTAGACAAGCACGGGCCCAGTTGTTCCAATCTTTTTTTATATTGGGCCATATGAATCTCGAGGTCATTAATTTAGTCGTACTCCTAGGTCCAGTGTGCGATAAGTTATGAATACTGTCGAACGTCATTTTTCTATATTTTTGTGGAATATAGGGTCGTTTTTGACCTTGGGACACATCACATGTTAACATGGTTTTGTGCCAGGGAGTCTTTTTTGTCTCAGTTGTAGACTTGATTTGTCTGAAGATATCAATTTTAATAATTCTTCATCCCCTAGCTGCTCAATAGCTATTTCAGCATAGGGTAACTGAGATGGCACTGAGACAGATTTTATCTGGCTCAGAGCATCAGCGGGTGTATTTAATTCCCCTTTTATATACCTGATGTCTGTTGTGAATCGACCTATGAATTCTAGGTGTCTCATTTGCCTTGGTGATGCATGTTCTGCTCCCTGCTGGAATGCATGTGTGATAGGTAGGTGGTCTGTATACACAGTAAAAGTTCTACCTTCTACATTATGCCTAAAGTGCCTGATTGCAGCATTTATCGCCAATAGCTCCCTGTCGTACGTACTATAATTTTTCTCAGCCTTAGATAGTTTCCTCGAGAAGAATGCTAAGGGCTGGTTTTGATCATTATCAATCTGGTACAAAGTTGCACCAATTGCAAAGTCTGACGCGTCTGTTGCTATGCATAATGGCAGACTGTCATCTGGGTGAGCTAATAATGTCGCGTTAGCCAGCATATTTTTGACGTTGTCAAATGCTAAGTTGGCTTTTTCTGTCCATATGACAGGAGTTTTGTCGCGTTTTTTGTTTGTTTTTATCAAATCGAATAGTTTGTCTTGTTCGGCCGCTGTGTTTTTTATGCAACGTCGATAGAAATTTGTCATCCCTAAAAATCGTCTTAATTCAGCGACTGTTTTTGGTTTAGGGAAGTTTATTATTGGCTCAACCCGGACTTTTTGAGGGGCAATTCCAGCAGAAGTAATGCTGTACTTGAGAAAATCAATATGTGGTTTTGCATATTCGCATTTACCGGGATTTATAGTTAAACCGGCAGCGTGCAGACGCTGTAATACAGTTCTCACTTTCTTCTCGTGCACTTCAATGCCTCCACTGGAGCATATGCAGATATCATCTATGTATGTCTCTCAATACACCATTTATAAATCGCTGGAATGTCTGTGCAGAATTTCTTAATCCAAATGGCATTCGAAGATGTTCGAAGAGGCCGAATGGAGTTATTAGCGCCATTTTTTCAATATGGTTTTTAGCCATAGGTATCTGATGGAAAGCCCAATTAATATCAATTTTGGTAAATAGATCTTTTCCTTTCATGTTTATATTAAAATCCATGATATTAGGAACTGGATATCTATCTGGTTTTGTTTGAGCATTTAGGCGTCTGTAGTCACCTACTACTCGCCATTTTGCACCTGGCTTAGGGATGATATGAATGGGTGAGCTCCATGAGCTCTTTGAGGGTCTACAAACTCCTTCTTTTACCATTCTATCGAATGCATCCTTAGCCACTTTTAATCTATCTGGAGCTAAGCGTCTTGCTTTTGCTACACAGGGTTATCCTACAGTTTCTATTATATGAACTGTGTCATGTTTATATGTAGGATTTGGATTAAAAGTTGGTTCGGTGATACCAGGAAAATCTGTCAATATATTGACGAATTTATCATTTGATTGCGTGCAGGCATTAATTATATTAATTATTTGATAATTTTTAGTTTTTCCTTTTATGTGTTCACCGGTTGTGGAATCTATTAATTGTTTATTTTTAAGATCAATCAATAGTCCATAATAGGCTAAGAAATCTGCTCCTAATATAGGGTATTTGACATCAGCTATGGTGAAAGTCCATTTCATTGGTTTGTTAAAACCTATATTTACTTTGCATTTTTTGATTCCATATGCAGAGAAACTATGGTTATCTACTGCATTTAATTGGGATTTCGGAGTGTTATTCTTATGCTTGATCTTGGCTGGCAGTATGCTTATATCTGCGCCTGAGTCGGCAAGAAATTCTCTCGTTTTTGACCTGTCCTGTATGAACAGGCGGCAAGAGTAGTTATCCGAGGGGTTGGTTGCCGCTGATACAACCCCTCTCTTTAGTTTGACTTATTGGGAGATTTTTGGTTGTCTCTAACCTTGTCCAATTCCGTGAGCAATTCCTTTTTCTTTTGCTCATCCTTTCGGCATAGAATCGGCAGGTGATTTTACAAGTCCTGGCATTTTCTCCCCATTTATTATGGTGGAAGTAATAGTCTTCACGCCAATTCGGATTTTTATATTTGGGTCAAGATTTAGACCTTGGTGGTGTTCTGCCAGGGCTGTTTTTTCTGCTATTATTTCTGCGGTCACGAGATCTTGAGTCTCGTTCTCGCCAATTTCGGTTTTTAGAACGGCTGTTGCGATTTCCGCTGCTATTGGTATTTTTATTTTCCATTTTCAAAGCAGCAATTTTGGCTCTGAGTTCTGCTATTTTGGATTTTTCCGCTGAGATGGCACTGATTGCAGTTTTACCTGTGTATTCCAGTGCCTGTTCAGCAGCTTTGCCCAAATTTATTAATGCCTCATCACTGGTAACGTTTGTAAGATTTAGAGCTCTAAGTGATTGCACAACTGATGTAGGTAGTTGTTGGCAAAATTGGTCAGCTGTTACTAAGGGTGATAATCGTTATCCCCTTTTTTCATAAGTTTTGCCATGAATACTGTGGGCTTGTCGTCTCCGATGGACATGCCTCTCATCAATTCTCGAATTTCCTCTCGAGCAGTTATGCCAAATGTAGTTCTTATTTTATTCTGGAACCAACTATACGAATCTTCTGCTTTGTCAGGACATTCCATGATGTCTGGACAAGCTTTTATGATTTGTGCGGGCATATTTCCACACAATTGTCTGTATCTGTGCTCTCGAGGAATTTCCTCGAGTTGGAAAGAGCCGGCCAGTTGAATGAACCAAGTTTCTACATCCTTTGAAAGAAACTCTGGTAGTTGGATTCGTTTTTTGAGTGTATTTTTGGCTTCTTCGACTTTCTTTTTGTCGTATTCCGATATTGCCTTGGCTACGATCTCCTTCATATATTGATCGAACAGCTCTTTTTCTATCTGAGCCTGTTTCTCAGCCAGTAACCTACATTCTTTTTCCTCTGGATTTTCAGTCGAAGTTCCAGGCATTTTAGTTTCGTTGTTTTTCAGCATTATTTTTCGAATTAATTTTCCGTTTCTTAATTTTTGGAAATCCAGCTTAGCCGAATTTGTAGCAGAATTTGTTGTAGGACTATTTCCTATCTAGCAGATGTATATGCGTGTTCTACCAAGAATTCGTTGACCCGTCCGGTTTATGGAGCAACGTTTATTTGGTATAGGGGGTAAATTTCCCACTCTGTGGTCGACTAACAGTCACCTAAGTCACACCAGCTATTTCTAGCCAATGAAAAAGTCGCATCCAAGCCGCACTTATCAGCAGAGCAATTTTTCGCTTGTCTAGCGTTTTCACGCCTGAACCACTGTAGCAACATCGAGGTCACCACTGTGGCTTGTTTGGTGTAGGTAGATGGTACCTACACGGGGTTCATGGAACCTAAGGAGGAAGACAGTGGTTTACATGCGGGGCAACCGAATTGTTTCTCGGTACCGGTAGCCAGCTGGTTTAAGTTGCCTTACCGTACACTAAGCGTACTTCCTAACTGGGGCAATTGTCCAAAAGCGATGTGGTACCATATATGGATCGCAGCATGTATACTGTCAGTGAGTATGTAAATATTACATACTCACTTGCCTCCGTTTTCTGCCTCAACGGTAAACACTGAAACACATCGTCTGTATGAGTGCATACAGACGATGTAATTTGTTTAATGTGCAATGCACAATTAGTATGGGTCGCGGACTTTGGTCTGCGACCCGTCTGTTGATGCAGGGCCGAGCCCTGAGGAGGCAAAGAGGGAACGTCCCCACAATATAACTTCCTCTTTTTTTTGAAGTCTGTTAAAAAATGAAAAATGGAGTTCATAACATCCGTGGTTAAAACCATATGGTGTTAAATTTTTTTTCCTAAGAGTTTATTTATTTTTTACAACACCTGTATATAAACATCATTTTTATAGGCATCTTGACAATGTATAAATCAGGAATTGAGAAAAAGAAACAGAATTGGAACTTTCAGGAAATGGAACCTTATTTTTTTGCACTGGAAACCGAAATAAACAGAAACACCAAAATTCTGAAATGGAAACCAAATTGGAAGCAATTAACTTATTAGTTTCAAGACCAATAACTGAAATGTAATGGAAACTGAATGATGAATCGTTACCCTTTCCATTTCCATTTCTTGCCAGATTAATTTTTGATGTGGGAGAAAAAATTTGAAAAAATATCTATATTTCTAGGGAAATATCCAAAAATATCAATATTTCTTAGGAAATATCAAAATAATATCGATAATTATTAGGAAATATCGAAAAATTATCGATATATATATATATATATATATCGATATTTGAAAAAGATTCGGAAAACTGTAAATCAAGGAAAAATTTTTTTTTAAATGGAAATAGAAACGGAATCTGTAATGGAAATTGAATGAAAAATATTTGTAAAATCAGAAAATGTAACCGAGATTAAAATGATGGAAACAGAAACAAAAAATAACTAACTTTATGATAAATTTCAGAAACTCAACAAGTAGAAATCAAATGAAAAAACATATCATTTCTCAATCCCTGATATAAAGTTGGCAATTTTAGAATCATTTAGGAACTATATAAAGTATTTACTTTATATAATGTATAAAGTATTTACTTTATACATTGGTCTTTATACATCGAATGTCTCGACGCATGCGTAATTTTATACACTGGTACTACTTACCACTGAATATAGCTTACATCGTCATTTTCTTTGATTATTTTTTCTTTTTTTCTTAGGTAAAACTTTCACCACTACTGGGATTTGAACCTCAGACTTTGACATTTGTAAACCAGCATTATAGCCACTATGCCACAAGGATTGATTGAAATAGAGGGGATAGTTATCGCTTATATATTCCCATTTGAAAAAATATTTATTTATATCAATTTTTTTGTTTTTTAGGGGGAGGTTGTGTTGTAAAAAATAGCGTGTGACACATGTGTATATAATAGGTGATTGATATTTGGCTTGTGCTGCAAAAATCACATTAGAATCAAAATCACTGACTTTATACACTTGTATTACAAATAACTATTTTCATACAGAATTATCTTTATTTGAATCAGTTTTATTTTATTTTTTAATTTTATCATTTTTAAATTTTTGGCTTCAATTTTCTAAGTAAATATGAAAAAAAAAAGCCCCGTACAGAATTCACTTCCACTATGCCTGCATACTGAGTTTCATATACATTCGTTAAATTTAGAATTTCAGATCTACTAAATTAGACTTGTCATTTTGAATTTTGAAAATCCGACATCGGATTTGAAATCAGCAACCAAAACAAGTTCTCAAATGCCAATTTTACCGAAATCGGTTGAATTTTAAATTTCAGGTCCATAATTTCGGATCCGGTATTACTGACCCGATTCTGACGAAAATTTAATGGGACCACTTCTGGACTATCCTCCTCTTTCAAATTAATCCTGCATGACCAGAATCAGTGCCGCTGTTGCCGAGTAATCAGTGTACATATATAACAAAAAAAAAAAAAAAAATACTCGACGAATATAGAGGCTCCTCCTTTTTATAAATCGGTTAGAAAACAGGAAATAATTGAGCATGTTACAAGATTAAACTCTTGCGAAATATTCTAAGAATGAAACCTGTTTCTTCAGTATGTTAAAGTAGGTATAAAAAAAATAAATACAATATTCTTTTCAAATGCTAAAATATGTAAAGATTACAATGCAGTATTTCCCAGAAAAAGAAAATATTCTTTCTTATTAAATAGTGAGAAGCACTGTATTGGATACCATTTTGATTAAAATCTCGACTAAATTCTTTACGGATCGTAACACCTAACCTTCTTAATTTTTTCAATGAATTCTTACTGATCCAAAAAGTTACATTTTATCAGTATCCAGGTACCTACTTGACTATCCAATGTTTAAACGTTTTTATTTTATTTGATCACAATTTCAATTTCACGAAGTATTTAAAGTCGTCACCAGAGCGCTAGGATCGCAATCGCCTGGTTAGGTTATGTGTTTCTGGGTGAGTACTGATTGCGCTAGGTTTCACTTCACACAACTTTTACACTCTATAAAAGCGTATTTTTCAGAAATTCAATTTTAACATAGTTACACAATCAAGACGATCATACAACTAATATATAGGTAGGTAATTAATAACCTATTATTGAGAAAGGAAAATTTAATAGATTCATGTTTCACTTTTGAAATATGAAATTATTGAGATCATTTATTCAAGTGTAACGTATTGTGGGCTAAGCCTACAATCTCCTGTGCACCTAGTGAGCAAGCAGGACACTTGTCTTCCGAGGAAACATGTGTAATGATGTATATTTTATAGTCGTTTGGACATTAAACATACATCAGATTATTAGGTGCCTTTTCATAGTGTCTCTGCCACTAAATAGTAACAGAAGTGTTTGAGTTCTTTGGCGAATAGGATCCTTTTGTGGAATCTGCTTCACATAGAAGACTCTGAAATTAAAAATAATTTTGATTTTTAATTTCTTCATGATTTGTAAGGAAAATAGTTCCTCTAAAAAATCTATTCTCATGGTTGCCCAAAGAGCTTTCTTTTGTAAATAGAGTCAGTTTTTAATACAGTAATTAATTCTTCAGCACTTTGAATAAATGATTTTGAGTCCAAATCTAAAATAAAAAAATATTTTTTTAATTCAAATTCACTTGAATTTTAATTTCGTCTCGATACAAAATGAAAATGGATCCATCATGTATCTATTCTCGTATCTGCTTACAATGTGTACACTCATATAATGGAAGTGAACTCATAGCGGAAATTAATTTCTCATAAATTAATTTAAAACAAAAAATAATTTCAAATTAAAGGAGAAATTCCTTTCCCTTTAAATAACAGTACAGCTGGAAGCTTATTAATAACTCCCAACTATAGTCTAAACAGAGTATCTAGGTCAACACTTAAGATCTAAGTTAGCCTAACCAAATGGGAATTTGAAATTACACTAATCTCAAATTCTGAAATAAGTAGGAGGGAATTTAACTGGGCCAAATCCCGTTTAATACCACATCAACACGACGCAAATAAATTTCATGAATGAAATTTAGTTAAAGAAATAAAGAAACAAATTCTATATAGGATTCGAATATTTATTCATAATTGGACCAAATCTCACATGAAAATCTACTCAATAATAGTACGACTTTCGTATGTCATATTATTGACCTTAACTGTAGGCTTTCATAACAGAAATCTAGTACAAAGTCATAGATTAAAAAATTCTAAATCTGCAATTTTTTAGCCATCCCAGCACATCTTACATCAAATTTTTCTATAAAAATTTGATACATTTATGTAACAAGAGCTTCAGCCCTGGCAAAACTGAGCTCGTCCTATAAAATAAAACACTGGTCGAAAACTGGTATCCACACTATACAATATAACCATCAAACACAGTTGACTAAAGGAGTAGATATAAAAATATATATATTAAATAAAGATGTATATCCCTAATAGAGGAAACAGAGATTGAGAAGAGAAAAGATGATAAAAAGATCGTTCCACTTCACTCGCAATTGTACAAAAATGGACGTGAACTAAAGACAACAGAAAATGAAGACATCTTCTGTCCTCACTGCAGCAACATCATAAGGCCATGGCAATAAAACAAAAGACAAGTTGCAGAGTCTTTTCTATTTCATGTACAATTTCTAAATAAGCACGTCATTGAAAAATAAACATGTGTGTGTATTGCCAACCAACACACACATATAACCATAAAAAATTCCTCCCTCAACAACAATAAAGGAATTACCAACACACACACACATAAACATATCAAGGTGGTTCCAATCTAACGATGGATTGGAAGAATGACTGATTTGATCACATGATCAACTAGGATCTTACAAAAAATTGTGATGCATGCCTCATTGTCCTCAGAGTTTACCACTGAAGCGTGATGTATGCATTTTTCTAAATCGATTACGACTTATTTTTGTGTGTTTTCATAATGAATACTTACATTTTTAATTGTTTGTTTTGTCATCGTACGTGTAACACGTAATTATTTGAACAATTTTTTGGTTAAACTAGCTAACAAATCATGTTTCTGTGGACAAGAATCTACTAGAGATTCTCATCCTTGTTGGTGTTTTTCAGCCAACTTGAAAAAGTCAAAATTGAAAAAGTGCATAGGAGTTTTTTGTCAAGCTCCCACATCATCGTCAGCACTTACACCCAAAAGAGGATTCATTTTATGAAAAAATGAAAAATAAAAATAAAAAAAAATAAAAAAAGAAGTAATCAATAAGTTTTAATTATTCTAGCGTATATGAGTTGCAGTTGCATTGGCTCGCAAATTCAAAACTAATTTACAAACCTAACCATTGAATTTGCTAAATGGATATAGATACAAATCTTGATATCCTTGTCAAGGTTCCAAAAAATAGGTCCAATACTGGAAATTACCACTAAAATACAAGGTGGTAAGTTAGTTTTGAACCCCAATAAATTCTAAACTCAGAGACACCCCTACCAAATAAATGCTTTTCACCAAAACTTTTGTAATACTAGCTTGGAACATTTTAGTTCTGTTCCAAACTATAGATGGATTCAATTAGTTTGGGAAATCGGAACATCTTATCTTTTTGAAAACCTCGGATATTTTTGGTAAAATTTTTGAGATCTCAAGTTTAGTGTTTTTCACCAAAACAATAGGCTCAAAAATTAATCTTACTGCGCAAGTTACATGTTCCAATTTTGACATTTGTTTAGTGTAATTCAATTCTGTTTCATTACTTATTAAATTAATGTTTGCATTACTAACCCTCATTGTACCCTGGGGTTACACCTGATTTTTTAATGGACATCTCCGACTAAAAATACTACTTCAAAAAATTCAACTTTTTTTTTTTTGAAATAAGGAAGGTGCACTGAGGGATCAAATAGGTAATGCAAATCAGAATTCATTCATATATTTTTTATTCTTTTTCATGAATGATACTTCGTTGTAATTTTCAAAGCCAACTGTGACTTTGAAAAGATGTTTTGTGCTTTGTGATGAGAAAATCTTATTGAGTACCCGGGTTATGCCCAATTTCCTCAAAATTTATTTGAGACTTGAAAAAAATATGCGATTTGTGATGAGAAAACCGCATTGTGCACACGAGTCACACCAAAATTCTCAATATCTATTTGAGACTTTGAAAAATTTGCAACTTGTTACAAGAAAATTGCATTGCACCAGTGGGTCATGCTCAAATTTTCAAATTGTATTAAAAACTTTGAAAGTAAACCATAACTGTGAACTTGTTTTTCATTAATGTATTAAACACGAGTCAGATGTTGCGCCTTTTCTTCAAATAAAGCCACAACTACACTAAACGATATTTAGTGATACATTCAAAGCAGCTATTATGTTTTTGAATTCCACAAAAACCCAATAATATATGGTAATAAGAGTCATTGTTCTGGTTTTCATTAAACAGAGTGGAGCAATGAAATTTTGTAACACAAAAATAAGAAATCTTTAATATTTTTCTCTCGTTCTTTCACTTTTTAGAATGTGAAAAATGGAATCAAATTAATTGCCAGATCCAAATTTGGTTGCAGGTGCCAGGTCCAACACATGGGCCTAACAAAAAATCCCACGAGTAATTGGTAACACATCGCTAGCCAGAGAAATTGTGCAAAAGGAGGTCTCTTACATGAAAACAAGAAGCTCAACATTGCAGCTTCAGCAAGGGACTCCGCAGGAAGGAATCCACTACCAGAGGACATAGATTACAATATGTCCAGTGGTGGATCCCATTAAAACACAATCTCAATAATTGGTGCTGATGATTTTGAAACAAATAACAAGCTGTATCACGACTCAGTATCCGCAGCAGGGTTCTTCACCATGGAACTTGATAAACTAATGAGCACACCTGGACTAACCCTCATCCAGGCCCATAAGCAATTGTCAGTGATCAACACCATAATTGAAGGATTTAGTAACTCTCTGCCAAGAGTAGATAAAAATCAAATCCTCCTGACTTGTGCAAACATCCTGAAATTATGGGTAAACCAGGAAGAGATTGAGACCAGATTCCCACTCGTGATACCACTTGTGGAACCTTTCTCTCAATTTCTCCCTAATCCACCCCCTCAACTGCAGGAGCCACAACATCTGGAACCAGTTGCCTCAGCATCCAGAAAACAAGAATGCAGCTCAGGATGTTAAAAAAGGGATTTGTCTGAAGCCAAGCACATAACAGTGGTTTAAAAAGTAACCAACTGCCTAGTTTGAGAGTGGTTGGAGGTAGAGCACCTCCAACACCAGTACTAAGAGCAGCAACACCACAGAAAGGAGCTGGAGGATCTCACACTTGGAACTTCTTGTGACCAGCTCAAGCTGGAGCAAGAGAAATGCAAAATTGAGTGGATCCATCAAAACTGCTCTAACATGATCAAACATGTCGAAGCAGAGTATGGACTCAATGTCAAAGAATTCTGGAACAAATCTGTCCAACTGGCAATCCAGAAAGGTAATATTACATTTACTACTACACACTTGAACAATTCTATAAAACATTATTGTCCGAGTAATAAACAGGATTGGATAGAAAAACCAATGCCAAAAAGAAAGCTGATGATTCTACCCCCTGTAACACTGCTAATTCTGTCTTACCTGAAACAGTTACATAAATTTGCATTCCAATGTCAGAGAGTGCAAATAGTGTAAATAAACATAATCCTGTAACCTAGTTGGTTCCCAGACCTACTGCAGGGAAGATATTTGAAACTCTACCTCAGGCTGAAGTAAGGAATCCAATATCACCTTGCCCTGGATGAAGTTGGTTACAATCAACGCCTTCAATTCTTACATGATAGGTATGGGGCCCAAGTAAGATCAGGGCAGAAATTAGGTTTAAAATTACTGAATTTCCTAATCCTACTAATATACTTTCCTCCATCCAAAATGAAATGGAGGGAACTAAGGTTTCTTATTGATTGTTACCAGCTGGCATCAACAGTAATTGATAAAGAAAATTTGTTCAATATCATAGTTAAAAAGTTTCTAACAAAATATTATAGAAATCATCTAAAGAGTACTGAGAGACATGTTTCTCATCTCCTCCCAGCATAAGGGAAGTCATAAAAATTGAGGAGATGTTTCATAAAAGTCATCCCCACAAAATCCAAGAATTAACAAATCAGGGTAAACCTAAAGGTAGTTCCAGATTTATGGTTGCAACCTTTCCAAATAGTAACAATCAACAAAAAGGGAAAAGATAAATCTAATCCCAAAAACAAAAACAGGTGTCAACATAAGAATATGAGAAACTCATTAATAGTCTCCCTCCCTTCTTTTGTTTCAGAATGCAACGATCAGGACAGATTCCAAAAATGGTAAAAGATTCTCCTAGGAGCATTCTAAATCTGCCCCCTACCTGCAGAAAGTGTGTGTTCTGCATAGAGAAACACTCTTTGTTTCTTTGTTTTGATTTGCAATTTAACACCCTTGAGTGATGTCAAAGGGAGTACCAGGCCAGAGAGCTGTGCATTAAATGTGCAGCTTGCCTCATCACTCAAAAGTGTATGCAGAAACTTGAGACCTTTGTCTACAGATCACCACAGTAATCTTTTCCCTAATGCTCCCTACCAAATTTATAAGAAGCATGGGGAAACTTGTTATGAAACGGTGTAGCAACAAAAATTAGCAGCAAGTCAGGAAATATGTGATTTCAGTAAAGTCTTAAAACTTAACAATTTTGACACTAATAAATCATATGTTCAATAAGGTAATCTCAATAACAAGATTGGAGGGCCAGGATGCTGTGGGTTCAGAGCCAAACAAAAGCATTGCTTGCTAATAAATTAGTGGGTACTTTTCTATCATTTAAAACACACTGGAAAGGTTTCACCTTTCTTGTGTTACAAACTCTGTCACTACACTTAAAAGATCTGAAACATAAATTATAAGACTAAAAAGTGTCCAAAACCAGACTTCCAATATTTGCAATAGATTTTGAAATCTTGACATTGAGTGATACAATGCTTCAAATTACAGCAAAAACTTTTAAAATAGTATTACACAAAATTTTAAGCAACCCAATCTGTCAGAAATTTACAAGGACTTCCCAGAATACTCGAATATTGAGTTTTCCAAGACAGAACATGAGCACACAGTTGACTTAATATTAACCAATGATTGTATGTAATCATTTGTAACTAATATTCATCATATCTTACCAACTCTCACACTAATACAGATCAAGTTTTGGACATATGTTGGAAGGGATTATTCCTAATCAAAATGCAGTTGATGATGTCTTCACACTGATATTCTTTAATAATCCCCAAGAAATTGAGAATTCGATGCTATAGGTATCAAATTGAATAATTTAGTTGAAGCTTACACCAAGATTGAAGCTTTACAACTATACTATGAGCATGTTGAAGTAGTGAACAATAGATATCAAACTAAATGGTTGTGCAAAAAATTACCCACCATCTATGGCCAATAATTTCAGTCTATCATTTAAACAACTAGGGCATTAATTACCCAAATTACAAAACATGCCTGAATTCTTTCAAAGGTATGATGAATACTTTAATTCACTGTTAGAGTTGTAAATGATAGAGAAATTAGATCCAAGATTGAAAGCAGATCTCATTCATTATTTTCCTCACAATGGGATCTTGGATCTAAACAAAAGCACACTGCTCAAGGGGATCTTTGACAGGTCAACAAAAAATAAATAATCAAAACATTCCATAAATGATTGTATGTTTAAAGGTGTAAATCTTTTGCTAGAATTTCTCCAAATACATTTGTCTTTTCATAAGGACAAATTTGCCATAATAGCCGATATAAAAAAGGCCTTTCATCACATAGGTCTATTTCCTGACAACTGGGATATAACAAAGTTTCTGTGGGTTAATCACCTAGCAAAACCTGCAACTAAGGTAAATTTAATAATATTCTGGTATCACGACATGCCTTTTGGAATTTTAACAACACCATTCTTGTTAATGACAATACCGTTACATCATTTCCAAAAGACAAATCCGGAATTCTGTACAAACAATATTTATGTAGACAACTTAGGAGCATGATGCTTACAAATGAAGAAGCATTGCAATTACATGATCAAACAAATAAATTGATCAGACATCTCCATGAAGTTGTCACAATGTAGTACAAGACTTATCCCATTATGGAATGACACTGCACCTGAACATGCTCTTACAAAACCTATAATAAAAGTTCTAAGACTATCTTGAAATAGATACAAAGATATTATCCATATCAGTCCACCCAAGATAAATGTTCAAATATCAGACTAGATGAAAAAAGAATCTCAAAATAGTCCCCCAGTTTTTTGATCCTCAAGGTAGCTTGCCCCAGCATTCATTCCTTACAGAACTTTCATCAAACATCTCTGGTATAGAAAGTTTAAGCAAAATAAGTTTTTATCTCTGTCACTTCAGCCAATAGCAACAGAACTAACTGAAGACTTATCCAAGCTCACAACATACTGCCTGCCTCATCAAATTCATTCAGGTACCTACAATCAGAATAAATCTTTACTACATATATTTATAGATGCCTCAAAAACCACTTTCTATATGGTAGGGTTTTTTGGGCATTCAAAACCAGGAAATTGATGAAACAGTGGTCAGATTCTTCATATGCAAGTCAAGAATAGCTCCACTGAAAATGGTAATGATTCTAAAGTTGAAATTGTTAGCAGCCTTAACTGAAGCTAAAGGAATAAAGAATATGTATTCCTCTTAACCTAAAAAACAGTTCGATCTACATTTGGTCAGATGGTAAATATATTCTAACATGGTTGTTAGAATGTAGAGTGTTAACACAATTCGTCCTTAATAGGGTTAACAAAATTAAAAGTATTCTAATCTTACAATTTTGCTACCTTCTCTCAGCCAACAACTCTAAGGATGTTGGCTTTACAGGATCAAAGGTAGATGATCTATTCAATACAACTTGGTAGTCAAATTCAGAATTATTAAGTCATAGCCCAGACTCTTGGCCACAGACTGACTTATACATAATTTAGTCTTTGCCAAATTGAACAAAGGAAGAGGAAACATTACTTGTTTTCTCTACTTTAAAAGAATCTTTGAAAATTCCAGACAGATTGTCAGGAATAATTCCAGCCGATCAGGATTCTCTATTTAATAGCCAAAAGTCTGCCAAATTAAAAAGATAATTAAAATTCAAAATCTATAAAATCAATAATTCCGAGATTTAGCAAGTTTAGTCAACTATATCTATGAAGTAAAACCATCCACTACACAAATAGACAAACAACTATAAGATTCTAATCAAACTGATCAGGATCTTAACCAAACAAACTCAAACCTTATTCTAGATCTGTCCACTAACTTCATACCTGGACCTCTGAATACACCGTTCAGCATCAATACAGACAAATTCAATACACTAATAAGTATAAAAAAGATTTTCTATTACCGGCTCAGAGCTATAAGAAAATTCTCATGAAAATGATTTGCATGTAACAGGTCAGTTTCACATTGGGCAAAATTGCTCAATAAGGGAGACTTGGGCATAGGACTCACCCGGGCAAAAAGAATCTCCTTAATATTTTCTTATCAAATTGTCGCACAAAATTGGCAACACAGCCATTCCATAGGGGTTCATATTCTGCATAATTAGCAACATTAAGTCCCCAATCTGATTATTTTTATTCTTGTTATAAGTAAAAATGTAAAAACACGCTGTCCAATTCGTTGAATCAAGAAAATGAAAATTGAAATGATTTAAAAATTTGTGTAGTTATTGAACTTCTTAAAGGTTCTGAGTTATGGAAAATTTTGTGTAGTTTTCACCACTGCTCATTATATTAATGGTATTATTAAGTAAGTAAACTTAATTTTTTATTTTTTTGAACAATCAACTTCCCAACCAACTTCCGAGCAAAAAGAACCAGGCAAAATGAATCACTGATTCCTTTTACCCATACTGTGTTTATATACAAAATTTGCAGTAATTTGGAATCTTTTACAGCTGAAAATGGTGTGCAGTTATAAAAGGAAAAATCAAATCCGAGAGAATAAAAAGCCGATAAAATCAAAACCCCCGAAAAAGAGTGTTTCTAAAAAAAAAAAAGGGAAGAAAAAACCTGTAAATTGACGTTTAATAATGGACAAAAATGAAAAAAAAAACATGAACAATATAGTACAGACGATTCAGATTATCCATTTCTTATCTGAAACTCCTCCATTTTGCAGGATGGAGAGGAGTGGCTCCAGTGCAACATCTGTTTCAAATGGGCCCACAAAGAATGTACAGACTTATTTTTATGCATAAAAATGACGTTTTTAGCTTATGATTCCCTTTGCCCTGGATGGAGATTCCTTTTGCCTGGGTGATTTTGAGTATATCTAAAAAATAGACCTTTTCTAAATTCAAAATTTTTATCCTTTAAAATGTTTTTAAAATTTTGAAAAAAATATATGTTAAAGCCAAATGTTTACGCTTGCTGATGATGTATTTTTGAGAGATTTGAGACAGTAGTTTTTTTTTAATGATGTTCCAAACTAAAGTGAGTCCTTATGCCCAAGTTTCCCCTAACTAATATTTTTCACTGTTACGCTTTATTAACACATACAAGAAAAAATTTTTTTCTAGCTTCCCCAACACTTTCATGACACATACTCTACCTGAGTATTTGGCATATGAAAAGTTTTATATAGTCTTAGATGAATCACAACTGCTTAGGCTTAAAAACTACATACCAGTAACACCAATTACTGAGGACACTTTGTCCCCAGTGCTGTTACACCAAAAATCACATTTAACTTTATTAATACTGTTAAATGTGCACACCAAATGGCCACAAAATCATTAAATTCATAATGGCAGCCTTTGCAGAACTTACTTCGTATCAAACACAATAAGAATACTTCCAAAAGTATCAAAAAATGCTTGCATCATGTGCAAAAAGTTGGACAAAAGGCCTTCTGCATTAAAGATCTACTCTGGAATCTCACATTTCAGATTAGTTCCATTTACACACACCAGGCCTATAAAATTCTTAACCCAACTGGAGCTAAAAATAGAGAACAAAGAAATTAGCCCTAATTAAGATTAATTTCTATCCAAATTTAGTCTGCAAGAACAATTCATACACACTATCACTTCACAGAACTCTAATACTGGTGGCACCATTAGAGTTCAGCTATCTTTGAAGACAAGGCAGATCAACTCTGTCCAATGCTTACTCACCATTTAGCTACCTAAAGGAGAAGTGGGTTGATAGCGAGTTATGATCCACACAAACCAAAACAGAGATAACTTTGTCAACTATCTCAATTTCAACCACAAACTTGCTAACTATACCTTATTTTATTCCTTACTGAGTCACACCCCTACAGCATCGAAGTCTCTTCACTACCTATCTGAACAAAAATGTTCAGCAGTTTGCGAGGAACACAAATTAAAAAATTGGTGATCACACCTTGACTCTCAACTTAATGAAAAACTTACCTATTCATTTAATATATAAGCCAAATAGGTAATGATCTCCCTCATTCACCATCATCCAGTGCCATGGCCGAGTCAGCAGGGCACTAGGTAGTAATAAGGCAGGGAGTTTAGGTATCCAGTTGGTATGGGTTCAAGTCCCTGTACTGCCTGAATACTTAATGTGGTGACCCCAATGTGATTTGTGAGATGGGGAGTGGCAACCTCCCTTGGACATGCTTGCCAAGTGGTAGTACATTACCTCACCACCACCAAATGTGATGATGCTGTAGGTTGTGTACCTTGGGGCAGAGATGAGGGGGCATCTGCTGTGCTCCAGTACACACACCTACTTATCAGCGGTGCCTTTGTATGGTTGTATTACGTTCCGCTTTACTCAGGGGAGTGGTGTGACAGCTATTACACATTGGCCAAATAAGTCCTGATCTCCCTCATTCACCATCACCTCATGCTGTGGCCAAGTGAGTACAGTGCCATATTTTGGGTGGCAGTGAGGGGAAGTTTAGGTATTAGAAGTATATCATTTTTTGTACATATTTGTATACAGATAATAAAAACATAAAATGTACTAGTGTGTGTAAAAAAATTAATCTTTTTTCTTACAGATCTGTAGGGACTGAGAGTCTACAAAGATTGGCTATGGATACCGCCCCCAGTATCGTGGGCTACGCTTACAATCTTCTGCGCATCTGGTGGACCAGCAGGACACTTGTCTTCTGAGGAAACATGGAGAGATAAGGGACTGGGCTGAGTAGGTCATTGTTGTTGTTGTCATGCATAGTGAGCGAGAAAGGTGTGTGATGGTGTTATAGTCCTTAGTATGTTAAACACATATTGGATTATATGTGCTTTTTTGTAATGTCTCTGCCACTACATAATGTACCAACATATATAACTTAATTTTTTTAAGTAGGTTTACTTAAGAAAATCTACTTATTTGGTGTTGTATTAGCCCCCAAGGTTGGGGGTGGGTACTTTTTTCATTTCATGACCTCAGGAAAATTTTGGCACCAATATCTCAAATTCATATATATACATAGAATATACAGATATAAGTAAATTTCTTGTTCCCATAGTACAGGTCGCAATTTTTGTCCGATAATCACGAAATTTGATACGAACATTTATATTAAGCTTTGGGCAGACCTACTGATTTTGGTGCGGATCGGCTTGATGGTACTTAGGGTACAACCATTTTTGTTTTGGCTATAAAATGCTCGATTTTGCACCAACAACCACAAAATTTGGAATAAATATGTATTTAAATTTATTGTAGCACGCTAACAATTTTGGTGCGGATCAGTCAGAAGGTACTTCCGGTACCGCTATTTTTGTTTTTATATTGTTCATAAAATACGGAATTTTGGAACCATATGTACGAAATTTGAAACAAATATTTATTATAATTTACAGTAGCATGCTACCAATTTTGGTTTCGATCAACCAGATGGTACTTCCGGTAAAACACCAAATGTTCATGTTTTTTTATTTTATTTCATAATTTTATTATATTTCTTTGGTTTTATTTGAAATTATATGATTCTTTACCATAGTTTATCATCCTCTTTAATTTTTAATTTCAAGAAATAAATCTTTTAAATTTCACATTGTCTAATATTTTATCAGCAGCTAACAAATTTCATACAATCATATCATTATAAGTATATAAACTTACAGACAATTAATATTCTTTCTCTAGAAATTTACTTTTTCTAATAAGGCTGGTTGCGCTAGAGTTTTAATGATTCATTTCTACCGAGAATTAGTCAATTTTTAATTGCTTTACACCGTAAAAGGATTCATTTTACTCATTATAAATCACAAAATTTTCTGGTGGCTCCTTGTTAAACCAGGGATAAGTACCTAGGTACGGAAAATCTTTTTATATTTTTATACATTTTCTGAGATTGTTTCCGTTTATTCGCTCGAATTATAATATGCTACTTTTCTTTTTTTTTTTTTTTTCTTGTTTTCGATTTTCGTGCGTACGGAAATTGACTCCAGATGAGCTGAGTGTTTCACTGATTTTGTTACAACAACTTATGTATTTCGTATCCTTTGGAATCGAAGACCGTACTTCTAAAGCTGTAACTGTTTACTGCAATACTCCAGTAAAAGAATTGACGTTCGAAATACCCTCCAGGGAATTCAAATGCGAAAAAAAAATGTTTCCATAGGTACTTTCGGTTATATTTTTTTTTCAAATATTTTTGAAAGAATGCGATGCTTTTTTTTTTGACAATATATGTTTCTTTTCCTCTTTCAGTAATTCGATATTTCTCCAAATACGTATATCAATCGTTATGAATTTGATGGGTAGGAACTAGAGCACTTTTAGCTGCGAAGCATGATTGTCAAGTTCAAAGTTTTCTGAATACAATTCCTTGAAAACGTTATTACCTAAACTTGTGTCTGAATGTAGGTTACCTTAAAATCAACTGCCCACAGCAAAAACTTTTCTTTACTTTAATTTTTTTTAAACTGTTTCAGAAAATGACGTATAAGCCTACTGCTATTTTTCATTCATCCGATATAATTGGGTTTATAGAAAAATGTTGATTCCCTTCTTCAAAGTGGAATTCCCAATAGGTCCTCAAAAACATCAAAACTCAAACACTTCGTGTGATATTTTTCAGAATTGAATTTAAAAATTGCAAAACAAAATATTTCGATTTTCAAAACGAAAATTTTCATACCTCAGTGATAAGTTCCAGTTTTTTCCTCTATGGTTTTTGTATTCAAATACACGTCATTTTCTTCCCTCAACCCTGAAACGCTGCCAAAATTTTTCAAAATGTATTTTATTTTTTTCGAGAAAACTACGAAAAACTAAAAAAACTAAAGAATTATAGGAAGTCTACGAAAACCAAAACTCAGTATATTTTTGGGGCAGATCAGGCCTGACGAGACGATAGAGAAAGAGAGGATTTCTTCGGGGTCCGGATTTTTTAAAGGGCTCAGAATTCTTCGAAAAAAATAAAAAGGAAAACAAATTAATGGACAATGATGATGTTTTTAATTTTTTGAAGAACCCATAAATTCTTTCTTCCGGGCATGAATTTTCTCTTTATGTCACTAAAGGAGATAAAATGGATGTAGTTTTTGCAAGTGAGTCTCTAATCACTGAATGATTTTGGCCTTGCAGTCGAAAAGGTTGTAGGTTCCACACCGGGTCCCGTCATATTCTCGATTCAAAATGGTAGTGTATTCGATTTTATTCAATTGGTGCACTCATAGTAAATTGGAAAATTCACGTTGGGGTAACCTCTAGATATTAAGTAAGATGGTTCCGTTGCCAGAGTCCAATTTAGAAAAAAAAGAGGAAAATAGTTCCGAGTCGATCCAATTTGTATTAAACTTTCTGGAAACTTAGAGCGATTTTCTTTAATTGCACATCCAAAATTACTTATAGCTTAATTCTTACTATAGTTTCATTCTTATCTTGAAAATGAACAAGGAAACTTCTTTACAAATTATTCGTTTCTATTGGAGACATCCCAATGAATTACAAACATGAAAAAAAAACTACTTTTCTACGTCAGCGTCAAAAGGAAACACGTAAAGTATCGAAAAGACCATAACAAATTCGCGTTTCACTAGTCTCACAAGACTCGAGAGCTTCTTTGAATTAAAAAAACTTCGTTTCCTATTTTAAGCAAATTTCATGATTAAGTTAGTCACGTACACCCCCACCCCAAATCTCCCTTTCATGTAAAAAATACTTGCTACTGCAGCCGAATTTAGTGTTTTATTTCAGTGCTTCAAGTTGGTACATAAGCAAAAGGAACAAAGTTTGATGAAGGAAAACATTTAGGTATTAATAATTGAACTTCAAGTCATCAGCAACTACTAAAGTTTTTCGGGAAAAAATGTATGCCAATAACCATAGTTCAATTATTAAGTTTTATGAGACTAAAGACAAAAAAAAAAGACATTGAGATAAGAACCGTTGATTTTATGTTGATTTCATGTAATTCTCACGTGTTCAGCATTTAGCTACTTTTCTATTGAATAGAGTTAAAAAAAAACAAACTAGTGCAGCAGTACTTCGCTAGAAAACCGAGTGGCTCATTTTCATCCATAATTAAAAGAAAAACAAAACACGAATTTCAATAACATGAAAAAAATGGTTAAAAACGCGACTTTTTTCAAAAAAATCACGAAAATTGTAGATTTTTGTGATATTTTCCAAAAATTTTATGTAAAATTGATTAAAAGTAATGTCACGGCAATGAGTTAGATGAAATTCAATTAAAATTTGAGGATTTAAGGTTCCTTTTTTAAGCCCTGGTTTCAGGTCCCACGTACAAGATGGAGTAAGCAGTATGTTTTTTTCAATGACTTTCAAGATTCTGCCTCAAATTGTTGTTCTTAAAAGTATATTATTCTTCAATAATTTTAGATATAATGCCCAAGAGCGAATAACTCATCTAACAGAAAATACTATTCACTAAGTCTAATTGAAGAATATTATACCTTGAATTTTCATATTACTACAATAAACACACAAGCCGTTAATTATTTCATGAAATCATTTCCTGATATTATTTCATCAATTATTCAGTCGATGTGAATGTGCCACTACCCACACAGCCACAAACAGACATGAAACAAAACAGTTCGTCGTTGTCTCCTCTGAAACAACAAGTTCTACAGAGTTACAAGAAAAAATTCAGAGCTGGTACAAGCCAAAGTGCTGCAGAGCAGCGCTTCAGTGCTTGAATACACATATATACATACAGACACCTTTATACCTACGTATTATAAATTAGAAGGAAATATAATGAAATACTTCTACACACTTCTGCATGACTTGATATATAACAGAAAAACTCATTTTTGAAACTGAACAATTAATTTCAGGCAGATGGAAGATACTTTTTTATATGTTTATATGAACAGAGGCGGATCTAGGATAAAATTTCTAGGAGGAAGATGCTCAAAGTTTTGTCATGTTTTCCTCTATTGGAAATAAATAGGGTAATTATTTGTTGGTCTTCGTAGTATACATTGTCAGATTTTTCTGGGACAGCTTCACAAGATTTTGAAGGGGCTAGCTCCCATTCCCCCTAACTTTCATACAGGCATAAGGAAACTACGAATTTTTCAATTTTTAGTGTAGCCAACAGTGCCAACACAAACACACAATAACTACCAACTTTCCCTCGATTCTACCCAGTCGAGGACTATATATTAACCCTAAATCAGTTTGGAACTCCTACAAAGAAAAGTTCAATATTTTAAAATATCCGGTTTTCTCAGTGCTAAAAACGTAGTCTAAAGTAACACCGACCCAATCTCAAATTTACATTTCAGAGGAGTCAAGATAGAAAAATGTTTTTCAGATTTATACAGTTAATAGACATGGAAGAAGAAGAAATTTTTTGATACCCTGAAAATTTGTCGGATGCACAACAAATATAAACTTTTATCACAGAATTGAGGTGAGTAATTTCGTACTTTCGAAGAGTGAGTTTATTCAATGCTCAATAAATAATAACAGATTTTTTTAACGATCGAAAATGTCCTCGTTGAGTAAACGTAATAAATGGACGTCTGCAGTCATTATCTCAAAGAATTTTAAAAGTTTAGCTCCTTTTTTATTCAAACTAAAGACGATTTCGAATATAAATCCAATAAAATTAGGTCGTTTTTGGTAAAATGGATTGTCGTCAAACATTTCTTTTTATCGATATTTTGTAATTCAACTGAATACAGTTCTACAAGAGGTCTCAAGTACTTTTGAAGAAACTCGTTCATCCTTCTACACAATGAATACGTACGCGAAAGAAATCGCTTTTTCACTCGATTTAGAAAGACTATTCGACTGAAATAAAATGAATTCATTTGGTTGCTTTTGGCACGAAAACTGAAAGCCTTTCATTTGTTAAGAAGAATAAATAAACGTAAATATTTTTAGTACTTAAAAGAGGCTAGAATTGTATTTAAGTTTAGTCGGAGTAAAAGGTAATAAAACTTCGAACGACTACATCTACAAACGGTGGTTGAAACAGAAACTTTGAAAATTGATTAACATTTTCTCGTTGGTTTATATACTCATTGCCCTAAATCTTTTTGTTGTGTCGCGAATATCACTTATAAATAGAAAACAGAAATCAAAAGAAAGTAAAGAAACCAACAAAAAAAGAAAAATGGGGAAAAGTAGCTTTTGATTTGAAAAAATTACAATAGACTTTCCTTACGCTCGTGCAAGTTTCTTGCAAGTTTCGTGGCGATTAATTCAGTAGTTCCCGAAAAAACTAGTGAAGAAAAATTTCTGAAAAAATCTTGTGTTCACGGTTTTGAGAAAATTACCAAACAGATAGGGCGGAAATTCTTACAAAAGATAGCTACTGTATGGGAGCAGGTCTGAAAGAAGATTGGTGCTCACTGGTTCAGTAGTTTTCGAGAAAACGGAAACAAAAAATCTCTGGAAAAGCCGGTTTTAGCCATAAAAGATCAATAGATCGATATTTTTTATTAAAGATAGTATGTAGGTTGTGGATCGATGCAGCAGAGTAATTGTACAAAAGAAATAAAGATGTACTCGAAGTAACATCTCAGAAATGTGTGTAATTGTAGAAAAAGTGTAAATCATGTACATGGTATGAAGAGTAATTGATAAACAAATATGAATGGATATGAACGAATGAGCGGCGGAACAATGTATCAGTATAGCCACAAATAAAGGTACAAAAGTATTTGGAGAAAGGTAGTAGAGTGTTTGCAGAAGTGAAAGGGGAGGAGGATTGGTGGTCCTAACACTTCCCTACAGTCCTTTCAACCAAATAGGACTGCAGAAGATTTAAAGGTTGTTTACATTTACATTATATTTTGAATTATAAAAAAAGGTTGGTAACATTGCTCTAAAATAAATAAATAATCATATGTAAAAAATGATAAACAGTTATAATAAAATACTGAAAAATTAAAATCAGAATGAAATAGTAAAAAAAGTTTTAGAAAAAAAATGGTAACTATTGTTGAGACGATGATAATGAAGGTAAGTACATTAATTATTCACAATTATTTATATACTGAGGCGTCCGAAATCGATTCCTGCCACAGTCGCCATATTTTATGAGGCATACGAAATCGATTCCTGTCACATGTCATAAAGTCAACTTTTAATGTATAGTGGTGTTTAAATGCTAATGACATCACAATGTCCTAAAGTTAGGACATCATGCAGCCGAAACACTGAATCGAGGGGTCTTGAATTGTTTTCAAGACATTTTATTTTTTTGACTTTGACTATGTCCTACAGCTGAATTCTTCTTGACTTGAATTAAACTTCTTTGGACACGGCAAAATGCAGCTTACATTTGTCTTCATACCTCAGCAAATTAATATGACAAATCAGCAATAAGCTAAGTTGTGCGGATAGAAGAGCCTAACAAAGTTTCGATCCATACAAGGTTTGAAACCTACAAAAACAAACAGCAGAATTATTTTGTCAAAGACTATAATTACAAAAGAACTATAGTGTCAACAAAGCGGAACAAAGCAAAGTGTGTAGCGGAAAAATAAAAAGTTTTAAAAAAAAGCTATGGTAGACAACAAGTAGGGGAAACCATCAGAAAGCTGTTGTGTCTTCACCTAATTGTGTGTCTTCATGAGTGATTGTTGTTCTGTGTAAAAAGACTCCTAACATGAAACTTTAGGTCTCAGAGCTTTTGAAAGAGTGAGGGTGAGGTGAGAAATTTACTAACATAGATGAAGTCAAATCTACTATGTGCAAAAAGAAGGCTCGACGCGGCCTTTAAATGACAGAGCAAGGCAGTCATCTTGAACCAAGCTTGTCTTAAAGTTGTCTTCAACACACCAAATTTCCCTCCTAACAGATACCAGGAACTCCATCTGATCGTATTGTCGACTAATACTTCACCTCGCAGGTGTTTTCAAAAGATCGCCTTGAAGTACGATGTACAACTGGCAAAACTAGAAATGACTTATGTGTCGTCACTACTGATCCTTCATGACGAAAGAACATCCCTAATTTGCCTTTTTCTTCAACTGAACCTATCTGGAATACCAACTACCGTCCTAGTTGTCTTCAAGGTAGATCAGATTGAATCGTATTCTGCATTACGAAGATGGTACACTTATTAAATTGCCTGATGTGAGGACTTAGACATACTACTTGTGACTTGGACCTGCTGCTATCCGCCTACACAAGAAGGACTCATTTGCAAAGATGAACCTAGTACCGGGTGTCATGAGTGCAAAGAAGAGAGTGATTTAAAATTAAAATTCGTCTTTGCAAATCAGTTCCTCTTGTTCAGGAAATTTCCCCACTTATTGTCTGCTTAATTGCCTTCAAACATGCGATGTCGATAACATAAAAAGCGAGAAGAAATATAAAATGTCTACAGCCAATAAGATTACAGAAAGCAGAAATATATACATCGACATACAATAGGCTAAAAACGCACGTGGATGACTGATAAAATAAAATATAATAAAAATATATTAATGACTGCAAACCGCAAGCAAAGCGTGGAAAGACAGGAGATAAAGCAAAAAGGTTGGCTGAATTCATGTCCGTTGATGGGTTTTCACTTTCATTCAATTCGTCTTCATTTAATATATGTCTCATGGCGCCAGTCTGTCGGATTGAACCAAATTATTGTCTAAAATTGTCTGAATTTGGGAGAGTCGTTACTGAAATAAAATGCATTATAATTGCCTTAAAGAGAATCAGATTTTATTTCTGTCTTCACGTCTTCATCTGAATACGAGTTCGAATTCGGATAATATAATGTCCGAATTGGAATTTTGTCTCTCAAAAAATTGTCTGAACTTGTGACGTCATTATTTGTCTTATTTTTGTCGAAAATAATTTTTATTTTAAGGTCCAGATCTCGGACTTCTCAATACGTAAGCTAATAATTATTAATAACATGTAATATTTATATATATATGTTTCAGATAAATGAGATTGATAATGGAATGGAATCATTGAATGTCAAGAATAGGTCAAATTCAGGTAGGACAATTTTAATCATTATTATGTGTATGTTCCATCACCTTTTTGCAGACAATATAATTTGTCTACAAAAATATGCCAAACAAAATATCGACGACTATTATTCCCAATTCTAGGAATAATAGCCTCTTATGTGATACCTGTTCTCACGGACAAACAAGACCAGATATGTTGGTTGACAATGAAGAGTCATCATATTCAGCAGATGTTCCAACATCAAGTCACCTATATTAGGTCGGCCATTTTGAAAGTGATGATGAAATTATGGACACTGTGTTCTCTTCAAATGAAGACAAATTCATTCTTCTGACTATTCTCTAACTGAAAGGTTAAGGTGTCTACACTACAAGATTGTAGATCATCAGTTTTCACAAAGATGCAATATATAATGAAATTCAGAGTAAGAAAAATAGCTGAAGATTTAAAGTGCTAATATTATTGTAATTTGTAGCTTTGATATTAATAAGATAATAAAAATATTGCCTCTAATTGTATGGAGTTTTCTTAAATATCAGAAAACATTTGATACAGTATATTAATTTTGTGCAAAACTAATTAAAAATTTGGTGTTTCAGATACTGGATCAAATCTTGGAGTTCACAGATTTGTTATGGATCAATATATGGGGATTCAAGGATTTGATTTGTTAAGGAAATATGCTGTTTATTGGATAATGCTTTGGTAATATTGGTAATTCTATAATATAATCTCTGGTTTTTATACAGAATCAACAATTAGATACACACATTAACCATAACATATCGATATTAATATCAATCACTATTGATATAAATATCGAGCAAATTGGGTTTTTCTAGCGAAGAATTACTGCACTAGAGTTTTTTTTCTTTATAATGTAGGCTACACGTCTATATGTGAATTCTGTCAAATTTTATGACAAATATTTTAAATTATAAGGGCTGACTTCAGTCCATAGATGTAGACCTGGCTGGAGAAATTTTAAAAGGATTATTTCGAATTGTAAGGAACAGTAACTTAAACCATACCTGGAAGAAGAAGATCACTAGATAGCAAATGACGACAAACTCTCTGTATATATTTGCAATATTTACATCAAATAATAATAGTATTTGGGCTGTAGCATGTAGTGAGCAAATATCTGCATATTTGACTTTAATTATGCCTTCAACCCCTGAAACTTCACAGCTTCATAACTTCTTCACATTTAGTGTTATGAAAAATTTTTTAATCAACTTTTTTGATGAAAATTTGATGTAGAATATTTTCTCTATCTTGATATTTTTTGAAATGATGTGTCATTTTTGAGATAGTTACAAAAACCACAATTTCAGATATTCTCTTCCACAAAATAATAGGTTCCCAAGGAGGTAGGGGACTGGGTTTATTTCCTCAACATAAAGAGAATACAACCAACCACTTCCAATGATAAAATCTTAGATAGAAATTTTTTTCAATTTCAATCCCTCTATTTGATGAATAATTCCCTCATTAATAAGAATGGTATTGTGGGGACATTTTCCCCACCTCCTCCATACAGGGCTCAGCCCTGCATCAACAGACGGGTTGTAGACCAAAGTCCGCAACCCAAATTATTAGTGCATTGCATTTTAAACAAATACGTCATCTGTATGCACTTATTGTAGTGGGTAGAAGCTTATAATTAAATGGTTTAAGGTCCAACGGACCATATAAAGTTGGTTGGAGTCACACACCTGCATCGCACGCCTTGTAACTCACAACTGCCTCGCCTCAACACCAGTATCCCTACGTAACTCTGTTAGGAGTGTAGTAGGAGGACCAGCGCACAGGCTATGCGCTGGGACCTGTGGGCGGAGCCACAACACTTATACAGATGATACATTTCTACATTTCCCTACAAACAGCAAACGGAGAAGGCAAGTATGTAAAATATTATGTTCTCGCTGATACAGTGTGTGATGATTCGGTAAAGCTGTATTTCCAAAAATTGAGAAATGGTAAAATAATAAGAAAAATTATTTGACCAATACATGAAAAAAATCATAGCAAACGCAGTATCTGAATATGACAAAAAGAAAATTGAGGAAAATGCCAAAAATACAGACAAAAAATGAATCCAACTCCCGGAGTTTCTCTCAAAAGATGTAGAAACCTGTTATTATAACATGCTACAAATTTTGGTACAGATCAACTTTTTTTTTCTCTTGTTTTTCTAATTTGCATGAATTTTTCTTTCTACAAAATAATCACATGTTCTGTTTTCTTTTTTATTTCATAACTTTATTATATTTCTTTGGTTTTATTTTAAATTATATGATTATGTACCATATACTTTATCGTCTTAATTAATTTTTCATTTTTTCAAGAAATAATGCTTTTAAATTTCACATTGTCTAATATTTTTTCAGCAGCTAACACATTTCATACAATCACAACCATTAACGCATCTAAACTTGCAGACAATTAATATGACCATCAAAATTCGTAATTATTTTTCTGGAAAACCTACTTTTTCTAGCGAGGCTTGCAGTGCTAGAGTTTTTTTTGTTTTTATTTTGGCTTTAAAATGCCTGATTTTGGACCAATAGGAACGTGATTAGGAACAAATATTTATCATGACTTATTCTAACTCATTAATAATTTTGATGAGAATCAGCTGATACTAACAGTGTAGGGGGCAGTTATTTTGGATATTTTGCCTATAAAATGTTTGATTTTGATCCAATAACTAAGAAATTTTCAAAAAATATCAACTATAATTTACTACAACATGCTAACAATTCTGGTACGGATTGGTTGAAAAGTATTTCCAAAAAATTTATTTTTATTTAGATTTTGAAAGAGATAATTGTTTTTAAAAGTAATTTTACGTCAAAAGATATAAAATTTAATACAGTCATCACAATTTTATTATGATCTATTAATAACTTTTTACTGACAATTTTTATAATTTTTGAACATACTTTTTTTAACAGAGCTGCTGCTGCGTTCAGTAGCTATTAAAATGTGTATCCCATTAAATGTTTCAGTCCACCAGGGCAGGTACTGAAGCGCGTTTTTTGTTTTATTATGAATTGTATAAGTTGATTGAGAGGTTTCATGTTGACTATGAAATTTTAGCCAATGTCGATAACTATAGAAGAATAATAGCTTCTTGGCGCTATTTGCCAACTTTTGAAAAAAAATAGTCATTTGGGGAACTTTCCAAAAAAAATTGAACATTTAAGCATTTTAATGAAAACACTACGTCATTTCAAACAGAAAATTTGAGGAAAACCTAATTTAATATGAAGAGCGTACTATTGGCATATTTAAGAGTGTGATTCCTGTCGAATTTCTGAAAAATCGTCGAAGTTTATGTTAATTCAACAATTGTCAAGAACGACATATAGAGAGGAAATTTTCACAGAACTTTTAATTCATTTTAAAATGATTTTTATTCGTAAAAACAAGGGTTCAGGTAAGCTGTGTTTACACCAAACGAATATCGAATGTTTTTTTTGTTCGTTTGTTGTAAAAGGCCATCTCACAAACCAATAAGAATGAACAAAATTCGCTACCCGAGCGAATTGCAACGAATATCTTGTAACCTTATGAATATAGGAAAAGATAGAATGAACAGGGAATGTTCGTTTGGTGTGAACCCAGCTTTAGACATAAGGTCTGTTCAATGTGCAAAAAGTGCGACTATTTTATCAGCTTTCAAAAAAAAGGTGTATAGTTCGGAAAAATGCAGCACTAGGTATTTAAATAGTCTGTTCGATTTCCTAGGGTTGTACTTGAAAAAAAACTTTTTCTCAAAAATCTCCAACTGTCCTATCAAACTTTGTAAGTTTATATGAAAAGTTATTTTCCAAAAAAAATGAGATCGTATTCATATCAAATGCACTGCGTGTCTTATCATGTCCATTTTATTAAAAAAGTTATTTAAATATTGTTTTATACGAGCTGTTCCATTTCACAGAACTGACAGAACTTTTAACCTAATGTTGAGCTGAGAATTAACTTTTAACTAAACTTGTTTAACAATAAAAGGAATTGTAGTACCTATTTTATTTTACTGTAAGTTGCAATTACCCGCTCTTGGGGAAGGTGTAAGATTCTATCATTCAGCAGAAATAATCAAAAACTTCAACTGTTAGGGAAAACTTTTAAAACTGATCACAATTCCTAGTTTTTTGAGTTTTTACTCCTCATAACAGACAGCATACGCATAAAGGAAAACTGAGAACTCACTTTCAATAGAAAAGTTCCAGAACTAAAACTATTAGTGGAAAATTTTGAACCGAATTAGAGACCTCAGAATGGAGCTTTTGAAACGAAACTTCTCAGAAACTTTCTAGGAATAGAAACATATGTAGGGTCAAAATTATTTAAATACCTAAAAAGTGGGTAGGGCCGATGCTGCAACTGAAAAAATCTATTTCAGCTTATGTTATGAACCCAAATGTAGAAAACAGTATGCTAGCGCAAGGAATTGATTGATTCGGAAAACAAGCACAGCAATTTTATGAACCTAGGTACTTTTTTCTTTTTTTTTCCAAACTGCAATCTATTCCATTTAGTAAAGTGCGGCTCTTGAATTTTGAAGATTTTAATTTTTGCTTCTCAGAACTGACACTAAAACTGTAAAGTAAAACTGAAAATTAATTTTCAAATACAACAGGTCCAGAACTAACAAGACAAATCAGCCAGTTTTTGTAGGCTTTTCAGAAAATTCTTGCTTACATGTTACATAATTGAAAAAATAACTGGTAACAGCCCTGACCCCAATCAACCACAGAATGTTGAAAAAAAATTTTTTTCTTTGTTTTGCAAACTTTGATTAAATTTGCGTTTTCTTTTTAATTTTGTGTCTGGATTTAACTCAAAAGTACGTTGGTAAAAGGGATTCATAAGATACTTGTAGGTACCTATTATAAATACTATGGATAAAATAAGAATAGTGGCGAATACGGTCTACAGAACAGATTTAAAAAGTAAAATTTTTTTAATTTACTTTCGTGATATTAAATACAATGAGTAATGCAGGGACTTCAAGTTTTCTATAACAACTTTCCAATTTATAAACTGGCAAACTTTCCATTCGAAGACATCATTCATTATAACAAATTGCGCTCTAAGGTACAGTTATCTTTAGGATTTGTTACGAACAGAATACCTACGAATTTTTTTTCCACTACATTTTATTTATCGAATATTTCATGTCGTAACTTCAGAACTTTTAATTTTTGCTTTTGCTCATTATATTTAAAAAAGTAAATTCAAACTCTGTGCTAAAAACGCAACTCACAGAACTTTCACGTTTACGGATGTAAATGTACTTACTTCACAGTTAACAAAAAAACAAAAATCAACCGAATTTTCGAAAGTTACTTACCGACTACTTAATATTAATCTGATTTTTGTGAATTTTGCACAACATTTATTCATTTAAGACGGAAATGATCAGAGATCGTAATTTGCATGCGAGTGAAATATGTCTAGAAAATGAAAATTTTAATCTTCATTCTCAAAAGTTTTGGGGTATTTATTTATAAATATGAGAAAGAACTTTACGATTTCCTAAAAAATCCAACACTTTTTCCTGTCAGTGCTGGAGAGCGACAAATCATCAATGTTTCAGTGAGATACTTCTTTACAAGTTATTAAACTGATTTTTCATTTGATTTTCTGACTGTAATAATTCATCATCAGAAATTAAAGCAAATCTCATTAACACTAACTATATCAATGTACAAATTGAATGCCAAAAAACAAACAAATAGGTACGTAATAAATCTAGTATATACCCATTTTCTCAATTTAAATTTAACATAATTCATCTCCATCTTCACCAATTTTATCTGCAGGCATGCGAATTCACATTTAACACCAAGTTGGTAATAAATATTTCTTTCATCATTATAATGTGATTGAATAAACAAAAAATTTATTAGAATTGTAAAAAAAAAAAAAAATAAAATAAAATGTTATCTGACGGAGAAAAAAATTTATCTCAAAATTTTTTGCCCGCCCAGAAAATGTTAAATTTTTTAATAATACTAACTTTTAACTTATTTACAAAATACGTCATTATTAAACAGAATCTTTTTGGTCACGTTTTACGACTTTTTTACAACGATTTCGATTTCAAAATGTTTTCAAATGAGAACAGAAATAATAACGATGCTTTGAAATACTACAGACCAGAAGAACAATTTCCATGAAGCATATTAATATATATAAATTATTTTTGGTTCTAGTAAATAGCATTAAATGATTCACTTGAGATTCATTTTATGGGTAAACAACCTGAAATTTTCCACCCGAAAAAAATGCAATTAGTGATCTGCAGTGTCAACCTAAGATAGTCAACTTTTATAATAGTAGTGACGCTCGGACGTTTGAAGGGAAAAAATGATATTTCGTTCAAAAAATAGTATATTACACAACATAGGAAGAAAGTGAGAAATTATCAACAAAAACGAAGTTTGCAAACACGAGCCGCAGGTGAGTGTTGTAACTGCACAAGTTGATAATTGCTCACTCTGACCAAGTTGCGTACAATGCTTTATTAAATGAGCGGAAAAAAATTTTTGAATTAAAAAAAACATCAGTATTTTCATCTTTGTTTTTAACAATTTCATGTTATTCGCATTCATGCTCCAGTCATGATTATTATGAAAACCCGCTCATATGATAATAAATAAGCGATGAACAGTTCATAATGCAAAACTTCTCTCACTTGGGAGATAATAAATCGTCATTTTTCCACTCATTAACAAGACGATAAACTGCTATTTTTCGTTCACATAGTTAATTAAAAAAATTATTTCTTTAAAGAAACCTTTTACTTTGAAATACAAACGTATACAAACGTACACTGTCCCTCATCCAACAAATTTTAGAGTGTATATCGAGAAACAAACTTTCTGAAAATAATAATCTTTTTTTCTGAAGAAAATTTTTTCTTTCTTGAAATGCGTCTATTGTGAAGTGGAGCCTCCACAAGGCGCGTTAAATTCGCTGATGTATTTTTCTCGTGTATTTTTTCATAAGAAAATAAAATAAAAGAGTTTAAACCGATTTTCTGAGAATGGGAAAGACTTTAACATGGATGATCACTAATTTTTAGGGGGTAATCTTCAAATCCTATCCAATTGTAATGATGAAAACTCATTTTCAAAAGAAATTTTTGCATTACAAGATTAACACATTAAACCTATTGTTTTCGGCCGATCACTATTTTCGCCACTAGAGTGCGTATTTTTTGCCTCCACTTTCCAATACTAATTCTCTAATAGAAATAGGGCTACGACAAAAATTACCTTGAAAAATAAATCCCTAATTACACTCTTGGCATTTCTTCGTTTAAAATCTTCGGTTCTAATTCTAAATACATTCATAAACAATTCACCCATTTCAATAAATTAGGAATTATCTTTTTTCATACAACTCGATTGGAATTACTTTGACGGCTAGTTCCGCCAATGGGTATACTCGGTGACCAGAATTTCATCATACCTTATTCAGCCCGACAACTAACCTCGATTTTTACTTCCGACCAAACTTCCCGACCGAGACTTAAATTTTTAATAGCGCTCTTCAACTGTAGGTACACTAAGACGGTAGGCTACATTTAATTCAACAAATACCTTAACAAAATTCTGAGTATGTTGAACAACGACGGCCCGATGGGTCACAAATATGTAACGGTCAGCGTATGATATGAATGCAATCACGAAACACTGAGTACATGGAAACATGGAAACCATGAAACAATGAAACAATGAAACAATGAAACAATGAAACAATGAAGCAACAATTAGATTTGCTCTGAAAACAATCCTATATAAACAAATGTGGACAGAGAAATTTAGATTTGAAAATGAGATACTTTTAAGATAATACAATAAGAGATCTGGGAGAAATATGAAAACCAAGGAAGTGATGGGAAATCTGAATCAATGGTTTTGTAAAATGAATATAAATTTGTTGCATAGGAATGATGGAACAGAGTCCACTGTTGATGCAAAATAAAACGTATTTTATGGTGGACATTAGATACTGAATACTGAGAAATAGAGATAAGGGATCCATTCCGAGCCAGAAAATCAGCAGCTTCATTGTTCCAGATGGTCAGGGGATCCAAATTAAATATATTTTGATTTAGAGTTCTGGCAAAAGGAAAAGTACCTATTACCATCATCAGGAGCTGTTTGAAAAGAAGGAGAATGGGAAATTGCTTGGAAAGCATTCGAAGAATCCGAACAAATGGTATACGATGAATAAGAATCTTGTCACTAACACTTCCATTTCATTCCTAAATTTTCCAGTATAAGTGATTCTTAAAATCAGAACGAAGTGCCACCATAGATTGTATTTTAACCGCTCGGATCGTGCGTAGGCTAAACTTTGAAATTAAAACGACGTGTTCAATGCGATGAAAATTCAAAGGCGTGCTCAGCGGAAGCACATCGTAACTATTCGACATTTTTGAAGGGAAAGCACCACATGGCATTCAGTAATCGAGTAAGAAGAAAAGAGGTACACGAAAAAGAAAATATAGAATATTTTAAGTTCAGAATGAAGTTCCATTATCTACCCCAAGTGTTGACTCAAATTATTTTTCCGGATTATATTGTAATTTTTCTAGACATATTGATTGACATAAAAAGTTTTTTTCTTAAAACTTGACAGTCGCTTTATTTAGTTTATAACTAATACCCAGTTACAGTCACAGCTGCAATCGACTAAGTAGGTATTGTTTATTCCCTGCCCCTCTTTTCTTTTAAAATCAATAACTAGATTGTTGAAGGTATTTTGCGAAAGATGATCGTGCTTGCGTAATTTTGACCCCTCTTTTCGCTATTTTCATCAAAAAAAGCAAAAAAAGCAAACAAAGAAAAAAAAATGAAGACGAAGAAACGAAATGATACGGCGTAGGGAAGGAGTACGTAAATTTTCCACAAACGTATACCGTTCACGTATAACCACTTATACCCCACCACCGTGAATTTACCGTATTCATTAATCACGTTTTCCAAAATTATACCTTGGCGTCATTAAAGGCTTAAATACACGCAAAGCTTTCTAGATATTTTGGAAAATTACTTTTACCCTTTCGAGTTAGAAACAAGTCTGAAGGCGCAACACACTGAGACAAATAAAATATAGGAAAAGTGGAAATTATAAAACCATTTCACAAGAGCGACTGAATTATTCAAACCGAAAAGAAAAGTTTAGAATTTGGGAGGAAATACAAAGGAACTCACTTCGAAAAGGAAAATATTTGCATTGAATTCAAAATACACCATGGTACTAGAAATTAATTATATGTACAACAGGTGGTGCGAAAAATAAATATTTGATTTTCAGTTAACATTCGAGTCTGTCTAATGGTTCGAGTTGACATCTAATATGCTACAAGCTGATTAGAAGTCAAAAACGTTCGACGAAGTTCGTCAATATATTTTTATAATTTTGACAAAGGTAACCGAAAGACTTGAATTATTTCTGGTTTACTTATCAGGGCAACAAAAAACATATTTCAGATTTTTGGCTTCTTGCATCAATAATTACACATACTTTTTATTCGTTAAATTTTTTCAAGTACCTATCCTAAACATTTTCGATCACTTCCAAAAAAAGATTTAAAAAAATTGTACTAGGTTAATTCAATGCAGACCTCTCGGCACCTTCGTTTTTATTGTGGTAAACAGGCCAAAAGCAAAGGAGATCTCAATAGCTGATGAAATATGGCTGTCTGTAGTGGCGTGTGTAAAATAGTAAAATATTTTACACACTTTTTCGCATCTTAATCCTGCGCTATGGTGGGTAAAATTAACATCTATTTCACAAGTCAAAAATTTGTTGGTTTAACGATTGCTATACATACATGTAAAGTTGTGGTTTTTGTGCATGAGTTGCAATTAATATATTGCGTGACAAGTGCATAATGCGGGCTACAGAATTTGCAGACGAGCCAAAGGTGAGTGCTGCAAACTTGACACCAGTTGAAATAACCCCCAAACACTTGTTGCACACTGTACTTTTTGCAACTAGTGCACAAAAAACAGTACAGCAACAACTCTTCCTCACAATGAAAAAAAAAAATTATACAGGAAAAAAAATTTGGAAATCATATCTGAAAAAACACAAAAACGGAAAATTTTCCATTATATTCGTTTATCTTCAAACAGCTAAGACCGATTAATAAATTATAAGGAAAATACTTTCCAGTAAATTTTTTCCTTTTTCTAGCAGTATTAATCTTAGATTTCTAGCTTACAAAGGGCTGAGGAATCATTGAGTGAAAGAAGATAGGTTTCTGGATTTAAAAGAAAAATTTTCCATCAATTTGCGTTTTTTTATCATTTATTTTCAAATTGTTAAAGATGATTAAAACATTAAGTGACAACTAAATTCAGGTAAATTTTCTCCTCTTTTTTAGAGGTACCATTTTCAGCTCTCTACCTGAAATAGCGACTGAAGAATCATTGAGGGAAAAAGAAGTTTCTAAATTCCAAAAAACGGCAAATCTCCCATTAATTTGCGTTTTTTTTTGTTTATTTATTGTCAAATAGCTAAAGATAATTACAAAATTATATGGAAAACTTTTTATCTAATTTTGATCATTACAAACCCCAGCTTTTTAACTTAATTAGAGGCTGAGGAATCATTTGAGACTTTTTTTTTATTGAAATATTGTGTTTAATTGGAGTAGCAACTTGACGAATAGTTTTTCACGAAATTACGTAAGTAATAATATCAAAATGCTTACAGATTTGAATATTTTACAGAATTTGGATGCGCAACAGTGTGTAGTACTACTTTACACTTTCTCACGCTGGATTTCGATGCACGAGAGTTTGTAAAATTATCATCTACTTCACAGGCCGAAAATTCGTTCTTTTACATTCGCTATACATGCATGTAAAACTCGTCCTTTTGTGCATGTTTGGCAGAAAATTTTTTTCGCACTAAAAATTTTGTGTTCTCTTAAATTAGGCGACCTGGAGCGGTTGTTTCACTCAGCCATGTTTTACGATGTTTAACGAAAACAAATTCACGAAATTTATTCTCTAATTTTTACCTTTACTTTTAAAATTTTTTATTAATTTGCGAGCGTTTCAATTGAAATATGAAAATATCACACACAAAAATTTAAAATTTAGGAATTTGTGTAGATATGTACCTAGATGCAACCGAAATGCTGACATCTGACAAGTTTAACTTTCGAAACCGATCACATAAATCGTTTAATTATAAATGAACAGTTGATTTTTCTGATGGCCACAGAAATTTCAACATTTTTAATTCCAAATAAAGAAAGAAAAAAAAAAAATCAAGCAGTCAGGAAAACAGCGAAAATAGTCATATTATTTAAAAATTTTTCATAACTAACTAGGGTAATGTTGGACAAAAAACATGTTCCATCGGTTCAGAAATTAACTTGATTTTCAATATCGAAAATTTTAAAATCATCAATAATTTATAGGAAAGGCATGACTTGAGTAGTCATCGCTTTCGTATTTACTGATTTCTAAAAAAGGATACCTACCTATTATACATAGTTATATATAATTTTCCACTTTTTCTTTTTTGTATCAGTAAAATCAATGGAAAAGAGGAAAACAGCTAGACACAAAAAAAAAGACGATCTAGAAAAAGGTTAGATCAACGTTGAAATTAAAAACAGCAGAAGAGAGCGGAACGTATCATAAGATTGGAGGAAAAGAAAGAAAACATTCGACGCGACGTATAATAAAATCATCAAAGCCTTAGCCTAAATGAACAAATTAACGAAATAATCAATTAAAAATGTGATTTTTTTTTCCACTCAACTCTTCATGAGCAAAAAAAAAAATCTTCTGCTCCATGTGAAAATTTGTATTTTATGAGTACATGAAGAAGGTACTTTTTCCGCACAGCCCTAATTTCTAATGTAGGAAAACCCACAATTAAGACGAAAAGATCTGAATGAAAAATTGCATAAGTAGGTACCTTCCGTAAAAAAAAAAGGATGATTTTTTTTACATGACTTGACAATGGGGATTCGATGGAAGTAAATGAATTTTTTTGTAACAAAAAAAAAACTTCAATGAATTGATGAAGAGCAAAAAAAAAGTAAAGTGGCACTTTGAGCGAATCATTTTACGTATTTGAGTAGATTTTTTTTGGCTGAAAAATATGCAAGTGTGCGTTTCTTTCTCGCCTCTCCTCTCCTCAGCCCCCACAAATTACTTGCGGAAAGTTTTCCGCTTTTCTACTTACCTTTAAGCCAACCTACTTTTGATCAGTACGCAGCAAAAGAGCGAAATAAAGAGAATCAAATCAGATGGAAATTTGCAAGGAAAAGTGAAAAAATACGCAAAAAATAATACAAGGGGTAGCCCACGCATAAAGTGACGAGGTGAATGATGGAAAATTTTTCGAATATTATACTTAATGAGATTTTAAAGAATTTTCAAAAGGTAAACGGGCTAAACAAAACTCTACACTTCAATTTTCCGTCGTTGATAGGCAACAGCGGTTTGCTAAAAATTCAATTTTCCTTTCAAAGGTTTCGCAATTTTTTTCACAAAAAATTTTTCAAATATTTTTAGGAAATTTATTGAATACAATATTCGGAAAAATTCGTAGGTGGGATTTGCGACATTCTTATACTCAGTACATTCTGAAATTTAGCAAACGTCACACACAAAGTGGCTATTACTTTTCCACGAAGTAATAGGGATCTTTTTGAAAGGAAGCTGAAGTAGAGGTGATAAAATATTATGAATTTGAAAATTTCTAGGATATGATAGAAAATTTTGAAAATTTAATCGAAGAATTCGGGAAGAAAAATACGATATACCTAATGTCGTCCTTATTGCTTTCGGAGTTAAAAATAACTCTTCAGAAAGTCAATTTTTTCCCCTTTCTAATACGTTCTACAAGATATCTCAAATCTCTTGAACAAAATCACTCAAAATTATGACTGGACAACATATTCTTAAATACGGCAAACATGACCATTACTCGATATTCATGAATTTTGAAAGTTTATTTTCAATGTGGTTGAATCTATATGAATAATAGTTCTTAAAAATTAATCCGCATCAAATTCCCTACCAGAGAAATTCTAACAATCACTTCTGCAGACTCTATTAGACTACCTACATGGTTAGATAAAGGTTATCATACTAATCTCACAAGAAGGTACAATAAAAAATATAAGTAACATCGAAGGTCACCGGGTGTTAATATCAAGAGGGGTGCACACTCACAAGGAGCAACTCTTGTTTACATGTTGGATGACGTCACATATTTAAATCATTGCCTATCATTATAGAATAGTCTTCGAATTTTAGTCGTAATTCTCACCAATGATAAGACAGAACCTTTTTAGATGTACCGAATTAAAGAGGAGAATCCAAGGAATAAAATGAGTCCAAGAATAACAAGTTTAAGCCTCTAAAAGCTTGGAAAACTTAATATGAAGATAAAATTTTTCATCAAATTATAAATTTGACACTGAAGACGACTACCTACTGACAATGCTTAAAACACCAAATTCACGGATATAAATGGGTAAATAATTAGGTATCATGTACGGATAATTTCTCTTCTACCTCAATTTCTCGGCTTCTAACAGTTGAAACCTGCTGTTCTTGGTCGCATTCTATTCCGCGGAGTTTCCTCTTTAATTTGATGTATCGGACAAAAGTTCGAAGACTGCTTGACATTGGCCATAAATTAGAATCTTAATGACTAAACGGATGACGTCATGCTGAGCGGGTTGCGTTTTTATTTACATCTGAGCGAGCACACCTCTTGAACTTAACACCTGGAGTAACATTTGTCAGTATGTTCGACTAAAGTTGGCATGAAAATAATGGAAGCATTTTTCCTGAAATTTTGGTGCATGAAAATAAATACTTCCAGAATTTCCCAGAATTTTGTTTCATCTGGATTCGTTCAAAGGAGCTTGAAAAAATGGAATTTCTTTTTTAAAAGTATACGTATAATTATTTTCTTCTCTTCATCGTTTTATTAGGTTTGGTGGCGAAATTTTACAGATAACCTATCAACAATAAATCTGCTTGATTAAGGTTAGGCTTATTTCTTTCAATTTTTGATCAGTGATTTATTTATTTTACGATTTACTCAATAACGTTTCTTTCCAAATTTATATTAGTATAACCACTTTCCATTTTTCATTTTTTTATTTTCCTATTATTTTCATTTCATATACTTTTCATTTTTACACTGTTTTCACTCGTAACAAGCTAAATCGTTAAAAGGTGCTGCAACAGGGTTTTTGCTCAGTCTCATATTAGCGCTTCAAATAATAATAGCTGGAGGAATAAATTCTATTTTTACAGCTGAAAAACAGAACATCAAACTGGCTGAAGAAAGAGAATAACAAACTTAGCAATTGTAATAGGGTTTTTTTGCACTTCGTGCAAAAACCCTAAAGATGAACTTTCACTCGCCGACTTTTCTAAGTAAGTCTAATTTTGGTACTTCTTCATTGGTTTCTTTCTGACACATGTATCGAATTGGTTAGTGTTAATTTTTCTTCTTAACAACTTTAGTACCAATCTATCTCAGCAACTTAATATAAAGTATCACTTCTTCATTTCAACTAACTTCGTAAATTTTCCAAAATTTACATACGACGCAGAAATTTTGTTGAACCACCAAATTATTTTATTTTAGTTAGATAAAAATCAACGAGTTTTTAAGGGTTTCTAGTAATTACAACAATTTTAGCATATTAGACCAAAATTTTACGTTTTAATAAAAGTTATTCTACAGCAAAGACTGTGCCTTTAAAATAACTTCATTAGGCAATCATTTCGAAACGTCTCCGGTTACAGAAACTTCGCATTTTAGGTATTTTCAAAAAAATGAAAAAATCTGAAGACTATAACACAATTTACTTACCGAAATTTTTCCAGATGGTTGGTCGATGAACATAATCTCAGATTCTTCACCATCTAATGATACACAAACTGATTTTTCACCAAAATCTTCATCTGTAAAAAATGGAAAAAGTACCTAATAATTAATTAGAAAAAAAAAATTTTGTTGATGAATTTTGTTGATAAGTCTCTCGTCTAAAAATGAAAGATCAGAAATTAGAGAAAAGAATCTGAGGAAAATATGGCTAGATGAATTTTCAGTGAGGGTGAACGGATTTGTCAGTATGAATACTTATGGATTTTTTAAAATTTGAGAAAATGTCTGGATTTTTGTACACCTAGGGATTTTTTTTTCTTTTTTTTTTTTAAATTACTTTGAATGTAAAATAAATTTTCTAATAACTGATTGAAGCAATAAATTGAAGAGGATAAATTAAAAAATGAGAAATGATGAAGATAAATCAAGCTTTTGACAGTGCTTTGAAAGAACTTGGGATGTAGGCAATATCAAGACAAGCTTAAATGATTAGAACTTCGTAAACATTTGATTACTGACAAACGAACTTCCCTTGTATTGAAAGAAAACGAATAATAATTATTAAGACAATACCGATTCACAGTTCACATTAAATTTCATTACTTCAATTCAATTCAACCTTCAGCGAATTACAAAAAAGAAATGATGGATGTTAGTGGAAAATAATATCTTTTCTGGCAATGGAAAATTTCTAAAATTAATTTCAAATATTAGCTGTGTTCGGCATGGCAAAAAAAAGAAGCAGTACTGGAAGCTTTATTAGGGCATAAAATCAACATAAGCGGAATAGTTCCACCAAAAATTTCAAATGCTGCCCTTTTTTTCTTCGTCAAACACAAATATTGTACCAGAATCTAGAGGTAAGTATGTCTGTTTTACATTACTGTATTCACAGAAACTAAACTATTTTGAAAGAAAAACGTCTTCTTTAGTTGTTTATTATAGCCTAACTTGGTTTATTCATATTTAATTCCAAGGGTGTATACAAGGGAAGAATCATTGGAGTCTGGACTCCCTCTTAGCTCCGACAAAAGATTACCTAAACAAATAGAGTGGGTTTCTCGGTAGAAATTGTATTGTTATGGCGGACGGGATCAGAAGGGAAGAGTGTGAAGACATTGACCCCCCCTTATAACTGAGAAATACACGATTTTGAAAAACAGTGAGAAATAGGATATTTTAAATGTAAAATTTTCCAATCTCATGTAATTTTTTTCAAGAACTCCTGCGATGCAGAGCTGAAATTTAGGACACATTTTTACCCAACATTAACTTAGACTAATTAACGCGAAGTTTTGGATTTAAATTATTTGTGACTGATTTTCATGGAATACAGGGAGAAGGAGGTATATATTTGTAAAATTTTTTAGGTACCTAACTTATGTCTGGGTGGATCAATTGAGTTATTGATACACTGGGAGATGGTTGATCGAGATAAGGCAGCTAATGGTCTCGAACTAAAATTTTTAAATAACAAGTGAGCACCAAATGGACTAAACCAAATATACCATTATCATTTGGATCATAATGTGACAGCAACTGCCTCTCTTCCCCAAGGCTGCTGTAATTCAAGGACGTAGGTAAAGGGAGAATCCTGTAGGTCTGGACCACCAAATCTCCAGAAAAAAAACTTGACAAAGTAACAATGCACATTTTTTGGTGGTGATAATATTCTGGGTTGGAAGGCACAGTTGAGAATATGTAAACACCTCCATTATGATCAAACTATCTACGCATGAAGGGAAAACATCTCAAAAGAAATAATTGATTATTCCATGCAGATAAATTAAAATAATAATTTATCGTATGAAAAGTAGACGTAGCTTTCAACTGGAAAGCTTACATCTGGTTTTCATGCCACTTGTTGGCTCTCAGATTCCTTTTTTCACATTGTTCTTCTAAGAAAAACATTGGTGCTAAATTAATATTATTACCTCGAATTTTTTCGAGCTCAGCAAGCTTGATCACCATATTGAAATTTCGTTTAATTTTTCTGTTTCCACTTTTGTATCTCCTCTTCCATTCTAAACTTTGATTTTACAAACTAATTCATTTATCTATATTTAATGAACGAATAATACTGAAGCTCATAATGGAACATTCCTAATCATTCAATTATTGTTTTTACTTCTAATATAAATATTTTTGACAATTTTCAATGAAATTATCTTCTTCTGATATTTACTTCTAAAAGCAGTCGTGATTTCGTATTAGTGTTTTCTCCAGTAGAAGTAAATTAAATATTGATTACTTTTCACTAAAACTTCAATACAATTGTTCATGAGTCTTTTTCAACAGTGTGTTTTTATTCTCTGGTGCTTCACTCATTGTAGCAACCATACCTTTTTTTTGTTGTTACGATGCCCTTGCTGAAATTGTTGAAATCAGACTGGAAAGTCTTTCTTTGAGGTATTCAGCGTTTGATTGTTTTGTACTCTACATTTGAGTTTGGGGCGACCAAACTGAAGGATTATGTACCTACCCTATTGATTAATTTTTCTTCAAAATTTTTTTATAGTTGGTTCAAAATATTGTTTTCTTTAATAAAGATTTTGAATAGTATTTATTTGACCACGGTACTTTTTAGTTATTAGCTGCACTGAGTCGATTAGGAGGTTGGCAGACCAGGAATGATATTTTATTTTATAGGGGAAACTGGTCCCATAGCATTATGCATCGTGCACCTGGTCAATACTTCATTCATTTACAATCGTTATCCAGTTTGTTGTTCAAAAGTTATTGCAATATTTATCAAAAGTATATCAAAAGTAAAATTTTGATAACTCACAAAAAATTGGACCAATGGGAGAGAAGTTAAGCATTCAAATTTTTGGATGTATTTCAAAGAAATTGAATAGTCAGAAATTGATTATTTAGAGTTATCAATACTCAAGAACATTTGGAATCAATATAATGTCAATCTGTAGTGAAAACGTGAACCTAATGTACTACGGTGTAAATTTTCTAGTGTACCGCATGGAACATACTAAAAATATCTTTCAGTTTTTTAAAAATAATTTTCCTATATAAAACTTCCAAAAAACATGAAAGATTGGATCTTGAAAAAGTTTAGGATACTGTGAAATATGTCTCAAATTAAAAAATTCATGAGGAAAGTGTCACAACTGAAAAACAATCAGTTTTTCAAATAATAATTATATTATTGTAATTCAAATAGCAGATATCATCTGTGTGGAATACCTTGTCGTGAGAGATATTCTCACCAGAAGGAAATTCAACAGAATTTAAGCGTGTTCAACCACTTCGTACATAAGTACGGGTAAGCCAAAACCAAGGCAAACACTGGCGATTTTAGAACCGGTTCGGGTGGTTTATATACGGCTTATTTGCACGCACACAAACACACGTATGTAAGATAATACGTACGTTGGTGAGAACGGCCAGGTTGCATCATCCCTTATCGAGATAAGAGATGGCTGGCTGGTTTGTGTACGAATTGTGACATCATCTTATTGTGTCACAATTTGGTACTTGTACATTACCTGCAAGTACGTACAGGTAATTACGATCGAACGTATTTTGTGTATTTAACGTCACAAGGACGATTGTTTGCCTGCCCTTTGGGGCAGCGACTGTTGTTGAGGGGTCTGAGCCCCTATACCTCATAGGGGAGAGTCCCCACAATCTGTTATCTAAATATAATTACTTTCAGATGCACTGCAGTTCATATTGTATTAGATAAAATGAATTTAATTTTTTGGTTTAAACATATTTTTTTCTTATGGAATTTAACATGTACCATGGTACACCACCCTCAACATCATGATGCAATAGGGTAGTGTACAGTGGAAAAAAAGGTTACCCCCTTTATGATGAAATTAGAAAAAAACTATCAAATGTTAATTATTTCTTTTGGTTATGTTTTGTAGAAGTTTCTTTCTTTTCAAATTAATTGGTCTTAAATTTCTAACTCAATTTTAGCTCACCCCAGAAACAAAAAGGAAAAAAGTGTTCCATGGTACCCCGGTCTCTCCTATATAATTATGCGCTTCCTGCGTCCATATTTGATTGTGGCGTTGTATAGAAAGGAATTTTGTAAAATCTCCACACAATTGTTAAAATCATACATATCCACCATGTTTCTATGCGAGAAAAAGTAATAGATTTTGATTTCATATTCAAAAATACTTGCAAGTAATAAATATTGTATTCTTGAACAAGGAGCAGCAGAATATTTTGTTTCAGATGTAATTGTATCAGTTTATTAAAGTCAAGCTAAAAGCATTAACACTTCACCGGTTTCAAACATGAAAATGCCATTGTCTTCTAGACGTAGAGAGTAACAAATTTACACAGCGCCGTTACAATTAAAAATCTCTGTAAAAGTAAAAGTGGGATAAACGTTTTATGGTATATCTGACTTTTCTACACCACGGAAATTGCGTTTACAAATTAAATAGGGTAATAGGTCTACTCGAATAAGATAATTCACTTCATCGTCTCTTGGTGGAAGGTAAAACGAAATTCACCTTGTTTTTGACAGCGTTGGGCCAACTTCGAATATATCCGTCGAGATTTGGAATCAATTAATTAGAATTTTTTTGTAAACATAGTTTGCAGCAGAAAAAGGACGAAACTCATTCTCCATCTCTCTTGACGATAATTAGAACTATCAACTAGGCTTATCGTAAAATTCCGGGAAAAAAGAGAAAACTGCAGGAAAACGTTACTAAAATAAAATATACTGATAATTCGCGTTCGACCTTTGTTTTTATTTTCTCACTGAGAATTAAAATTCTTTCATTTCCATTCCTATTTCTTTTATTTTCTTCTACATAGGTACTCTTCATGAAGTTTTGGGGCCTTTTAATTTAATGACAAAAACGTGCGAATTCCATTCATTACTCGTTTAAGCGAACCAATAAAAATAATTTACTTCTAAAATTACAAAATCTCTCACAAAAAGAAAAAAAAAGAAAGAAAAAAAAACGAGAAAAAACATACAAATTTTTCTTCTCGCAATAGTTACCCTTTTAATTTGCTTCAAATTATGGAACCGAATGGCAGTACGAAAAAAGTGCAATGGTTTAAAACAATTAAATTCGTTTGCATTGCCATCCACGATGATATTTACGAATGGAAGGTAAAAATTTTTTAGGTAACAGTGGAATGAATTATTGTAAATTTAACTAGATAAAAATGAATAAAAATTTTTCAACCGACTTCGAGAGTACACTATTGGTTATTGCTTCTTTGTGAAATACAATTTATATTAGCTTAAGAAAACATGAACATGTGGCTAATTTTTGTGAAAAGAAAAGTTCATGCAAATTAAGAAAAAAAGAGGAAAGAAATGCTTTAACGGAAGTACTGGCCAGTCGATCTGCACCAAAATTGGTGGCGTGCTACAATAAATATTTCAAATTTTGTACATATGATTCCAATATTCCACATTAATTTATGACCAATATAAAAACAAAAATAACGGTACCGGAAGTACCATCCGGCCAATCCACGCCAAAATTGGTAGCATACTACAATGAATTAAAATAAATATTTATTCCGAATTTCGTAGCTTTTGGTGCAAAATTGAGCAATTTTTAGCTAAAATAAAAACAGAAATAGTGGAACCGGAAATACCGCCATGTACAGTAGGAACAAGAAATTGACTTACGGTATACATATATGAATTTGAGTTACATTGGTGCCAAATTTTCCTGAGGTCATGAAACGAAAAATGTATCCGCTCCCAACCCTTGAGGCTAATACAATAGCAAGCGTAATAAGTGAATTTGTAAAGAAACCCATTTAAAAACCGCAAATTTTTCATTAATTTGTCGTTTTTTATGGCTTATCTTTGAAAAATTAATGACGATAAAAGATAATTTCTAGTTTAGAATTCAAGAAAGGTTTCTCCTCTTTTCAATAGTACCAACCTTAGCTTTGCAGCTCAAATGGAAGCTGGGAAATTGTCATGTGAGAGCGAAGCATTTTTTTCAAAATTAAAATGTTGTGAATGTTGCAAAAATTGCCGATAAATATATCAAATGAGATTGAATTTTATTAAAAATATACCTAAGTATAGAATGAATATCACGACAATAAACATAAATGTGAGAAATTCGTTCACTTAAAGTTCCCCTTTATTATTTTGTGAAATTAAGTGTGCACGTGTCAACTACCAACATTTTTTATTTGTTTCCTCCGAATAACGAATTGAACAATGTTACCACATCTATGCCAGTGCAGCATGTAGATCTTTACCTTTGACTTCCTTCTTTATATTTTCTTTTTTCATTTTCATGTTCATTTTTCTCTACCCTCATGTTGAAAACAGAGGTATCAACTGCTGGCTTCTAAGTGAACTTGGACCATCATCTCTTTTTTCTTCTTCAACTCTTTTGACTTTCATTTTGCTTTCTTTTCACTTCTGTTTTGAACGCCATTATTAAAACACAACTTCTTTTTATTGTACTCAAAATTACATTCAATAATCAATTTTCTTCATTATGAATTTCATAAAACATTATTTTTCTTCTCTTGAAAGTTCTCTTCATCCAATGTGGTCCAAGTTCGCTTTTCTACAGTATACCTACTCAACGTATATCGACACATCCATTTTCTAACATAGTTTACGATATATTTGAACTTTTAATCTGAAATTTGTTCATTTTGTAAAACATCTTTTTCGTTTCTAACATGCGCTTCGAGAGAAATAAACCGCCAAGGGGTATTTTCGGCGAAGCGACTAGGGGGCGAGACCCCTAGCTGTATCATATTTTACATCGGCTCCTTTCCCCTTCTTACTTACAGAATACATTAAACCTATCTTTGATAAAAAAAATAATAATAATTCGAATAGGTAATGTATTGGGTAAAGTTTTGAACCAACCAAAAATTTTAATTCCATCGTCTAAAAAATAATTCATATTTAAAACATTTCTAAAAATTTGATGATTCCACCAATCTCAAAGTGAATACAAGTCAAGTTTCGAGTTACATTTGAGTTTTCTCTAAAAATACATGACTAAAAGCCATTTTATTGGTAGATATTTTAATTTCTACTGAATTTTTTTTCGTTTCATGGCATAGCTATTTTTTCCTCCTTCGCTATTATTGTTGTTATTGTGGTTGTTGGAAGTTTTTGTTTAAACTCGATTCAATTTAACATTTAAATATTGAAATTTTAAAATAAAAATCACAATTTTCTTTTATTTGAACTATTTTGATCTCATAACAGAGACGAGCTCAGTGAGAACTCAAACAAAAAATAAATGAAAACACATGGAAATCGAATGGAAAATGAAAGGGAAAAAAACAAATTCGGTATCAAAATCCCGTTTTTTCTCTTTCTTTACTTCTGTTTTCTTTCTCTGTTCAACGACGAGGGTTCATTCATTTTAGATCCACTGGATGAAGCGTTTTTGCACCGAATTTACCTCTAATATTAAGTAGATTTTCGTTAGTATTTTTAGGTCGCATGCGACTTCTATAACGATTTTATTTATATTTATATTTTCATTTTAAACAAGACCCGAAACATGTTTCCTTTCTCTTCCTTTTCATGGTAACATCTTATTATTGATTTTTCCGATAGATTTCAAAAGATTCATTTTTCTGTAATGGTAATTTTCTGTTGTAAATGGAAGACTGATTTTAGAAATAATATAAACACTCTATAGTGAAGAACAAGAATACTCAAAACACATGAATTTGTGGGAAAACTAATCGAAAATCAGGTTTTACCTTGAACTAATCGGTCCCTGATTTGGTTTTGTTTGGTCCAGGTAGGTACCTAGTTCATACAAAAATAACATAAAGAAGAAAAAAGAAGAAAAAAAAAACACTTCTGTAACAGGAAATTTTTTTTTTCAATTTTTGAAGGATTCAACAGTTAAAAAAGTGCTCAATGAGAGAACGAATACGAAACTCGAAATTATATTTCAAAAAAACGGATATCGATATATCAAAAATGAGATCGAACTAGATGAATTCTCCTATTTAGAGCAATCGAACACCTGAAGCCCGAAAAATGGTCGATGGAAAATGGGAGCGTACTCCTCCGTATGTTATGATACATAATGCAACGGCCTAACATTGGAAGTCAATGTAGCAAATACTATCTTCCCTTTGTTCGATATCCAATTTAAAAGTGAGCTTTGAAACCTCTAAAATAGAAAATGTATGGGCCTACTCGTGAGTTCACTTCTCGGCGAAAATTTACCTAGCTTATGACACCCCAGCAATATACAAAGTATTTTAATGAAAAAAAAAATCATGGAAATTGATCAAGTGGTGGATGAGTAAGTCATAAATAGGCGAACACGTGAACTTTTTGTTTAGTATCAAGATCCTCAGCCTACTTCAATTATAATTTATTTTGTTCTTTCTCTGGAAACAATCTTGTCTCCCTTCTAAAGTTGCGCCCTTTAACAATTGTCTGTAAATCCGATCCTATGAGCAGACTTGATCTATTTCGTGAAATAATAAAAACATTAATTTATTAGAAAATATACTTACGTGCTCGGTTTGATGATCCAAAGGTTGAGAGTTCGAGACCGACTGCGGTCACATTCCCGACCCAAAATGGCGACTTAAGCATTCGGTTCTATAGATACTCCGGTATGCGATTAAAAAATTCATGCCGATAGACCACAACTAACCGCATACCTTCTAGACGCTGGGTAAAATGGATTTGTTGCTAAAGCTCAATTTAAAATAAGTTACGTAAAAATGAAGTTTTAAAAATACACTTTTATAAGCAGAGTAAAACTCCTCCCACCAACGTCCCATGTCCAAAATTCTGAAAAAAAACTAACATTAAAAAAGAAAACAACCTGACTGTGGCGATTCTAACACAGATACTTTTGACTGAAGAGCTACTCTACAACCACGACGCCATACTATGATCAGCTGAAAATTGCGGAAGTAACCGAATTGAAAGAAAATAACCTTGATAAGAAATAATTGATAAATACAATCAGCACCCCCAGATGTTTGTACAAGAAGTACGTCATATTTCGTCGTCTTAAGAACCAGTGGCAAATCCGAGGAGGGAAATGAGGCCGAAAAAAAGAAGAGAAATTAAGGGAAAAATGAAAATACGCCCGCAGATTTCAAAGAAAAACTATATTCAAATAAAAACTTATAAAAATTAGTTGAAGAGCAAGAAAAAAAAAAACTTTTGACCGGCAAGTTTCGCAAGAAAAAATAGATTTTCTTAGTTTGAAAATCACTTCCATCATTAATATTCTTCTAATAAAGAACCTAATATACTTATATAATATTTATATTTTTTGCAAAAAATTACCAATATCATATAAATATGATGCATGCAATAAAATATACTGATTCAGTATAATGTTTTCAAAATATTTTATGAATAAATTTTTAATTTTTGTATCAAAAATCATTATTTTTTGTGAAATGAAAAATTATTCTAATTTCTAAATAACATGATTTTAGGAAATAATTCGATGGCTCTCTTTCCGGCAGTGACGAAAATAGTGGATTATATATATATATATAAAAATCAACAATAAATTATACATATTGCAAAATGAAGTATATAGGACAGTTGGCAAAGTGCTGGTTACGAAAATATTAGCCGAGATTTTAGCGTCTGTGTTCAAATCAAGGGTACGGTTGACCTTTTGCTGTGATCCTGTTGTTTTTAGATTAAAACGAGTGTTTTTTTCGATGAAGTCTGGAAAATGAATTTCTCAGGACCATTATCAAAAAGGATAAAAGAGGAAAAATAACACTGAATAGCTAATAAGTTGAGAACAAACTGACCAATCAAAACCAAAATTGGTAGGTCTGGTCCTTGTATGAGAGGTACTCTTTGTACCGAATTTCGTGACTATTGAAAGAGAATTGCAACTTTTATTGAGATAATATGAAAAATTAGCATCTCCAACAGCCCCACGGAATGAACCATAATACCAATACGAACCAAATTTAAAAGCGTGTTAGATATACTTCAAATCAATATCTGTACACACTGTGTGATTATAGCCTGAAAATTACTCCTTTTAGAGCCATTAATCTGCCAAAAATGTAACAAAATCGATTCTACTAGACGTATCGTAAGGCTTATCCGCACCTAAATTAGTAATTATTGTCCATGACTTAAAACACATACTTATACCAAATTTCAAGCGTATCAATTGAAAATTTCCACTTGTACTTCGTTCAACAAAAAAAATAATATAAATTGACCTACCGGACGGACCCTGCCTCCGATCCGGATCAAAAACAATAGAGTTCTTCTTCAGGCAGATGGGAATATGTGTTTCAAGTTTCAAAACCATCCGATTAAAATTACGCCTGGAAATGAACTCCAAGGAAAAGATAAAAATAAAAATGAATTATCAAAAATAGTGCCAAAATGTTCAAGAGGTCATGAAACTAAAAACCCACTCACTCCCACCCCTGGGTCCGAATACTCAGGAAATTTTAATAAGTAGATGTTTTTCACAAATCTATTTAAAAATTGTAAAATTTTCCGAAATTACGTCGTCTGCTGTAATATTTTCAATTTTGAAAAATGCGAGGAAAAAACGATAAAAATAAGTTACAGCATTTTAAAACGGATTTACATTTCCCCAAAAAACTTATTTTCTACATTTTTCTGCAAAATTTCTTAAATACAGTAACGGATAAAAGCTTGGATTTCGTTTAAGAATACAACAAATCTAATGCTGATCAATTAGTGTAGGGATTTTTGGTTCGCATTCATTGTTTTTCCGCCCATAATATTTTCAAATGGCTTCGTTTGAAAGTGAAAAAAAAAAAGAATATATATATAAAGAAAAGAAGATCACTATTTTGTACTTTCAAGGGGACAAAAAGACGATGAGTAAAAAAAATCTTTTAAAAACTGTTTCCCTTTTAGTTTTCAACTAATTTTTTAGGCTCCAAAGAAATAATTTAAACAATAAAATTCATTTATAGCTGTAGATTAATTAAAAACATATTCGATAATAAATTTTCAATAACTTTTCAACTCTAGGAAATATTTTTTTTCCCTTTTCACAAATTTCAACTTTTTGCATGGTTGGCATAGAGAAATTATTTAAAGAATACTTTTTATTTATAAATCAGAAAACTTCTAACCTGCAAGTAACATATGGGATGTGTCTCGGCAACTCTGGATAAAGGTGCAAAAATGAAAAGATAATATTAAAATGAGAAAAGCGGAAGTAATAAATTATTCATGTGAATAAATTACATTTTATCTGAGCGAAGACTTTTTCATAAAATGAAATTTTTTTTCTCCATTTCGTGTCTTCATTATCAATTAAGTTATTGGGATTTTTATTCTACATACATGTTAAAGCGTTGACAAAAGTTTTCAAAAAAAATTTTGAAACCGATAAATTTGAACATTTATATTACATCAAAAAAATAACTTTTGTTTCTTCGTCAGAAAAATTCAAAGGAAAAAAAAGAACAAAAATTAAGTTTTCTAATCGAAGAGCACATACTATATAAATTAAACTGGAATCAACATTGAGAAGATATAGTTTTTTCATTACGGAATATGCAAGGTGTTCTCCGAAACGGCACTCAAATTTAAACGGTAGACCGTACTCTTAAGTCAAATGAAAAATTTTTCATAAACGTTTGTGTCCATGAAATTTACTTTAAAATTGTAATTTGTGTAATCCCAAAGCAGGTACTCTCATATGAAAGAACAAAAAAGGCCATTATCATTTCAGTCATATTTTGTACAGCGAATGTGCCAGGGTTTTTCAAGGTTGTATTAAAATATCCAAAATTGTTCTATTTAAAAAAATTTGTTGTAAAGTAAATATGAAATTGTAAAAGTGAGTAGGACTTTTTTGTTACTCGAGGTAAGTACTGGAGGTCCACATATAATCATATAACAAGTTTTAAATAAATTTATTAATTTCACGCTTGTAGTATACATATGGTTCGTTAATCGTTGAGAACAGGACATACGTAAATTTTATTTATTAGTCTTAAGGAGTACACCCTATGTATTGTTAAAATTCATAAATTTAGAGGGCATCATACGAAACACCCTATACATACATGCTCTTCCTCTAAACTGAAAAACCTAAAAGAAAATGAGAGTCTCGGGTTGTACGAATATTTTCCTACGTTCTGAAAAATTATTAAAACGAGTTAAATCTCAACCTCCTAACTCAGTATTACAGCAAAAATTTTGGACAGATTTACAGTAAATTTAAAATTTATAATCATAGTCGCTGATGAAGGAGGCACAAATGTAAAAATAAATCTTCGCTTAATTTTTCTATACTTCTAATTCTATTGGCCTCGGCCTATGCGCTAACGATATTGTAATTATGATTTATTGTAATTATTTGAAATAAAATACGTAAGTATTTCGATTAAGTAGAAATTCTTCTTTGAATATTTCTTTTGTAAAACAAGCGAATTTGTTAACAAAAATTTAAAACTAAAAATTTATCCTAGAATTTAATGAATATATTTCTGTTTGTCAAATGAACCCTTTTACGGAATAACATGTACCGAAGATAGCCTATCTAATTGGAATCAACAAAAAAAAAAAAATTGAATACTACTCCACATATGAAAAAAATAGTTGAATAATATCCGACATGAAAAAAGTAATATATTATCACTAAATTTCAAAAATATTTCTTTTCTATTTCGAGAAAGTAAACCTGTGTTACTGGAAAAATAGAAATGAGTGTATGTTGCGAGAGTAATTCAATACTTTAAATTACCTCAACAAATAAGATAAGATACGAACATTTATCTTTTATTAAAATTTCACTTTTATTATAAACACTTTTAAATTATACTTATTTCTATTTCTTAATATTAGTGAGACCTAATGTCCATAGCAGCGAGTATGGACCCTAACGTTCTACTCGACTGTAGGTTTAGGAATGACCATGTCTTCAAAATGAAGATATGACATTACTTTTGTTTTCTTTGTTTCAATCAAAAGATGGCCGACCAAAAAGGTGGCGTGATACGGAACATCCGCCAAATATGATGACTCTTGTCCGTTCGGGAGGAGCTAGGTAGAATATAGACAGTTATTATTCCGAGAATTAGGAATAATAGTTGTCTATAATTTGTTCGACACGTTTTTGTAGACAAACTGAATCTTCTGCAAAAACGGGACGGAACAGTGTATTTTAAATATTTAAAACTTAAATGAACATTTTTTGAGTAAAAATTATAACACTATAATTATTTATAAATATTAAGGTATAAAAAATAAAATTTTAATTTTCAATTTTCGTGCTATTTCGCACATGATTGTAATACAGCAACCAATTTTCAAGTTTTACTCTCGAAAAAATAATTAATAATTCTAAAGAACCCATAAATCTACAACAAAAATTAAAAATCGAAATATTAGTTGTAATCTAAGGGTCAGCAGGTGGGCGGAAAGAGGAGAAAAAGTAACTCTTAAAACAAAAAGTTTTACTCACTTTATTAAATTTTTTTATTTTATATCAACAGAAAACTTTTGGGATGAAATTTATAGTGATTATAACTCTTTCTGCATCTTAATTGCGTGACAAAAAAAATAAAAATGAAAAAAAACTCTAGCGCAGCAAGCCTTGCTAGAAAAAGTAGGTTTTAGAGAAAAATAATTATGAATTTTCATGGTCACATTAATTGGCTGTAAGTTTATAAGCATTAATGGCATATTATGATTGTATGAAACGTGTAAGCTGCTGACAAAATATTAGACAATGTGAAATTTAAAAGCATTATTTCATGAAATTAAAAATTAATTATGATGATAGAGTATGGTAAATAACCATATAATTTAAAATAAAACAAAAGAAATATAATAAAGTTATGAAATAAAAAAAAAAGAAAACGTGAACATATGGTTAATTTTTGTAAAATAAAAGTTTATGGGAACTAGAAAAAAAAAAAATTTCAGCGCAACAAAGCTTCGCTAGAAAACCCAGTTTTCTCGATAGTTATCGATATATCTATATTTCATTGGTAGTTTCAGGTTAAGAAATTACAAAAAACTATCGACTAACCCACATTTTTAGCAAAAATATCGACCAATCGATGTTTTAACGCTAAAAACCGCTTTTCTAGAGATTTTTTGTTTCCAGTTTTTTCGAGAGCTACTCAACCGATGAGCACCAAAATTTTTTCAGACCTACTCTCATACAATAGCTATGTTTCGTAAAAATTTCAACCCTATTCACCCAGTAGTTTTCTCAGAACCGTAAACAAAATTTTGGGCGATACATACATACATAATTATATATATACACACACAAGTATATATAAAAAAAATTAGTTTAAAATGAAAAAATGGTACCAATCATTTTCTTTTCTCATGAAATGAATAATATTCGTCATCCCCACCCCTAACCTTTCCAAGAGGTCAATTTTAATACCCCGTTTGCAAGCAAACTGAGTAAAAAGAAGAAAAAAAAGCTTTATCGGAAGTACCGTCCAGTAGATCAACACCAAAATTGGTAGCATACTACAATAAACTATAATGAATATTTGTTTCAAATTTCGTTCATATGGTTCAAAAATTCCGCATTTTATGACGTTATAAAAACGAAAATAGCGGTACCGGAAGTACCGTCTGGCTGATCCTCGCCAAAATTGGTAGCGTATTGCAATAAATTAAAATAAATAATTATTCCAAATTTCATGGCTGTTGGTGAAAAATTGAGCATTTTATAGCTAAAATAAAAATAGAAATAGTAGTACCGGAAGTACCTTCTGGCCGATTCGGACTAAAATCAATAGGTCTGGTTCTTGGCTTGATACAAATGCTCATACAAAATTTCGTGATTATCGGACACAAATTGCGACTTGTACCGTGGGAACATGAAATTGACTTTTTATATATGTATATAAATGAATTTGAGTTACTGGCGCAAAAATTTTCCTGAAGTCCCGAAACCAAAAACGTACCCACCGCCAACCCTGGTGTTAATACCGCACCAAGCGTGATAAGTAAATTTTCTAAAGAAAACCTACTTAAAAACAATCTAATTTTCACCAACTAATACAGGGATTAAAGAGGAGGGCGGATGAGAGTTATGTCTCGCTTATAGCAAACTCGAAAGAAAAATGATCGAATCCTAAAAAAATTTTTATGCTTAGTTATTTCCTATAACTAAATGAACGGGCTTTATGTTTATATAATTTTTATTGAATCAATATTTACATGAGCGCCAATTATTGCCTTTCGAAGTTTGATCGTTTTTAAACATTTTTGGCATTAAACAATAACCGTCATAAATTTCACATACTATGTATAGTTATTAGATATTTAATCATGAACTTAAAATATGAGTATTCATTCATTTTAGTATACCTTCCATGTCAAATATATAATTATGGACTTTACAAAAGAGCATTCATTGATACCTACTGAACAGAATACTACCTTAGATCCAAAAAAAAACCCAACTATTTTTAAGACTATTAAATTCTGAGTTTAATCGTTATATTTTCCTTAATTGTAGATAAATTATTTTCTTATGATAAAATTCTTTTGATAGTTAATTTTAAAATTATACCTATAGTCTATTTAGACAAGTTGACACACTCTGATAAGAAAGTGTCACAGAAGTCATTTTTAACATTTTATCCCACTAAGTAAGCACCAGTGGCGTTTGCGATTCAATTCCCTTAACATGGCCTACACTCTGAAGAACTAACGACACTTGCGCTTACTTAGTGGGATAATTTGTTCCAACTACAAAATGATGACGATTTCGTTACATTGGCTTTATGGGAGTACGCCAACTTGTTTAAATAGTCTATATAACTTTATTTAATTCATTTACTTTATGAAATACTTCGGAATTTATTTTGACTTTTTTTCGAGTTCAAAAAACGAGATTTCATCTGTTCATCATTATTACTGATGTTTGATTATATGATAAAATTTAGGTCTGTACAAATTGACCACTTCGATTGGCCGATAGGTGAAAAATTGTACTTGAATATCGGTTATTCGTCCACCTCCTTTAGATCGAAAAAATTCTGACATGTTCACTAATACGTGTATTTCACTGAATTTTAGTAGTTCAATCAAAAGGGATTTAGATAATTGGATTCTGCCTCGTGAGTCTACAATTATTCAACAATTAGAACCTTGACTCTGGAAACACAGAGCATCTGGTAAAGACGATGTTGAAATTAAATCGATAAAATTATGAAAAGCTTATTTTTAAAATTAATGTATTTTTTAACAGCTAGGTATACGAAAAAATTAAGCTGTAAAAACTGTAAAATGTAATGTTGCAGAAAATGAATGTACAGGTTAATTTCTTCTTTTTTTCCCATCCTTACTTCTTTTTCAACTGTTTGAAGTTACGTTTTTTACTAGGCGACCACTGCCTTTTCCATCTAGATTTCATCCTCAATGAATTATTTGTGTGACCGTTTCGCGTTCAGTGACCGTTTAAAATTTCGTTAGGTTTTCCTATTTTCCTAACAAATACATCTTACAGTCAACGTTTCTTCGCTTCAACTTTCTTTCTGAGTACAGCTGACACTATAATTTTATAAGTTTCAAGAACATCGAATACCGTAGCCTAATTCTTATCTCCATTAGAAAAAATATCCTTGCATAATCATTTTTTCAGATGTATAACACAGAAACTACTGGCTTATTCTTTTAGATCGCTGTTTTATTATTTCGAAAATGAAACAATTGGAGTTTTTTAAATCTTGCGACAGAATGTAAGGTAGGTACAACAAGCTTTCAGATTTTGACTGAACGCTCGGAAAATTCACTCATAGGTTCTCGAAACGTGTTCAAAAGATGGATGTATGGCGAGTTCATCTGAAGAAAACATGTAAATAAAATTCAAGATCAGCTAACCTCTATTAAAAAAGCAGGGACAAATTTGTTTAGAAGTAAAGTAGTAGACGAATTTTTCAGAATATAAAGAAGAGCTAAACATCGATCATTTGGTACTGAACATTCTGGTAAACATACAAATCCGTGTCAACAATAAGTACCTGAGGCCCTAAACTGGGCATGAGTTTCACTAAATTTCACTGGATTTACAACAATTTATATAGCTTGAAATTCACAGAACCAAGAGACTAAAAACAGACAAAAAATACCTACTGCACATGTTCAGAAAACGCGTGAGTAGATAGGGAAATGTATGTTCTGGCACAGCTTTCAAAGTTGAACTTTGGAGGTCAACAACCTTGAAAGTTGAGCTTTTGATTATGTGAATAAGACGTGTGATATATCAATATGTAGGTTTTCGGGTATGAGGATTTCGAATTTGATATTAAAAATCGAATCCGAATGGGCGTAAGGGCGTTAGGCTCAGGGGGTAGGGGGATAATAGTATAATGGGATAGGGGATAGTGGGATAGGGGTGTGATATATCGACATGTAGGTTTTTGTGTATGGAGATTTCCAATTTGACATTTAAATTTGAGTAGGAGAGAAAAAAAAATTTTTTTTCCTGTGAAAAAATAAATAAATAAAATTTGGAGATGGGTTTTTCTTTTTCCTTTGGACACTCTACATCCTTTTTTGTGTAGATTTAGATTATGAAACCCATTAACACAATATTTGCTGTTAGAATTCATTGTACTGATTAGTTGTAGCATAGTTTCTCTTTTTCCTTTTAACAATTCATACAGCCTTTTAACATAGCATCAAAAATATTATACGCTATATAACTTCATAGTTCAGTTCAGTTTTTCCAATTCTTGAAGTTTCGTTTCAATCGATATCTATTTTATTCTAAGTAAGTATAAGTAATTTTTTTTTCTTCTACTTTTTATATTGATGACTCAAACAGAGTGAGTTATTAAATGTTTTTTGTTTTTACAAATTCGTAGATTCCACTCAACTTTGAAATATTTCGTGTTTGATCACCCTCATCAAAAATTCAACGTTTATAATTCAGCATAAAGTAAGTAATATTCATTTCGCTATTTAACAGGTTTTATATTAACGTGTGTATACAATAATTTAAGCCTATCAATTAAAAAATTTTAACCTGTTTGCCATTTCATAAAAAATTCTTATAAAATGACCTATATTGGACACATTTTAAAAAATTGCCTCTATCATCAACAATCTTCTCGTATGTTATTTATTTCAAATCTTAAAGGTTCGAAGGTATTATTATACAATTTTTTTCTCCTTTAGATGTCGAACCTACAATCCATATCAACCACTGCATCAACTTCATCAACAGCATCATCATCACCAGCCACAAATGCTCGCGTTACATGTCAGGTGTGCAACAGCCAACATTTAAAATTGTATTGGCAACAGCATTTGCTGTGAAAGGTACATAAAACTGCAGTTTGCGCTAGAAATTTGAAGGAAGATCGTGTATTTGAAAATGGTATTGTTCTTCACAGTGCTCATAATAATACAATCTACGATGTATTATACGCTGCTCCGAATGATTTTAAAGCTGTGAATCAGACCCTAGGTGAGGCGCACAAAACTTTCGATTCGTTTTTTTCTTATTTCAAAAATGGAATACAAGCTCGAGTAGAGGAGGCTCTTGTATTCCTCAATGCCGTTAAAATTGCTACGTCTCTTAGCTTGAATATCTGTAAGCAAGATGTGAATGGAGAAATGATGTATTTGGATACATCTTTACACACTTCAAGTGAGCCAGTTTTCATCACAACCAATTTAGATGAGTGGTTTACTAATTTGTTGGAAATAGTGAAGGTGAAATTTGAAAATATGCCCCATCATGGCTCCAATTGGTCTTTGAATATTATCAACGACTTTGAGATGCATTTTAGCCAATATTCACCCATACGTGGTTCATCGTATATTCCTCTGTCAAAGAAAATTGGGGTAAAAAAGGCGGTGATCAATGTTGAAAATGATTCCGATCATCGTTGTTTAGCATATTCCATTGTTGCCAAGAACCTATATGAAGAAAGGCCAAAAGTTAAAAATTTATAAAGCATCACAAAATACACAGCAGAGCAGATGTGGAGGTTCAATTTTAGCAACATCGAATTTCCAACTCCTTTCAAAAATATTTCTGTATTTGAGAGAAATAATAAGGCTTCTGTTAATGTGTATGGTATCGATAATCACAAAAATGATGATATTTACCCGATACGGATTTCGGAAACTTTCATTAAGAATTGTCATTTTGATTTGCTGTACATACAGAATGAAGAAATGAATGGTAGAGCAAATGGTCACTACTGCTGCATAACAGATTTGAGTCAGTTAATAAGAGCACAAAAGACAGCTCATACACAAGGGGTATTCATCTGTAGACGATGTTTGCAACATTATTCTACAGAAGAAAAACTTGCTGTTCATGAGAACTTTTGTGGTCAGCATAAACCTCTCAGATCTGTCTTGCCAAAGGAGGATAAAGCAGTTCAAAAGTTTCAAAAGTACCAATTTCAACAGCGAATTCCATATGTCATATATGCGGATTTTAAGTGTGCTCTCACTCCATTCTCATCAGCAGCTTGTAATCCAACTTCTGACAAATCATTATGGACAAAACTCACATCCATGCTCCTACTTCATATTATTACTATGTAGTATGCAATAATGAATCAGACACCAAAGTATATGAGCCAGTTCTGTATCGTGGACCAAATGCTATAGAAGATTTTTGGCGACGAATTCGACATGAGGTAGAGCAGATTGCAATAATATATCAACAAAACATTCCAATGAACATGGAAGATGGTACCTTCGAACGTCTATATGAGGATATGTTTTGTCATATTTGTGGGGCTCGATACCCCAACAATCTGATGAATTATGATGGAGGTCCAATAATGGCTTCTCTGGAAAATATTCAAAACAATTTGGTCTAGGACCATGATCATTTGACCGGAAAATTGAGGGGGTGGGCATGTTTGACTTGTAACTTTCAATACCAGTTGCCCAACTTTGTCCCCATCATTTTTCATAATGAATCGCATTATGATTTTAAATTATTAATCCGCAAACTGTATGTACCACCCGAGTCAGATCAGGATGATAATGTTCCTTCAACTTCGAGGAACATGTCAAGTAAGAATAATTCTGAAAGAGGTAAAAGACAGAAAACATCGGGATCTGATTTTATATTAAGTACCGTTGAAGTTAGCGATAGTGAGTATGACATGGAGGAAGATGAGGAATACACAAATGGAGGAGGTGAAAGTGCGACTGAGCTGTTTGAGGGAGAAGAACCAGGTGAAGAAGAAGTTGTAGGTTGAAAGAGAAGTTTGAATGAAAAAAAGAAAAAGAGGACTCGTGCAAGGAAAATTGGTGATATTAACGTTATCACCAAAAATACGGAAAATTTCATTTCCTTTGATTTGCAGGTAACTAATAAATTAAGTGCTCGGTTTATCGATTCGTTCATATTTATGTCCTCCGCATTGTGTACTCTAGTATCTAATTTAAATTCACAACAATTGATTCATACTCGTAAATTTTTCCATCAAGATGATTGTTTCAAGCTCGTTAAACGCAAGGGTGTATTTCCCTATGAATACATCTCTAGCGTTGAAAAATATGATGAGCAACATTTACCTCCACAAGAAGCTATTTACAGCAGCTTGACAGATGAGATGGTTTCAGAGGAAGATTATGATCATGCGAGGCGAGTATTTGAGTTTTTCCAGTGTCAGAATCTAGGAGAGTATAGCGATATTTACCTCAAAACTGATGTTTTATTACTGGCAGATGTTTTTGAAAACTTTCGAAACTTATGCCTCGACATTTACAAACTTGATGCAGCTTGGCACTATTCAGCTCCTGGACTTGCTTGGAATGCGATGTTGAAAGTGACCAGGGCTGAACTTGAACTACTGACTGACTACACAATATACCTATTTTACAAGTCTTACTGTGCAGCAAGTGAATGTTACATTGAGGCAAATAATGATAAATTACCAATCTTTGACCCAACTAAGGAACAAAACCACATATTTTACATAGATGCTCACAACTTATACGGGATGGGAATGAATTCCTACCTACCATTATGCAACTTTAACTGGCTAACTGAGGACAAAATTAACGAACTTGACATACCTAACATCGAGGAGGAAGGACCTACAGGCTATGTTCTAGAGGTTGATCTCGAATACCCGAGTGAAATTCACGATGCACATAATGATTATCCTTATTGTCCACAACAACTTAAAACTTCCCTGAAACCTGATACACCTACTAAACTAGTGGCAACTCTACATAATAAATATAACTATATGTATAGTCCACTATCGATACTTACAATCGGCTCTACCTGATGGACTGAAGCTGAAAAAAATCCATCGAGGTGTTCGATTCTATCATGAGCCGTGGATGTGACCCTACATTCAACTCAACACTGAATGACGGAAGGTGGCGACTAACAAATTTGTTAAAGATTTCCACAAGTTAATGAACAATAGTTGCATTGGTAAGTTTTTAGAATCAATTCGAAAACGTCGTACCTTCCACCTAACTACTAATGAGAAACAGGTGAAGAAACTGATCTGCAAACCAAACTTTAAAAGTCGTCTCATCTTGAACGAGTGTAGCAACCTTGTTTTAGTTGAAATGGGGTCTACAAGTTTGTACTTTAACAAATTTGTTCAAGCTGGGGGTGCTATTTTAGATATTTCCAAAATAGTAATGTACGACTTCCACTACCAAACACTAAAACACACTATATTTCCCAACACACCTGTAACTTTAGCCTACACTGATACTGACAGTTTTGTCTATAACATTCAAACTTCCTCATTAACTGATCCACTATTACAGCACAAGTCCTACTTTGATTTTTCAGACTATCCTTACGACCATCCTCTTTACGATCTTACTAACAACAAAGTTTTAGCCAAGATGAAGGATGAGGCTAAAGGGAAACCCATTAGTCGCATCGTTGCTCTCAAGGAAAAACTATATTCAATAGTCATAGATGGTAAAGAACTGAAAAAGGCTAAAGGCGTTAAAAAACACATAATTAAAAAATACTTAACAACAAACGATTACTTTAACAGTCTAATGAACAAAAAACCTACATATCACGACATGAGCGGCATCCTCAGCTTTAATCAGGAGATATTCACACTTCAGCAGCGAAAGAAGACTTTCACCATGGATGATGATAAAAGATTCATTCTCCCCAATGGTATTCACACATTGGCATGGGGCCATTATAGCATTGGGGAAGAAGATGATCTTATTCGGACATGCAATTTGATCATACATCAGGAAGAAGAAGATTTCAATAGTAAGTTGGAGGTATGATGGTGGACATTAACGATTACAAGTAACAACAATAAACTTATCACTTACATTTACAGTTAATAAAATTAACTCAGTTTTGAGGTAGGGAGAGGGATTTCTCTTTAGATAGAGGGTTGTGCTTAAAAGAAGTGTTGATTTGTCTCAATCTATAGTTCTCTATGTAAGAGTGTAGTCATTTGTGAGAATATATGTATGTATGTATATGTTTGCTAAAAATAATTTAAAAAGGTGTGATAACCAAACTTGCTTTAAATTAATATCGATAATGTCTTCTTCATCTATAATGTCTGATTTTTACCATTTGAATAACAACGAAATATGTCTGGAAGTGGGTATGTGCTCGTTGGAAAACAATGGAGACTATCCAATCAAAATTATTTTGGCATATACTTCATTTGAAATTACAGAAAAAATAAATTTTAATGGCGAAGATTTTTCAAAATTAAAGTACATTATTAATAAGTTTATTACGAGTGCCGAAATAATGGAGGAGAATGAAATTGATTTCGAAGTTGGTAAATATGCTGTCACCACGTTCAAATTAACAAATATTATACGTTTCTCGGATCGTCAACTCTATATGATTTCTAAGCCACTTTTAGATATTCATCTTGAACATTGGCAAAAATTAATGTGTAATTATAAGACAGCGATTCAATATAAAGTCTTATTTCTCGAAAAATATCGCGAATATGCTCGTATCGTACACGATAGAATTGTCAACTATTATTTTATTCGATTACAACATACGGACAAAAATTTATGTTTTACAATCGAATATTTGAAAAGTAATCTCATTAATCTCGAAACTTGTGTATTGCCTCGTAGCAATTTAAGTTGCGATTATTTAAATTTAGATTATACCGTGTGTTTTTTAATTGATTCTGAAATTTGTCTTAGAACCGCATATTCAATTTATGAACATATCTGTACAAAACTTGTCAAGTTATTCGTATCTAGGGTTGAAAATGAAATCGATTGTAAATGATATGGAAGTGTAAATTGTTTTCATATTAATAATTATCTGCGTATGATTTTGTAAAAATTTGTATATTTTCTTTGTTAATTATTTATTATAGTCGATTGAATATTTTTTATTATGTATAAATGTATATAAATCAGTATGTCTTGTATATCTGTACAGTTTGAATGTATATTATATAAATTTATGAAAAAAATTAAAATTCTTACATTCTTTTCACAAGGTTAGTAAGAGGAGAATACTGAATAACTCTATCGTGAATGATTAGACAATGACAAACAGTATTTGCTGAAACAGCTGTACTTGTCTCAATTTCCAAGCAGATATCTACAGATCCAGTTTTGATGGTATCATTTTGAAAATTACAGTCTAATACAACCAAAAGATTTGAACTTAGAAATTCATTTCTATCTAAAATGGGGCGATAATTCTTTCGATGATAGTAGGAATTTTGAAAATTATAATACATTTGATATAAAATGAAACATCTTTCTTATCTATATCCAAATTCAAGTTTGCATAGGGATAATACTCGCTATTTAAAAATAATTTAACGTCTTTCAGCTGGATATTATCAAATTTGTCCATTCTCTTCATTAATTGATTCTTTCTATCAGTACATATCTAGGTTTCTCCAGTTGGGTAGATGTCATAATAGACCAATTATTCCTTGTTGTTGTACTTAGAGCTGGATTCTCTATCATTTCCCAACTGCGGAAAGGAATAAAGATTGGCTCTCCTTTCTCAACCAGAGTAAGTAAAACAACTCGGGCTGCATCGCTACAGGTAATGTATGGAATGAGCCAATTGATGCTATGAATTTGAATAGATGGTGTATCATTATCTACAGTTGAGTATAATACATTAGTATCATTACTGGATCTCTGTAAAATGAGCTCTTGTTTCATCAAAATTATAATTTTATCGTAATCTTCGAAAAATCCCAACCAGTTTCTCAATGGCACACAAACACTAAATTCACCGTTATTATCTAAAAGTTGATCTGTATTCAAGTTTGCAAAACAAGAATTTGCTGAACATTCAAATTCTTCTCTGGTAAACGAGGCTAATCCTTTAAGTAGAGTAGCTGATCCGAAGTTTCTGGTTTTATCCACTTCAATACTATTCAAATTGTAACAAATATGGTCAAATAGGAAAGCGATACCATTTTGAATAAATTGTGTTGTAGATGCGTTTGTTTTATTCAATTTTCCTCGAATTTGTAGGAAACTCCGGCTAGGCAATGTGTAAACATCATTTTGTTGAATAGGAATACGAATTTCATCGTTGAAAGCATATCCAGTTGAAGCTAAAGGTTGATGGGCTTGATACACAAATTTTGAGATTAAATTTTCAAAATTTACATTAGAGCTAACATTTAGAATTTGAGCAGCATTCATGATGAAACTTTGACTATTTTTAACAAACTTTGTAACCTAAGGAATTAAGAATCAAGCAACTCTTACGTGTTAACTTCTTTCTTACTCAATGACAAGTGTAAGCTTTTCCAATCTTGGAGGAGTATTTATGTCGAGGCTTATGCTGAGAATGATGGAAAGCAGTTAGGAGCTTATTACCACCAATAGAACATCCACTATTATTATAAACAAGACCCATAGTGATGATAGGATGATGATGATGATGATAATTAGCGTATCTTTCTTAAATTTAATTGAACTGTGACTTGTTCACCTTGGAAATTGACTAATTTTCCACTTTGATCGACTAAATGCAAGGTAATATTACTTATACTTTTGGTATTAACTGGCAAATAAAGCATATTAGGACATTTACTTATTTTATATCCGGGAGACACGTCACAAGGACAAAATGAGTATAATGTGTGAGATGGTTGGCCATTGATGTAGGATCCATTAATGATGTTGCACTCGACATTGACAATATCTATCAATGTAATTTTAACCAAAATATTTGATGTGAACATTGCTCCTTCATCGACATGAATTTTATCAAATCCAAGTATGTTTCCAACATGTCCGCTTAATTCAAAACTGATTAGGAATGATGCTATAATTTCCACTTTTTGAGTATTCACGTTAGGTTTTATGGAAAATTTCCTTTAAGGTATACTTCATGATCTTTAAATGTTAGATCATATAGTAATTTTTCAATAGCTTCTGTTTCATATGATCCCTCAGGTATTCTTATAGTTTGTCCAACGTGGACATAATCTTTTCTAATCAAAAAGTAGTGAAATAAGTCATTTTGATCCTGTATTACATTTGGAATAGAATTGAAGGTACTTAGACTGTATAGCCCAAGGGCATACGTGCTGTCACTATCCAATTCCAAAGGAGGAAAATAATCTCGAGACAATTCGCTACTATAAGCAGTAAGTGTGAATAAACGGTCCATTGTAGGTCTTTACTTGAGAAAATGACCAATATGAATGATAATTATATAGATAGTGTGGCAACCGGTGGTCTTTGACGAACGAGTGTGTACTACACACTCGTCGACCAACTAGCGGGCCAGTGGGGTAAAACCCACAAACTCTGTTTTTGCGCTCATGGCTGTACATTTTGTCTGTGCAGCTAAACTTGTTTACATACTACTTCATATACACACAAACAACCTGTATTGGTGTTTGTGTGGTGTTGTGTACTTACTTATACACACACCCACAAGTGGTGACCTCCGACGTAAGTATTTTATTTTTGTTGTTGACGTTTCACCGTCAACAGGGGAAGGAACTGTCACCTCCTACCCCACCGCTTCCAACTAGCTTGGAAACAACCAATTAGCTTTCATCAGCTGATTTTTCAAAACCACGCCCCTTCTTCAAACATTGGCATACCCGCCAACAATCAAAGAAGTAACTCAGTCAGCTCCCGTCAGCCGACAGAGAAGGTTCTCCTTCTCCTCCCCCTTCCTTGTTGCTTGTTGGTACTTAAGTACCGACCAACGTCCACAAAAATCAGTCGGCACTCGACAGCCGACGGAGAAGGTTCTCTTTCTCCTCCCCCTTCCTTGTTGCTTTTTGGTACTTAAGTACCAACCAACGTCCACAAAAATCAGTCGGCACTCGACAGCCGACGGAGAAGGTTCTCCTTCTCCTTCCCTTTCCATTTTCCTATTTTTTCATTTTTCCCTCTCCTCTTCCCAGGCTTGACAACCAGCCATCCCATAGAGATTCAAACAGTCGGCAATCAGCTGCCAATGAGGAAAGTGAAAATTTAGCCTCTCCTTCCAATTACCACCATGGCCCCTAAAACTAACCCCGTTGTCCCTCGACAACCTCATTCTCCCACTGACGCCTGCGAAGGCCACAGTCAGCAATCCTTCCAGGAGGATAGAGAACCAGCCCAACCCCACGTCTGCCATCCACTCAACGCCGCATGTCAGCATGCGTTCGTCGACTGTACCGACGAACTTGGCAATCCCGCAGTCCTCTACGCTTGTAAATTTAGGCCCATTCCTCGACAATTACCTCCCGGGTGAGGAACTTTCGGTCAACCAGCACCAGCCAGTTGACAGTTCCACGCTGAGGCTGTCCCCCATCCTCAATCGGCAATCGCACCGGCAGGAAGCAAATTCCGCCGCGACTTTCGTCTTGCCCTCCTTACAAGCCCACCCACCACGGTTATTAACAGGCCTTCCCCCGTTCAACGCCGAGAATGTGCGTCTCTGGCTGCAGCAGATCAAGAATCTCGCTCGCGCCAGTGGCAATACCGCAAGTCTCAGCTCTACCTGGCGATCTCCGGCCACTTGCCGACCCAGGTAGCCAATGCCGTGTCAGAACTCCTTTACAGTTCCGACGACTCGCTGCACACTTGGTCGAACCTCCAAAACCAGATCCAACAGGAGTTTTCCCCTTCCTCCTACACCCGGATTAGAACACTGTTGGAAAACACCCATCGTCAACCTTCCAAGAGGCCCTTGGCGTACCATCGCCGCCTCGTCACCCTAAACGAAGGAAGAGTAAATGACGATGTCCTCCGTAACCTTCTTTTCCAATCCCTCCCGGTCAATATCCGTCAAACATTGGCCATGACAAAGCCCGCAACCTCTCGACAGGCAGCGCTCGAAGCTGACGAGGCAATAGCTCTCGAGCAAACCTTTCCGTCGACATCCCCTGCGACCAGCACCATCTCCGCTATCGCAACTCCCGCGGCACCTCCGTCGACAGCACCAATGGCTAATTCCTCGGAACTAGCTACCATTACCCAGCTGCTTCAACAGCTCTTGGCTGGAAAACAGGTGAGTTCTGTCGACCCCCCAAAAAACCCCGCCCCGTTCCCTGAACATAGGCGTTCGCGTTCACGCGATGCCAGGTCCAGAGACAGATTGCGCTCTCGTGACTCTAGCTCCGGTTGTTCGAAACCACGGATGACGCTACGAGTCATCGATGGTAAGAGACCGGTAAATACCCGCTCTCCCTCCCGTTCCCGTGACGACTATTGTTGGTATCACCAACAATTCGGGAGGAAATCGCGCAACTGCTCTGACCCCCCATGTTCATGGTGGGACAAACCCCAAAATCGCGACCACCGCGATTCCAAATCCCCTACCCGTTCGGGAAACGAGTAAACGAGTCAGTCAAGACGGCACTCCCACTCGTTTTCAATTCAGTCCGTCTATTTGTGGAAGATCTGCTTAGCGAGCATCACTTCCTGGTCGACACTGGCGTGGAGATATCGGCTATACCTCCAACCGCTGAAGACCGGAAATGCAACGCTAAGCTCCAAATCTACGCTGCGAACCAAACTCCAATTAGTACTTACGGAGTTAAGCTGGTGCAGGTAGATTTTGGCCTTTGTCGCGAATTCAAGTGGGCCTTTATCATTGCCAATATCGTTGATCCCATCATCGGAGCAGACTTCCTCAGTAACTACCAACTGCTTCCTGATGTCAGCGAAGGGCACCTCCTTGATAAGACCACTGGACTAACCGTAGTAGGTAAACCTCGCCCCATCGACTATCCCCCAGAAATTTGCCTAACCATCGCCCACTCAAATAGTCGATTCTAAAGAATCCTCCATAAATTTCCTGGCGTAACCAGTAAAGAGGGCTTACGCCCGAGGATTTTCCCTACCGAAGTCACCCACGATATCAAAACTGTAGGTTGACCAGTGTTTTGCCGTGCCCATCGTCTACATCCTGAAAAGTTAAAGGCACCCACCTTTCCTTCCAAACCATCCTCGAATGTGGTGACTGCCAACCCTCCAAAAGTGCCTGGTCATCCTCCTTGCATATGCACATGAAGCCCGACAAAACATGGCGCATGCTTGGTGAGACTACAGAGCACTCAACGTACGAACTATCCCCGACAAATACCCTGTCCCAAATATTATGGATTTCCACGCCAGACTAGCTGGTGCCAAACTATTCACAAAATTAGATCTCGTGCGGGCGTTTAACCAAGTCCCGATGACCGAAGAACACATCCCCAAAACATCCGTAATAACCCCCTTTGGTCTCTACGAATTTCCCTATATGCCCTTCAGACTTTGAAACGCCACCCAAACCTTCCAATGGTACATTGATGGATTGTTGCAAGACATCGACTACGCTTACGTGTATATTGATGACATCCTCATTACCGCCTCCAACTCCGATGAGCTCGAAGGGAGTATTTACAACGCTGGTTTCACTGTCAATGGTAACAAGTCCGAACATGAACGTGAAGAGCTCACCTTCCTTAGCCATTGAGTCAACAGCGCAGGTATCAAACCCACTCCCCAACGTGTCCAAGCTGTAATTGATTTCCCACTTCCCAAAACCGTTCATGACCTTAGGCGGGAATGGTGAATTTTTACCGGCGTACAATTAAACATTGCGCTAACATTCAGGGTAAACTCTTTGCGCTTATCCACTCTAATAAAAAACGCGATAAAACCCCGATAATTTGGACTGACACTGCCAAAACCACCTTCCACAACCTCAAGCAGGTGTTAACAAATGCTGCTCTTTTGGCGCATCCCGACAAGTCTAAACAACTCGTCTTGGCAACTGATGCGTCTAACCACGCAATAGGGGCTACCCTCTATCAACATGGTGCCGGATTGCTAGAGCCTTTGGAATTTTTCTCGCGCAAATTATCTGACACCGAACACCGATATCCAACATACAACCGCGAATTACTCGCTGTTTTTATAGCAGTGAAGCACTTCTGTAACCTGGTCAAAGGGTGTGTTTTCTCAGGCGTGCGAGAAAGCTTCACCACGCCAGCAAAATCAACTTGAGTATATCTCGCAGTTCACGATGGATATTTGCTACATCAAAGGAGAGAACAACATAGCCGCTGATTGTTTGTCGCGTTGATCAATCTCCGCCATTACCTCTCCCTGTGTTGTGCCCTACAATGAAATGGCCCTTTGCCAACAACACAACCCACAACTTGCCCAATACCTTGCAGACCCCAACTCGCCCTCATCCTCGAATCATTTAGAGTACCAGGACACACGTTACTCTTAACATGCGACACATCCATGGGAAAAAATGACCCTTTGTACCCGCCAAATATCGGAGAACCATCTTTGATTCGATTCACGGGCTCTCGCACCCGAGCTGTTGGACAACTGCCCGTCTGATCGCTAATCGATTCATTTGGCCTGGCCTACGATCTGACTGCCTACATTGGTCGAAGGAGTGCACCACATGCCAACAAGCTAAAATCGGTAGACACACCAAAGCCCCTTTCCAAGCTTTCCGCCCTGCCAATCGCTTAAAGCATGTGCACATCGATATTGTGGGTCTGTTGCCAATGGTTAGCGGTCCTCGTCATTGTCTGACAATGATTGACCACGCCACACAATGGCCTCACACCATCATGACAATGGATATTTCTGCGGATTGAGTGGCAACACTCTTCGTCCAATACTGGGTGTCCTCCTTCGGCATCCCCGAAACCATAACAACTGACAAGGGATGCCAGTTCAAAAGCGCTTTATTCAACTCGGTTGCGCACCAGTTGGGAATACACAAAATCTCAAATACGGCATATCACCCCCAATGGAATGGCAAAATAGAGAGCTGGCATCGAACTCTCAAAGCCACCATCATGGCCCGCGAGAACTCCAAAGACTCGCGTGGAGAATGGGCAGCAGATTTGCCTCTCATTCTTCTCGGCCTATGCTCAACCGTCATCTCCAACCTTAACGTATCCCCCACCCAACTCCTTTATGGTGAAGAGATCCGTCTCCCGGCTGACTTCTTCGAAGGTAGCCCACCAAGTGTCGTCACTCCCATCGACGGCACCAACCTTCCACAACGCATTTGTGAAAGTGCAAATGTGTTCACCCAAATCACCCGCAACCACGGCGACTCTCCCTCATACGTTCCAGCTGATCTGAAATCAGCCCAAAACATATGGCTATGCGTTGATACACCTCATAAGGCACTCGACCCACCGTACTCCGGCCCATAAAAGTCCTCAACCGTACAGATAAATGGTTCGAGATTGACATACAAGTACGACACACACGCGTATCAATCGATCGCCTGAAGTCGGCCTATGTCTACATAGATATAGAAGCCGACTCAGATGACTCAACTTCCATCGATGATCCTTTGGGACTGACAGTTGACTTGTCATCTGATGTCGTTTTACCTAAAAACAACGACTCACCCCTGAATGCATCACCCCAACCTTCGACGTCATCTCCACACACAGATGACACGCTCGATTCTTCCCCTGATTGTAATTACACACAATCAAAATAAAGAATCGCATCCCGAAGTGTTATCGAAGGAAAATACACAATCGCACCCCATCAACCAGTCTCCCAACTCAATGACGAACTGATTGCGATTTCCCTTCCCCTCCCGCACTCATCCAAGTTGGCTCACGCAACTGACGACAAGTCAAGCGTTGTAGATGACGACGTATTACAAAAATTGTTTCGTGGCACCACCCAGTCACATAAATACGACGCCTCTTCTTCCTCAGAAGACAAACTGGCCTGGCCTACAAAACAAACTCGTAATATTAATGTCCAACAACAGCTGACGCAACCACACCTTCGTTAGTGTTTACAAGACGAAAATAAACGGCGGTTACAGTCAAGAAAACGAGTAAAATTTGTGTTTTAGAAACTCACTCTTCTTTTGACGCGTCCAGCAGTTATATACTCTTCATTAAATGCTGTTCATCAGGCACTTTTAACTATATTTCACATAGCGTAATAGACTGGTGAAATGTCCCAAGAGCGTCTTTCTCCCAGCATTCTCGATATTTCGGAATATGAAGAAACAGCCCTTTTGAGGGCTACACCAACCGAGGGTGGTAACAGCAATGCCCCATTGTCTCATTGTGTAGACAACCATCGCTCCCCCCTCCCTCCTTCTCTCCCACAATGTCACTTGCTGACATAATCCCATCTCCCTCCTCCACGGCTACTGCCACCTCTCCACCAGTGAAGCATACATCGCCTGTATCCTCTACATCTGATCAAGTATCAGCATCATCCGTGACACCTACCTCTGTTGGACCTGCACAAGAGGGTGCAAGCCGTACTCCTTCGCAAATACTGCAACGGCAATTGACACTGAGGCAGAGGGTGGAGTCTGCTGCCAGGGGTCAAGGTGCGCCCCTTTGACAGTACTGGCCTGCTCCTGGAGTGGCGGCTCGGGGCTCTGAGTTTGTACAGCACGGCCTTGTCCGTAGCTCTCATTCTCGGGTTTTCGTGCCACTGCCCAGGAAGACTGCGTACTTGTTGGAGATGCTGCCTCACGCTTGGGCCGCTGTACAATAAGGCAATGCGCGGATTGACACCCACACATTTGCCAAAGTTGTACAGCGTGTTAAATCTAAGGGACCTTTGCCCAGTCCTCAACCATCTTCCTCGGCGGGCCTCCCCTCTGTTGAATTCCCACCGCTCAAGACGGTTAAACAGATTGAACCGCTTCCTCTTCAGAAGTGCCGAGTGAAAGCGATCAGCAGTTTCAAACATCCGTCTGCAGCAACAAAGCAGTCCCTCCAACCATCAACTTCCAAAGTCACGGAGGTGCCAGTAGCCACACAAAAGGCATGGTTGGTCCCGAAAGGCAAGTTGCCTCTACTTCACTCTTCAGTCAAACCGACTTCCCAGGAAGAGACGACGATGGACGTTGACCTTACTCTGTCCCCAACCATCCATCTCTCCCAACCCCCACATCGGTCCCTCAATGCGTACTCTAAAAAGTACGTGAAGAGGTTAAACCGACAGAAAGTGCTACTGTCGATAACTCGTCCGTTATCGACTTAACGGCAACACCTTCGCCGGAAAATGTCCCCGAGCCTCAGCCATCCACCTCTCGTGCTAAGAGTCCCCCCACTGATGGCCCCCATTTAAACCGTAAGGCAGGTAGCCGCTCCCGGCGTGAAGCTCGCACTCACGGCCTCTCCTATATGGAGCTTAAACGGGTCAAAAGACAAGGCAAACCCCAAACCCAAACTCCCACTCCATCTCAGGCTTCCACACAGGAGCCTGCTCCGTCTGTGGTACAGCCCTCTGTACTGCAACCGGTGGTTCCTTCTGTGTCGCAGAATCAAACACTGCAGCCGTGGGAGCAATTTACTGCCGCCATGCTCGCAGCACATAACGCCCTGTTGCTTGCCCTAGCAACAACACCGATGACACTTCCCCAAGTTGTGATGCCTCCCCCCAGAATTCCCATTCCCCCGCATCTACAACTCTCGGCACCGGTATACCCTCAGGCCCTGGTTATGCCGCCTCTAAAGGCGCCGCCTATAACATACCCACCACCCCTCATGAGCATTCCCACGTATCAACCCCAGACTCCGCTCATGAGACCACGAACTCGAGTGTGTCCCACTCACCAGCCTCAAGCTCCCCGCACACACCCTTCCTGTCCTACTCTCCCTGAAAACTTTGGTAAGCTCAAACCGAAGCTACCTGGCGATCCTACTAAGTAAACGACATCCGTGAGCGTAGTAGTGAACGCCGCGCCACACTTGACTGGCGTCACAGGTCACCGTAAGTTTCCCCGGAAACTTACTAGGAGGAGAGTGGTGTGGCAACGGGTGGTCGTTGACAAACGAGTGTGTACTATACACTCGTCAACCACCTAGCGGGCCAGTGGGGTAAAACCCATAAACTCAGTTTTTGCGCTCACAGCTGTACATTTTGTCTGTGCAGCTAAACTTGTTTACTGGGCTTGGCCCGCACATACTACTCTCTATACACGCAACCGACCTGTATTGGTGTTTGTGTGGTGTTGTGTACTTACTTATACACACACCCACAGATAGTATAACATTTTTATTCAACTACTTTTCTATCATATACACAAAATTGTTTAAAAAGAAAGCATAGCGATAAATGACCGCAAATTATCATATTATAATCTTGTTCTTGCTCCCAATTGTAATAAATATCGTAATCTTCAAAAAACTTTACAAATTCTTTAGGAGGTGGTAAATTACAAAAACTATCGTAATAATTTGCAATGTTATCATGCTTAAAATAACATGTCCAATGAGTTCCAGGACCAGCTTTTTCATCCAAATTTATTACTCCACATTTGTAGCTTTTGAGTGGGCTTTTACGTTTCAATATTTCATCTTGTGAAAATACTCCATGAAATAAGGGGAATATACGTGTTCTTGATACAATATTAACAATATCATAATCAGTGAGGGCCTTATGCCAAGGTAATATTTTCACAAACTCTTTTAGTTTTTTGGAAAATGTGAAGAGGAAGGAGCTAAGAAAAGGTCATATCCTTTACGATATGGAGTTAGAAATAGTCCGTTACCAATTTTATGACTAGTTGAAGGATCTGTGGAATTATTATTCATACTTTTTCTTAAATTAACAATATCTCGTATAGCATTTATAATAGCACTAGTTCCTCCAGCTATTGCTCCAACTTTTGATATTCCAGCCAAAATTGGTATAAGAGGTAAGACTCCGCCAACTTTGGGTATTGGAATGATTCTACTACCATTTTCTTTTTCTTCAAAGCTTTTTCAACGCCTTTACGTGAACCAATAGCTTTCAAAGCAGTTTGCACTGCCTTTTGTAAAGTTGAATTATCATTATTAATATTCTTGGCTTTGGTACCTCTTAAAGAGTTTCAAGCTTTACTTACAAGTGAACCGAAAGATACATTTCCACCAATTTACTTCAATTTTTTCTTCATTTTGAGATTGCAGCAACCAATGTTTATATCTCTCATTGTCTTCTTCTTCTTCTTCATTTGACAGCCCAGTCCTAATTTTTGTTTAACTTTCATCGCATTTGTTGTTGCATAAGCAAATACTTTTTCAGGAATTGATGAGTCTGATGCCTTTACTCACTCCCAAGCTTTATTCTCAAGCTTTCTATCAGCTAAATGTCAAGATGGCGTGTCTTTATGCTCGGAATAGAAAATATCGTGCTCTTTGGCAGCTTGATCTAAAGGATTTACACCAGGATCACCTGGTTTCAAACCTTTTTCCAAATTTGTAAATGGTCCCAAATACTGATAAGATGGAACATGCAACTCTGGCATAAATTTCAAATTTAAAAACTTGTTGAATAAACCACAACCACTAGTCTCATTAGAATAATCCATAAACGTTATTACTCTTTGACATCTACTTTATAAATGAATTGCAGCGTACTCGGTCATTTCAACTTATACTCTTAATTTCTTCTCTTCACACCGCCTATAAATACATTACATGTTTGCTTTTTCACCATCATTTCAATAGTTGACCTCTTAATCGTATACCCCAAGATGAAGACTATCAAGCAAACAGTTTCATTGCCCATTGATGAAATCAAATGTGAACTGAATAATTTACATGAAAATCAAAGACATGGAATTCTACTGCCAAATAGTATTCGAGCAATCATATGCGGACCTAGTAATTGTGGGAAAACAAATCTCTTGATGAACTTGTTGTACAATCCAAATGGATTATCATTTGAAAATATCTACTTATATTCAAAGTCCCGTTATCAACCAAAATACCAAGAATTGGAGAATGTGTTGCAATTAGTACCAGAAATTGAATATTTTCCATACGATGATAATGAGTCTGTCATTCCACTTAATGAGGCTAAACCAAATTCCATCTTCATTTTTGATGATGTAGCCTGCGAGAAACAACAACATATTCGAGCTTACTTTTGCATGGGTTGTCACAAAAATATGGATTCTTTTTACCTGGCTCAAACATATACTTGTATTCCAAAACATTTAGTACGTGATAATGCAAATTTACTGGTGCTATTTAAACAGGATTTCATTAATTTGAAACATATTTACTACGATCATGTGAATACTGATATGATTTCAATAAATTTTGTGAAATGTGTCAACATTGTTGGAATACTTCAAATTATAGCTGTATTGTCATTGATAAAACTAGCAATTTGAACAATGGTCGCTATCGTGTAGGCTTTGACGAATTTATAATTGCGAAATAATTTAATTTCCATTCAGTTGCAATCATGGCTTCGAACGAAATTGACGATAAAAAGCGTTTAATTGAATTAGTGAGTGTGTTGCGTCAAAAATTTGATAAATATCGTCATGGACAAGCTGATTATAGGATGCAAATGGAGAGAAAATATGAGCCCCTGGTGAATTTGCAAAAAGATGAGTTAAAACAACAGTAGCAATCAAAGTCAAAAATTTTAATTACATCGGATATAATTAGCAGCGAGGATACTATCTTTGGAGTTAAACGTCATGTTGATGGTGCATATTATCTGGGAGAATATCCAATTGTATTTTCCAATGATAAAATTACAGTTGCTGATCAAGAATATGAACAGACTAAAGGATTAATATCCTTGCTAACGAAGAAGAAGCCTCATGATTATACCAGGGAAGATGTTGAGTCTTACAAACAAATGTTGATTGATACTGGTGCACATTTGCGAAAAGCTGATGGTAAAATTAAATCAAATCCGGGAGCAAAATCAAAATTTATTAAAAAATTGTTTCAAAGTAAGGATATGGGTACTGAAGAAGAGGGAGAAAATCAAATAATTTCTCTAAATTCTCCACAATTTTAACCATTTTTCAATAATATCAATATTGAACAAGATCGATTAAATAAATTATTATCAACAAGACGAAACATATTTTCTCCAACCTCTAGTTCTTCAACTGAAAATCCTCCTTCTACTTTATTTAGTAAAGCTGGACCAATTCATAGTATTACAACGAATAAAGATACTGATAATTCAGAAAGTGGTCAAGGTATACAGGTGAAGCTTATAAAAGCAAAGGATAAAATTGAAAATTTATATACCTATTGGGATAACCCTAACGAGTTGGTTGATCGTTTATGTTTGCTAGATGCCTCCCAAAATGCTGGAAATAATAATGTGATTAATGAGATTATAAGCATCAAATCGGAATTACGAGAAGCTGGATATATTCATTAATCATGGATCCTGTTGTAGATAAGAAAGTATCAAGTTCAAATAAGATGGTGCTTCGAGAAATAGCTACTGAATTACATAATCCAGCTCGTAAAAATTATTCGAGAAGACCCACCATTGTTAAAAGATTCAAGGATCTATTTCAAGCTGATCTTGTTGAAATGCAGCCTTATGCTGATGAAAATGCTAATAATCGTTACATGTTGACTGTTATCGATGTTTTTTCCAAATATGCTTGGACAAGACCTCTGAAGAATAAAATGGCTACTACAGTTACAATTGCCATGAAAAATATACTGGATTCCAGAGATGGTGTCATTTTTAAACCTCCTTGTTATCTGCAAACTGATTTGGGAAAAGAATTTTACAATAACACTTTCAAAACTATGTTGGAAAAGTATAATATACAATTATACAGTACATATAGTAATAAGAAAGCTGCTGTTGTCAAACGTTTTAATCGAACTTTGAAAACAAAAATTTGGCGTGAATTTTCAGTGAATGGATCTTATAAATGGATTCATATTTTAGATGATTTAATTCATGAATATAATCATTCCACACATAGAACAATTATGATGAAACCTGCTGATGTAACTCTGAGTGATGAAGAATATTTGTTACACATTCATAAGAGCAATAAAAATAAGTGTCCTTGAGGACGTGTTAAATTTAAGGAAGGTGATTGTGTACAAATTAGCAAATTGAAAGGAGTTTTTAAAAAAGGTTATACTGCAAATTGGTCTACAGAATTATTCACCATTGATAAAATCCTTCCAACTACTCCTGTTACTTATCAGTTGCGGGATTTTTGTAATAATAAAATTGAAGGGGGTTTCTATAATCAAGAACTGCAAAAAGCTAAACATTGTGATATTTATTAAGTTGAAAAAATTGTTAAACATCGAGGAAACAAATGCCTGGTTAAATGGTGCGGCTTTCCATCTAGTGAAAATACATGGGAGAACAAGAAAGATCTCAAACTTTGAGTATTATACCCCACCTCCTCCTCCTCCTCCTCCTCCTCCTCTTTATTATTGATGTACCTACTATAAAGTATGATGTATGAATAAATTTTCATCATTACAATTTAGTGGTTTCTCAAGTTTGTGCGTTTAAAGATGACAAAGTACGTTGTAGATATCCAAGGCTTCAATTTGGATGACAATTCTTTCGTCATAAAGGAATTGTCAATTGTCGACCTTTACAGTGAACATGTATTACATTTTCTTGTTTCACCTCCATTCGATATCTCATGCCTAACAGAAGATGAACAGAAACAAGTTCACTGGTTGAAGAAATATCATCATAAAATTAGTTGGAAAGATGGACAATTGGAGTACCACAAAGTGTTTTCAGTTTTACGACAAGCTGTCAGAGATGCGGACATTTTGTATATTAAAGGCAGGAAACGCACCTTATTTTTGCAAAAAGTGACTGGAAAATTTGTCATTGACCTGGATAAATTGGATTGTCCTCAAGCTCAGTGCTTACCTTTACCACAAATTACCAAGTCCATTATTTGCTCGTATAAAAATCATTCGTTAGATAACAACGAGGGTGGAGTTTGTTCGTTAGTACAAGCTCTAAAATTTAAGTTTTGGCTTAAAAATTTATTTGAGCAAGGCATAGACGAAGTTGATTTTTGGTAATTTTTCAATTCTACTCGAGAAATATACTTTTTACTCTTATATTAATTTAATTCTTATTATTATTATTTGCGTTAAAATTCAAAATGGAGATTGATAAATTTAGACAAATGCGTGATAGAACCTCAAATGGTAATAAAGATGAGGAAGAAAATGTTCATATTTATTCAAAGATTCACAAGCTTGAGCTCAACTTTGAAGAAAGACACCTTGGACAACTTGAAATTCAAACAGAAAATGATGCTGTTCGTATGAAAAATATTCTCGCTGATGAAAGATCTGATGCTAGAGATGCCGCCAATATAGACTTTGTTAAGAAATATACTACTTCCCAATTTATATTACTTAAAAATGAGTTAAATCAACTACGTATTAATCTAGAGTCCAAATTTGATTCAATTCAAGTTAAAAGTATTCTCGTGGATGAGAAATCAAAACCAAAAGTTGCAGTTATCGTAGATGATAATGTTTCAAAGCCTAAATAAAAAGAAACAGCCAGTTTAAAATATTATAATATCATCATATTCTATAAAATACATGTATAGAGACTATTTTTTAATAAATATTAGTTAATTAAAACACTGGAATTCTCAGAATAATATTTAAATATGTACTTTATTTTACTGAACATCTGTTACAAAAGTTCTCGGTGAAAATTTGAGATTAACACCCCTCATTTTATTCAAACCCAAAACTTTCAAGTGAGAAATATTTTGTAAAAATACATCGATACCTTCATGCGTATTCAAATAATTCTCGATTCTTTTTGGAAGAAATGATTCAAATTCTTCCTTAGCTGATTCAGCTCTTAGATGTGCAATGAGAGTACGCCCCTATTTGGTTTCAATAGAACGCATTTTCAATATTTCGTAGGTTTCTTCCAAACTCAGTTCGATTAAACGTTTTATTGGAATTTCATTATACTTTGCAATCTTGATGTTTATTTCATCAGGGAGAAAGTTAAAAAGGATGTAGAGTGTTCAAAGGAAAAAGAGAAAGTTTAAAGCAGAATTTACCAAAGAATCTACACATACGCGCGCACTAATTATACCTCATTAAGGTAGGTATAGGTAGGTATGCCTACCCATCTCCGAATTTTATTTATTTATTTTTTCACTCCTACTCAAATTTAAATGTCAGATTCAAAATCCCCGCACCCAAAAACCTACATATCGATATATCACACCCCTATCCCACTATCCCCTATCCCACTATACCATTATCCCCCTACCCCCTGAGCCTAACGCCCTTACGCCCATTCGGATTCGATTTTTAATATCAAATTCGAAATCCTCATACCCGAAAACCTACATATTGATATATCACACGTCTTATTCACATAATCAAAAGCTCAACTTTCAAGGTCGTTGACCTCCAAAGTTCAACTTTGAAAGCTGTGCCAGAACATACATTTCCCTATCTACTCACGTGTTTTCTGAACATGTGCAGTAGGTATTTTTTGTCTGTTTTTAGTCTCTTGGTTCTGTGAATTTCAAGCTATATAAATACGTTGTTGTAAATCCAGTGAAATTTAGTGAAACTCATGCCCAGTTTAGGGCCTCAGGTACTTATTGTTGACACGGATTTGTATGTTTACCAGAATATTCAGTACCAAATGATCGATGTTTAGCTCTTCTTTATATTCTGAAAAATTCGTCTACTACTTTACTTCTAAACAAATTTTTCTTCAAAAATATGACAAGAAATATATATCATAAGCATACTAGAGTCTTGTATTCTGTGTTACAATTCATTCGACTAGATAATTAAAATCTTTCATTAATCATCGATAAATATTTATACGCTCATTCCAAACACACAAAACAAAATGAGAAATGTTCATTTTATTCGATCAGTTCTGCTGCAAAATTTCATTTTGTGCTGTAGGCTCCTTTTCTAGTCTATGATCACTCAACCATTTAAACCAAAAAAAAAAAAAAAAAAATGGGGAGAAGGTATTGATGATTTACTACGTAGACGACGACGCGACGTGCGGCACTTGAAACAATATTATTTTAAGGAACGTTAATAAGAGACATTTTTCGACTTTTGATTTGTTGAAATGCCTTTTTCGCCCACGAATAGCGACGATCATTCTGGCTGGTAGACATTTCTTCTACTGAGGCCTTAATTAAAACTTTCGTCAACGTATGTTTTCGAACATTCAAAGTCTCCACTTCGGGGGCAGTTAACTGTTAATTAGAGAAAGAGTGACGAATAATTACCTCTTTTCGGATAAAGTCAGGGCCGATAATTACTTTTTCGTTAAGCTTCAACATTTTGAAATAATTTTATTTTTTTCCTTTACTCTACAAAATGTTTATTTTCGTAGATGATAATCAAGTTGAGGGAATAATTAAATTGGTTTCAAATATCCATTTATTTCTTTTTTAAATTCTATGAATACCAAAAAGGAAAAGGTGACAATCATTTTTTATGGAAACATTTTTTATAAGTAAAAAAAGAGAAGGATGAAGGAAGAAAGTATCTTAATTAAAATTAATCGAATTTCTTCTTTGTGAATGCAAATATCTTCATTAATTTAACCGTTTAAGGGAGATGAAATTTTAAAGTTTTTCTTGATGCGAAAATTTGGGATTTAAATGTGAAGATTTATTCAATTAACCTACAGTTAGGAATAAATTACCTATACAGATAATATCGAGATGGAAACAGATAATTTTGCCGAGAAACACGGTCAATAAGACAATAAAAAAATAGGTACATCATAATGGTATACTAAAAAGATTGGATAAAGCGGGTAGAAATTTCGAAAATTGGAATTTAATAAAGTAAAACTCTTAGAAGCCTTTATAGCATAATCGTATTACTCTCACTTACTTTTTGAGGACTAAGAAGGGAGATTATAGGGTTCAAACTTGAAGTGAAGTTCCATTGAACTACTGTCCATTTAATCAATGATAGCAGATTTTCACAACGCTGAAGATATTCACCTTCAAATTTTTTGAAAAATATGCTCAAATCTCTTGTTGAGAAAGAAATTATATAAAATGTCTAAAAATTTTGTCAAACTATTTTAGAAAGGTTGTCATTATGCCTTCAGCTTTTAAAAATTTGAAAACGCACTATTGGCGAATCGAGAATATATTTAAAATTTATTTTTAAATAATGTCAACGAGCCAAAAATTCGCCCGAATTCTGTTAAATTGAATTCCGATTACCATGGTCATCTTCACAAGAGTTTGGAAGAAATTCCAGGGTGAAACCGATTTCTATATACTATAGTACCTACGCAATTTTTCGCGTTACAAGCCGTGGTCTTTTTCTTCAAGTAAGAATACAGCAGACCCCGATCGATTATCGATTTCTCAAATTAATTGACCGAAATTCAATAAGTATAAAAGACTGAATTAGAATTCTAAAATTATGCAATCTAGATTTGGTTTTTTAAAGGAAGACAAAAAAAAACTAACGCAGCAGCAGCTCCGTTAGAAAAAGTAGGTTTTCGAAAAATGTTAAATTCGGTAATCACTAAAATGTTATTGATAGATCGTAATAAATATTTGTTCCGAATCACGTTCGTATTGATCCAAAATTAGGCATTTTATAGGCGAAATAAAAACTAAAATAGTGTTACCAGAAGTACCGTGCGACCGATCTGCACCAAAATTTATTGCAAGTTGTAATATATTTGTTACGAATTTCGTAGCTATTGATCGAAAATTGATAATTTTAGCCAAAACAAAAACGAAAATAGCCATATCGGAGGTACCGTACAGCCCATTGGCACCAACTTTTATATCAAGTTATAATATATGTCATAGTGAATATTTATTTCAAATTTTGTAGCTATAATCGCGGTCGAAAATTAAAAATTGTATAGATAAAACAAAAACGCAAATAGCCATACCGGAAGTATCGTACGGCCGATCCGCAACAAAATCAATAGGTCAAGTCCTTGGCATAATAACCTGTACCGTGGTAACAAGAAATTGGCTTTTATATGCATATATTAATTTGAGTTATTAGTGCAAAAATTATGCTAGAGTTATGAAACACGAAAAACCTACCTTCCTCGCCCCCGGATCGTTTCATGAGACCAAGATTAATAAGTAGATTTTCAATGGAAAACCTATTTAAAAGAAGCTTTTTGTTGGGGCATATAATCAAAGAAGATTCATTAATTTTGAATACACAATTAATGGGAGAAGAATATAAGAATTTATAGAGAATAAAATTTGTTAAATGTCATGAAAAAGTATATCAATGATGGCAATTCTAGAAGAAAAACTCATTTTACAAAGCCACTCCTACGACTATTCAGTCTTTTTCACGTTCTGATCATCGTCTCAATCCCACAGTGATCAATCAAAGTTATACAATATTGACAAATATTTTCAGAAAAAATACGGAAGAAGTTGGCACGAGCCATAGGCGAGTGCTGCAAACTTCTCATGAGTGGTTCCCACATTTGTTACACACGACACTATTTATATGATGAGGGCAAGCAAATGTTCAATATGAGATAAAGTTATTTCTGCACAGTACATAGGAACTGGCCAGTTTGTGTACTCTATACGTGGCTCGAAAGTCATGCATTCCACGCACAGGTTGCCAAAACTGTTTTCATAGTGAAATAAGTGCGCCTGGTCTTTCTTGTTCCATACAAACAAGTAGCAAACTTGCCAAAAAAAAGAAGAAAAGAAAGAGTTTGAGTATTATTGACTTACCTATACTGATTCCACTAGCTTGTAAATACTCCGAAGTCATAAATTGTGATACGAGAGATGATTTACCAACTCCACTGGATCCTAACATCACTACTCTAAATGGTGGATTGATTCCGGGACAGCTGGCACAACTTGATTCACGTGATGATGGCAACGATGGTACAGCACTTATGGTCCCGCCTACTGAACTGCAACCTCCTCCAGAAAGAACATTACCAGTCCCACAAACGGTGACTTGTTCCGTACTAAAAAAAAAACAAAAAACAAATACTGCATTAGGTAGGTATATTATACTACTTTGTTGGAAGAAAAAAGTTCTATGAAGTATTATTTTTCATCGCATAAAATAAAAGAATGTTGCGCGATATGGAAATGGCATTAGGGATGCATTCTATTGTTCCGTCATCATTCAGGTACTTAGCCAGCATGTATTCCTACGAGACACCACGCAGTGAGATAGGAAAATAAATAAGCCTATACTGTACATCTCTCAAGGACGGATCACGCCATAAATAAGACAATTCAAAGATTTATCAAATTTTTCCACCAAACAAAAACTAAAATTTAAGTAAAAATCTACTGAAATTGAGTAATTTCAAGCAGCCTAAATTGATATTTGAAACTATAAAAAACTTTAACGGAAATAAAAATTAGGTTTTCAAAAAGTAGTGAAAGAACTTTGAAGCTGGAAAAACTTTTGTTAGCCAGTAATCAAAGTTTTGTTTCTTAAAAACGACGGAAAATATGTTCCAGAGCTCTAAGCATTGGCTTATCAATTAATTACTAGTTAATTAAATTTGCATGATTGCTTTGTTTCCCGTTAATATTTTAATTCATTCTTTTAATTTCTACGCATGTTTTCGAAAAAAAATCTACACATTAAAATTAATCGGGTCTCAAGAGTCAGGGCAAGGTTCGTTTTTCGTTTCATGATGTCACGAAAATTTGGCACTATTAGCTGAAATTCATAAATAAATACCCGTATAACGATAAATAAGAAGGTAAAACGGCTGGCTTTTTTTTTCTATTGTTTAAATTTATTTATTTATCTCGGAATGAGAGTATACCTTGCTCCTTTTTTTCTTCGATATTTTTTCATTAGAAACAGCTCACTTTTTCACTTTTAAGTCGCCATATTAACTGTAAACTTAAAAAAAAAAAGTTTTCCTAAATAAACGTTTTCATCCCTAAATTTGATGCTGCCTACTTTCACAGCCCCCTAAAAACAACGTAATCTAAAATGTTTGACACTACGTTCAACTCCAAAACTATTACATCTATGTAAAATAAGTATCTGACCTAATTTTAAAAAAATATTATGAAAAAAATTTTCACTAAGTATAAAATTTTTTGCAGGATTAACCCTTAGGCGAGAAAATCACGAAAACAACTGTGAAGTATTGTTTAAAATATCTTGGTGGAAATATCAACTTGAAAGGTGGTAAGTATTCGACTGTATTTAGTTCGCTCCTTAAAACCATAAACCTCTAAAAACCAAAAGATGATCTTCATTTTTTTTTTTCAGAAAAAAGACAGACAGACAAACAGACAAACAAACAAACAAACAAACAAACAAACAAACATACAGATAGACAGACAGACAGGCGCGCGCGCACACACACACACCTGTTCAGTACGATTCTTATCCGATAGTCGTGAAATTTGGTACACTTATTCAGATCTTGACAAGGAAAAACTCTATAGTTTTTGGCTTAGATCGACCAAATGGTACGTCCGGTACATCTTATTATATTGCATTTTTGATACGTCAATGGTTCTAAAGTTCGTAATTTTTAAGAAATAGTCAAGAAATTTGGTAGAGACGTCGAATACCCTATATACTCCAACATTCTGCAAAAATTGGTTTCAATCGACCAGACGGTTAATGCGGGAAAATGATTAGAAAAAATTTTCGCTGATAGTTCCAGGTGAAACAGAAAAGTGAAGCGGAAATCAGGCGTACTGTTATTTCATTTGCGAAGCAATCATTTAATATCTTGCGCACGTATTTTATAACTTCCATACAAATTCATTATGAATTTCCACGACACTAATTTCAATGTAACTTTTACCCAGCATTCTCCCAAATAATTTTGATATTTCAATTTTTTTATTGTGTTTATTTATTTAACGGTTCATTTAAATTGTACTTTTTTTTTTGTTAAGAAGACCTACATATTTTTTAGTGTTGTTTGCTGCGATAGTTTTTTAATTTTTTTTCCACATTCCGAATTTTAATGCTTCCTGGCGATAATGCGGTTTCTCATTTAATTTTATTTTGGGCATAAACATTTCCTCATATTGTTAATCTTCCAGCAGTTTTTCGTATCTTTTTTTTTCATTATGTAAAAATAATAATTTTCACTTTCTTGAAAATACCTACCAATTGTCTGCTCGATATTGGGTAAATGATATGAAATGGAAATCATTTCCTAAATAATATTTTCTCAGCGATTGTTTATTTTCATTTTTTTTGCCGTAAATAATTTCAACCAGAACGAGAAAGGTGAACATAAATTGAAATATTCACTTTTTCCCCCTCTCTCATAGCAACAGGGGACGTTGATGAATTCAATTCTATTTCCTGGAACGATGAATGCTGCAGTATGAGCGTTTGGCAGAGATGAAATGTTGTTTTTAGTAAAAGAAAATTCAGTTACGAACTGAATAATCGTGAGCGAGATGGGAATAAAGAATAAAATATTGCAGCGAACAACAAATTCCACAAAAAAATTACTTGCTTCAAAAGGTGCAATGTTTTCATTTTTTAAATGGGTTTTGGGTTGAAACAGCGACGCCTTTTTTGTCCAGCATCTGAAAGTTAGAGTCGATCTCGATATGAGGAAGAATAGTCGGAATTCGGGATCCGGGAGGCCGATGGTCTGCCTGCATAAATTTTCCAAACATATGTGAGAGCAACAACTGAACCCGACTGAATACACCGAAATTTTGGGTCGAGTTATGATTGATCTCAAACCCATATTTCGACTGCATGGCCACGAGCACCTAATCACTGCGCTCCTCAGACTCCAACTAAACAAATCAATAAGTATGCAAGAAACTAAAGCTAAAGGGACAAAAACCGATGTTAGTAGTTTATTCAGTATGCTTAACCACAACTTCTTAAATAGGTATTCGTTAAAAAAGTGCGGCACTAAAATTGTGCAGAGGATATTCAATTTACCTGGGTAGAAATGAAATTGTTTTTTTTTTCATGTGCGGAATAACTTAGAATAACCTAACACGACTTTATAGGTGGGTGCGACTTTATGAGTGGGTGTGGAAATACAGTAAAATACAGCAGCATAGTTTTTTTACACAAGTAAGAAATGTGTAAAAAGTAAAGCCAAATGTAGGTGAAATCAAAAATGAGCATGGGCACTATAGATGGCAGTGTTAAACGAGAATGAATTCGGAAGTGTCCATAAGCAAATTCCTACTTTTTCACAACCTGCCAGAATTATTAATTTGTATTAATTCATACAACGAATTGAATTTAAATTTTATACTTTGTAATTTTAATTTTATAATAAGTTTAATTATTTATATTTTTTGATTTATTTGTCTCTTTAAGGGCACTTTGTACGTATAAAATAGTTATTTGTGGTATCAGTTCGGTTTGTGCTCTAATTATCACACTCTTACCAATCACCAACTTTAACGAGTACTATAAACTTATTTTTATAAGCTTTTACGTAATTCTACTCACACTAACACTGCAGCCAACCTTCCGTAACGAAATAATATTTATTTAGCATGAAGCTAAAGCGAAAAAAAAAGCTTATCTTTTGAAAATTCGTTTTTAACTTAAAGTTATTTGTTCAACCCGTCTGAAAAAAGACGCATAACTAGGGGAAGAACAAAAGGACAAAATAAAGTAGACTATAATTTTGCACGAGTGAGAAATATGTTAGAAGTAGAATGATGTGTAGAAAGTCATGTATAAAATAGGTTAAATTAAAAGAACGCGCTTGCAGCGCAAAAATGTCAATAATTTGCATGGAAGCGCGCATTTTAAATTTATATTTCTTTACACCATGAAGAAATTTTCCTTTTTACGCACCCTTTGGATGCAAAAAAACATACATGTTTCAGATGGGTATTACAAAATAATTATTTTCGTGATGCAAGTGTGAAAATTAGGCAATTGTTACGACTTTTCACAACTAACATTTGTTAAATTTTGGCATTCTTTTTGCCAGAGAACAATAAAATTCACACAATTTTTCATAATTGTTGTGAGGTTGTGACAACTTTTTACCGCAAGCCGAAATGAATAGCAGTTATTTTTCACAATACCCACTCAAAAAGGATGAATGAAGAGGGAAACCTAAAAAGAATGAGAGACGTGTAAAAAGCAGTGCGTAAAGTAGGCAAATTTAAGTATGAATGCGCAGCCTAGATGGCAGGACAAAACGTAAAAAAAATTGTAAGGGCGGATGCGCAAATCCTTTCCTGTATACAGCCCTAATGACATATCTCTTTGCAGCTACGAATATACATTTACACGCTGTTTTTCATTTCGAAAGCCAATAGGCATACCGATTAAAACTTTCTTTTTAATCTTCATGATTTTTTATATTTTGGAAATTGGGTCGCGGACCGCATTGGAACTCTACGTTGCCCAGGCCTGGCTTACACGTTGACCGGGCTACAATCATTTTTAAGTGAGAATGATATAAGTAATTTTTTTAAAAGCTGAAAATACGAAAAATGTATACGAACTACGAGCTTTAATAAAATTTTCAAATTATGTTCAAATAATAATCGCAAAATTGACAGTCTCGTCTATAAAAAATCACTTTTAAGAATTCTAAATATTTTTCTCCCGCTTTTAAATAAATAGATATTTTTTTTACCACTTCATATCGTCTTCGTTTCACTTGAAACAAAACAATAAAAAATAAATGAAATCGATTAAATAAAAAAAATTTGAATAGTTTGGTTGCGAATGAAACTTTCCCACAGTGAATTCTTGCGACGTTTTCACATTTCATTTAAACGTCAATAACGACAGCTGCTGATAAAAAAAAACTGTATTCATTTGAGTATAGCGGTGCGAAGCTTTTATTAGATAGTGGAATTTTTGAACTTTACGAAAAAAGAACACTATACATACGAGCGCGGAAAATGAGTTCAACTCCTATGCGGTGGGTAACCGGGGAAAAATTGTTTTAGATATACTTACAATTTTGAAAATGATTGTATACGTATATACGTAAACCTAAACGTGATTGCCTTCAGCAAAACCAAAGGTAAAAATTTTTTTAAAACGTGCGTATTCGATATGCTGTGAAAAGTTGATATAGTACTTGTTTAATTTAGGGAAAAAGCATTTGGAAAATGTACCTAAAGATGTATTTATGCACTGAACATAACATAATACAACATAATAGAGTAAAACACAGGCATACGGTATATCCTGACACGTTCACTTGGAGTATGAAAAAGTTTTTGAGAATAACTTCAGGGTACGTAGGTACCTAAGCTGACGTTTTTTAGAGCGTGAAATTTCCAAATAGAATGACGAAGTCGCAGCTTTCGTGTATAAGGTATTTTAGAATTCGAGGGTGTTTAACAAGGTGTTGATGTTTCCTCAGGTTTTTTCATTTTTTTCGTTTCTTTTCACTTTTTTTTCCTTCTTTCAAGCATTCACCTGAAATAAATGGGTATTTACGAATTTCACGTGTTGGGTTGATGAGCTGAAAAGGAATAATTGCTTTTTCGTTTCATTTCAATTTTAAGCAGATTTAACTGGAGAAATTATAAAATAATAATTATTATTTTTTTAGAGCATTTTTATTCGTTTTTTGTTTTTTGAAGGTTGGATTTGATGAAGAAATTTTTTTCCATAATTTTTTGCTTCAGCGGCAATATTACTTTAAAACTAATAGTTTTTTATTTAAAGATAACACAAACTACTTCATCGATTCTAAAAGAAATTTAATGAGACCACCAACGGATCATTCTCGATCAATTATAAATAAGTTCATCAAAATCGGTGCCCAGGTTGAGAAATTATGTTGGAACAAACGTAAAAAAAATATGTATATGGGTATACTGATCGAATTGATAACCTCCTTCTTTTTTTGAAGTCAGTTAAAAATTAATGAACTTGATTTTAGTTTTGCGATGAAATGATAGAGCTTTGAAGGGTGTGACTTTAGCTTTTTACTTTCGTCTTTAATTCTTCTCATTTTGAACTATTTAATGTGGAACGAGTTTCGTTAATGGGACGAAGTTTTACTCTGCATGGCGGCCAATTATGGAAGTACAAAATCACACAGAAACAAAATTGGTTTGATATCAAACAAAAAGCTATAAACGATGATAAAAGGGATTTTGTGCAAATTTCATTCAACGAGTTACGTCATAATTACTAATTCATACGCATTATCGGACTTATGAAATGTCTAAGCGCATCGATATATAGGTACCTATTTCTACAAGTGAGACGACCGAATAGGCCTGCACTGAAGTCGGTTAAAACGTAAAATGATCGCCCATTACATTATAAATTTCACAAATGAGATAAGCTACGAAAATGTCAATTTCTTTTAGAATACCTACATCCCTCCTCACTCGCCTGCATGATTCTCTGGCTTTCATTTTCGAATAATCGGCAAATCCAGATATATCTACAGCAGTGGTAGCTTGTACATGAGGGCACATGAGCATGTACACTTTCTACTGAAAATTATACACTTAGATAGGAATAAATATTTTCGAAAAACGAATGGAGCTATAAGCCCTCCAAAACCTGGTGAAGCTCTTCACAAAAATTCGAAAGTATCTACCTAACGTTACTTTTGAAATAAAACTTAAACAATGGAAATATGATGAGTTCTTCGTATTTTAATTAGAAGAATAAATAGAAGTTTTATTCTAGCTTCGCCATGGAAAGTCTGAACATTGGTTCACAGAGTAACAGCGACGTAGCCAGTGTAAAATTGTACTACGTAAGCATACGAATTAACGCAGGGTTAAAAAATCTGCTCAATTGTGTATCAGATCAAAGGTCAATTCAAATTTCAGAGCAGACTGAAATAATTCATTTTTTACAGACAGCATAGCTTTAGAAGAATTTTAGAACAGTTTTCTAGTCTAATACAAAGAGAAACACATGACAGTTATGGAGTAGGCACATTATGCCACTGGAAAGTAATATCACAATCCTATCAAATAATCGATTCTCAACCTAGGCGCCAATTTTGCCTTTTTCTGAGGGGCCGTCTCCCTGAAATAATGTTGTAAATTTTGGAAATTTTACGTTTTTTTATATTAAGAAATTAAAAATTTGATATTTTGGTTGAATATGAACCAAAAAATTTTCACATTTTCTCTTCAGCCCCTCAATTAATTTTCAACAAGTCGACGCCATAGATTCCCAATCTGTTTGAATTAAAATTCACAGAGATAAATCTCAATCGTGAAAATTTCACAAAATTTAAGGTTTTAAACTTATGCGACCATTACTATAAAGATTACACAATTATGCAATGTCAAAGAATTCTTATGGAAGTTGACAAAATAACAATAAAAATAAGTGGTTATCAAAATCCGTAACTGTGGGGATGTTTCCCTCTTTGCCTTCCTCAGGGCTCGGCACTGCGTCGACAGACGGGTCGCAGACCAAAGTCAGCGACCCATACTAATTGTGCATTGCACATTAAAAAATTACATCGTCTGTATGCACTCATACAGACGATGCGTTTCTGTGTTTACCGTGAGGCAGTAAACTGAGGCAAGTGAGTATGTAATAATTACATACTTACTGACAGTATACGTGCTGCGGTCCGTATAAGGTACCGCCTCGCCTTTGGACAATTGCCCCAGTTAGGAAGTACACTTAATGTGTGGTAAGGCACCTTAAACTGGCTGGCTACCGGTACCGAGAAATAATTCGGTTGCCCCGCACGTAAACCACTGTCTCCCTCAAAGGTTCCATGAACCCCGTGTAGGTAGCATCTACCTACACCAAACAAGCCACAATAATGACCTTGACATTGCTACAGTGGTTCAGGGGTGAAAACGCTCAACAAGAGAGAAATTGCTCTGCTGATAAGTGCAGCTTGGACGCGACTTTTTCATTGGCTAGAAATAAGCTGATGTGACTTAGCAGCGAGTGGGAAATTTACCACCCTGTATCAAATAAACATTGCCCATAACCGGACGGTTCAACAAAATCTTGGTAGAACACGCATTGAACATCTGCTAGATAGGAAATAGTCCTACAACAATTTCTGCTACAAATTCGGTTAAGCTGGATTTCCAAAAATTGAGAAACGGAAAAATAATATGAAAAAAAATGCTGAAAAACGACGAAACTAAAATGCCTGGAACTTCAAACAAAAATCCAGAAGAAAAGAACATAGGTTACTGGCTGAAAAACAAGCTCAGATAGAAAAAGAGCTTTTCGATCAATATATGAAAGAAATTGTAGCCATGGCAATATCGGAATATGACAAAAAGAAAGTTGAAGAAAATGCCAAAAATACACTCAAAAAACGGATCCAACTACCAGAGTTTCTTCCAAAAGACGTAGAAACTTGGTTTATTCAACTGACTGGCTGTTTCCGACTCGAGGAGATTCCTCAAGAGCATAGATACAGGCAATTATGTGGAAACATGCCTGCACAAATCATAAAAGCTTGTCCTGACATCATGGAGTGTCCTGACAAAGCAGAAGATTCGTACAGTTGGTTCAAGGACAAAATAAGAACTGCATTTGGCATAACTGCTCAAGAGGAAATTTGAGAACTGACAAGAGGCATGTCCTTTGGAGATGACAAGCCCACAGTATTCATGGCTAAACTCATGAAAAAAGGGGATAACCATGTATCACCCTTAGTAATAGCTGATCGATTTTGCCAACAATTACCTACATCAGTTGTGCAATCACTTGGAGCTCTAAATCTTACAAATGCTACCAGTGATGAAGCATTGATAAATTTGGCCAAAGCTGCTGAACAGGCACTCGAATATACAGGTAAAACTGCAATTAGTGCCATCTCAGCGGAAAAATCCGAAATAGTGGAACTAAGAGCCGAAATTGCTGCATTAAAAATTGAAAATAAAAATAATGCTAACAGCAGCAATGGAAATCGCAACAGCCGCTCAAAGTACCAAAATTGGCGAGAATGAGACTCTAGATTTCGTGACCGCAGAAATGATAGCAGAAAAAACAGCCCTGGCAGAACACAACCAAGGTCTAAATCTAGACCTAAATACAAAAACCCGAATTGGTGTAAAGACTATTGCTTCCACCACAATAAATGGGGAGAAAATGCCAGAAATTGCAAAATAACCTGCCAATTCTATGCTGAAAGGATGATCAAAGATGAGCAAAAGAAAAAGGAATTGCTCTCTGAATTGGATAAGGTTAGAGACAATAAAAAATCTCCCAATACGTCAAACTAGAGAGAGGGGTTGTATCAGCTGCAACCAACCCCTCAGATAACTACTCTTGCCACCTGTTCATACCGGACAGGTCAAAAAGGAGAGAATTTCTTGCTGACTCAGGCGCAGATATAAGCTTACTGCCAGCCAAAATTAAGCATAAGAAAAATATTCCGAAATCCCAATTAAATGCAGTAGATAACCATAGTTTCTCTGCATATGGAATTAAAAAATGCAAAGTAAATATAGGTTTTAAAAAACCAATGAAATGGACTTTCACCATAGCTGATGTCAAATACCCTATATTAGGAGCAGATTTCTTAGCCTATTATGGACTATTGATTGATCTTAAAAATAAACAATTAATAGATTCCACAACCGGTGAACACATAAAAGGAAAAACTAAAAATTATCAAATAATTAATATAATTAATGCCTGCACGCAATCAAATGATAAATTCGTCAATATATTGACAGATTTTCCTGGTATCACCGAACCAACTTTTAATCCAAATCCTACATATAAACATGACACAGTTCATATAATAGAAACTGTAGGACAACCCTGTGTAGCAAAAGCAGGACGCTTAGCTCCAGATAGATTAAAAGTGGCTAAGGATGCATTCGATAGAATGGTAAAAGAAGGAGTTTGTAGACCCTCAAATAGCTCATGGAGCTCACCCATTCATGTCATCCCTAAGCCAGGTGGAAAATAGCGAGTAGTAGGTGACTACAGACGCCTTAATGCCCAAACCTAACCAGATAGATATCCAGTTCCTAATATCATGGATTTTAATATAAACATGAAAGGAAAAGATCTATTTACCAAAATTGATATTAATTGGGCTTTCCACCAGATACCTATGGCTAAAAACCATATCGAAAAAACGGCACTAATAACTCCATTCGGCCTCTTCGAATATCTTCGAATGCCATTTGGATTAAGAAATTCTGCACAGAAATTCCAGCGATTTATAAATGGTGTATTGAGAGACATACCATATGCCTATGCATACATGGATGATATCTGCATATGCTCCAGTGGAGGCATTGAAGTGCACGAGAAGAAAGTGAGAACCGTATTACAGCGTCTGCACTCTGCCCATTTAACTATCAATCCCGGTAAATGCAAATATGCAAAACCAAATATTGATTTTCTCGGGTACAACATTACTTCTGCTGGAATTGCCCCTCAAAAAGTCTGGGTTGAGCCAATAATAAACTTCCCTAAACCAAAAACAGTAGCTGAATTAAGACGATTTTTAGGGACGACAAATTTCTATCGACGTTGCATACAAAATGCAGCGGCCAAACAAGGCAAATTATTTGATTTGATTAAAAAAAATAAAAAACGCGATAAAACTCCTGTCATATGGACAGAAGAAGCCAATTTAGCATTTGACAAAGTCAAAAATATGCTGGCCAACGCGACATTATTAGCTCACCCAGATGACAGTCTGCCATTATGCATAGCAACAGACGTATCAGACTTTGCAATTGGTGCAACATTGTACCAAATTGATAATGATCAAAACCAGCCTTTAGCATTCTGCTCGAGGAAACTATCAAAGGCTGAGAAAAATTATAGCACGTACGACAGGGAGCTATTGGCGATAAATGCTGCAATCAGGCACTTTAGGCATAAAGTAGAAGGTAGAACTTTTACTGTGTATACAGACTACCTACCTATCACACATGCATTCCAGCATAGAGCAGAACATGCATTGCCAAGGCAAATGAGACACTTAGAATTCATAGGCCAATTTACAACAGACATCAGATATATAAAAGGGGAATTAAATACACCCGCCGATGCTCTGAGCCGAATAGAATCTGTCTCAGTACCATTTCAGTTGCCCTACGCTGAAATAGCTATTGAACAGCTAGGGGATGAAGAATTATTAAAATTGATATCTTCAGACAAATCAAGTCTACAACTGAAACAAAAAAGACTCCCTGGTACAAAAATCATGTTAACATGTGATGTGTCCCAAGGTCAAGAATGATCCTACATTCCACAAAAATATAGGAAAATGGCGTTTGTCAGTGTTCATAATTTATCACACACTGGACCTACGAGTACAACTAAATTAATGACCTCGAGATTTGTATGGCCCAATATAAAAAAAGATTGCAACAACTGGGCCCGTGCTTGACTAAATTGCCAGAAATCTAAAATTGGCAGACACACGAAATCGAAACTTGGGAAATTCAGACATACTGACAGATTCAAACACATTCACGTAGACTTAGTTGGTCCATTACCACCTTCTCATGGCTATAAGTATCTGTTGACCATTATAGACCAAGCTACTCCTTGGCCTGAAGCAATTCCACTTACAGAAATTTCAGCCCCAACAGTGGCTACAGAAATATATTCAACATGGATTGCTAGATATGGTGTGCTCCAAAGCATAACTACAGACCAAGGTTGACAATTTGAAAGCCAAATATTCAACGGGCTAGTAAAGACCTTGGATGCTAAACACTGGTCCACCACTACTTACCACCCACAATCTAACGGGAAAGTGGAAAGGTGGCATAGGGCTCTAAAAGCCTCAATCATGGCACACGACACTAAAAGATGGATTGATAGGCTACCAACCATCTTATTAGGCCTCTGATCAGCCTTGCAAACAGATACTGGACACTCAGCTGCCCAATTAGCACTCGGTGAGGAATTGCGCTTACCAGGGGACTTTTTCTACAAAACTAAAGAAATTAACCCCGAAACATTAGTTCAAAATATAAAAGACAACGCAAGTCAATTTTTAAAACAAGCTGCAACTCTTGGCAAACCTAAAGCCTATGTCTCGAGACACTTAGTGACAACTACGCACGTGTTCTTACAAGAAGAAGGGATGAAAAAGGCTTTGTAGAAACCCTACACCGGTCCCTATAAAGTAGTGGATAGAACAGAAAAAACGTTCACCCTACTCATAGCCGATAAAGAGAAAAAAGTCTCAATAGATCATGTCAAACCTGCATTCCTAATAGCAGATGATAAAGTCAATGTCATAAAAAATTGCAAGGAAAATGACAAGGATACTGACATAAACTTAGTCAAAGATCCACAAGAAATTGTCGAACAAAATACTGACATCCAAAAGATACATACACAGCCAGAAATAGTGCAAGAAATGCATAGCGATGTACTCAAACCAAATTTGGAAAAAACGGCTGAAAAAACCAAACCCAAAAAAGTTGTCAAATTTGATGACAATGAACGAAAATATTACTACGATCCAAATGCGCCTATATAGCCTAATAAAAGAGGCAGGCCTAAAGGTAGTTATAAAAAAAAAATCAAATTCCAAGTCGTAGATCAGAAAGGTTAGCTCAACACCAAAATAGCTAAACCGAAACATGATCACAAATACAAAATTCACTCATACGAAAACCACCAAATTCCCAAACCATAGAAAAATAAATGGTTATAAAAAAGCAAAATAAATTTATTCACCACTAACTCCTGTATCAAAATATAGCAGAAAGTTAAACAAAAATAAAAACATAAAAAAAATGGTCATAAAAATCAAAAATAAATCTTCCACCTCCAGGATTCGAACCTAGACGCAGAGAAGAAAAATGAAAAAATAAAACATCTATCATGAAATTCAAAATAAATTCACGTTCGTTTTTATAAAAACAGAAATCAGCTGACAAACAATGAGAAATGGTGCAACTGCAATGACACACATCCTTATCGCAGAACATACCACAACATAAGTTGCGATAAGGATATCGCACCACCGTTCCTTATCGCATTGACCTATATAAAAGAATAAAGTTCATTCACTCAAATACGTTGACCCACATAAAAGTACGTGGTAATTTAAATCAACGAATTTTGCTCGTAGAAACTTCTACGTGGGAATTTCTTAATGGTGGGAAAATACTAAATCTTTTATACTGAGATGAATTATGATAAACTCGATGACAAATTTGTACCAAATGAAACAGCCAAGAGTGATACACAAATCATTCGTTTGTCGAATATGCTCCAAGCATCATCACATTCTGAATTTCATATAATTTGTTCAATTCAAACACCTATTTCTGTGCCCAAATCGCTTTTGAAAAATTTCTAATATTTTTCCCTTGTCTTAATTGACACTTGCATCTCACTAAAAATGTCTTCCCAGGAACAGAACAATCGGGAGCATGACATCGTACTTTCCCAACTTTCTTCTTCGGTGAGCAATCCCGCTTTGAATTCCACCCTGAGGCCAAAGGTCAGTTCAGTCATATGAAATGACCCAACCTCTTCCTCGCCACCTTCCTATCGGCGAGACCTCGAATGCTTCACGATCCATGATCACCCCCATGGACGTGAACCCATCTAGGAGCATTCAGCTTTCTCGCTCCGAAATCACAACACATAGACTGGAAACCCAATTCCAGCCTTTTGTCCAACAACGGAATTCCATTCCAAATATAAATTCCAGAAACTCCAATCAGGCAATTTGGCACAAAAATAAAAAGAGAGGAGCACGATCTCGTGCTAACTACAACCAGTGGAGGACCCTCAATTACAATACTTGGACTTTTACTGGCCATGCCTTAGGCCAAGCACTCCACAATATCCTCTTTGGAGGATTTAGGTCTTACAAAGGACGTAATCCCACAGGACAATCTTCAGTCCAACGTCCCCCCAACTTTTAGGGTATGACTGGACTTAGTCTTTTTGCACAAAAATACTAGGGGGGAGTGGCTATGGGGACATTTCCTCTTTGCCTCCCTCAGGGCTTGGCCCTGCATCAACAGACGGGTCGCAGACCAAAGTCCGCGACCCATACTAATTGTGCATTGCACATTAAACAAATTACATCGTCTGTATGCACTCATACAGACGATGCGTTTCTGTGTTTACCGTGAGGTGGTACACTGAGGCAAGTGAATATGTAATAATTACATACCCACTGACAGTATACGTGCTGCAGCCCGTATAAGGTACCGCCTCGCCTTTGGACAATTGCCCCAGTTAGGAAGTACACTTAATGTACCGTAAGGCACCTTAAACCGGCTGGCTACCGGTACTGACAAATAATTTGGTCGCCCCGCATGTAAACCACTGTCTCCCTCAAAGGTTCCATGAACCCCGTGTAGGTAGTATCTACCTACAGTACTTTTTTGACCTGATTTAGTAATTCGAGTTTATTGAACAATTAATTAAATGATCACGTGAGCTCATTAGCTGAGCAATGGCATAAAATTTTATTTATCCATCTGATTAAATGCTGAAACTTCTTTTCTCCTTGTCAAATAGTTCAAAGTTTACTTTAGTGAGAAGAAAAAGTTCAATTTGAAATTTTCGGGGTGATTATTTACGAATTGCTAAAAAATAAAAAACTTAAAACAGTAAACAAACTACCGAAGAAAAATTATTACTGTTGATGATAACTTTTTTTTTCTTCTTTTGTATGCAATTATTACTTTTTAATCATTTAACCAAGTCACTGAAACGTTCTATACTAAGCAAGAAATTTTGTTCATCAATCTTGCGCAAATAAACTAGACTTCGTACGAAATAATTTCCAAAATTCAATAAATTGAAATCTATTAAAAATACTGATATTCACCTGAGATTCGGATTTTCATCGATGTAATTTTCATCCTGAAGCACTTGAACCAGTACAATCCAATATATATATATATACACCTTCCTTTCCGCATTCAGGTTCTTAAAACGAAGATTGTATTTTAGGAAAAATTAATTCAAAAATGGTTGTTTTTTCTTCGTCTGTAAACACAATGACTTGTTATTTTTTCAATTATGCTCTTAAAAAAAAGATTTAAACCAAAACCAATTTAATTTTTTACCTTTTTCTCTTCATCAGGTGAATAAAAGGGTCAGCGGAAAAAAATTAATTGAAATTTTTATCCGTTCCAGAAGATTGATAATTTCAATTTTCAAGCACGATATAAAAATTAAAAAATTAAAAAAAGGGATTTAAGTTACCAGTAAGTACCTACTACGTTTCCAGACTTTTTCGTTTCTTCCTTCTCCGCGCTAGACTTATCTCCAGCAGTGTTTTTCTCATCCTGCAACCTTCAGGCTCATCATTTATTTATAAGTCATCTCAACCTCTGAAGTCACTGTTTTTCTTCTCTAACTTGATTTTCTCTTTTGTAGTAATGAGTTGTTCAAAATTAACGTTTAAACATTTTCATTGGTTGAATTAATCAAATTCTGCCATCTGTACCACAGAAGATGGTGCAATTAAAGAAAGTTGAACTAAATGAGAAAATAACAGAACGAATGATACATTCGGAATCCACTCAACGTGTATAATTTTCCATTTTAATAATTTCTGATAAAATGAAAAGAAAAGCACAGATAGAGAAAGGCGACAGAATGACGTAACCACAGAATAAATTTAATCTTCCAATTTACCTTGACGAAGAAAATGCTTTAACAATTAATTAAACGATCTTGAATTATAGGCCTAAACGTTTACTAAAATTATTTTTTCTTCAAAAAATTTCAGTTAGCCTATATCTATCGCTCGCAGATGAAATGAATTTCTCTTTCCGCTTTCAGTTCTTTCTTTTTTCTTATAGTCGTTCGTTGAAGGTCATTCCGCAAGCCTAACTACCCAAAAGTTTACTGATTTTCAAATAATTGGGGCAATTTTTTCTCCATTCATTTCTTCCCCACGAAGAAAAAACCTTAAGGAGGTTTACAATGAAATCTGACCTTGACCTAAATTTCCAAAATCACGAGAAAACAAGTTAAATAAAGTAATTAGGTAATGAAAATATTAACATTAAAATTTATAATATTATGCTAGGGTGCGATTACAATAGGCTATTAGCCCAATGTTTGCATGTTTTTAATGAAATCCGGCCAAAGAGAAGCTTTAAACGAGGAAACAATAATGTAAAGAGAATTATTATATGCACTTTCCATTCTGAGACGAGAACAGAAAATTCAACAAAGTTTGCACTACAAAAATTACTTTTCAAACTGGTAACGAGCTGAATTTTCCTTTATCTTGCAATAAGTCAAAAACCCTAATGAAGATGTATAATTTGTCAGAGCAGAAATTGTGAGAACTATAACGATTTATTATCAAATATTAGGAAGAGGGAGGGGGGTTCAGAGCGATGAAAAGAATAAGGTAGTAACGATCCAGAGTTCTCCCTTCACCACGTCAACTTTAATTCATCTTCGGAGAAGGGGGAACATACCACAAACGTAGACAAAAGAAATTTATAAATTTTGGAAATACTTATTTTTTCCAATTAAAAAACAAGGAGAAAAAAAATTTTAATGTGGGTATTTTTTTGTCTGTGTCAAAATGTTGATGTGAAATACTGGTGCAAAAAACTCTGGTAAAATGTTATTTTTAAGAGGGATGTTGATAATGGCCAGTTAAAACATTCGTTTTGGTAATAAATTATTCAAAAACGAAAATTTTATTTACTATTGACATCTTGATGACTTTTGGAATGGGAGTAACTTTCTGCGCCATTTTTGTCGAAAATTTTCCGTTAAGCGTCAGTCGAGATGAGGGTATGGAGTTGGGACTTTGTTTGACAAGAACGCAATTATCGCTCCCTATGAGCTTAATTTTACCACTACACTCCGGGGAAAAATATATAAAAAGGCGAACCATTTGGGAATGCTAATTAAAGTGTAGAAAATGGGTGTTCAGCGATTGTTTGTTTACATTTCGAGACGCGATGAACGAGCGGAGGGGTAAGTGGGACGATGATGACGCCGTGAAGAAAAAGTTTCACCCTAAGACTGATTACGTGTTTTGCCACTTTCCAAGATTCGAATAAAAGTTTCACGCTCTTTCCATTATCTCCATCTTTCGAGGCACAACTATAACTATACATTATTATGTCTTCGTATATTGCGGAGAGGTTAAATTCCTAAACATCGCGTCGTCCATGCAGACGCAGAGGCAAGGACATAGCGAAATATCTTCCAATTCGTGATACGTGGTACTTCAATTTTTCTGATTTTGTTACTTGATGTTATTCCAAAAGACAATACCTAGTGACGTGTATTTGCAATTTTTGAGACATCGATACATTTTTGGTGCGTCGTAAGGAGAAGGAATGAATTTTCAGTCAGTTCGAAATGTGTAAATGCATTCATGTCGAAATTTTTCAATTTTTTTTTTCCGAAGAAGAAACGGATATTCATTTAAAAATAACTGCGATCCCAAATTAAGAAATTCGACAGAAAAATTTCGTCCGTAAGGATACAACGTTGGAAAAAAAAAAAGGTAATAAGTTGGATGCCCTTCGTGGTCCATATGTGAAACAGTATCCCAGAAAAAAGTTAATAAAATAGCACAACTATTCTGAATTTTTAGTAAAATTCAAGGCATTAATTACATTAGTCCATGAACTTGTTCCACAGACAAAATATGTGGGCTTTCAAAAAAAAACAAAAACGCTATGATTTCGCTACAGCAGAATGACAATAGCCCACGCCTACAAACTTTGCAGTACATCTGTAGCATATACGTAAGATTTACATATAGCATGACGAATACGAAACTTTTCATTCTACAAAATGTACGATTTGTATTAATTGACCCGTCAAATCGTACCAAAATCGCGTAAATTCAGCACCTAATATTATATGCAGCCCGAATAAAGCTGCAGAATTGAATATATTTTGTCAATGGGGTGAGCTGGTGAGTAAAAAAAAAATTTGACATTTTTCAGTAAGACTGACACACAATTTCAACTGCATTAATTAGTGGAAACGGACCTTCAAAGGAACATATAGGTTTTTACTAAAAGGTCTCAGCATGTATTTCGCAAAAATAAGGTCCAACTGATTTTTTGTGAATAATCACGTGAGGTTTTCATTATGGTACAAAATTCTTAAAACCTAAAATAAACGCAACCCGTAATATCCATAACTTGAAATTCTGTATATTCTGGGCAAAATTTACCTATCCAACTGGCGTGCCATCGACATTTTGATTTTTTTTTTATCTTACCACTTACATAAGTTCACTTTGATACGAAAAAAAATGCGCAACTTAAGCTGGTTGTTCGATTTAGAAGAGTGCAGATCCAGTTTTCCGATGATCTGAAGAGTTTATTCGATTTCTTATGGTGAAGCTACGAACATACTTTTTTCTCAAAAAAAGCCGAATTTTTAGACCTGACTTAGTAAGTTCTCATGAAAATAAATAAGTAATAATATTTTTATCACACTCCCAGTATATCTTCACAAAAAGGTTTTTTTAAATTGTCCTATTTGAGAAACCAACTTTTGAGTTTTTTCACTCACAGAACTGACACAGAACCGAAAATGTAGCTAGTCTTTAACGGAAAAATGAAAATTAACTTTTAACGACGCAGCCCATCTGCTTGTTAAAACTAAAATTTTTAAAGTGTAGCGCTTCTTTTTTTTCACCAAAAACACTTTATAAGAACAGTCAAATTTTAATAGAAGCGGCACGATGTTGATGGATTGTGGAGAGGGAAACTAACAATAAAAAAAGTCGGTTAAAAATCAGAATTTCGAGAATGAACAATTTTTCGAAGGCAAGTAAGTACAAGATGAACCTCCAACAGACAGAAAATATGCTAAATGGTAATTATAATAAGAGTAATTTTGTTGCTATTTCAGTCATTTCATTAAAAGATCAATCGTTAGAAGAAAATGAACATCGTATCACCACTAGAGGGATATCGCATTCTGAATTTAAAACGAAAATAATTTTTTTCCTTTCAAAAGGATTTAATTCTTACTACTTTTAGGCTACTCGAGCATTTTAGCACTTCCCCGCGAAAATATTTTATGAAAATCGAGGGGAAAAGGAGGCTACTTTATACGGGTATCCAAGAACCGAAATGTCAAGGAAACGAAAACAAAAGATTCAAATATGCAAAATTCTAGTGAAAGTAGAATTTACGCAGTTTTTGTTCAAACAGCAAGTTTCCAAAAAACAATAGAAAGCGGCAGAAAAAAGGGTAAACTCGTATATTTTTTATTCAACAAAAAATTACCATAGACATTTTACATTACCCTAAAAAAAAGGGCAGAAAATTTTAGCGTGATATAGAAGCTGCAGCCCTTCAGTTCGATGAATTTAACCACTTGAAAAAATTGTTACTTGCCAGTTTTAAAAAAATGTTGAAAATTATTTGCGGCAATACTAAGTCTATTTAATATGGCAAAAAGTACGGCATTAGATCACTGAAGAGGCTGCTATATTTACTGGAGTAGAATTGAACAAATCTTTTTTGTTTTCACAAAACGAACCTAATTTCTGAACTCGACTCAAGGAGTACTTACCTAGGTTCTGATAAAAAGCTCTCTACTGAAGATACGATCGCCTTCGTATTACATGGGGCATACCTTTCTTATCAACGATATTGTTTTTATTCAAGACATCAATTTTTTGAGTTTTTCCATTTCACACAACTAACACACGGAATCAAATCGTAGAGAAGAACGGAGAAATAACTTAAAAAAAAAAATTGCACAGAACGAAGACTTTTAGATGTGCAGCAATTTTATGCAGCGCTCAACACATTTAATGTGATTACATGACGGATTCTAACAAAAATTTTTATAAATTCAAGTCAAGAAATTATACTGTAACACCGAAGTAATCGTTTTCGCGGAAGATTACGAAAAATCAATGATGAGCACAATTGACATTTGGATTTTTTTTTCGTCGTACACGATGACGTAGACTCTTGGAAAAAATGATAAAAAATTAGTTCGCCACCTACGATGTCGACTCTATCCATCTTCATTAGGGAGCACCGATTTAAACTTGTCTGCAGAAATCAACGACCCTCCTCCTCATTTTACGAAAGTTCTGCGAAAAGAATAAAAATCAACAGAATTCTCGATGAGAGCTCCCCAGAGATGTGGTATTAGACCTTAAGTTTTGCGAAATTTTGTCGTTCAGGATGCTCCGTCGAAATACGAATACAGACAAAAACAAAAACCGTTAATATTGTTTCCTAGTAAATTCGATTACTCCACGGCGCTGGAGATACTATAAATATTTTTTGCATCAATGCTTACAGTATTCTCTTTTATTGATGCCACTTCGAAAACGTTTTGGCAAAATTCTTGCCATAAATGTTGATCTAGGACAGCACTTGTGATGATAATACCAATTTCACATTTACAGTCTAAGAACTGTCAGCACAATTTTTAACGTAATTTTCAACTGTTTTTAATATTTTTCCAATGATGGAACTAATGTTACTCAACACGAAGTCGATGTTCCGCCAGATCATATCCCATCGATAAGGTAGCAGTGTGCTCATACATGGAATGAATTTCAAAGCCCAAAAGGATCATTACATATTGACTGTTTTTTTTTTTTTTTTTTTTTTTTTTTTTTTTTTTGGCTAATACTACACGATATAGGAAACACGAAATATTAATCCGCGAACAAAGCACTGGCAGAATTTGTTGAAAGTGTACGTTGGATGGGAGGAGGAATAACATCAATTTCAATGTTCCTTCATACCTACCCACTGCCTACTGGCTCAATATTTTTTGGCTTAAATTACGATTCCGGGTCAATTTACTGAATCCAAAATACCAAATGGCAAATGTACCGAATTACTATTTGGCTAAATTCTAATTTACCGAAACTGTATCACCGAAAATTGTAATTTTGAATTTTTGAATTTTGATAAAAAGGACAGTAAAATGCCAATTTCCCAGTCTTTTTTATTTAAAAAAATATCACCTCACATTACTTTCCACCATATAATATAAGCATCCGGAGAAATATTTAAACGTATTTTATTAAAAAAAGAAAAAACTTAGGTACCTCACTTAATCAACCACCAAATGATAAAGGAATAGAAAAATGCGAACAATCAAGTATTTTTTATTTAAAAAAAAAAAATAAAATCTCACCTTATTTTTTACGATACAATAATTAAGGCATAAGAGAGATTCCCATTTTTATGTATTATTATTTATCAAAAACAAAAAACGAAAACAAAAAAAAAACAAAAAGCAACAATGATTTTTAAATTTTTGGTCTTTTGGTAGAAAGTCCTTCGGTAAAATTATAGTTTCAGTGAAAAGGATCAAATAAAATATATTCCGCACAACTGATACCGAAACAATGGCCATTCAATAAAACGGATTCGATAAAACGTTCCGATACCATTCGGGACAGATAAGCTCATTTCTGGGCATTGGCCTTTCCAATCCTAGACTACCATTCGTATTTATCTAATTCCTACTCTCTCGACTATTTTATTAAGCCACTCAAATCTTAGTATTTCTCTCCAAAATTTGTGACCACACAGAGTTCACTCAGTCAGCTTTTAGTTCCATCTGTCTTTCCTTGTTCTAACTCCCGCATATCTCGATTTGTCTTTTTAGTTTATACGCCAAACCTATAATCTGAGTTTTGATTTGGGACTTTATCTCATCTCTTCATGTTTAACAAACTCTTCTCTATTGCTATCTAAGTCTTTCATATTTTTTCGGTTTGTAGATACTTTTATGATGATAGATAACTGAATTACGGACGTAGAATTCCTATAAGTCTGCAAAATTTTAATTTTTGCATTGAAACTCATTTATTTCTTAAATATGGTTTTTACGGATCAGTAATGTTTCCATGCTCGCGTTTTTCGATTTCAACAGGTATATTCTGTTTTCCTTAGTTTTCGAAAGATAATGTTTTCGTGCAAACACATTTGCAACCCTGCCGATATCGTCGAATTCATTAGAAATGTCATAAAATTATTTGTCAAAATTCATACAGTATGTGAGTTCTTGAACCCTAACAGATTAGTCCTCTCAATAAGGAAGAAGCTTTTTAATTAGTAACATTCAGTGACCAAATAAACAAAAAAGAAAATAAGTTGAAGTTAAAAACGAGTTTTTAAAAGATAAGCTTTTATTTTTTATTTTTTGGCTATAGCTTCACGCGAAATAAATATTATTTCACTGCGGAAGGTTGGCTGCAGTATTGGTATATTTTAAAATCGCAGTAGTGAGTAGAATAAAAGCTTATAAAAAATCATACTTTGTAAATTATTTTAAGGGCAAGATTCACTATTAGTTGCGACTTTGCAAGGAAAAGTTTTGGGAATTGTATTTTGATGTGGCAATTTGAATGGTATAGATACCTACAAAACAAGAAATAGTATTTTATTTTTCAATGGACAAACGTTGGACCAGAAAGAGTAAACTTAGACCATATAAAGCCTCAAATTACCGCAATATCTTCGTCATCTTACAGAAAATTCAGCTAATAAAAATTTATGCAATTTTTTATGTTTTCAAGACACGGTTCGATTCGTTAATGTTGTCATTCGTATTTCGTGATACAGAACCACAAACCTTTTAACGATTTTTTTTTTTTTTTTTCCTAAACAGTCCGATTACTTTGAGTTTGTAGTTTATTATACGTTTCAAGTTTTTGGTAGGTTTTTTATTTCATTTATTTTGCTCGAAGTGTAACAAAATTTCACGTACTTCTCATCAATCAATTTCCTCGGTGTACGTCCGATACGAAGTTTCCATCCTGAAATATACGTTCCTCGTTTATGCGATCATAAAAATACTTGAAATTTAACCAGCTTAGAATGAACGTCGATCTTCTCCACTAACCAAATGAATAATCTTCGTTTTTCTAATTCATCTCACATCAAAAACTTCTATTTCAGCACCTCACGCACTTTAAACAGTTACAAAACTCGAACTAAACGGCTTACAGAAGAATTCTAAGCATTTTTTCTTCAGGTTCATTTTTCATTTGTCATTTTTGCGGGTAAACAGGCAAATATACTTTCCAAAAAAATTCTTTAAATAACGGAAAGTAAAGAGAAAGAAAGCAAAAAAAGAAGTATAAGACCTTTTCTGTATAAAAGGCAGCGGAAAAAACTTAGTTTCGATGTTCATGTTTCATTTATCTTTCAGTGTTTACAATTTTTTTTTCTTTCTTTAAAAAACACATTTTTTTGACCTTCTTATTTTACCAATACATTTTGCCGAGTAAGTAAGAATAATATTTTTTTTCTTTTGGGGTGTTCAGAAAGTGGGATATGGTTAAATAAGTTTTGTATCTTCAAATTTTATGGAATTTTTCACTGAAATAGATTTTGAGGATGAGAACATCTGAAAAAGTTACCCAACCAGCGGTATGTTCTTTTTTTTTTATTCTTGCATAAACACTGATCGACTGAATATCTCCCACTAAGCGTATCGAAATTCTGAAAAATTAGTTTTGAATTCTTTTATAGGGGAACAATTTTTTTTTTTTTTTTGCACTTAAATACGACGGTTTTATTTTGTTCGGCCGCGACATAAGCTTTATCTGCTGAAAAGAATGGTTCTTTCCGAACAAATATTGAGATTAACGAGTGCTTTCCTTTCATTGGAGTAAAACACGTAGCCTATTGTTCAAATTTTCAAAGCACTGTTAAGGCGTTCATGACGAATGACAAATAATTACATACAGATGTTTAATATCGGGTTCTGTAAATAAAAACAGAAAAATGGTAAAACGTTTTCGTTTTGTGGCGGAAATTCCGGCTTGGCAATATGATTTGTCCTTTTTACTTGAAGTCGAAAGGAAATGAAAAACATTCAACGTATAATCTGGGACAGTAATTTCGAAACTTTTTCTGATTCCTACTCCGTTTGATTTTAAACGAGATTTTTTTCGGCAATTCTCTTCCCTCATCCCCATTCCATACTAAACCCATTCGAAAAGTAAAAATCTTTGTAAAATCGAAAATAGTGTACTTATACTAGAAACCTAAAAGAAATATTCGGTATTTCGAACTACATTATTTTGTAAAACCTTTCGCAGGCCTCATGGGGGACGCGAACTGTACTTCGGAAGCTTTTCGTCTACCGAAAAGATTTTAAAATCGCGTTATTGGCAAGAGAATTTTTCATCCTGAGAAGTTTTTCAGTAATACCCCAATGTTGAAGTCAAAACAGCGTCCAAGTACCTAATTCCATAATCGAAGGGAAGTTGTAATTATAACCTTGGGCCTAAAATCCTACAGAATATTCATACGGGCTGTAATACGTAGTTTAGTTATTTTACAAACTATTCAATATATTTAAAAACGCACGAAATTATATTGTTATAAAGGTGGTGAAATATCTGAGATCTATGAGCAATAGTACACTGTATACCTAGAGGAGAAAGTTGTTCATTTCGGTCGAGCCTGAGTTTGCAAGACGTGCTGTAAGTGAGTGTAGCAAGCCGAAGACAAGGGTTGCAAACAGGCGAGACAAAAAAAAACATTAGGTACTTCTTTTGTTCACGCCTTACCTTGTAAAGAAACTTTTTTGTAGGGAAATTCATAGGCTTTATTTTTTTAGAGACCTATTTATACTGTAAAATTGAAAGGGAAAAAGTTATCGCGCAAAAACGGGTTTGAGTTTTCTTTTAATATTTTCATTCACCATTAACTCAAAATTACTTCGTTTTTAGTGAAATTTGATGATAAAAATTAATTATTCGTATTGTAAAATTAATACTTATTCAGTCTTGTACTGCAAAATTAATACTCATTCAGTCATAGTACTGTAACTGCCTGATAGTTCAGTCTTATACTGTTATTAATCAAACATATCTTAAATATTGTGTTTTTATATATTATTATAATAGAGTGTTAAAATTCATTGGGTGTTTTAATTTCACTTAAAATCTCTCAAACAGTTAAGGTCCACAATAGCTGTGGATAGTCAACTTTACAAATTAAATAAATTCTCGAGTGTTATAATATTAATGTGAATATTGTAATACTTCGAAGGAAGTGTAATCACACCAAAAGAGGTCATTTCTAGGACTAAAACAACCTCGTTTGGCCGTTACAATAGTGTATTTCCTTATAATATGAAAATAAGACAACTAATTATTAAATGCAAATTCTCTTGCCGACATATTATTCACCGAATAAGATTTCTATTCCACATATTACTACCAGCTGATAACATCCAAAAATATTTAACAAGATTAGATGATGAGATTATTTGGGAGGAATTATTTCTTTTTTGTCTTTAACTAGCGACAAATGGAAAAGCACATAGGTGGATTTACAGGGGCTAGGAGGCTTGACCCTTAGAACAGACATTCAGCTCAAAAATCTAAAAAAAATTGTACTCAAGAGGCTGAGGTAAGCAATACTTAGCAGGAAAACACTGAAAAAGCATAATTTTTTAAAAGGAAGGACACTGGTTCTAGCATCATTTTAGAGGAGGAGGGTACTTCAGCTTTACGGTAATCCAAAAGTAATTCTCGGTTGGTCCGTGCTTGCAACAAGCAATCATTCTTATATGAAACCATTTTGGTAATTTTCTAATCAGATCTTTTTTCTTAAATCTGTCACTGGGGGGATGGTGAGGTACATCTTTGGAAGATAGAGTTGAGGGGCAGATAAAACTTGACTGAGACTTAACCCCCAAAAAGGTTATGAACAAAATGCAACAAAGGAAGAGCCATTGTTTCTTTTTCAGATTTACAAGAAGAAACCCCGAAAAGTAAACGATATTTTATCCCTTTTAGTTTTTTGATAATAACTTTGGAATAAATTAAGGAAAAATGACAATAATTTCAGCACAAACAAAGCACAAAATATTGACACCAATCTTGAATTAGACCATTTTCAATTTTACTCCCTCTTATGACTTTTTTAAATGTAGGAAGGATGTAGAGATTTAAGGTTGGGAGTGGGCTACTCTTGAAGCACAAACGATGTACAAACCACTGGCACCATTTTTGAATCAATCAGACCATTTTCAATTTTTCTTCTCTTTCAATGTTTTTTAAAAGTAGGAACGGAAGGTATGGAGATTCGAGGTTAAAAATTGTATATTCTTGAAGCACAAACGAAGTACAAACAACAGACACCAATTTTAAGTTAATTGGACTATTTTGAAAATCGTTCACCCATAAAACTTGTAAACCTTTTGATAGGAAGGGGGTTGGAATAAAAACGAGCACAAAGGAAGCACAAAAGATTTTTTTAAATGAAATTGTCAAATTTGTTCTTCGAAATATTCATGTCTCCAGCCCTCTACAAACCTACTTTCAGTTTTTTTACAAATAACTTTTGAACAAATTGAGTCCAACCAACAACAATTTCAGCACAAACGAAGCACAAACAAATGCGTGAGCCCAAAATTTTGTTAGAGGGGAGCTGGCAACATGAACCTAGGATCCTTGTCAGCAGAAATTCCAAAGAGTTAGTAGAGATACCTTCTCCGTTCTTCGAGTCCTCTTCGCCACTTGTAAAGCCGTAATAAATTTGTCACGTTACAATAGCTCCTGCATTTCTTTTACTACTTTTTTACGCTAACTCTTACTTTTTTTCTTCGAGTATTTTGATGCGAGATTTATAGTAGTCCTGTCATTGCGTCTTCAAAATTAAGCCAAGTATGTATGATATGGGATTAATTTTGGAATGATGTGTCAAGAGGGTGAGATGAAGAAGTATTCATGAAAACTGCAAGTTTAAGAAGTCATGAAGAATAAAAATTTTGTTCTAATAAGAAATTACTAGTTTTTAAAAGTAAAATTCATTTCTCCAAGAACAATTTTTTTCCTCGATTCGTCCTCCAAAAACGGTTTGTTCAAATTTACTTCAATGTTTTGTTTCTCAGTTTTAATTAATAGTATATTACACACCAAGGTTCCAAAGTGAGCGATTACATGTGAGGGAGTTTGCAAAACGAGCGCAGGGAGTGAGCAATTCCCTAGTCATGTAAACTCACTTTTGAATCTTGTTGAGGAAGATATTTTTATAAAATTAATGTTCATAAAGTAGCGAAACGTTAAAATTTTAACATTATGATGAGTCTTTCTTAAAAATTATAAAAAACAGAATACTCAATTTTCTCATTATGGCAGATTTAACGTTTCATTTAAAAAATGTAACCTCTATTTCGATTTAAACCGAACATGCTTCCATGTAAAAAGACGATTTTACATGGAAGTGCGTTCACTTCATATCGAGATTATATTCATCTATGATATGAGCTATTTTTTACTCGAAAAATACCAGGATAAACCATTGCCTTTCTGATCATGTATTATACAAAAAATTTTAATTCGTTCTTGAAACATTTTGTAACTACTCCGGAGAAAAATCAAACATCGAGTATAATTATTTCTGAAAATTATAGAAAATTACGGCGTACCCGAACATTTTTTTGACGATACCTAGGGGAAATATCAGGTAAAACATTTTAACCGCATCTAATGAAGTGAATTTATTATACTTCGCCAATAAATTTCAATTACGGTTCGACCTAAATTTTATTTGCGGTGAACTAATTAAATTTTGGTAGCTGAAAGAGAAAATATGGCGAGATGGGAAAGATGTTCATGCGGATCAAAGGTTATAGGCCGCATAAATTTTCATAAAAATTTTATACCAGGAACAATCGGTCGAATGCATTTTATTCAGGACCGAGCACACAAACAATAAATCATTGAATAATTTTTTTTCCCTGAATAGTAAGCGAACATTTTACATTACTCCCATTTCATTGGTTGATAAAAGTCGAAATTATACGATAAAAAAGTACGCAAATCGGTTCAACGAATTTAACGCGACATCATTATTTTGTATAATGTAAGTAAGAAACAGGAAAATAATTTTTGACTCTTAAAAACAGATTACAGTTCATATGAAAAGCAATGGACTATAATATGTAATACAGATTAACAGCGAAGGCACTGAGTGGAATTACTGCTAAATCACGACGGAAGAACGCAATCTTCATAAGCCTATTGCCATTTTACAGCAGCGAGTAAGACTTCAGTCTCTCTGACCTTGAACTAGTAAAATTATAAGATTTCATATCAAATTATCAATTCTAGTGGTAAGACACTAAGACAGGGTTCAACATGACACTGTGCAACCGATTCGAAGAGCCGATTTATTTTTCATAATCTTCCATGATTAAAAGTCACCGCATAGCTTATCAAGTTGAAGTATCCAGTAGGTACATAATTTAAATTACAAGGATTTTAGTTCATCGAATTTGATTGAAGTATAAATTTCACCTCGAATAATAATTGCATCGAGTCTAAAAAGTTAGATAAGAAGAATTCGTAATTGATTTTTCTAAAGAAATTAAATATTAAGTACCAACTAATTACTATATATTTATAATACGAAGCGGCATAAACAAGAAAAATTAGTAAAAAACTGAGTTAGGCAGCTAATTCTAATTTGATAGGTAGTAAAATATTATAGAATGAAAAGTTTTCTAGTTTTTCACGAATGATTTGCGAGCCGATTAGATTCATTTTGTTAAAATATACATTATAAGCGAAAGCTTATCTCTGAATAAGAATATTCTGATCAACAAGTTCTCTATCGAAGAATGTCATCAATAATTTTTTTTCCTCTTCAAGGATGACATCAAAGAATCAGATTTTCTTACAATTTTTTGATTGCCTTATCACATTCCTTTAATTCCTTAAGAAATATTTTTGATGATATTAGAGACGACAGCAAAAAAAAGTAAAAAGAACTCGAAAATCAAATCACTGTTTTTCTCTTCCTCGAAATAACCCAAGAAATTTTTAGAAAAAAAATGATTTTCAAACGACCGAAGTTTGTCAGCAGCGATTTCTTGCAGAGTTTCAAAGTTTTTCAACAGTGTTCTTTAAAATACTTTCAAAAGTTTCCATTGCATTAACTTTGCCTTTTAGAACAATTTAGAGCGATATAATAGAATGTGACCAGATGTTGGCAAACTAAAAGTACTAAAACATACTCGTAGGGACTGTCGTACGTAGGTAGATACTTAATTAGGTATTTTCGGATATGATTTTGAGAAGAATAAATTTTCATCGATGCTTCGACTTTTATGATCAGCATATTCCTGAATCATTTTAAAATTAATTGATTTTCCAGAATAAATTATGTTTAAAAAAGCTTCCGAAATCAGTACCATGAAATTTTATTAATTAACAGCCAATGCTGATGAAGAAAACGTATTTTCAAGGAAAAGTAGATTCGGTTTAATTTGACGAGTTTTCTAACATGCTTCCAGTATTTGATTGCAATTACCCTTAGCTTTACGGTTTATGCCCTATAGCCGGATTTTTACATACCTAGCCAAAAAGATCTGTATGACAAAAAATAACGAATTTCACTTTGCGTAACGACAAGGTTAGGCATACTTTCTGTTGATAAGGGGTTTGTAACATTTATTGCAATTCCGTAATGGAGAATAACGAACTTTTTTGTTATTCATTACATGAAAGTTCGTTACTGATACTTATAACGTCAAAATCATAATGAGGAGTTTGATACACCTGTTACAGGCTTGACGGAAGTTGTTGAATGCAATAGAGGAAACATCAATTTTTTACACAATTTACCTAAATTTTTAAAGAAATTTTGACAGATATTGATATCTCTGGAATAGACGAAGTACTGATATTTAAATGTAGGCCTAACATAATTATTTATTAAATGTACGCATATAATATTTATTAATTGTAAGCCCAACAAAAAAAAAGACGAATTTTTATGAGCTGTTTATCATTATTAAAGGTGATTTTTCAAATAAAATGTAGGCCTAAGAGAAAAATGACGAACTTTTATGCTATTTATCGCGATTAGGCTTGAGGTAATTCTTCAAACAAAATGTAGGACTAATGGAAAATTACAACTTTCATGATCTTTTTATTGCCATTGAAGATAATTTTTCAAACAATACGTAGGCCTAACATATTTATTAAATGTAGGCTTAACGGAAAATTACGAACAATGAACAATGTCCGATTTCTTAAATTGAATCGTTTGTCCGATATCGTTCGCGAAGGGATGAGATAACATCCAATTCGAGGGCGAAAAACGTGATATCGCGTAGGGTATAGGCTGTTATATTTTAATTTTAATCAATTACTGAAATGATTTGGACAAGAATAAACAAATTTAATCGACCTTTTTGAATCTGAAATGAAATCACTTGAATTCTCTTTTCTAGGGCAAAAATCACAAACTGTTCGAGTCATTTGTTTTAAATAAGTGATGCAAAATAGTTATGGATGATGAACTTTGGAGGTTCGTCATACAGGTAATTAATTAAGTGAAAATAAAATAGAAAGGAGTTAACCAACATTTTATGATCAAAATGACTTAAAGAATATATTTTTATATGTTTCAGAAATTTATGACTTCAACAGGTTCACTACAACTTTTGTTTCTAAGGAAACTTTGCAATTCTACACAATTATATTAATGACTGATGTAGGACTAAGAACATTTTCAAAATAATGATCTCTATCCTTACTTTTGGCCTATCTGCATTCTGCAATGTGATAATTGCAATTAGTAGGCTGTGTGAATCTGAATGTTGCCCAAATATCAGCAATCTATCAATAGTTTATTAAATATTAATAAAACCTACTTTTATTTTTTTTTTAAATACTTGTAATATAGGTCATTTAAAAAAATTTTTTCAAACAAATTACGCTAAATTTATAAAAAAATTTCAAGTCAAATATCGGACAAATTATAATAACTTTATTATCCGTAGGTAATCTTATAGTTTATCGAAGTCAGTATTGTTTTATTCACTTATTAAATTCGTTAGGATATCAATAACAACATTTTCAGAATATTCTCAAATGCAACGCAAAGTGCTCTGTTCTTATGGTCATTCTGTCTTGTTTGTCGTCAGTTTCGTTATTTTTATTCGCATAACAACAAATCTGTTGTCGCTGTACAGTGATAACGGCTGTTGGAGAGGATTAATTTTTGATATTAACTCAATAAAGTCTTGATTTGTCCAATAGTCACGAAATTAGGTACAAAAATTACCTCTAATACAAGAATCAGACCTATCGATTTTAATTTGAATTTCTCTTTTTCCCCTGAGATAATAGTCGCAAAAAGTCTACTTTTCCAGACTGATCAAGAAAAACTCTTGTTTTAACTGAAAAAAAAATCATAATTACTTGAAAAGTCAAATTTAGGGCAGAAGCGAAACTTTAAAATTGGGACAGTAACTACTCTTTAAAGTTGGGGTAGTAGTTGAGATTGATATAACTCTGAATAATTAGTACCTACCTGTAATTATGATTTGATTAGTTAAATGCATATCTTTGAAAACCTACTTTTTCTAACAGAGTGTAGCTGCCCTAATTTTTTATATTTTTCATTTTTATCGTAAAACAGTAATGATATAGAAAAAAAGGTCAAACAACTGCCCTTAAGTAAGAAAAAAACCGATATTGGCAAAACTGCGCCAATATTTAAACCAATTTCAGAAGACTTTCATTTGTGCAAAGACTCTCAAAAAGATTAAAAGATTCTAAATTAACAAATGTTGTTATGCCAAAATGACACGCGCATTGCACATGCTTTGTGACCGCCAGTTATGGCTGGTGGCTGTGGTTATTGATGTTAATTATGTTCTTTGCAGTCAGTAGATTGTGTTTTTCTCTTGAAAACCTGCTTAAATATCTCTATCGCACATTAATCGTGCTATGTGTGTATTTTCCAAGAGTGTCAAATTTTGTAATGGCTACCATTCGAAAATCAGGCGACCGATTTCGCTCAAATTCAATAACAAACCAGTCCCTAATAGTCTCCAATTGCCATAAAAATTTCAAGCCAAAATCTTTCAATTTACAAGAGTTATCGTGATGACAACAAGGTGGGTTTGGAACACTTTGAGAACCCTTTTCTCCAAAACTAGCAGATGAATTTCAAAAATTTTAACACAAATGTGTAGCCCTTAAAAGCTTCTAACATTAACCCAAGTTTCATTGTCATAGGTCAAACAGCGGAGGCTCCACAGACTCCCAAAAAATGCCAAAATTAGAAAAAAATGGAAATTTTATATACAGTGCATAGGAGAATTTGAGTGACCTATATATTCGTGATCTACGACTCAGGATCGGCACTTTTCTGCGTCTCCCAGGTCCTGCCATTGCACTGAATGCAATAGTTGTATTTTCCAATGGAAAATACACTAAAAATGTAATAGAATATTACGGGTTTATATACTCCATTACGAATAAAAAAGACATGATGTCATATGATTTGATGGACCGGGGAGAAAAGGAAAAGATAGAGATTCACCCTATTCAACAAAGGCTGCATCCAAAACTATTTTGTTTACACCAATAGTTTTAGCTTTAAAGTCATGTCTTTCTTATTTGGAATAGCTGATTAATGACAAATCGAAAGATAAACAAACCTCTCAGTTTGCATCACAACTCTCACACCAATTCTCAAGTTGACGCAGAAAATTAAAACCTTTTTTTTACAGGAAGTGCAAATGAAACAAAAACAAAAACACCTTTCATGATGTTATCAAAATTTAGTGACGTCACACGAGTCCAAAATAAACGCTTAAATCTCACAACCTTTCACAACTGAAAAAAGAACAAAGCTATCAATTGTCGGTGGTTTCGTTATTGGCTTTGTTCAGTGATCGTCGTTAATAATTTTAGATATCGATGGCGTTGTCGTTGCCCATAGTCACTACACCAAAATTTCAACGCCGTCGGATTATACCACCATTTTTCTCAGCGAGGAACCCATAGAGAGACTCTCCAAATAAGTCACTGAGTAGTACCCGCACGGAGAGGGACTTTCCTAAAAACATTTCATTGAAAAATTCTTTCGCCGACGGATCTTCAAAATACAAGATGAAGCTTACAACCATTTGGCGGGTCCAAGTAATGAAACTTTCTTACAAAATTAGACGATCGAGCGATTATAACCTTTTTTCTCGTTTTCTCCTTCATTGAGTCAAACCAAAGTATAATGATTGAATTTTCTTTTGTTATATTTATTCACCTCAAAAGAAATTTCTTAACGGCTGAAAGAAATAACTGAATTATTTTAATACGAAGTGGTCGTTAAGTTAGTACCAAAGTAAATCGTTGAAGAAATCTCAGCCAGCGAATTCGTAAGAAAAAAAAATACCTCATGCGCAAAATTTGACCAATCATTCTTTTCGAAAGGAGGAAAGTGAATGGAAATTTCTTTGTTTTTTACGGGCGAGGGGAAGGGTATGGGGAGACACTACATTCGTCCGGTCGTCGTTAAAAATGATATATGTTTGGATGTGGTTTTTTGTCGTTTAAAACTTGCTTCTTAAATTTTTTTATACTCATTTTTTCACAATTTCTTTTTCCCCTTTTGGCTACTGCTGACACGATGAGTTGTGAACATGACAAATAGCGTCGCAGATGCAGAACGAAAATACAATACGCAAGAGAGTAGTAGCTACTTTTTACCGCCTGATTTTATTCGTCTGGAAGAGTTTATTACGCGGTGGTAAGTCAGTTTTCGTTTGGCCGGTGAAAAGTGCGAGCATAAATTTTAAAACTTTTTTGACCAAAAAACAACGACGACGCAGATTTTAATTATTGCACGCGAACGATGTGACATATTCCTTCATATAAGTTCAACATCGAATGCCGGCAAGAGAAGGACGTTTGGCGGCGTATAGGCGAGAAATCTCTCGGACATGGACGGAGATATAGGCGAAGAAAGGTTTGAATAATTAACTGTCTCGAAAGTTGGCTTCGGCTGTTCCAGACGATTTTTGAAGCAAAATACGATTCGGATAATAATGCGTATATATTCAGTGTGACTTTTCTTTTAATTATTTCGATTCGGCCGAAATAAAATTATTTTATTTGGCGGGAAGTTACGTGAAAAGTTAGAAAAATCGAATTCGTGCTAACGCGATTAAATCGTAGGCCTATTTTCACAGCTCTGATAAGGAAATTCGTTTCAAATAAAAAAGATATCTTTCGAAACGTAGAGAAATAGAAAACTGTAAATAGTTAGCCAGTTGTAGTAGTTATAGAATCGTAGTCGTAAAATACAAACGGAAAAACTGTCTGATTTTCCGAGACGTTATCACTTTTTCTTTAACTTCCCTCTAAGTTCTGCTCTCAGTTATTCCTATAATTTTCATGCGTTTTGGTAAATTAAGTAGATATCTACGAAAATAATGTCCTGCTGCGTGTCTTCCTTAATTTGAAAATTGATTTTATTCATCCAATTTTTCGTTGAGGGAATAAATATAGATTGAAACATGCCACATAACTCTAGTATGAAGCCACTGGATGGAGTACGTGAAGAAATGAATATAATATGAAATTCGAATCGAAAACCGTAAAAAATGTTAATGAATACGAAAAATGTACTCAACATAAAAAATAAGAAGAAAATAGGAAATAACCCAGAATTTGAAGTCGCTGTCTAGGAAGAAAAGATATTTGATACAGAAACTTCAATTCAGCACTCTAAAATCATAAAAATCAACAAAGTAAACACAAATAAATAGACACTTCGCAAGTGAAGCTGCGAGTAATAGCTCGTGTTAGAATATACCTAATATATATTCGATGTTTGTATCAAATTTCGTAAATATTTGTTAAAAAATACGCATTTTAGAATCATTTAAGCCCAGAAAATGCAACTTGATAGGACGTATCGGATAATACCATCCCGCCGATCTGGATTGAAACAACAGTTTCATTTTTGTTAGATTGGAATAAGTGTACCAAGTCTCATGAATATTGGATAAAAATCACAACCTTGACCATGTTAAGTAGAAATGTGTTGTTACATGCCCTGCAAGTAACGAGCTTGCGAATGGTATCTTCTGTTTATTGATCGAATAATTTAAGATCGATTTTCAATCAGAAAATAATGAATCAAAAAGAATTTTACTTTAAAATAGAAATGATTTAGATTAATAATGAACATGGACCATTTACTTGGTATTAAAAAAAATCTATGAAATAAAATACAAAAATATTTTATGTATTTTGGTTAAATATTCAAAGTTAAACACTTAAAACAAGAAATTGAGCTATTCCAAATCAAAAATTGGCAAGAGACGACCTGATTCGAGATACTTCAATCGAAAAGTTCCAGATATTACTTCTATAGGGCTGACAAACCAAAAGTTAAATGATTAAATACTTCAAGCCAACAATTGGTAAGCGAGAACCTAATCCAAAAGTAAATTTAAGTTGAACATTAATTTACCAAATCAACATTTAAATAGGGAATTTGACAGACGAAGTGAGGGAGCCTTCTAGGCGAGTAAGCCATGTTGTCGAATTGGGTTGATTTAATGATACAATTTTCAGAACACAGGCATAAGAGCATTTGCAGGTGTTTTCTGGAATTCGTTCTTTTGGACGAGTCCGAAGTGTGATCACTCAAATTTGCAAGGGTTCGCCATTTAGAATCTTTAGTCGAATTCTTCATACGATTACTTTTTGGTGTTTTCTTTTGTTTCACAATTTGTAGAGAGCAAAGGAAAACACGAAAAATAGCGTTAGTTGCAAATGGTGACCAGTAGTTCTGGTAACTTTTCTATATTAATAGGCACCGACATTGACTTTAGATATGTGATAATTTACCGGAAAAAAAGTTTTTCAAAAAGCTGTACCAAAAATTAGAAAAAAAAAGAAAAAAAGCGGTAGCTAAACAGTTGAAAATCCGGTGAAAGGGCGTGATCTTGGAGAGATTTAGCATGCGGAAGGTGGTACACATAACAGTGTATATACATGAATTTCAGCTAAGAGCCAAAAGTTTCACGGGGTCATGAAACGAAAAGCAAATCATCCCCCGACCCACCGTCATAATACCAAATCAACTTTAATAGGTAGATTTTCTTCGAAAACTACATAAACAAACTGGGTAAAAATAGTTGAAAATACGCAGGTAACGATTTTTTTTCTCTTTAATACTCCTACTTTTTCTTTTTGGAGGAGGATGATAAAAAGGAAGTATGAGAAAATATGAACCAAGAATTTGATCTACTTCAACCATTTAAACGGACAATATAACGTAGGGTGGAGGAAGCAGACAAAAATGCAGGAAAGACGGCTACTACTAATTGCTACCATTGCGATTTTTACTCAGTTTGCTTGCACAAATGAGGTATTAAAATTGACCTTATGGAAGGGTTAGGAGTGGGGATGACAAAAATTATCCGTTTCATGAGAACAGAAGACAATTATTACCATTTTTTCCGTCTGACCTAAATTTTTAAGTATATAAATATATGTATGTATGTATGTATCTATCGCCCAAAATTTGGTGTTCACAGTTTTGAGAAAACTACCGGATCAATAGAACTGAAATTTTTAAGAGATAGTTTTCATATTGGAGCAGGTCTGAAAAAAGTTTTTGCCTACTGGTTAATTAGTTTCTAAGAAAACGGGAAAACAAAAAATTCATGGAAAGTTATTTCCGGGGGTTCTCAGAAAATTACAAAATGGATCTGACTGAAATTTTCACGACAAACTTTCCTCACGTTGGGGCAAGTTTCTTAGAAATTTGGTGCTTATTAATTCAGGAGTTTCCAAAAAAACTGGAGAAGAAAAATTTCTGGAAAAATTTTGTTTTCGCGGTTTTGAGAAAACTACCTAACCAAGAGGGCAGAAATTTTCAAGAAAGATAGCTATTGTATTAGGGTAAGTTTGAAAGAAGTTTGGTACTCATCGGTTAAGTAGTTCTCGAGAAAACTGAAAACAAAAAATCTCTGGAAAAGCGGTTTTTAGTGATGAAACATCGATAGATCGATTTTTTTCATAAAGATATATAGAGGATCAGGACCGGAGATGAAACAAGAAATAAAGATTTAAGCGAAGTTCCGTCCAAGAAGCGAGTGTATTTTAAGACAGTTACATAATTTCAGCAAAGTACATTTTATGATAGATAAACGAGTGTTAGCGGAAATGAACGAATGAGCGGCGGAAGTGGTATATCAGTGTAGCCGCGAATAGATATAAATAAATTATGTATTTTATGTAATCGTGTGTTCGTGGAGTGAGAGGGGAGAAGGATTGGTGGTCTCAACAAGATATGGATAACTATTGATAGTTAACCTGAAACCAGCAATGAAATATCGATACATCGATTAGTATCTATATAAATGTAGATTACTATCGATATTATTTTGCAATTTTTTTTAAGCTCTCTCGCTTCATCTCATCTCCGTCTCTATCTCTATCGCCATCTGCAAACTTGGTTTTTTGAAATTTCAACTATTGGGAGTTCACTTAGTTTTATTGAGCGATTTTCACCGCCATTAACACGGTCAAACGATCCAATTTTAGGCCAGCAGAGTTGAATTGTTTCAGGAATCTAGGCGGTCATTCCATATCTTTGAAGAATAAAATTTTTAATTTTTTTCCCTGGAATAATGATTAAAAATTAATAGGTCTACATGATTATGCAGGTATTTCACTTCATGCTATTTATATTGGTGAATGAATTCGAACTTCCACTGCTTAATACAGCTTTTATTATTGCTATTCATTCTCTAAACAACTCCAATTTATAAAATGTTTTGAATAATCAAAATTTCAAAATCATGCTCTTTACACACCTGTAGGCCGATACTAGCCATAAGTACATGACTCAACGATCACATATCGAGAATAGAGAAAAATATAGTAATTTGAATACAGATGGGATGGTGCGAAAGATTCGACTCCGACGATAATAATACGGCGAAGAAAATAAAACATGAAAATGGAAAACACCTGAAATAACGATTTAGATATAAGAGAAAGAAAACGTAAAAATAGCTTCCTCAAGTTGTTGTACTTTACGACAAACGCATAAATTTCGACAAGTTTTCGAAATATATAACGTTCAAATTTCTACCTGAATCTTCTTGTTGAAGTCAATTTAATGGTTAATGTCATCAAAAATTTCGGTCCACATAGTGTTAGACATTAAAGAAAGAAAAAAAATGTTCCGAAAGAACGTGAAAGGGAATCATGCGAGGTAATTGCAAAATTCATCTCTCGAGGAAAATTATGACATTTTACAAAAAAAAACGAAAGAGGAGCGAGAAAAATCAAAAAACGTAAAAGATTTTCACCTAGATACCACTTTAGAAAAAGCTGTACGCGTGGACACGTGTTTTATGTTCTCTTTTTGTAGATTTCAACAACGTTGGGGCTTTGCATCACTTCTTTTGGGTAGAAAAAGGCAAAAACAAAAAGAGTGAAAAATATGGTCGTATTATGAAATTTACCTTTCTTAACTTATCGGGTAACACTCTACCCTCCCCAGTAATGTTTCTCGACGCGCCTCTGGGGGAAAAATCTTTACCAAAAAGTGGGAAATTCATGTTTGCGCAAACTGGCATTAGTTTTGAAAAAAAAAAAAGGATTAGTTGTTTGCGCAAATTTGATAATATATTTTCGCAAATTTAAATCTGCTAAATTTATATAACTGCTGCAAAGGTACACACTTCCCTACATACTGATATCACTAGTCTGTGATTTTTTGGGTTTCTTTTGGTCATTAAGTTATCGCCCGCAAACTAGACCATAGACGTAAACAATTTCCTTCGTGATGCTCTATAACAGCAAAGGGATATTTATGCATAATAGCATCAAACATTGTGACAAGAAATTTCGTCATTTTAATTAGGAGCAGTACATACTCTGATTAAGAACTGAAGCGAATTTGAGCTAGTTTTTTATTGGGAACCACGTATTTGGCCATTTCACCTTTTCATACTGTCCAAAATTTTTCTGCTAACTCGACACCATTCACGCACATGTAAATAACTACTATGTACCCATAGTTTACTATTTTTTTCAGAATAAAACAACTACATACCTACCTATAAACAAATGTGGAAGACTATTCGTGATTTTTAAATTAATTTCTTCAAAACAGTTACAAACATACGAAACTTTTATTTTGATCTTGAGATAGCCTCATAATACTGTCTTTCAATATCATTCAGACCATAAACTAGTATGCTGTAGTTTCTGTTTGAGCCGGTCATGGAGTACTTACTTACTGCGGTACTGTACCGATAAATTCTAACTATTCCAATAATTCCATCATTATGAGAAGTTCTACTCGAAGGATGATTCACTCGTCGGTAATTGACTTCAATTATTTTTAGGTTTGAATTATCTACCTTCAAAGACGTATTTAAAGGCTGCGGACACGACTTGAATACTCATCTTCTGTCTGCAGCCAAAATGAATAGGGAAACATGTCCAATGCAACATTGCTCGAAATTTTGAAGATTTACATTTGCGCAAGTGTATTATAAAATTTGCGCAAATTATGAAATTTCATCTGCGTTAGCATACACTTTTGTTTTGACCATTTGAACAAACGTAAAATAACCCCAAAAGGTTCTAGATTCGAGACCAGACGTAGCCAAGTAAACAAAACTCAGGTAACTTCCATTCGAACATTGGAGCAATATCTTCCACCGAGTAGTTGAAAACTCAGGTATATGAATTAAATGCGAAAAAAAAAAAAAACCTACCGTAAAATTCAAAACATTAAGGATATTTTCAATCAAACAAAGTAATTTAAATTAGGGTCACGAGCCAAGTTCAATTTATAAATTTTCTTCGAAATAAATAAGGACTCGACAAAACGTAGGCTGCGCATCTTTCGTACTTACTTTTTGAATAAAATTTTATTTTTCTCATTCTATCTTCTCACGATAGTCTACTTCATTGTTGCAGCCGAGACATATTTTCAGTTTCAATTCCATTTTTACAAGTCACATAATGTAAAATGTAAAACAGATTGTTTGCGACACATAAAATGTCATCCTCGGAGAAGTCGCTGTATATTATATTATAAAGAAAGGTGCATTCGTCGTTCATCAAATTTTCATACCACTTTCCATCATTTCCCACCCATTAGCTCAGTCTACATTTCGTACTTTTATTTCATTCATGCAAAAAAAAAGAAAAAAAAAAAAAAAAAAAACCACGAAGGCGGGGTAATAATGTCTCAATTTTTACAAGTTTGTCTACGTTTTGTCATCATTGCTCGCAACACACTTCTCTTTATAATGGTTTATAATAACGTTTTTACTTGCGAAGCGAAGAATGAAAAATTCGCGCAGCGAATCTCGACATTTGTAATGTGCCACCGCACGTTGCGAGCTCCTTCTTGCTTGCGAGAAAAAAGACGACGAAAAAATGTCATCGCTCGGGATGCGATGTTTTTACTTCTCAATTTTCGATACAGTTGACTCTCGCTGACTCTTCTCAAGACGAAATCATTTTTGCAAAACGATATCAAAATTAAAAATAAGAAAAACGGAAGGAAAAAAAAAAAATAAAATAAAAAAAGAAAGAAAGCGGAGAAAAATAAAAGAAATTACTTGCTCAACGATTATCTCAGTTTGATTTTCATTTTCATTCGCTTATCGTACCTATTCCGAATCCATTTTTGAAAAGTAAGATTTTAATGTTCTGAAAAGAATTATATACACGCTCAAACGGAAAGCAGATGAGATATTTCAATCCGCTCATTTAATCGTGTTTGTTAGAACGAGCATTAAGGGAAAAAAAAAAAAAAACGGGCGAGAAAAATCGACATTTTTCTGCCGAAATTCTTCCGTCGGAAAAGGAAAGACTTTTAATCGGAGAAAAGCACGAGTGGGCCTATATCAATACGCTAAAAATTTCCGCTTCATTTACTCGACGTCGTAAGAAATTTTTCAAAAAAAAGCGACGAGATAAAGTGGAAACACTTCAATTTATGACGACGATTGATTTGCTTTCAAAAATTGCAGAAATATAGGCAACTGCAAAAGGGGATCCTATAGCACAGATGCTCCGTGTTCGACTCCATCTCTGGAGAACCTAGGTTTGGATCCCGTACCCGCTTAATTCCCCAACCCAAAAATAAGTGGTCCACAACGAGTGAACTAACTGCAGTCTGGGATGATGTTTGACCCACTGATTGCAGCGGTAATGGATCAATCGATATGGTCTGTAGTAAGCAGGGGTGTATATGTACAAGGAGGTCAAGAGGGTCTGGACCTCATTTACCAAAGAAACAAAAGGCCTGATCTCTAAAAATTGTGTATTTTTGTCTGTTTTGGAAATTTTTCATCGAGATGATGGAGGGTAAGAAGAGAACATTGAGAATGTGTGGATCCCCTCCATCATGATAGAGCTATGTGAGCCCTTGTATTGTCTGGCTACAGCAGTGACGTTTGGTCCATTGAAAACAGGCGTCCCAGATCGATTAATGTTGTCTGTAGGGAAAAAATTGACAAGTTTCAAATTTTGTAAGAACGAGAGAAGGGCATTGAAAATGAATAAGAAAAAAAAAGAAGTTTTATTCATTTTTTGTTTTCTTTCATTTTAATATTTGTTCCGTAAACAATGAGACAACGTTACCACCTCCATTTTATTTTTATTACCGTTTACTTTCACTTTTTTTATCATCGTTATCTACTCCTTCTCCTACTCTTCAAACATAAAACATTGATAAAAATTGGAAGGCGGACACTTTTTCACAAATTAAGAAGCATTTTCAATGCTAACATTTGCAATTCTAAAAAGTCACAATCTATGTACAAAGGTGAAATCTGACCAACTGACAACAGCGATACTTGATCAATATCCTCAATACTAAATACTAACACACATCATTCACCAATGTGCTATAACATCTAGTATGGTATGCCAATGGGGTGGGCACATGCCACACACAAACAACTTCATCGATTGCACAAAATCTTACATTTTTACAAAATTTGTCAATAATAATTTCACAGCATAAAACTCTAGAAGCAAAAACATTCAAAATCCATATTTTAGAGACACAGTATTTCAGCTACCCAGATAGCTGCCAGAATAACGAAATAATTTATTATTTCTCTCTTCTTCTCGTTTTAATAAGTTGCAATTGCACAACACAAGAAAATGTTACTATCAAAGACTAGCCATTAGAAACCGGATTTCCAAATTAACCCACGCTCTGCTCCACACAGCTAGATAAACAGGGATTTAGGTTAAACCCTTCTCCCTTCACGCATAAAAAAAATATTTCAACATATAGCTTTTTTTTTCAATATTTATTATTTTATTTCTTTGCTCCCCGCCACTCACAGAACAGCTATCTACAGCAATGCTACAACTGCTTGTAAAGCCCACGTGAAAGCTGCCAAGCAAGACATAGCTAAATAAAACACAATATGGCTTCAGAAAAGGGGATAATAACCAATATTATTTGTGCAATAAATTCCTAAAGAGATGGAGGTATAAGGTGTATTACGGTTTTGTTTTTTGCTGTTTTAAGATGAATGAATCTTTCTTTTAAGGGAAGGTAGGTGTTAGAAAAAACTTGTTCACCTTATGTTACGTTACATTATAACGAAATAGATAGTTCTCTGCTTGCTTTCCGTTTTTAACTTTCTTTGATGTTTTGTTTTTGTGGAGTTTTCACTCTCTCACTCTTTTTCTCAGTTTTTGCTTTTTTTTTTTTTCACTCCACCATACTTATTCACGTCAAGTTCATGTTGCGTTGATATCTAACATACGGATTTAAACAAAACAGGCATGATGAAAATTAGGTTCTAAAATTTCAAAACTTCCCAACAGTTATAAGGAGTGAATGTCTAAATAATGTTTTTATGCGTGCGTTTTTAAATTCTTTTCATAGAATTTAAATGAATTTCATTCAAAAATTTGATTAAAGTAAATTAAGGATATGAATATGCCAGCCAGATAAGCGGCAATGTTCGAGTTAATCAAATTTCTATTTTTCAAGGCATAACACTGCCTATTTCAGAAATATAATTTAAATAAGTTTACGTTAAAAATGAATTTTTAAAAGATAAGCTTTTATTTTTATTTTTTATTTTTGGCTTTAGCTTCATGCGAAATAAATATTATTTCGTTGCGGAAGGTTGGTTGCAGTACTGGTGTATTTTAAAATGGCAGTAGTGAGTAGAATAAAAGAGTATAAAAAAAAAATTTTAAAGCAATATAAAAAAAGATCACACAGATAGAAAGCAAAACAGAAGGCTCTAATTCAGTGGTCTTCAACCTTTTGATAACCACGGATCAAAATACTTTTGGAGAAAGCCAGTGGCCCACGAAACAATAAATGTTCGAAACAATTATCTACATCAATATCTTGTAGAGAAAATAATTTTGTGAGCGGAGCAAACCAAAAAAATTTTAATGTTTTTTTTTTTGGGTGTTCAAGAATATCTACCGTAAATGTCTTTTTTGAATTTTTTATTCGTCTTGGGAGGGAAAGATATACACCCACAACTTAATCATCGTTAGTACCTATAATCATGATTAGAATTATAAAAAATTAAAATTTAATCACAGGTTTTCAATTCTAAATTTACATGTTAAAACAATAATAGGTACTATGAAAGTAATTTTTCACAATTCTAAAAAATCAAATTTAATATTCCCCATTTTTGTAAATTCTTTCGCGAGCCACTGCTCTAGTCAAAGAAAGGACTCGAAAAAATCTATTGACTTCACACCGATACACTGACAGAGTCTCCTAAGCCTAAACATCACAATAATGCTCCCGAAAAGAAAAGTGCTCGCGAAATGCTTTCACAAATGTTCAAAAAAAAATTCGGAATTCAGTAACAAATTTTCGAGGAAAGAGATGATTTCAAATAGACAATGCACATTAATTTAGCAACCAAAATATTCGTGTAGGATTTTTAAGTCAACATGCAATGCTAATTTTAAAAATTTTTGAAATTTTTTCGCCACGGTCGAATTTTTTATTTTTTAGAAGTTTTTTCTGTCAAATGGCTCACTATTTTCATTCCCCATGGTTTCTTGATGAAACTTCGTCGATATATTTTGAGATTAATTCGCATTGTTTTCTTACAATAAGTAATATTCTACAATGTCAATATTCCACACTCTGTACACGATGAGAGTTTACTTTTTCAATTTTTTAATCATCCTTCCCGACCCACAATAATATGTCTGTGGGGACCATGACCTCTCTCTTTTCGGGGCTCGGCCCCAGTCGACAGACCGCGGACTTGGTCCATCACCAAGTCCGCGCAATAAAGTCTACGAACATAAAAATAAAACACGAGCTCGTAGCACATGGGCTAAACAGACGAGCTACGAAATTGGTTCTCTGTTTAGCCTACATGCTACGAACGTAGCCTAGCGCGGACACGCGTACGTGAATACACGTACCGCGATTGAAATGCTAGGCTAAACACGAAACACGCGCCTATCTTTCCGATACTCACAGGATGACGTGCGTGTTTAGCCTAACATATACCCCGACGATGCCTCTCGTTAGTAGCCGATTCTCGATGTTGTAAAAGGCTGGCTGCCTTACCAAAACGGTAACAAAGTCGAACACGCAATTCCTAATTCATATGCCTGCGGGTAAAGAGGTGGTGAACACACGATGTCATAATTTACAGAATTAATATTAACATTCATTTGGCGAAACAGTTTCTTTGAAGCAGTCAAATCAGACTGAATTTTTGAAATGGCGATTGCTTTGATAAAGTCTACTTCCTTCATTTACGAAATATAAATTGTGTCAAATTTTCCATCGAAAAACAAGGAATTTTTAATTCGTTATAGCTTTTTTTTTCTTTTTTTTCAACATGAGTCTTACAATCGAATAATAAGTAGATGATATCAACAATAAGTATAGTTATTTCGATATTATGATTTGAAAACAAAAAAACCTTCTTACCATCCTGAATTTTAGCCCTTACGACGATGTTACGAACAAAAATGTTTTAAGTACCCATACATTATTTTCACGTTGAGGTATTCTTATTGTAATACCGCTTTACTCATACTATGGAAATTTGAAAAAAATAAAATAATCGCACGTTTGATCATCCTCTACTAAAGCACAGGGTATGTGGAGGTAGAGAATTTTGTCTTTCTTTCGGGAGACAATATCTACCATATTCCAGGCGTCAAACCAATGCCAAAGATTAGTTCCTTTCCCAACCCCTCATTTGACTGGGCTACCTATTTGTAAATTGAATACAGAAAACGAAATCATTCTGTACAAATCCGTTCCCGAATTAACGTTATCGTAACCTCTTTTTGCTTTTAAATTTCCGAACAGAAAACTGAGATTGATTATTATTTCATGTTGAGAATCGTCAGTTTCCGCAAACAATGCTGGTTGAGCGAATTTGCGAAACATAGGCTACATAAAACTCACTCTGTAAATATTGAAGCTAACTAGTTCGTCTTTCTCGCCCCACCCCCCTTTAACCCAAAAAGTAATAAAATAAATCTTAAGCTTCCTCTCGTAATTTTCATTTAGTCAACAATCAGTCCAAATGAAACGTTTCGTATAGCAGAATTTGTAGTACCATTTTATTGATCTCCTCCGCCACAAACAACCCCGAAAGCTGAAAAGCTTTTTGCTCAAAAAGAACGTCATAGATATACCTACCATTTATCGCGCCGCATCACAACCACCGCAGAATGTACGATATTGCATTGGGTGCGAACGATATTTCGTCTTTCTACTAAGGCTGCCCTTTACTAAACCAAAACGCGAAAAAGATGACAGAAGCTTAAAAAAGAAACGGGGAAAAAAATAAGAAAAAAAAGCACAAACATAAAAAGAAAGAGGAAGAGAAAAATAAGGGACGAAAAGAATCAAAGGAAAAAAAAAAAACAGTCATCATGGGTGCGGGCAGCGGCAGAGTGGTAGGGGCGTTATCGTGCCACATAATCGAATGGACGCGAACATTATTACAGAACGTGAAATCCATTATCAAAATTGAATGAAAAAGGGCGAATTAACCGATACGGCGCCCTCCTCCTCCCACAGTCACCTGCATGGCACGGGCCAGCGATATATTTGGCCCAAGGTGTACGAAAAAATGGGTGCGTATGACTCGACAAATCAACCAATTAATTATATTGCTAAACGAGAGCAATACCGTACTGTTTTTCTTCAGTCGAAGATACAGTACGCCCTGGCGTAGACGGTACCATTTCTTGGCCCCTATCTACCCCCGAACTCAACTCCTCTACCGTTTTCTCGCCTTCTTCTTCTGCTTCATCATCCGCGAAAACGGAAACGAAATGGTCTGACATTTACCGAAAATACGCGGCCGATAACATTTTGGTCGTGTAATGGTATTTTACCGAAAGTAGGTTTAGTATAGCCGTATGCTTTTATACGCAACATTGCTGGACAAAATCGTCTTGTGGTCGGCAAGCGTAATGGTTCGCCGAGATGTGAGATTTCAACCCTAAACGAATGAATGCAAGGAAAGGACGAAGGGAGACAGCTATTTAAATGCGACCGACGTCATTAGCAGTGCCAAGAAATTTGACGACGTGCTGTCTTTGGCATCCGTTTACTCGTTTACGATTTTGTTTCTGGTCAATTCTATCGAAGGATGAAAATCGTCTTAAGTCTTTGTTCGTAGACTGGATATGGATGTGATGTGGATGATTTGAAGTTTAAATGGTACTAATCCATTTTGAAAAGTTGCGCACATTTCGTTACGAGTACGATACTTCATGTCGGTAATTAAAGAGGTGCGACATTATCGTTTTGGCAGCCAGTAGCATAAGAAAATCTTTACTGTGTTAACGAATCGCTCATTGGTGTCAGAAAATGATGTCAGTCTTCTCCTTGGTATTTACTGAAATTCTTGAATAGAGAAGTTCGATTCGTGAATTGTCAGTTTTCAAAAACCTGGTAAAGAAAAAGAACCGTTTATGAAATCAGTTCTTCGGCAAAAATATCAGTTCACTTTTTTCAGGTTTTCATTTTGTTTTAGTTCGTCGCAGAATGACGAAATTCTCAGTAAAAAGTTCTGAAATTTTATACTAAGTGGTTGCATAGTGATACCCCTTATTGTATCCTTTAAAAATAATCGCAGGTTGACGCGAAAAGAAAGAAATGGGAAAATGAAAAAATTTCGAAGAGTTCTGGAAGGCCATGGAAAATTGTTTTGAGGGGAGGTGGGCTTGGACAGAGTGAGAATTGAGATAAGGCTTTTTTTCTCAGTTTATACCCGAAATTTTTCATCCAATATAGTTTAAATTTTTCTTCCTAGTTTTCTTGGGGGATCAGTAAAGGGGATAAATTTTTTTTTTGAGGGAGCCATGGTCCTTCAAGCAACCCTATAGCTCACCACTGACTATTTAGAAGAACGATTCTTCGAAAAGAATAGAAACGAGAAGAGCCGATATAACAAATAAACGTTATTCAGTGTTTCACGTCAACAGATTCTCCAGCTAAGGCCCAAGTGTAGCCCAGACGCCTTAACAAAAAAACAAAAAACTTATTTTTAAAAAGTAGATGAATAAAAAGCTCGATGCTCCAAACTAAAATTAGTATAAATCGCAACTGAAACTAATTCACATCTTCCTCACTGAACTAAGCGCTCAATACAAAATTTCAAAAGAAAATTAACCGAAGTAAATTCAATTGTTCTCAGTACACAAAAACAAGAATACAATTTAGACGAATACTTAATTTTCTTTCTCTCACAGGATGCACCTGAGAATGAATTCATCCCGACACCCAGAACTTCTTCGCTTTCAACTGCTTCGCACGTCTGTCAACAATGTAAACTTTCATACTTTAAATTTTGTCACCAACTTTAGCAAAACCAAATTTCAACAACTCGCTCGTACACACTTTTGATGCTACGATTAATTGTGTACAATGCGCTCACAAACAAATGTTAGTAATTCGTACCAAATAATAAAATGACGTCAATTCTTGCAATATTAAAGGAATTGTCTGGGTTATTAGAGGTAGAAAACAAACTGCATTACACCAGCCTAAATGTTTCACATGACATCTATTCCTTCAACTTTTCTCACATACCTATAAAAGTATCGTTGTACGATAAAAGTTTCAAATTATTTAATAATAAAGGGTGTGTTTTTATTAATTTCATAAGAAAACAGTGAGTTAAATACGAAGTTATCCTACTTGTATTTTTATTGAAAAATTAAATACAGCTTTTCAAACTTGTTTCCAAGAATTTTTTCTTCATGACTACATCATGGTACAAAACCAGACGATTTACATTAATTTTGACCCATAAAAAATGAAAACACACACGTCTAGAGGAGTAGGATAGATAAACTCATTTTGGCTCACGGTACAGCCAAAACATTTTTTTTAGCTTTTGCACCACTTTTGATATCAGAAGGTATTTTAATAAATTCAAGATATGACTTCCATGATGCCATAAATTGTATTTTTTCTTTAATAGGGCAATTTTGGTTTATTTAGCCCATTTCAAAGTTTCCTAACTATTTGGGTGTTTTTTTTTTCTTTCATTTCCAATCATTTTCTTGAACGCTTTGCATTAAAATGAATTCTTCTAACATAGATGTAAAAATCAACGCGATAAAATTAGTCCAAGATGTCAAAAAACACGAGGCAAATGTGAAAAAAGCAAAAAAAAAAACAAAAAACAAAAAACAAACAAACAACTAGAAAACTGTAAAACAACCTAACTTTGTAAGCTCATAACCCAAACTTTGACAAAAAAAAAAAAAAATTCACTGAACACATAAAGAACGTATTATTTTGAATTCACTTAAATAATATCAAAAGTTCTTTAAAAAAATAAAAGTTCTGTCGATAATAACCTACCATAGGCCTAAGAAAGGTTAAATGAGTTAAATTATTATTTTTAAATTAAAATGTTATGAAAAATTATTTTTTTATTAAAAAAAAATCCTCCTTACCCGACATCCCATCACACATGAAAGCATAAAACAAATATCCATCATACATGAAGGTATATAACAAATGCTCATAATGTTATGTACCATGTATGAATGATTAACTAGCAAATGACCATAAACCAAAATGACCATGCCAAGTTGGACATTTACATTACTGACCAGGCATTCACGTGAATTTTCGAATTTGCTAGGCATTTCTGTGATTGCAGGGGTATTCACGTGAATGACCAATTCACATCATTACCTATTATAGATGTATTTACATTTTGTTGAAATTTACGAGATAAGGGTTTTTGGGAACGAAAAAACCATCTAAATGGGTCCCAAGTCAGCGAAAATTTGTTTAACAGAAATAAGAGCATTTCAATTTATTCATTAGCAGTAAGTGATAATAGCTACATATGAAAAATTCTCCTGGAATAATCAATTTTACTCAGTTTTCTCATAAAAGGGGTATCAAAATTGACCTAAAAAAAAGTGTTAGGGATGGGGATGATGAAAATTATCTGTTTCATGAGGAAAAAAAACATTGTTACCATTTTCACATTTTGACTTAATTTTTTTTTGAATGTATATAATTTATCATGTAATATATATACGTTGCAGTCAATTATGTAAATCAGGTTTTTAGGAAAATTCCATGGCAAAAAAACTTTATGTCTTCCACTGATACGAATTTTATGAAAATTGCTGAGTAAAATTGCTCATAAATGTAAATTTTTTGAGAGTTAGGCAATTATGCGATTAACATTAATGACTGGTTTTTGTTTACAAAAAATTTTCATGGATATCAATAATAATCGAAAAATTTTAGACTATTTCTTAAACATCTAGGAAAAAGTGAAAATATCTAGAAAATGAACCTTTAATCTTAAGCAATTTTATAATTTCCAATATACCTAAAGGCATAAAATGCCTTTTTCAAAAAAAAAAAAAAAAATGTCTGCCTCACCTAAATTATCACTATACCCAAAAGGCTAATGCTAGCGCATTTGTTGAGATGATGATTTTATTTTGCAAACAAACATAGAAGTACAGAACTTGTGAGTAAAATTTTCAAACTAATAAAGTTCATATATATAGTTTTCTCATAGTTTACGCACAAAATCTCTTTTCTTCAATGTACCTAAGTATTTTTTATTTTCAAATTTCTATTTTTTTATTGCTGCCATAAATTTTTCATTTGCCTCATACGTGCAGAGCTCGGTCAACCTGGTACTATAGACACAAATGAGCAGCTGTTTCAACTAACCTCGGTACTTTTCAGTTGGCCCTGCATCTCAGCGGCCATTCATCCGCTGTATAAAAAATAATTTCCCCCTTCTCCCTCTTTATCGCGTAGAGAAGGGATGGAAATTGGCCCGCGGCCTAGTTCATTGAAGGAATTGTGAAGTGTGGACCACAGACAAAAAGGTTTGATCAACCCTGGTTTAACCGTTTCCAAATGGCAGTATAAAGGCTCACTTTTAATTAACAAAAGACCTACAATCACACAATTAAAATAAATGAGGAAGAATAAAAATGCTTCCTGCGGCTAATTTAGCAGACTTTTAAATGATCATTCAACCATAATCACAAGTTACGAAAATAACTAACTTAATACATAAAAAACAAACAATCGAAAAATAAAAAGTTCAACTTCCGATTTAGTACCCTCTAAAATTAAAAAGAGTGCTTTATCAAAAGTTTTTGTAATGCCCATTCGCCCGAATCAATATTCTCCGCAGTATAGGGGTGAAATTTTTCGAAATAACCGATCCTAATAATATTTATGAATCACAGTTTTGCATACCAACACTACTTAGCGGAATTGGTTTCTACTACTTATTCCGAAAGTTTTGATTGTTTTTCTGCATTCTCTTGACCAAGCGTTTTCTTCTCGGTGAGTAATGAAATATCTATATAGATATGATTGCCAGTGGGTATTTATTGGAGTTGAGCCTTTTTTGAGAAATAATAAATTTCGGTGATATATTAGTTGATGTCTGCAGTTAATAATTTTTACCGAATGAATTACATGTACAAAGCAGGTGGTATGTTTATTATGTCCTCAATATTTTTCACTTATGACTCCAAATCTACTAGTGTTGGAGCCACTTTCTTTCTTCCCTCTACCCCAGCCCACTGCTCAATCCCACTTTCTTTAACTACTTATATTTAAAGCGGAGGCCTACGCTATCCTACACCGACTACAATTTATTTTCATCTTCTTCCCCATCATATTGTAGACTTTCGTAGTGTCATCTTGGCAACGCAGAGTTCCATTTTCAATTCCTCTATTCACTTCCTTATCTATCTAATTATGGATAAATTTTTCGTGCTGCATCAATCGAGGTGTTATAAACTCGGAAAACAAACGATACCTCTTCACACGTTTGTAATTATTGAGCATTCGACTTAGATTATTAATTATTACAGAAAAACTACAATATTTTGTTTTTGACAACAAACCTTCCGCGCAACAATACGCGTTTTTTGATAAATTATTCAAAATCATCCAAACACTGGTGTTCATGTGTGATGACGTCATAAAAATTCGTCAATTACGCTTTATACATATATTAGACGAAAAAAATTTCTGGTAAGTCAGTAATTAGGGCCAATCTTTTCACGAATGCGCTCAAGTTAATCAAAAATACAACATAGATCGATTTCATCACCAATCGCCACCGTTCTAGAATTTTAAATACATTTACTTGTCAACGAATGTAAGCGCACTATTCCGTCCCCACAAAAGAGGAAAAAAACATCAGTACATTGATTACCACAATGGATACCAACAAAGGATCTCTTTTTTTCCACCAAAAAGATTTCAAAATACGCCCAATTAATTTCGATTCAACGCCACTGAAATTAATCGTCTCTTTCGGGCAGCGTCAATATTTTAAAATACATTTTTGGTACGGATGCTTTTTTCTCTCCGTCTCTCTCTCCAAGCGAGCGTATTTGTAAAGCACGTATAAATTTACGAGGTTGGGTGATTTGATTGAAAATCCGTTTAGACTTATACCGTATAACGTTCCAAAAGCATCCCCTAGATACGATTGAATGACTAAATTCGTTTCTCCAAAGTATCGCATTATCGTTAAAAGCTAAAATATTCGATTACGCGTAATTTTTATTTTCAGCTTCAAAAGAGTGACAAAAGAAAAAGGAAAAAAGTTGAACACAACTTTTTTTCGGAATAAGGGAGAATGGGCGAGGAGGAGGCTATGATCCGATCCCCTAGTTTTTATTTATTGTAAAAAAGAAAAAGAAAAGAAAAACAGTGTGATAGGAAATGGAAAAGAATTTTCAAGTAGCTGTATGATACCGCTACACCCGATGAAAAAGAATGTGAAAGAGTACTTTTCTCTCGAAAAAATTTTGATTGAAATTTTTAATTCATAGTAAAAGTAAGAAATCGGTGTTTCCGATTCAAAAGCGAACATTTTTTCAAGTATCGAAGAACTCGTTTTTGATTTTGATTTGTGACTACTTATTTTTCATACCTGAGTGCAATTAACATTCACCCGTTAAAAAATGAGTACCGTACACATGCTGCCAAAAACTTTCGTTTCATTCCTCTCGATATAGGAAAATATTTCATTTCAATGACACTTGAAGCAAAGATTTTGAAAATCTTCTTGTCGTCGGCTTAGCATGATTGAATCACCTTTTTTTTTTTTTTTTATATAATAAAAGATGCTTTAAAAGAAAAAAATCAAACGAGAGAGAAAAATTTATGGTTTCATTTATTTGGGAAATTTGCGTGACTATACTGCATTAAACTACTAAGTCAGAATAATAATAGGTGAATTTTTGTTCCATCTTGAATCGATTCGATTCGGTAAAAAACATATTTTTTTGCACGGTAAATTAAATAAAAAAGTGATTATAGAACGCCGTTTTGTGAAGTTTATTACTTAATTACCCAAATAACTGGTGACCTGAATAGCAATTTTCTCATCCAATTCATCGTGACATTGTATAATAAAATTTTCACAACGAAATCCTTCAGACTGAAAAACTTTCAAGGAACTCATTGGTTTAAAAGTCGGTAAGAATTAGGTAGGTATCTCAGAAATTCTGACAAATCAGCACCTATTCCTATTGTTAACAATAATGAGAGAACTTGTTACAGTTCATCGAAATGAATCGAAATTAAATTATCGCTGGTAATTAATAACGATAACATTATTAAGAACTTTTTTGCTTCTCTAGAGGGTTCTATACATAAGATCCCTCTGATTGGAGAAAAGATTTTTGGAATATCCATCCTCAGAAAGTGCTAAAACACATCCGAGGTGAGATGGTGAAATGAAATGCAGCCAAGATAATGCGTATTCCGTCAAATGGTTCATGGCGCAGTAGTTGAGCCTGCTGCAGCACGTGCTCGAAGGTCACGCGCCAACAAATGCGCTAAGTGTCAAATGGAGATGCACCTGAATTGACATACTTTCTTTTCATCTATCGTTTTAATATAAAGTCACATAGACTTGTCTTAGAGCGTTTAAAGCCTATGAGCCACTCACTTTCCAATTACATTCGACTCATCTCTTCTCATAGAGAATTAGATACAAAAGATGGCGCACGCGAAATGGAAAGTAGCACCAATTTCAGGATGAAATATCCCCACTCCTACGTTATCTACCATACAACCTTCAATCTTATTTTCATCTACATAACTGGCGTTCGTTATAATTTCTGAATTTGTAATTATATTTATTTAATCATTTAATTCAATAATTTGAAGAAAAAAATTTCTCATTATTGCCAATGGGCCCAAATAAGGGTCAGGCAAATTTGAAATTGGTACCTTCGAAGTAAGGATAACAGCTATAAAAGTTGTGCTCTTTCTCATAACAGCGTTCAGACGAGCGCACATCCTCTATAATATTTTAATACTTGGTGGCTCTCTCACGCTGATTTAAACTCTTTACAGTCTAACCGAGGTCCCATTGAACAGCCAAGCACATTATGCGACAGCTAATACAGAAGGATATTGTGATTTCTTGGAAGTGGAACCAGGAGGGAATTCGAGAGGGTGACGAGAGACTAGGTGGGTGCGACGATGTTCAACGAAGGGCAAAGGAGCGGCCGTCCAAAGAAGTTGGAAACCACCGCTTCAGAGGGAAGAGAAAAATTTATTCCTATTTAAGCGGAACGATACGACATACTTATTGAAATAGCTTTTTCCCCAGTTCCATTACGTTCTTTAGTTCCCAACCGCGGTTAAACATTCGCAAACGCGATGCATGTTCACTTGCGAATTGTGGGTGCCCGCACCCGCACTTTCTTAGAGTAGGTTAACTTTTGAATGCAAATGAAATGAAGCCTTCTCTCCGACACGAATTTTGTTCGCACGCAGGGCACCCGTACATCGGAACACCAATACCCTAATTTATGCGAACCAAAATATACAGCATAACAAAATAGTAAACGGTAGTAAAAAATCAACTGCGGTAAGTAAAGGTTCCAGACACGCGAAAAAGTAATTTAATTAAATTAGTATTTCAACTCGTTGGAGCACTAGCTGGGAACAGCTAACATTCATTTGCAAAAAGAGGTCTGAAAACGATTTAAATTAGCAGAATAAATTGTATTGACTGAATCGCTGTCTTTTGTTTTGGTATAGGAAAATTAAATCCCATTAAAATCATACCCTCCGTACATTTCGTTTTACTTTTCTTAAATGCTTCTTTATGTATTTTTTCGCGAACCTTTGGCTTTGCAACAGCAACGTGTCGTAGCTGTACCGAGTGGGGTACGTGCGAGCGGAACGCGAAATTAATTTTCTACCTTTCTAATTTTAATAAAACGCCAGTCGACGATGAATTGTGCTGCTCATCTTGACGCGAGTGAAAGTGTTTTTTGGAAGAAGTAAATTGTTCCCTACCTAGTGAAGGTGGCTCGCTTGAAGACTAAAATAGGTGACACGAAATCTAGAAGCCAAAATATTTCGTAGCTAAGCGGCTTCGTTAGACCGTCTCAGATAATTCACTTTTGTCGTTGGTGACGCCAGTTGAAAAACGAATAAAATTTACGACGAAATTTATTGGTTTACTCAGTTCGAGAACAAGAAGACCTACGGTTATACGGCGGTTAAATTTAAGTTAACTGGCGACGACGAGGTAAAGCAAGAAGTTGCGCCGCGCGGCGAAGGCGAGGGCTTCGTTCGGATGATAATTACGGGTTTGAGTAGTTTACAGTTTCCAGTCTTAAACATTATTCCTAAGTTTTATTTCATAACTGAGGGAGCTTTTGGTTTTTTGGCCCTTTCAATAATGGGCCTGCTCGGTGAATCGTAACTAGTACAAATACGATAGAAATATTAAGTCATTCACAGTCACGGTAACAATATATCAGTAGAATTTGGATTTGTAAAAAACAATAACGCGCCTACGTAGTCTTCGGACTTCTCACGAAGAGAGACAATAATGTGCATCATTCTGTAATTTTAATTAAAGCGAGTGTACCTACACACTCTGTTGGTAGTAAACTCACACTGAGATGATGGCATTGTACATATAGGTTCCATAATTATACGCCCCAACTCGAAACATCCGGGACAAAATATCAGAAAATAAAAAACGCATTTTAATGATATCCCAATATCAGAATAGGTACAATTTAAAAAAATATATACTATTTGTGGCGACGGGTGATCGTTGACAAACGAGTGTGTATTACACACTCGTCGACCACCTAGCGGGCCAGTGGGGTAAAACCCACAAACTATGATTTTGCGCTCACGGCTGTATATTTTGTCTGTATAGCTAAACTTGTTTACTGAGCTCGGCCCACACACACTCTTCAACTTACACGCAACTGACCGACATTGGTGTTTGTGTGGTGTCGTGCACATACACATACACACACCCACACTATTTAATGTGCGTTATGATAGATTTGTAAAAAATATGCATTTATTTTCAAAAAATACGTATTAATTATCCTGAAATATGTGAAAATATGCGCTTATGTTTCTCCAAATATGTGCATATATTATATGCATTAATAAAATTAAAAAAATTAACCCAAAAAATGTTTAGTTTTCTAAAAAATATGAAGACATTTAAATTTGCACAAAATTTTTTTATGTTCACCAGTAATATTATCTGCAAAGGTTTTCATTCATGTCGTTTCATATCTTAAGAGCATAGAATATATAAACAAAGGAGTCGATACCTTCCTTAGTCAAGAAAAAAGGATTGACTTCTAAAAAATGTGTATTTTTGTTGGTTTTTGTGATTTTTTGACGTAGGAGGGGTGCCAGAAGAGACCACTGAAGATGTGTGTGTGGACCCACTCCTTCCATACGGAACTATTTATACCTTGTCAAAAAAAAAACACAAACTGGATAGCATAAAGCGGATATTACCAATTCAGGAATATGCAATTATAAATAATACCTCAAATTCATTGAGAGTTGATGTTGTAAACACAAAAAATTGGGCATCACTATTTGTAATTAGTTTGCTGCCGAAATAATGCATAAACTGCAACATTTTCTACACAACACCTATTTTTTCATCAAAATATGTCAAAATATGTGTTTATTGGGAAATATTTGAATACATGAAGTTTTGTGGGGCAAAATATGCGATACAATATTATATGTTTAAGGCGAAATATGCAAATATATGCATTTATAACATAATAATTATGCTAAAATATGAGTTTTCAAATTTTGTCTTTAAACTTGGGAGGACCTGAAACAGGAAGTAAAATATTCAAATTTGGATTCTGATGCATAGACAAAAGTATGTTTTCACATATTTTTTACAGCCTTGGTTATGACAAAGGAATCGAGTTTCAATAATATCCTGATGTTCATAGTTATTTGTGATACAAGTACATAAAATAGGTTAAATTTGATACGAGTGTGATACAAATCACATAAGTATCAATGAACTACTTCGCATGAGTGTCAAATACCATTTTTTGCAACAATCAACTCAAAAAATTTTTTTTTCTAAATGTATTTAAATAATACAAAAACAGCAAATTTTACTTTAATCTGCTTTTTTTCATTCGTCTATTTTCAAGTAGCTAAGGATGAATAAAAATTTTGATGAAATACAGACTTAAGTCTTTCAAGCAATACTGACTCAAGTTTTTTAGTTTAAATAGCAGCTGAGGAATTATTGATTGAAAGATAAGCGGTTTCTAGATTAAAAAAAAAGGAAAATTTTTTAATAATTTGCGTTTTTTTCGTTCGTTTATTTTCACGCAGCTAAAAGATGATAAAAAAATTAACATGAAAAGCAAATTCGAAAAATTTTTCTCTTCTTTCCAGAAATGCCATTCCAGCTCTCTAGCTTAAATAGTGATTGAGAATGAGAGATTTGTTTCATGGATGAAATGTTGTGTGTAACTGAAGTGGCAACTAACTTGACAATCAGTTTTTCACGAAATCCGCAAGTGCAGCATAATATTACATAACATATAATGAGCCTGTGCAACCAAGACAGTGATTCAATAAAGTAAGCAAGTCCTAAGCTGCGCATGCCCAAAATTTTACATTTTGACATTGGGGTAAAATCTCTTATTTCAAGTATAGTTAAAATGGGCGAAAAGTTTGTTTTCCCAATTCAAAATATACTAATACTATATAGCCTACGTAAAACATCCAAACGTAAACGAAAATCCCACTTCAATAATTCTCCGAAATTATAATCATAGAAGCAAATATGACTCATTTATTTAAAGAAAACACGACCTAATCTTTCACCACACATTCGAGGCACAAGGGAAATGCCTTTTTTATTAGCAAAAAAAAATTCACTTTTTTCAACATCCTATCAAACCTTAATGAGACAATAAAAGTAATATACTTTCCATTAAAAAAAAAAAAATTCACCTCACTAACTCCCCACAACACATCAAATATATATTTTTATTAAAAAAAAAAGATTAATCCCACCTAACTTCCCACCAAACATTGAATACATAAAATGAATGAATTTTTAATCAATTAAAATTATAAAGAGAAAAAATTTCCAGTTTCTTATTTTCACCGAACAGATTTCTCCAGTTTACAGTACGAAAATACACTCAGTTTTAATAACCGATTTCATTTTAAATTAATTAAATTAAAAACGAATTTTTAAAAGATAAGCTTTTACTCTTTTTTTGGCTTTAGCTTCATGCGCAATTAACATTATTTTGTTTCGGAAGGTTGGCTGCAGTATTGGTATATTTTAAAATCGCAGTAGCAAGTAGAATAAAAGCTTATAAAAAATATGACTGCCAACATATTAACAAGTTGTTTGATAGGCAACTAAAAACACAGAAAAGCAGATTTTCAAAAATTATGAGAATTTTAATGAAAATATTTTCTGAAATAAATCACGCAACGATCTTTTACAAAAAATCAAAAGAACCAATTAATACAAGACCAATATTTACATAAATTCAGCATGTCTATCCCAACTTTGAAGAGAAGAAATAAACAAAAAAGCAAAATGCTTCAAAGAATGTAGCAGGCATAACCCACAAAAACTGCGGTAAGAAACAAATGTACATTGTTTTAAATTCCTAATCAATTATACGAGAAATTTAGAAATATATCGGTTCAAATGATGAATAATTGAGGATAAAGCATTTGGCACTCAACTTTCGATCAAAACAGATATTCTATATGGGCGCACCCGAGGAGGAGAATAATAATTAATCGGTCGTGGCATCGTACTTTGATTTTATGCAGAGTTAAGCACCGCGTATATTATGTCGAAGTTAGTATGTTCAATAGTAACAATCGTTAAAACACGTCGTCGTATTGTCTTATACAAGGAAGAAAAGGAGTTGAAAGGATACAATGGGACCTTAAATAGGTCGGCACAAATAAAATTGTAACGTGAAAAAAATTCTATAATTTTTTTCCTCCCCTTTTTTGTTTTGTAAACGAAATCCGCTTACGAAAACAATTTAGATATTCGAAGTGTTTTGCAACGAAGGCATTCATTTTAAAAAAAAAGATGAAACGCAGTAAAGAGATACAAAAAAATTTATTGGTAACCACTTAGCGTAAAATTCTGATTGCGAAAATAAAAGGACGCAGTAAAGGCGGCATTTTCCTCCCTTCGCTTTTCTTTTTCTTTCTTCCTTTTTATGTGGGTTTTCGAATTAGCGTGGCTTGCTACGCTGTTTTTAAAAAAATCTACTTATTAAAATTGCACGAGTATTGGTACCCAAGGGTGGGAGTGAATACGTTTTTCGTTTCATGATTTTCTGAGCATTTTGGCACTATTTAAAAAATTTTTTTTAATATACCCCCTTTTGCGTTGCGACCATTTTCAGGCGTAATTTTGGTCGGATAGTTTCGAAATTTGAAACACATATTCGAATTCAGCTAAAAAAGAATCCTATTGTTTTTGTCTGGATCAGGCGCATAATCCGTTCGGTACAGGTGTTTATATGCATTTTGTATTGAAGAGCGTACAGGTTGCAATTTTCAATCGATAAGCTTGAAGTTTAGTATACATATGTGTTTTAGGTCAAGGACAATACCTACCAATTTTGGTACGAATAGGCCTCCGATACGTCTAGTAGGAGCGATTTTGTTACATTTTTGGCAGATTAATGGCTCTAAAAGGAATAATTTCAAAGCTATAATCACACAATTTGGAACAAATATTGATTTGAAGTATATCTAACATGATTCTAAATTTGGTTCCTATTGGTATTGTGGTTCATTCCGTAAGGCTGTTGGAGATGCTAATTTTTCATATTATCTCAATAAAAGTTGAAATTCTCTTTCAATAGTTAAAATTTGATACAAAGAGTACCTCCCAAACAAGAACCAGACCTACCAATTTTGGTTTTGATTGGTCAATTTGTTCCCAACTTATTAGCTATTCAGTGTGACTTTTCCTCTTTTACCGTTCTGCTAATGGTCCTGAAAAATTCATTTTCTAGCCTTCATCGAAAAAACCACTCGCTTTAACCTAAAACCAACAGATCACAGAAAAAAGTCAATTTTCGTCAATCCCCCACCTGCTGCAGTACACTAGATTTGAACGCGGACGCTAAAATCGCCGTTAATATTTTCGTAACCAGAACTAGTCAACTGCAATATACTTCGTTTTGCAAGGGAGATTTTTTTTTTTCATATAATTTTTTTTTGTTTTTGTTTTTGTTTTTGTTTTTTTATATAATCTACAATTCTTGTCAATGCAGGAAAGAAAACCATCGAATTATTTCCTAAAATTGAAGTTTTTAGAACTTTGAATAATTTTTTTCACCAAAAAAATAATAATTTTTGACATATTCATAAAATATTTTGAAAATATGTTACTTAATCAGTGTATTTTATCCCATATGCAACGTATTTGTGAAATATTGGTAATTTTTTGCAAAAAATACAAATATTTTATATAAAATTATATTACTTTATTAGAAGAATTGGTGATATAGGTGATTTTTAAACAAAGAAAATCTACTTTTTCTTGCGAAGATTGCTGCGCAAGAGTTTTTGCTTTTCATTCGTTTTCATTTTGTTGTCCTCACTTTGGTGGCGATTTTCGAGCAAAAGAAATACGAGACATGAGGGCAAAATTGTAACGACCTCGCAACTCGTAAAAATAATCGTTGGAAAAATTCACCGTTTTAGTCCCATATATATTATAGTGTTTGTTTACAGTTTCGTAGAATGTAGACAGAAAACTAATAAGAAAACAAATGCACATTTTCCACACCAATTTTAGTGCCTACGACGAGACAAATACTGGCACACTGTCATTTGGTCGAGATTGCATGATTGTTGGAAAAAAATAATTAGCCCATTTTTTTTCAAATTGCTGCATTGTATTTGGCTTTTGCTGTTCGATTTGCACTAAGCGATACGTTTTTTTCCCGGCTTTTTTATTTTTATTTTCTTCTCAATATTATTTACCGACGAACTTTGTAGCATTTTTTTTTCTTTCGTATGTGCGATCTTTAAAAACGCGTCCATCTTTTATTCGTTTCTCCAGATTATATTCATTGCCTTTCGTACTATACGAGCGTCTCTGATTGAGGAGTTTGGGCGTTGAAAAGACATTTTATTGATCTGACGTAAAGGACATTAATTTGTCGACGCCTTTGTGGTCAGCTGCTCACCTAACGAAAGTCCAAATAAAACCATAAACCATTCATTTGCCCTTCTTTCGTTTATGTTTGGACTCGAATTTTCATTATTTATGTTTAATTGCTCGAAAAGTTATTAAAAAAAATTGAAATAAGTTTACGTTAAAAACGCGTTTTTAAAAGATAAGTTTTTATTCATTTATTTATTTATATATTTTTTGCTTTAGTTTCATGCGAAATAAATATTATTTCGTTGTGGAAGGTTGGCTGCAGTGTTGGTATATTTTAAAATCGCTATAGAGTATAGTGAGTAGAATAAAAGCTTATAATAATGAAAATTGCGCAGCGAAAAGCTGTGGAGCCTGCAATAGAAGAATTTCACTACCCTGTTGGTACCACTCATTTGTGTATTGTTTGGCAAACACTAATGAAGAAAATAAAATTGGAATTAATTTTAACAAACTGGATTATTTTGAATGTTTTCTCCTCATGAATTTGAGGTCATTCTAAATCTGAAACACAGACAAATGATACAAACGAGGAAGTGAAATTGTCCATGGAGTAGTGAAGGCTGCATGTCACCATCTTCTTACTAACCAGGGTACTTGCTGTTTCTCTTCAAATAAACTATTCTTGAGGGATGAGTGTACATTTTTCATACATTTGTTATAAAGCACAAACAAACTGATACCGTTTTGAGCAAGATAAGACACCACGTTTTCTACTTAAACAGGGCGACATGGTAGGATGTTGAGGTTGGGGCTGGTATAATCTTGAAGCATAAAATGATTTATACTAATTGCAGCCGTTTCAAATCATTTTGACGATCTCCCTTCGATAAATTTCTGGCCCTCTGTGATGTAGGGCGTTCGAGCACAAACGTTACAATCGTATGCACAAAGCACGAACGAATGCTTATGGTCTAATTTGGATTTATGTTAGATAGGAGCTAAGCAAATGCCAAATGTACATCATGTGTTATCAACGACAATAACTTCATTATATTTGTGCAAGAATATTATTATGTTTCAAATTTGGTAGTATGTTTCTTAAGTATGAAATTTCAAAATCGGAACAGCCGAAGTTTTACCTGGCATTTACATGGCTCACAAAAATTGGTCATTCAATAACCAGCTACAATTCTGTAGTTCACGTGAACAAAGGAACAAATGTAATGTTTCAATGGAAACTTAGCAGGTAACAAACATCGATATCGATCTCAAATTTTTAGGAAATGTCGACTGGATTCTTGCTCCTTTGTGAGATACTCATATGCTAAAGATGACCTAATAACACAAGCTGATAATGATAGGTTTAGCCTACATACAATGGTCACAGGTAAGTAAAGGTGAGAAGTAGTGGTAAATAGGCAGCGCCGACAATTCAGATACTACTATTTATCGTTGTTAGAAAAAGTGCCATCAGCTATTAGACCGTAGAGATCAGTTGTGGGTAGTGCTTCTGGTAATAAACAGCTGACCGATGACAAGAGGGTGATAGTCATGATTGCGAACGGCAGAAGTTAAGACTTTCTAGGGTAAAATTGTCGCAAAGAAGATATTTCAACACAAAGCACATCATTAAGGGGCACATATTATGCTCAGCTTACAAGGTTCAGACAAGAAAAAGTGAAAATAGAAATTCGAAAAGCATGCGCAGGTTCTGCTCTTCATTAGTGGGGGCGAATCGTATTAGGAATATTACTATATAGTTAAATAATTACTACTGTAAGATAAGTCTGTCTCATGAAGTTGCGTATCTAATGATTCACTGTGCCAAGCTTCAGCGAAAATTTGTCAAGCCTGCAGTAAATTAATTTCAAGCCAAATGATGGCTCATTTCACACAATTCGTCCTAAAAGCTATAATCGTACACATCATGCAAGCAACAGAAACTCATTACTTATTCAACGAATTCATCCATTTTTTCTTATGATTATAATAGGTATTTTATGCAAATCATTCACCTCGTGGCGTAGCTTAATTTTTTCTTAAGTGGACCCATTGAGGGCACATGAAAGTTCTTCAAGAAGCCAGAATAGAGTGAGTAAAATCTTCTTTTTTTTTTTTATGCTGTCAATTTATCGTCCAATATAGTATAAAGTTTTCTTTTTAATTTTCTTTGAGGGAGAGAGGTCCCATCAGGCCTATCATAGCTCCGCCACTGTGAGTTTACCAATGAATTTTCACATCTCCTCTCCATCTAAATCGTGAAAAAATGTCGTTTTTTTTTCTGTACAACAAAATTTTGAATAGGTATACCATAATTATATTGTCATCGCAAGAACGGAAAAACATGGAAGTACAAAACAGAATAAAAGGTGGGAGGAGAACATTTCAACATCATAAAGTTACATCATTTTTTACGCGAATATTTTTGAGAAAATTCTCTCCGATGAAAATAAAATCATAAAAAAGGAGAGAAAAAAAAAGGTATTTAGCTTTTTTATTGAAAATTAAAATTTTACTAGCGAGATATTCTTGAAAAACACGATAAAACTAAACTTTTACCTCGGATCAGGTTAAGCAAATTGATAAAAGCTTTCTTTTTCACTTCCTTTAAGTGTTATAAATTAAGAATTTACATTGTTGTTTGGTTTTTCTTTTACAGATCAACGAAGTCCGTTGTTTGTTCGTAAATTACTATGAAAAGAAAAAAGCATTTTCTAAAGACAATTGCGTTGAAAATATACAGCGTAGGTAACAGTTTTAACGGACATTGATTGCGCTTTCTTATTGGTTGGTGAAGCATTTTGTGGGTTTTTTTTTGGTCGATTTAAAATTTCTAAACGTTTGTATCCAGGTTACCGCAGAAATTCGTACGAGCGAAAGAAAAAAATGCGTTTCGACTGAGGTTTTCTAAAACTGATAAGTTCTTAGTTCGTCAAAAATATTTTCGAGTTGTTCATTAAGAGTTTGTAGGAACGCGTTGGGGGTTGTTATAATTCGCGCAGACAGGTATAAACGATTTTCAAGGAGACGAAAGTAGTCGACACAGACTGCAGACTAAAATATACAAATTTAATGAAAATCTTACCCGCTTGTTAAGCCAACGATAAAATTAAATGAGCTCGAAAAGGGAAAAACGTCGAATATTTTCAGCGTCGTTAGCACGAAGCTAAAAAAATATTTCTGACATTTATTGCACAGTTCCGTGAGGCAATTCAAAAGAGAAATAACTGAAGTCGAATTATCATGACCAAAATTTAAATGCATATAGAGCAAAAGTATTTACTCAGGCTGCAATTAATTAGTTGTTCATGCTGACTCGCGACCGTATACATGGTAACCTAACTTCAAAACTGCGAATTAGCTTGGATGCTAAATTCTACGTCTAATTAGGCAGTTGCGAGTTATATTCGAGATATCTGACATCAGCTCACTCTCGTCAGAATTCAAATGAAAGGAGCTGACGTTTTGCTTCGCGACAAACAATTGGGAATCACTACGGGAATTAGGTATATCTTTATGAAATCCTATGGAGCTGAAGATGATTCTTTAAAGAGATAGTTGACCAGGCTGATATTAAATAAAACTTATGATACGATAAAAATATCGATTTCCAATTTTTTAGTGATGTTTAGAAAGGACATTCTTCAAAATTCGGCAATCGACGAAAGACCTGATGTGAGCGAAACTTATGCTAGGAAAAATAAATTTATAGAACGGTACTGGAATTTTTTTAGATTTTCATTTAGGTTCTCAATTTTTTCTCGAAATTTCGTATCATGCCACAGGTAATATGGAGAATAATTTTATTATTTTTCGAAGTAAAATTTCTAACAGGCTAATTTATTTTTGATGAATAAATACGACACTTACGATTTCACGCTACTATAATAAGAGCAAAACTAGATTTCTAATCACAAGACCCACTTTCTGCAATAGTAAAATAAGTTCAGTAACGCAAAAAATTACGATTATAATTAGAATACTGAATATTTGAAGTTAGGTTCCGTTTATAAATGGTTTAAACTTACAACAATATGTTTCTCAACACGGAATCGTTTCTTTTTGTTAATAATAACTGACTTTAAAGACCCTCTGACGTGAACAAATCCGCATGTCGTCAAACAATAAAGAAATTTACAAAATTTATCGTATACGCTGTATTACGATATATTCTTCCGAAAACTATCCTCAGAACGTAGCATGCTGAAAGCCGTATTATGCAGTAGAATATATATAGAACGTAATTTCGTAGAAGAAAAAAAAATTAAATTTGCCTAACGCAATCTATCCATATACTACGTGAAAATAAATCTTTCAGAAGCAAAATAGTAATTTTATTAGGACAAAATATTTTTTCTCGCAACTTAATTCTGATATTTTGCACAAATGTAACATAATTTTCGAAAATTTTCCACCATGAAGAACAAAAAAACACTTGCGCAGAAAGCCTCACTAGAAAAAGTAGGTTTTCAAGAAAACAATTATGAATTTTGAAGGTCTCATTAATTGTCTCTTAAGTTTATATGCGTTAATGGTATGTTATGATTGCATGAAATGTGTTAGCTGCTTACAAAATATTAGACAATGTGAAATATAAAACCATTTTTTCATGAAAAAATGAAAAATAAATTAAGATGATAAAGTATGGTACAATCATATAATTTAAAATAAAACCAAAGAAATATTATAAAATTATAAAAAAAAAAAAAAAAACATGAGCATGGTTAATTTTTGTAAAAAGAAAAGTTCATGCAAATTAGAAAAAAGAGGGAAAAAAAGCTTTACCGGAAGTACCAGTACCGTCTGGTCAATCCTCACCAAAATTTGTAGCATGTTACAATAAAATAAATGCCTATTTTTTTCAAATTTCGTACATATGGTTCTAAAATTTTGCATTTAATGATCAATATAAAATCAATAATTAAATTTTTGAAAAAAAATGAAACCGACTGCGTTTAGGAACATAAAACATAATAGAACTAAAATGTTGAAAACAAGTTTTCTAGGTTTTGTAGTAGTAATTTTTTATTGTACTGTGAAAACAAGAAATTGACAAATTGACATAAATCTATCTATTATATATATATATATACATGAATTTGAGTTATTGATGCCAAAATTTTCCCCAGATCATGAAACGAAAAACATACCCACCCCCAACTCTGGGGAATAATACAGCACCAAGCGTGATAAGCAGATTTTTTAAAGAAACCTGCTTAAAAACTCGGACTCAGCAGCAGTTCCGTTAGTAGGTTTTCAAAAATCAGAAAATTATTTGCCAGAAAATTATTAATAGATCATAACTGATAATTTAATAAATTTTGTAACTACTGACCAAAAATTACAGCTTAAAACCATTGCCTCTTTTAAAATCGTAACAAAAATGGATTTTATGGAGGTACTATTCGACCAATCTACACCAAAATTAGTAACATATTAGAATAAAGCATTGTAAACATTTTTTCCCAAATTCGTGTCGACTGGTTCAAAATTAAAAATTTTTTCGCCAAAATAAAAACAAAAATAGCAGTATTGGAAGCACCGTCCGGCTGATCCACACTAGAATCAACGGGTCAACTACTTCGCTCAGTATTAATGTTCGTTCCAAATTTTATGACAATCGGAAAAAAATTGCGACCTGTACGGTGATAATAAAAAAATGGCACATAAATACATATTAATCTTAGTATATTATACAGTAACTTACATGTATATGAATTTGAGTTTTTAGAGCCAAAATTTTCCTTGTGAAGTGAAACGAAAAATGTCCCTATCCCCACCAACAGGCCATCTCATGAAATTAAGATTAATAAGTAATGTTTCAAAATAAAACCTACTTAAAAACGACAAAATATGAGATTCACGTTTTGCGCAACAGCTGCTGTTGATATTCGACGAAACTTTTGAATTCTCTCCTTCACAAAAACGTAGAAATACCGTAAGATTTTATGAAAATTTTAATCAATAGGTTAAACATTAGGCTAAGCAAAATAAAATAAAAATATATGGAAAATTTCTCTTCTATCATTGAGTATTCCCAATATACCTACCTAATTAATAAAAATCAACCCTTTTTCATTTATTCTGCATGGAAAGTAGGCCAACCGCTACAGCGAAAAATATCAGATTTAATTTAAATATTTTGGAAAAATTATCACCGATTACTTGCTTTACATAATACGCCCACTTGACTTATTTTTCTCTACACTTTATAAGGTATTAGCCAAACTTATTACAGATATTCTAATTTTCACGTTGATCGTCGGAAGTATAGGGGAAAAAATATTACCTCTTCGTGGAATATTTGTAGCCCCACCACTTAAGATTCTGTTCACAATAAATTTTATGGCAATAAAATTTCAGTCATCCTTACGAAAACTATCTTTATGAGAGGAAAACTTGAAAATACTTATTAGGTGTGAACTTCATTTACTGGGTATAAGAACTCGTTTATTGCTGTAGCTGCGAAAGTGCTCCGAGTAATTTTTTGGTGTAGTTGCACATTAAAAGAAGCTGTAATGGGCAAAAGGGACGAAACGGGTTTGAACTTTTTGAAATCTTTTAGTGGACTACCTCCCTCAACGAAGAAAATTTTTCAGAAAAGATTTGGCCTCCATGGATCAATTCAGCTTTATGAGCTTGTCTTCGTCCGTCCGAGTAATGGAGTTTTTACGCAATTTAAAGTAACGAAAAAAAAAAAAATACTACTCCCCTTTTGCACGATTGCAGCTCAGCACGGAACGCAGTCTGAAAAATTAAAGAAAAAAAAAATCACTGGCAGGGGTACATCTGCGACGTGTGCTACTAAAACCTTTGAAATTTATTGCAAATAATCCTACAGTTTAAATTTCTTTTCTACAGCGCCGTATTTTCGGGCCGCTTTACGAAATATTTGCCAAAAAAAATTTTCACACCGCATTGAATGAGGGAAGAATATAATTTTTAACAGCTTTTCGCGTCTTTTTTTTTTTTTTTTTTTTCGACTTACTTAATAGTTTTTATGAAAATGCTTTAATGCTCGAGTGAAGTCAGCGACCTAGAAACAAATTTTATTTTTTTTATACCTTTCAAATATCTGACATCGAGGTTTTTAAAACCCCGAAGAACGGTGGACCTTTAGCGGCCGCCTAATTAAATATTATTTACAACAATTTTCGTAAAGATAACGAACGGGTATCTTGACAAGTGGACGTTTAAAATTTAGTACGAGTTAAAAATACATACATTATGGTTACAGGAAAATAGGAGCCAATCACGTGAAATTGTCGACTTCTTGCTAATACGATCGTCCGAAGAAAGAGAAAAGAGAGAAAAAAAATTGGTGGCGTGCACTGACAAAAGTAGACATCACTGTGCCATTATACTGTGAATATATTTTTCAATATAGGTCATTATAAGTAGATCTTATGGGAACAAAATTTAAAAATACTCACAAGTGCGGGTGACAAGACTAAATTTCGAGATAAAAATGTTTTTCTTTTTCTTTCCTCTCAATGGACACTTGCACTGTGATAGAGAAACTGCTTTTTACTGTTTTACACGTTAATATTGCTGCAAACAAGTACATTCGTAAATTCAAATAAAAAAAAACTAAGTTTCACAAACCATTCGTCAAGGAAACACGATGGAGCCCCGAATTTCCAATGATTTTGTTTAGAATGATGGAGTTTCCCCTATTTTTTTATACATTCATCATAGAAACCTAAAAATGCATGAAAAAGAAGGTTTGTATGTTGTACAAATTATGTATGTAACTAGCCATTCAATATAATGCGTCAATAGTAGTTGATAAAGTCAAAATTCTCTTACATTATTCATAACTTGAACTCTTATACAATCACTCCATGTTTTCTCTTAGAATAAAACAGGTATACGGATAGTTATAATTAATTATTACAGATTATAAGTCTACTAAATGGCATTAGAACTCAGTTATCTCACTTAATGAAAAATACAATTAAGAGTTGCGCTCTGTTTTGAATCTGAGGGTGAGAGCAAACTTCAGTCCGTCTTTAACCGCAGTATGGTGTGATAATCGTTTCTCGTTCACAATTGTTTTGAAAAAGAAATTTAAAAAATCAAAGGTCTTAATATATTTTTAGTGTTTTCTTTTACACTTTTTTCTCTAATAAGAACATTCGCGATTTCATATCTTATATTGAAAATGTTAAAAAGAGGCTATATCGATCTTCGTCTTCTCATCAATGCTTAGACCGCTTTCACATGGTGATTCATAAATCGTAATTCACGCACCTGAGATACTAAATAACGTGACGGGTACAAATTTGAATCAATTCGCCATTCCCTATCATCAGTGCGTATCATAATAAGATAAGCACAAATGATAGGGCTCTCATTTTGTAAGACATTTCCTGGGATCGTATCGTACCCTTTGATCATTTAATACTGGATACCCAGCCGCGCCCTATCTCACCGATGTTAACAAAACGTGTCATCATTTTAAGCCAAACAATGGACATCAGTTCCCTGCACATGTGCAGTAGGTCTTTTTCAATCTGTTTTTGAAGCCATCACAGATTCACAATAATAACAACAACAGCAACAACAAAATCAAAACAAGCGCAAAAATACTTATTGCACATGTGTAGTAAACCAATTTTCACTGAGATGTTGACATGGATTTTTGTATACAGTACTAAATGATCGATTATCATACCTTCAAATTCTATTGAAAATTTTTCTATTCAAGGTAACGCCTTCTGATGTGATGGCAGAATAACAACATCGAATTGAAAAGTCTCTTACTGTATCAATTTGTCATTTTTTCATACGGTACGATATTATGGACCTTGTGTATATTGACACAATATGATGATATCTTACAGCAAAATGATAATGTTCACGCCTTTGCATCCACATGTGAACATTCAGACAGCAATTTGTTTAGTGCGATTTTTTTTTTGTGATTCGCAATTTTGAAAGGATGTAGCAGAGTACAATCAAATTGTGACTCTTTTTATGAATATTACAAGAAATGACTGAAATATGTCACATTTAAAATTAAGTAGTGACTTAAAAGAATATTTGATCGGTATATAGGCATTAATTACAACTCGTTCATTTTTTCACAACTCCATTACTGTCAATCAACAATTATGAAAATTTTGGCTTACAAATCAAAGTTAAAATTTCTGTAATATTCGAAACAGAATGATCCCCAACAGAAGTTAGACAACAAAACAGCTTCGCAATTCATTCTGTATGATTAGCGCTGATGCATTTCCTGTTGCTGTTACAGAGGAGACGGTTCATTTCAAAAAAATGTTACAGTTTAAAACAGATCTAACTCGAATTTGAAATTCTAATCTTTGAAAGCTTTCCTTTTTAACAGATTTCTGGAAAGAAAATCCGCAAAAGATTAAACGAAGATCCCTGAAGTAGAGTTGAAAAATCAAAAAGACATGAATAGTATTTTAATTAGAAAAACGAACTGAAATTTCTTACAGGCTATAAGTTTATTGGTGCAGTAAAAGACATAATTTCGTTTATGATCGTTCGAAAAAGGTCTAGTAAATAATTTATATGTTGTCCCAGTACCGGAGAGAGAAAATAAATTTTAATTAATTTTGCGTTAATGAAACGGTTTTTTTTTTTTTTTCTGGTCGAATTGTGGGTTCCGTGTGTACCTGCAAATGTAAAATAAGTCCCGGAAAAACGAAACGGTCATTTCAAACAGACACATAACTAAGAGAGTAAAGCGTACAAAAATAATTATATGGTTACCAGAAAAATGGGAACGAAAAGAAGAGAACAAAATTTTAGTCATCTGTTAGCTTAATTATATTTTTTGAAACACGTGTTTCAGATGAGATTGTAGGAGATACCAGAGAACTTTTAATTTGCAATTCGAGAATGTAATAATTCTCGAAGGTAGGAGAATTAAACTTACTGGAAGGATCAACAAATACACAAAGAAGTTACTGTAATGGTCAAAAGAGGTGGTAATGTACCTAATTAGAACCACTTTCAGTGTTACACCATACACAAAATATCACGTACTTTAAAAGCAGTAATACTTCTAGAATAGATTCAAGTTTATCATCCACAGACTATCGTGGACCTTAACATATGTTAGAGACTCAATAATATTTTAAAACACACGAGTGAGTTTATACATTTAATAAAATAATAATTTGTACATCATAGTACATACACATACGTTAATATTTATACATATACAATCACAATTCAACAAGCAAGACTATCTGTTCACTAGAGACTTCTACTAGAGAGGTTCCAGGTACTTAGAAGTAGCTGTCAAGGAACTGTGTCTTATTCCACTGAATCAAGGGATTATATACTCGTTCAGGGTATGAAAACTTACGTGTCGGATAGGTAAAGTGAGGTCGTGTCGGATAGGTAAAGTGAGGTAGGGTGTTGTTATTATAGGGTTGTGCTAACTCGTCGAGTACTCGAGGGACAGGCACAATTAGGTTATGAATATACAGAAAGTATATCTATATTCATAAAATCAAATACGGGTAATTTAGTGGTTGTTTATAAAGAGTTATAGGATGATTATTGTTGATAAATATTTACATTTTTGGTATTCGAAAATGTGTGGACGAATATGTTCTTCATTTCTAAAAATAGACGAAAATATACGTTACAGTTACTTTATATAACTAACAAAAGTGTGATGCGAAAAACTGGAAACAAAGGAAATGAATTTGACCTACGCTGAATTTTTGTAATTTGCTCTTAGAAAAATATAGCTCAAAGAACGTTTTACAGATATGAAGGCTCCCACAAAAAAGATCGGCTCAAAAAACAAGATAACAAGATCGGCACAGAAAAATAAAAAAACTTCCAGATCTTCTCTCTTTGCGATTCCAGTACTTAAGGTAACAACGTGGCTGATGATGTCGGATTAATGTACAAAAATAGCTCGTTAACTAGATCTGTTTCACTAAAGAAGAATTAGTTTTGGGCTCCAGTAAAAATGTGAGAATAGTTCTCTCCACAGATATACAAGCTCTGCTGTTGATTGGATGACGCAAAATACAGTAGTAGGCTATATGATTTCTTGTCCCATAATTCGGCAATTTACTAAATTTTTAGGGCCTTTTTCTGGACCTTCACAAATAACTTATGTACATTTTATTTTGAGAAATTATACGAAGACAGTATAACCACATTTATTTACTGCATGAAAAATCTGCAAAAAATATATGAGAATTCCGAAAAGTAGTCTACGTTCATGTAGGTAAGAGAGGCGTTCAAAAAGAACTTTACCTTTTTTTTTCTCCTATATCGGACAACACTGGAGTAAGCGCTCGCGGCTGTTACGTATAGGAGGATTATAAAAATTTAGAATTTTTTACCTCACATTATTTTGTGCTGTGTTTCATCGGCTGGAATGTTAAAATCCTCCTTTTCACCCCGACGAATGTGAAATGATCCTTCTGCAAGACAATAAACAAACCGACAATTTTGGCATCACAGAATGGCTCCTCAAATCCTTAAAAATGAGATGTTTTCCCTTTCCCACAAGATTCTCCCATTCTTGCCCTTTCCAATTTCCACCTTTTTCCGATCTCCCACAGCTCAAGAAAAATTTTAAAGGAAGGAAGTTCGAAAACAATCCTCAAGTTTATGCAGCAGCTGAAAAATTTTCAGAAAAATTGATAGCCCCATTTCATGCCAATGGAGATGGAGTTCGGAAGAGACAAGGGAAAGGGAGTATTGAGGGAGGGGAAGACACCTCATTTTAAGGATTTAAGTGGACACTGTATAATGCCAGAACTATGGGATCCATCATTGTCCTGCAGAAGGGTCACTTCACATTTTCCGGGGTGAGAAAAGGGAGTTTCATATTCCAGCCGATGATGAAACAAAGCCATGCAATAATATTAATTAAAAAAAAAAAAAAGGATTCTAAATTCTTATAACTCTCGTATACACAAAAGCCGCAAGCGCCTATTCCACCATTGCCCGATATAAGAGAAAAAAAATAGGGAAATTTACTTTCTGAACGGCCCTCGTACTTGTACTCATAGCAAGATAAAAAAAAGAAATAAGTCCTACGGAAATTACAAAGTTAATTCACGTTTTACACTTCAGATGTTTCACCCTCTCAAATTAAAGAATATAATTTTAAATGTTTATATTTTACAGTCAAGATAATTGTACCAACTTTTGATAACGCTTTCTAAATTACCTGGTAACCCTTTCGTGCGACTCAGAGAGCTAAGAAAAAGGATGAAATATAATTAAAAACACTTCAAGATTATACAAATCTGTCCTGGGGCGAAGCCAAGAACATGGGTCATTGCTTACACAAAGTCGGAAGAGGAGACAGAGACTGTCACTGTTTGGCATCGTACAGACATGGATTTATATAGCGGATGATGACATAATCAACACGAGACAAGAAATTTTCCGCGACAGCATATCAAACAACCAAATCAAATTATTATACCGGCGACATTATTCATGAATAAATAAGCAGAGACCTATCTCCATTCTTACGGGGTAATACGCATTAATTAAGCTGTTCCAGAGAAAATAGGCTTCGGATATGGTTTGAAGTGAATGGAAAAAAAAAAAAGAAAAGAAACAAGGGCAACCTCTTGTAGCAAAGCTCATTCTACGCGCATGTATAGCCTGAAGAGAATAAAGCTCTTCAAGACTGATTATATATATTTGCCTGCAATCAAATAAAAGGCGCCCGCATTACAATCAAGGCAGATTGTTTCACATGAATTTTAACCTATAAAAGATGAAGAATGTAGGCTACAGATTTCCAAACCGCACACAAAATTAACGTAAGCCTATATGCCGAGTTTCTTTTTCAACTTTGCCGTTGTCGGGCAAGTAACACGCCAATCCTCGGGCTAAAGATGATAAAAATGCCACCGCAAAAGATATATGAATATGAGGGAATGGAGTACTCATCCTACGCATACGAATATTTTTCCCGAACTTTCCCCAACAAAAGTTGCCCAAATACACTGCACTCGGGTCACGAGACGCATAACTAAATATATGCAAAAAAGTTCTCCACGACAGATTTAATAGTCATACAGAATTAGAGGAGGAAGGGTTTCGCTACTGATTTACTCGGGCTGGAATAATTTACAGTTTCTCATTCGTGTTTGGATGAAGAAAAAAGAATCACGCCTTTAGTCACATCCGTCACCAAGTGAAGGAAATAAAACGCAGGATGCGAAATACGTAAGGGATATTCCCAAAAAAATTTATTTGGGCATGTGGTACCCCTTCATACATTAAAAAAAATAATAATTTCTCAAAATTAGTCACTGAAAATGAGCTTGACACAAACACTTAAGAACACACGTGGACTACTCTGCCTCTCCACGAATAAACTGAACTAATGATACAGGACTACAATATTAAGATCAAGACTAAACACAAATCATAAAAATGGTAGCAATTATAAAATCTACAAGGTATTTAAATGATTGGAAATATTTATGGAACATAAGTATCAACTTTTTTTTTTCTCATATTTTGGAATGACATGAATGATAGGTTTAAATTTAGCCATCAATAATAGTGAAAATCTTGTAAGCAAGACCGAAACTGAGACCAAGACTTGACTGTGTAAAACCCAAATTACAAAATTTTTGGCATTGCTCATCGTTACCACGAATATGAATTCAAAATAATCAACACTGAGCTATATTTACACAAACGCCTGAATCTACATCCAATAAATGCATCGAAATTTTGGAAAGTTTTGATTTTGGAGCATTACAATTGCTGAATAAAAATTTGTTAATAGTTCAATAAGTCTATACTCAATTTACTGCAAAAAAAAAAAAAATTAATGATAATCAAAAATTTATGTTTGCTATCATATAATTCACGAGAAAATAGTTTTTAATCCGAAATTGCCAGAGAAATCGTAAGAAAAAATCTGCGATCGTTAGAGAATCCCTTAAATTCAAACAAGATTTTTTTTTTTTTTTTTTAAACCTTTGCAGTATTATTTTCAAAAATTTGAAAAAATCTGCCATAAAAAGGACCATTGATATTAGCCTATAAAAGAAGCTCAACGAAATTAGGAAAGATACCAACCTTTAAAAGTTCAGTACTGGGACAAAAACTTTTGTATATAGAAAAGCCGACAGGCTACCTAATTAAATTTCGAGTGAAATTATTTCGCCCAACGTGGATCCATGAGGAAGCTTAATAACCTACGAATCATTTGGAATGAATATTTTTGGAACGGAAAATTAGAAGAACAAACGTCAGAGATATTCATCAGTCGTGTTTCTATATATTAATATTCTGGGAAGATAAAATTTCACAAATTTTTTTTCCTTCGCTCGCCAAACATGAAAACGGTTTAACGTGTTTTATAAGATATTATGATCAGATTTCGTGTTTTACGAAAAGATAAATCCACCAAATTTGATTGAAATAAATTCCCAAATCGAAGTAAGTATGCTTACGAATATCCTAAATCGGAAAAATGCATTCTTCAGCGCAAAAAAAATGAAACTCGAAAACCATAAAAAACATTACAATAGGCTTACTTCAATTTCTTACACAAAGAGATAAGAATCCTACATTTTGTTCAACTTGATGTAATCTTTTGATGTATCTGGATTAGCTCTTTTCCTTTAAATTTTTCTTGTAAGTTTTCACAAAAAAATTATCATTAAATAGAATTTGTATGCAAAATTCACGAAAAGTTGAGATATTCGACATTTTTTTACCTTAAATTCTACATAAAATCTACCAAGAACAGCTCAACACTAGACGCAGTTACACAGATCTGTAGTTTTCTCTCTCTGCGTACCATAAATCTTGCGAGTAACAAAATTATGTAGGTACGCATTATGCAGAAACTACTGTCTTCTCGATACAATAATATTTGGTAGTAGAAGAATAAATTATTTTATTGTAGGTAATTATCGACGAAATCAAAGTTTTGTATTCAAAGTTCCTTCTGTCATAAAATTTACTTCAGAGTAAGTTAGCCCCCTTCTTCCATAATTAATAATAAACAGTATAACTGTCAGTTTTTTGAAGTTTTTCCATTTTTGTATAATTTTAGATTATTTTATTTTGAAATATCTTCCACCCCACCAATAGCTGAGCTGGAAAATTACAGGTGGGGATATCATCATATCTACAATAATTACATTTATATTCCAACAAATGAGGGGAACAAAAAAAAGAGTCTTTCTAAACCCTATTCAGGCCTGAAAGTAAATTTTTTCAAGGCGAGCCGCAGCGTTATCACCTTCATCAACAGAACAAAGCACAAACTTTACTTGATATGGTTCGAAAAATATATGCTCAATCTTTCTTAAATGTGTGAATTATGTAGTTTTTTTTGTGTGTTGCGGTTGGTTGATTTATCTTCTTACATCAGTTTGAATAGAGTATAGTACGAGACAACCAGGGTTGGCTAACTGACACGTATCGAATTCTTTACAGTGGAGAATGTAGAGAATTTAGAGAATGTGGAGAATTGTTACAAATGTCGAGTTTTTTGCGGTAAAAAAAGAGAAAAAGTGGTCAATTTGTAAAATTCCACGTATTCTCTATATTCTATACACTACATGTACAAAAATCGAATTCTCTACGAGTAAACTTCATAATTAGAGTCAATTTACCGTCTCTTCGTTTCAACCGTCAGCACAACACTCACTCAGGCACATCAGCAACCACTCCGAATACATAAACAAACATTCATTCTATCTATTTTCAGACACATTATGGTAATAATGAAAATAGCTTTGGTTCATCTTCAATTCGTCTTTCGAAGGCATGGTTTAGCATGGGTAGAGACGGTGATTATACCTGTTAATGTAAGATAATAAGCGCATTTCTGAAGAATTTGAGCAGTTTTGATGAAAATTTGAACATTTACTTACACGGAAGAAATAGGTTTTCATTTTTTGTACCAACATCACCTTTCTTCACATTCGAGTATTTTCAATGAATATAAAACATAAGCGCACAAGAAAAGTGAAATACGAATTTTCTGTGTCAAAGACCGAGAGTATAAAATCCGATTATTGTACGCTGTCTTTGATGAAAATATCAAAAGCGGTACCTATGCATTTAAAATGAGGGTTTCTAACATTTCTTAGCAAATTTTCGAATTAAAAATCCAGGTCGTCATTCCGGACGACTGCACGTAGTTCTATTATAGACGATACCTTTTTGTATGGGTAAAGTGAAATTCGAGAGATAATTGAGAAAAGCGTTCAATTTAAGCCTTCAAAAATGATTTCGTTTCAACGGTGGAGGTTCATTTTGATGAAAAGTTGGTTTTCTAGTTACGGCTAAGAAAATGGTACTTATCAATTCAAATTTGGCTGTGAGAAATTCAAATTGTAAATTCAGTTTTTCGAGCAAAGGGATTACGTATCGTGTCGTAAGATACATGAGTAGATGAACAAAAGTATTAGGCGACTAAAATTTTTACATGATCCGATGAGTGGTCACGGAAAATAAGTTACCTGATCAATTGAAAATAATCAGGAATCATCACAGTTCGTTATAATGTAACTTTTTTTCATGGGCTGGCGTGAAGCAACAAAGCCCCGACGGGGTTTTCCATTTTGAGGCCCCAGCTATGATTTTCTGAATAAATTTATTTGGAATCAATACTGAGGCCTCTCGTTAAAAATAAACATTCCAATTTATATAAAATTAAAGCTTCTAACCTTTTAATATAAAATATATCTTAATTGGACCTCTACTAAGATTGTCCATGAAAGATCATCTTCAACCTCTCTTTGTATGCCAATATTAACGTATTACATAATTTTTTTGAATAAAGTTTTGTTGTAATCAATACGAAGCCCATGACAGAACACCCTCTTGGCCAACCCTTTGACGACCGTAACTGTTTATGATACTTAGCTCTTTTATATTTAAATTTCATTAGAAGTAACATGTAGCCCCTTCGGTTCAAAAGGCCCAAAGCACACCATCCCCACTCAAGCTTTGTCCAACATTGCACTTGTCAGTCATCTATTTTTTCTTTCTGGACAAGCTTGTTGATTTGAAAACGCTTTCATTCATAAAATTAAAAATAAGGCCTACCATAAGAATGACAATAGAAGTCTACAGTCTATATATATATAGTATACAAGCCCTGAAGCGCCGCTTTGCGGCACTTTGATTTGTACTGGCCTGGCAACGCATTAATTCGTTATTAGAATGGTAAAAATGAAACATTTGTAGTTGACACATGCCCCTTGAATTTTGTCTGAATAATTTATCGTCCATTTTTAATGTGTAAACATTCTTGCTCTCTAGTCCTCTTATTTCCGGGTGTAAAACAATATTAGATACAAAAAAGTTGAGATTGCATAAAAAAACTGCACGACGCACTGTCCAGTTTCAAATTCTGTTTGTCACATAACACACACACACACTCACACTCACAAGCAGACATCTGTGGCAAGCTGGTGGCGTGTTACATGCACGCACACATACAAGCTAGATACATATTTATCGTGTTTCAGCTGAATGACATTAAATATGTGAGGGGGGACCCTCGCATGCCTTTTTTGTCTTAAAAAGTCGAGTTGTATGTTTATTATATTGATTTAATAATACCTAATATACTTGTCAAAGTGAGTTATGCTTCATTATTAAAGAATCATAATATTCATCACATCTGAACAGCAGATGGTAGCAAGCAATGGAAAGGAGCATAGAAACGAGGATTTGCAATTAAAACTACGATCCATCAACAAATAACGTTTTCTTATGACTGAGTAGTGTGATGTCAACAACTGATGACAACAATAATCGTACGAAACAATAAATTTTCAATTAAAAAATTAATTTAATTATTTGTAAGAGCGAATAAATGCAATAAACGAAGTGGAAAAAAATAAGGGGAAAGTTTATTGCTAAACTCAAGCTACTTCAAGGCGGATAGAAAATGTGTTTCTTCCGTCGATTTCGAGAAAAAAGTCGCAAATTATCAGTATCGGTAAAAAAAATAAATAAAGTAACAATATCTAAACTTACCTATGGCTGGAATTACTGGAAGCTACGCTTGTGTTACTCCTCGACCTTCGACTTTTGAGCGAATCGCCTCGATTTATGATGCCCTTGCCGCTAATGGAAAATTGCCTTAATCTATAATATTCTTCTTCGACGCCGGTATTTGGCATACTAGCGACACGCGTTCTTTGCTGCGGAAGACATAAATAGTTGGGCCGATACCTTGATGTACCATTTATTCCAACTTGAACATTCGATTTACTTCCTGGTGTTCGCACTGACTGCGAACGGTTATGGTGGCTGGAAACATACCTGAAAAAAAAATTTGAAGAAAGTCAGCAAAACGCAGTCAATATAGATATCACGAAATTATTTGCCCAATAAGAACACAGAAAAAAGAACTGAAATAAAATAATATCGAAGTGCACCATAATATTTTTCAGAAGGACGGAGGGGCGGAAAAACGTTCTGAAGGAGATGTGTACTTGGATGGAAACTGATGGTATGATCTACTATCAGCTGGGATAACTTTCAAGCAGCCAGTAACCTTAAAAGCTTGTTTTCTTCTGCAAAAACTGTAATAGGTAAACAAAAGAGAGTAATAGATCCTCAGTTTCATATTAACATGATCCACAAATTACGGTATGATTTTTCCGGGTTTCTTCTTGTCGAGGAATTTCCCATCATTCAACGTCATAAACAAAGACAAAGATCAGTGTCATGCAAGGAGGGGTAAATATTTAGCCTGGCTAGTTTATCCGAAAACCAGCGATTACACGTTGACTTGGGACATTTCCGCAGCTCTTCATCTCCACTAAAGAAAAAATCCCAATAGAATCCCAAAGGATGAAACTATTATAATGCCTTTTTATCCAGTTAGCTTACAAACGGGGTATTAAAATTGACCTCGCACAAAGGTTAGGGGTGGGGATAGTGAAAATTATCCTTTCGTGAGAAAAGAAAACGATTGTTACCATTTTCCCATTTTCACCTACTTTTTTTTTTATGTACTTACCTACTTATACATACGTTACGGGCAATGACGTGAATGCCCGTACATAGCAGGCTTTTACATTATTACCCATTTCATTTCGGGCAATGTTTTTAATTTTGAAGATATTCTTCGGCATTATCAGAGGCGAAGCTAAAATGGGGCAAGGTTTAGTTAAGACTACGGAAATCCTGTCGGAGTCTCCTCTCTCCAGAATAAATTTACGAAGTAATATGTGCTGTTAAGAGCCAAAATAGAAAATAAAAAAAAAACTATTTTTATACGAGAAAAAATGACGGAGATTTGGGATCTCAGAAATTTTATTCTATCTTTGGCTCTAGCATTATCATACTTGACGGATCATATCATTGATAATTCAAAAAAAAAAAAATTGGATTGAAATAAATTTACGGACGAAGATTTGTTTAGGGTGAAGTTAGGTGAGAAAGATTATTCTTTTTCGTTTAAAAATAAAAAATAAAAATGCACCGTACCTAATCACCTCACATACATGGAGGTATAAGATACTTTTAATGTCTGGAGCGAGCATAAATGATTGTCCAACAAGGTCCATTGATGGGAGTGACCGGCCCTAGTTGAAAACATTCACGTGAATGCCAGGCAATGACGTGAGTTCCGAAATTGTTGCAGATTCACATCATTGCTCGAGAATTCGCGTAAATGTCCAATTCACATCATTACACACACACACACACACACACATATGTATATCCCAAAATTTGTGTTCACGGTCTGGAGAAAACTGCCAAAGCGATAAATTTAAGAAAGGTAATCATTGTATGTTTACGACAGATAACATGAGTTTGTTGCTTATTTGTTCAGAAGTTTCTGAGAAAACTGGAGAGCAAGAAATTGCTGGAAAATTTATTCTTTCAGATTCTAACGAAATTACGAAAGGGATCGGGCTGAAATTTTCACGATACATCGTTTTTATGTATGTGCAAGTCTGGTAAACGTTTGGTGACTATTAGTTCAGTAATTTGCCGACAAATCTGGAAAATGAAAAATTTCTAGAGAAAATATAGAGCTGAAATTTTCATGAAAGATAGTTTTTATATAACCAGGTTTGATAAGAAATTGTTGCACATTAGTTCAGTAGCTTTCGAAAAAAATGTAAAACAAAAAAAAAAAAATTATTGGAGAAAAATAAGTCGACGGTGTTGCTTGAAGTATCTTTTTCTTATCTACGACGCCTAAAGGGTTACGAGCGCCTTTTCGGCATTCCATTAATTTAGATTTTATTCATTTTTTCAAGTTTTACTTTTTTAATACTGTAGATGAAAATTGGTAAATTGAGTTTTTAGCGAAGTATTGCAGCTCTAATGTTTTTTATTTTGTAGGTACTTTACTTTCTATTGTAAATATACCTATATGGAATGTATTAGATATTAATACCCAGTAATTCTCAAGAATAAAACTTACTTCTCCTACGATTATTCAGTTAGTGACTGTAAATGATATGAACATTGTGGTTCTCAATATGGACCAATCAATTGCAGCCTTAGTGAAAGTAATACCTGAGAAGCCTGTAGACTTGTTGGCCAAGAAAAAGACGAGAACAAATCGACGAGAATGTATTGAGTGAACGGACAAAACGCAACTGAAATACATGGCAGAGAGTGTGTATCAGTCAGTACAGAGTATAATTAAAATGCGTGCAAGTCTAAGTATGTACATAAAACAGATAAGCCGAGTAGCCTGCGCGTGTATCAGTTCTTCTTAACCTAGACCAAATAGTTAAAACCGCTACAAATGTCCCCCCCCCCTAAGAGCGGAGCGTAATAAGGTAAAAGTATACATATAATAAGATTCACGAGTAAATAAAATATTGAAGAGTATGAGAATAAGAAAATACAATTCTAATAAGTCGAAATTGAAATTGGTCCGCGATACTCGATTCGTATAACAAAATGAACGTTTCTGTAAAGCACAACATATAACATAAAGACTAGAATGACGAGGTAAATAGTACATAAAATAAAGCGTAATATGAAGGAAATAAAAAATAATTTCACGTAATAAAATCAGTGAATCTGACAGGCGGTCGTCTCTCTCTACCAGATTGTCGTATTTGATTTTGAGCAATGTCGCCCTGTGCTACCAGAATAGGAGGGTCGGGGGGGAGTGCAAGTGGTTCGTTAATTTGATTAGGGAGAATAGGTTCGTTATTACGAATCTCTGGGAATTGCTGAAATTGATTTTCATCGTTAATATATATGAGTTTAGAATTATGTATAGTATTATTAGTAGTTTGACCCTCTTTTACCATTAGAGGGGTATTACCTTTTATTTTTAAGATTGATTTCCGCTGCTGTTCCACGATCGACAACGGTTTATCTCCACCATCTATTTGTAGCTCGTACGCCGGTTTTAGTCGCCCGATAGATACCGAATCCTTTTTTCCCTCTATTTCGAGTTCGTAGAACTGCTTGTTACGTTTTAGCACCGTATAGGGACCTTGGTATGGTGGCTCTAACGATGACCGCACTCTGTCGACACGTACGTAGACTCTTTTACACGTTTCCAGGTCACGATGTATGAACGGTTTTTCCTTTCGTCTGTTGTTGGCAGGGACTGGCTGTAATTCACGCAGAATGGCCCGCAGGTGCTTCACGAACTTTGTAGAGTCCTCTCCTATCTCCGCCGATTGGTGTAGCTCGCCAGGTAGTCGTAGTCCTTGTCCAAAGACTATTTCTGCGCACGACACCCCACTTTCGTCTCTAGGTGCAGCACGAAGGCCCAGCAATATCGAGGGCAAATAGCAATACCAGTTTTGCGAGTAGCACATGAGTAGTTCTTTTAGTCGTCGATGGAGTCTTTCGACAAGCCCGTTAGCTTGTGGGTGGTATGCAGTGGTCTGTATGTGTTGTGCACCCAACAACCGCGTGAGTTCCGCAAACAGATCAGAACGAAACTGCGGTCCCCGATCCGATGTAATTCTCAGTGGCGTACCATACCTGGCGATCCACTGAGTATAAAAGGCTTCGGCTACCTTTTCGGCGGTGACAGTTCTTAATGGCACAGCTTCAATCCATCTAGACGCCCTATCGATGAATGTACACAAGTACGTGTATCCATTCGACGGCCTCATAGGCCCCACGAGGTCGACATGTATATGTTCAAATCGTTCGCTCGGTGGGAAATTTCCTATCGGTGGTATGGTATGTCGATGTACTTTCACTTTCTGACACGTAGGACACCCTTTATGCCACTTTCGAATATCAGTGGTCATTTTAGGCCAATAATACTTCGATCGTATTAATCGTAATGTCGCTTTCAATCCATTATGTGCCACTTCATGGACTTGTTTATATATACAATATCGGAGCGCTGTCGGCACGATAGGTCGTTCAATGCCCTTAAAAACGGAGCATAGCAGGGTCAGCTTTTTTCCAACTTTTACTTCTTTTAGGCTTTGATCGCGGTAACCGTTCGTTCTCCATTCGACTATTTCTGCATCATTTTTTTGTTCTTCTGCGATGTGGCGCAGTGAGACCGGTGCGTCGATCAACCCGACTACCGCGGCACCCGCCTCCTCCGGGCGGCTCAATGCATCCGCCACAACGTTTGTACTGCCCGCTACATGTACTATTTTGGTCGAGAACTGCGCAATATATTCGGTAAAACGAGAGCGGCGCTCCAATTTATTTCTTCTCTTGGTAGTGAAAAGAAACGTGAGTGGTCGGTGATCTGTGACTATAGTTAAATCTCTGCCGCTTACGAGTTGCTCAAAATGTTCCACTGCAGCATAGATCGCATACAGTTCGAGATCATACGCAGGCCAGTTCGTTTGGCGTTCGTCTAGCTTCTTAGAATAGAACCCCAATGGTTCCCGTATTCCCGCATTGGTAACTTGCTCGAGAACGGCTCCCACAGCCGTCATAGATGCGTCACACGTTAGAATCAGTTTGGCGCCCGTTCGTTGGTAATGTAGCAGTGTAAAATCAATGAAACATTTGCGCGCCTTTTCGAAACAATTTATCAGTTCAGTCGTCCACTTTATTTCGGTGCGATCGTTTTTATGCGGGTGTCCCTTGAGTAGGTCTTGTAATGGAGCCATAGAGTGCGCAGCATTTTTCGTAAATTGCCTGTAAAAATTTAAGATGCCTAAAATGCTTCTCAGTGCGGCGATAGTTTTCGGTGGTTGCATTTCTTTGAGAAATTGTACTCGAGCGTCAGTTGGTTTAAACCCTTTTTGTGTTATATGATATCCTAAAAAATCTAATTCAGAAACAGAGAAACTACATTTGTTAAAATTTATAGATAGGCCATTCTTTTCAAGTCGTTGAAAAATGGCATCTAAATGCTGGAAATGTTCATCGATATTATTAGAAAATATTAATATGTCGTCTATATAGACAGTACAATATGGAAGGTCGGATAGGATGGCGTTCATAAATCTTTGGAAGGTGGCAGGGGCATTGCGTAGGCCGAATGGCATCCGAGGATTTTCGAACAACCCGGCAGGAGAGATTACCGCTGTTTTTTCTATATGTGCGTCGTATACGGGTATATTATGAAAAGCTCTTACTAGATCAATTTTCGAAAATACAGTTTTATTTTGTAAGAGGCCGATAGCGTCGTATATTACAGGTATGGGGTAACGATCGGGTATGGTTTGCGCGTTTAATTTTCTATAATCACCAATAAGTCGTAGCTTACCTTTTTCGCGTTTTAAAATTAACCCTGCAGCCCATTGCGATCGTGAGACACGTACCAAACCGATCTCCGTCTGTTTTCGGTACTCAGCTTTGATTTCCTGTTCGACATCGGGGCGCAGTCGCCGAGGTTTATCGTACGTCGGTGAGCCAGTCGTCTCGATGTAGCAAATGACGTCATGTTCCACCTTGGTGTGGTACTGTGGTGGTCGAGTGATAGCGTTGTATTTTAGTAGCAATCGTAGTAATCGAGGGTCGGCGCTAGCTGTTTTGTTGATCGATGAAATGGATGGTTGCGCAGTTGTTTGGACGGCTCCCGGCGTGCTGCATAATGTTGAAGCGTCTATGAGTCGTCGATTCTTCAAGTCGGGTAACAGGTTGAAATGGTTCAAAAAATCAGCCCCCAGGATTGGTTGTTTAACTGCAGCTACGATAAAATTCCAGCGGAACTTCTTTTGTAGCCCAAGGTCGACTATGACGTCACGAGTACCATACGTTTCGATGCGGCTGCCATTTACAGCAAACAGGTTGTAGTCGATGGCAGTACTCCTACCCTCTCCTTTCGTAGGGGGTAGAACAGAAACGTCAGATCCGGTATCGACAAGGATAGGCATCTCAAAATCGGTAATACGTAGGAATAGACGCGGCGTTCTGATTTGGTAAGAAGGTCGGATTGCCGCACATTCCACCTTCATTTCTCGTTTCCCGAACCTGCACGCTTACACCCTGGTGCGCAGTTGCGTGCGCGATCACCGAAGGTGTGATGGTACCAACATTGTCCATCAATCATTTCTGGTGTCAAATCTCGTCCCGGCGTCTGTGACCTTCCACGGCTTCTGGACGGGTAGCGTGAGTGCGTACGGTCACGGCTACGCTCACGACTGCGTTCCCGCGGCCGCGAGTCGCGATATTCGCGGCGGTCGGCTCGTAGCGCGGATATTTCCGATGTCAGTAGCCGGAGTACAGCGGTTAAGCAGTCGTCGGTAGTCGATGGGCGTGAAATGGGTGCGTCGACGGCGTGTATGTGTCCGCTATTACGTTCGGCGAGCTCGTGTAGTCGATCGGCTGTTTTGCATATACTATCGAGTGGGTCTCGGCTATTAGCGGACAGCACTTCCTGCGTACGTATTGGGAGCTTTTGTAACCAGATAGGCCGGACAAGTCGGTCGGCATCTGGGTCAGCTCCAACAAGGGCTCGTAACTTTTGTAGTATTATACACGGTTTGGTACCTGCTGGTATGTCGGCGCCTCGTAGGAGTTGATTTAGTTTTTCTTCTTCTGATTTTCCGTCAGCCGCGATGAGTCTGGTTTTGGCTTGAGTGTACGAGTTGTCAGGTTTTTGTCGGATGATGCTCTCGAGGGTACTAATTTGTTCAATGCCGAGTCGTTGCAGTATAGCCGAAAATCGTTTTTTTTCTGTGTTGATGTTGTAGTCGTCGAATATTATTTCACACGTAAGAAACCAAAGATCGGGGTTACCCGGTGTATAAGCTGGTAATTCGAACTTTTTGCTATTATTGTCAGCCGTATTCGCGACACTGCCAATATTATTAGACGCACTATGGCTAGCACTTTCCATATCGCACTTTTTGATATTTCCAAAAAGGAAAATTTTAGCAATTTTTAGTAATTTTTTTTTTTTTTTTTTTTTTTTTTTTTTTTTTTTTTTCACTTCACTCTAACCGTCACGGTCGCCACTTTGTAGACTTGTTGGCCAAGAAAAAGACGAGAACAAATCGACGAGAATGTATTGAGTGAACGGACAAAACGCAACTGAAATACATGGCAGAGAGTGTGTATCAGTCAGTACAGAGTATAATTAAAATGCGTGCAAGTCTAAGTATGTACATAAAACAGATAAGCCGAGTAGCCTGCGCGTGTATCAGTTCTTCTTAACCTAGACCAAATAGTTAAAACCGCTACAAGCCAATTGCTTTTAACACGCTTCAGAGCTATAAAAAACTGTTAATAACGTTCTTCACTTGTATAGAGTTTCAGGTTAGCAATTGGTGTTTTTTACACAAATAAATAGACGTCAGTACTCGTTTGAGTCGCAAAAATGCAGTGTATATTCGATGAAACATTAATACATAAGAGTACATATAGTTCATTGCCTGATTGAGAGATAAGGTGAAGATCAGCGAGTTGGAGTGATAGATGACGAGTACATTTACATATATATATATGACAAGAACTAGTTTCTCACGATATGAGTTATATGTGTGTGTATAAGGTGTGAGGGTAAGGGGATTGGTGTCATACCCAACAACTTGAAATTCGGAATTATTACAGAGTTTAAGCACATTAAAATACATTGTTACCTGGTGATTTGCCAATTTCTCCACGTTTTTTATTCTGGAATACTACTGAAGAACGTCTTTATCTCAAACCACATCATTTATTACAACTCCGATTTCATATTCGTTAGAATCAAGAGTAATTTAAATGCGTAGTAACTAATTTATTGAGCATATATAGGAACTTATGAGCTATTTTACTACATGAATCAGAAAAGATGTCGACAATATTTCATGGACTATTTGGAAATCAGGTTTATTACTCCACTGAATGAGCAACTTCCTTTTCGTTTACAGTGTGAAACATCTGTCTCAAACGAGGCCATGGAAACATCAGGGGTACATGACCATATGAAAAGACGGCAATCTGACAGTGCAGACAAGGTATAGTCGAATTTTTGTAATAAATTAATAAATTTGACAAGAGAGGCAGTGTTAGCGAATTTTTCAAGAGGTAAACGGTGAACGCAGATAAAGGACTGATTGTGTCTCACAATATTTTTCTTATGATCGCAAAGTATGGAGTTTTTTACCATACCTACAATTTCTGCAAAATACTCATTAGAGTACAATAAATACATTGTTTTCATTTTGCCATTTCGTAAGTATATGGGGAAATGTGAAAATTGAGACCCCGTAGAGGGCGAGATCGCTAAAAAAAATAATAGGTTGAGAGACTCTGTTTTAGAGAATCAACTTCTATACTTGAGACTTGAAGCTGTTGAATGGACATTTAAATGCGGTATGCACAATAAACATGAAAGAGGAGTAGCACAATAGCACAAAACACACCGAACTGAGTCAAAAAATCTGTTTTTCGAAAATTTTAGGATACTGGCACATAAACTTTTAAACTGGGAAGATCTTGTAGAAAACCACAAAGAATATATAGGCGGAAAGTAAATCATGTTAAAAGAAGTGAATTTTTTATTCTTGAAAATGACTGCATATTTACATCCGATACATGCGAGTACTTGTTTATCAGAGGCTCATCAACCGGAGGTGCGTGGGTTGTTTCACAACCTGACTCGATCTCGGTTGGCAAAATTGTGCTAATAAGAAAATGACTATTTTTTTCGGAAAGGTTGCAATTTTGTTGTAAAAAAGTTGACTAAACTGAAAATTTCACTCCCCTTGGCGGCTTAACTGCTTCGAAGAGCAATTGTTGCTTACAATGCAGAAAACTGAACAAGGAATATAGTAGATTCATTCAATCAAATTCTTGGTGGAATTCTTCATCAAATATCAGTGGCTGTAACTGGACGGGCGGGTGCTGTTTAATTTAATGTGAACAAATCTATTCCATCACATTGTGGGTTTCTGATGATATCTAAAAAGATTATGTCTACATAAAGAAGGTGAAACTTACCCTCCTTTCCATTGGTTTACAATTCTCGGGTAAAAAAAAAAAAACAACAAAATATAAAAAAAAGTAATTAATATGAAAAAAAATTTTCGCATCTTAAAAGCAACGGGCATGATCTATACAATTAGATCAATTAACTGAAAAAATTTCGTGTAATGAGTAACCTATCATAGTACTTCCGATCTTCAAAAAAAGCTAAATCAAAATAATGCTCGTTACGTGAAACAAACACCACCACACTCTGGCACTGGTTCCGAAGCTTACCTATGTGATTAATATTTGACCAATTTATCTATTAGTTTTTTTAAAACGTACTTATAAATTATTTAGCCCGTTGGATGACAGAAAAAATGGGAGCATCCTATGATAATTAATTTGAACTATAGTGTTCAGCCATACAAAACGCGAACGGTTCATTGCCTTGTTTTTCATGTATTTCGTGCGTAAGATATCTTAATTACTGCTGAATATCAAATGATACAAACACAACAAAACACAGCCATTTTGGATAATTTCTACTTGAAACCGAAAAACGGTACACATCGAAGTGTATCTATCACGAGTTGTATAAACAAAAAACAGTTTTACACTCAGCACGTAGCCACTCTGCTTGATGAATCCGTGAAATACGTTCGTTTACAAAAACTTTCGAACAGATTCAGACTACCAGTGGGAAACCTTTTATTGGCTTTTCCAATACATTCACGCCAATTTAGATGAAAAGCGTCAGGACTCGAAAGCAAGGAGGTTACGTCAAATGAGATTGTTTCCGATCGATAACAGGCCATCGAGTGGTTAAATTCATCATCGAACACGATAATTAAGTTCGGGTGATTGTCAGGAAAAATCCGATTGCGGTGAATGAACGAGGGAAAAAAAGGAAATTAAAGTTCTATCCGACAGACATCGTCGTCGACTCTGGTTCTCCACTGCTGACTACGGAAACTTTTAGTTGGAAACGTAACTTTAAAACTTGAAAAATTTTCGGCGGAGTTAATTTCGCGAACCTAATACGCTGAAATTCTGAGATTGGATGGGGGTAGGTTTGTTGGTAAAATAAATGGCGCAAGCAATAGCAGCGGCAGCAACTCATATTGGTAGAAGTCGGGAAGGAGTGGGGTGAAAACGGAGCGTGGCAGCTACATGATGGCGGTAGGCCTTAATGCGTGATTTCTGGTAGGAAATACGACGTTCATTTAGCGACGGTATTTCGAGGAAACCATTGGGTGCGGAATTCCAAATCTTTGATACCGCACCAACAAGCGAGGTTGACTGTTACCGAGAGAATATATCATTTTCAGTCACTTTTGGGGGAATGTGCGTCGCTAAATATGTCGCCTAAATTATACTTCAGATTACAAAATGTTAAAACACCTTACGCGACTAAACAGAATTTTCCATACCGAAATATTTAACCTATTTGAAATTCGATGTTTATTGCATAAGTTACCGAAGGGAAGTAAAGAAAATAAATGAAAATATTTAAATCAAGCCTATATTTTTAATTCGGGTGTAAAAAATTGAAGAAAAAGTGCCATGTACAAAAGTATAATATAGGGAGAAAGTTTTGATGGGGTAAACGTAAAGCTCAGAAAAGAGTGTAAACTCGCTAACGTAAAGATAGAGGAGAAAAAGTAAAGGATAAAAAATAAAATTATAGATCATCATAATAGCAGGAAGCGCCAGTGCTTTGCAGTACTCAGGTAATTGTTAATATATAAATTATATCAATTGATAATGACGTAAAGCTTATATTTCTGCCTATATACAAAGTAAAATAAGAGGACATTAATTAACTTTAATGAAGTTTTGAGGGAGGTAAGTATTCAAGTAGGTACGTATATTCTTCAAGTCCATCAATCACAAGTTGAGAAGTTATAACTCGACTTAATTCGATACATAATCTTGGTGGTGTGTCACTTCACCAAAACGAAAAAGAATGAAAACGCCAGCTAGTGAAAAACTAGAGAGACGTAAGTGTCATTCAATACGAACAAATAAAGGCTGAGTCCCGATAGGGACTCATGAAGGATTGATGTGTAAACATAATAGTGTGGTTGTGGGCATGCGCAACAAACATGCTCACAACCACACACCTACACGCCAACAATATTAGAATATTGTAATTTGTAAGACGTATGAGTTACGATCGTAATTCTCCTTTTAGTCCTTATACTAGAGTGCAGACTGAGCGCTGAGATGTTTACATATCAAAAATTATAATTTTTGGATACCGAAAGTGTCAGCTTTTTAAACAGACGTAAGCTTCACATCCATGCGAAATTTCAAATACAAAAACTCTAACGCAGCAATAGTTCGATTGAAAATCCAGTTTGCCAATTTACATCTACAATTCAAAAAACAATCCTAAATTCAAAATGCGTGAAAAAATTTCATAAAATAATCGATATTTATCGACATCTAACAAACATAGATCAATCGAAATTTCAGTGTCACAGTTTTAAATAAAATAAATAAATACAGAAAAGATACTTCAAGCAACAAAGGCAACTTTCTTTTCTCCAGTAATTTTTTTTTTTTTTTACATTTTTTTTGGAAACAACTGAATTGAAAATGTAGGCAACGAACTCATATCATTGGTGACTTTTTTCTCAAGGTACTTGTCAACTTTGTCATATATCTACCTACTCTTTTTCCACACAAAAAATCTGAGAACCCTGCCCATGCGTGTATTTTATGCTTGGCGCTTTGGGGAACTGTTTTTAACAAAGTCTGAAGCATGAGAAGAAACAGGTACCTAGTGACGCAATTGGACATCCCACATTCCGGAAATGGCGCTTATGGGCTGTACCCAATTTTGAAGTCAAACGATGTTTCAAGTTGACTCATAACAAAACAACCTTCTGGAGTCCCGTAAGTGACATATTATAGGCCATCCTTATAACAAAAATGCCGGAACAAGAGCATAGAAATTTTAAGACAACCCGAGAATGTTTTCATGAATTCTGTTCAAAATCACCTTTGCATTTCTAAATTTTCATCTGTATAGTTTTTCGAGTATCAAGTTTAATTTACAATTAATTTTTTTTAATGGATCTTCTCTCAGCCGAGAAGGACTATAAACCGAGAGTGATCACAAATTTTTAAACATTTTTAGTCTTATTGCTACATAATAACTCTATGTTGGTATCTACTTGTAGTATTAAAACACACAGAAGTTCATAAGCAATTTTAAAATTACCTACTTTCCGGGTAACGAATAAAATCGCAATGTTTCGTGAATCGATTTAAGAAATAATTTTGGGTGAATATCTTCACTAGATCCAGCATGCGGCCTCATGAAGGAAACTATTCACTTTTAATTAATTTTCCATAAATATTCTGAGTCAAGACTAATGTTTTAAGGGTGCTTTGTTTCGTTTCAATTTTTTAATACCTAATTTGTTTTCATTAAATTCTTTATTGATCTCCAAGCTCTCCGAACTGAAGAAGTTTTCTGGCATTTTTCGAAGTATTTTTCAACTCCTAGAACGAAAATAAATTGGGTCTCGTCGTCATAAACGTAAAAGTCGCAACACACAAGAAAAGGGTCAAATAAAAATATATGTAGCTAATTTGAAGATAAGTAATTTTTTTAAATGAACTGGCGCCTCTTTACATTAATTTTAACATCACATGTAGCCTAATTAGAGTGATAAGAAAGGCACAGATGTTGAATTTTAAATTTGCTTCTTTCTATGTGAAATTAATTTACCATCTTCATATGATCAATGGCCGAAACAAGAGTTTTTGTTGAAAAATAAAGAAGTATGATATTATCTCCGTGACATACCCGAATTAGATGAACACTGATTTTGCCCAGTCGATGATTTTGTTTTGTCCATAAAATACTTCAAGTTCAGGTAATATTTTATTGCTCAGTAATCATAAATTACTGTTCAGAGCAATTTCTGCATTTTCAATAATATGGCAGGTACTTTCACTTTTCAGTTTTCATATTTCAATAAGATCCTTCTTGTTGAATTTCGATTAATGTCATATTTTTTTGGCACCAGAAACTATACAGTATTAAAATATAAAATGTTTGTTTGTAGACGTAAAAGAACGTAGCCTAACCAAAATTCATTATTAATTCTCAATCGAACATTTGGAGCATGTCCACTCAACAGGGACATAGCTAAGGGAGAATGGGGAGATGCCCCCAAAAACATTTTTATGGTTGAAAAAATTGACCAGTTGTTTATATTGTTGAAAAATCGTGGAATTTGATGACCTTTTTTTTTAGGAAACTTCAAAACTTTGCAGCAGTTGCAACTTTTGGAGTTGGAAAAATTGGCAACTGTATACCATACTAGTTGGAAAATCATACCAGTTGATGACTTTTTTTTTAGCTGTTGGATATTTTAAAAATTTCAATTACCCAAACAAGAAATTTTGAAGAAGAAAAAACACTACGCAATATTCATTACAGAATTCCACGTAAAATCTGTAAAAAATCCGACGAATTATTACCAAATTTTATCATTGGAATCTCTAAGAGTTTTTTGTGGCTTCAACATTAACTTTGTTTGACCCTGGATTGACCCGAATTCTCGATGACCTCACTATATCAAGCGGGGAGTATTTTACCTTGACGTGAAGAGAAAATTGTTTACCATGTTTGCGGACCATTTTATTTTGGGCGCAAAAGAACGGTAATAAAACTTTACCTCCAAATTCTCTCCTTTTTTTTCTTTCTTCGTTTCACGATTTCACGATTGGGATACTCGATTCCAAAAATTCCTTATTTACACTACATTTGTATACAACTTTCGTTTTGTTACGCTCATGTCGACGAAAAAAAGCGATTAGAATTTTCCGAAAATATCGAATCGTGACCGTTTTATGACAAATTTTTCGCCCATGTGTCTGCGTTTAAATTTTATTAAGTGGCTGACACTAACAATGATCGAAAGATGAAGGAAACGAAGGAGAAAAAAAATCGTTAAATTTACTTCGAATTCGACCAAATATATCGAAACATACGTTTTTAGAATTTTACGATCAACGGAGAGCAGCCTTCGCCAAGGTTTTCGTTTATAAATTGCATCGCAAGCCAAGCTAATGATGATTTTGGAGGAAAAGCGAAAAAAAGTTAAATTGTACAATAATACATATATCGATGCTTTCTTCTGTTAATAATTACTACAATATTTATATTCTGATTCTCTTGTTATTTTTTCGGACTTCTTAACCAATACCTCACAGTTCACGAATTTATAATTAGAAATGATTAAGTCAAGGCAAAAATCAGGGTTCTTACAACTACATTGTAGGGCTGTTTTATTTTACATGACGCTTTCCATAGATCATAATAAGTACGTGGAAGGTGTAGGATTAAAACAAAATTGAAGTAAAAAATGGTTTTGAGTCGCTTCACAAAACTGACAGAGCGCCATCATTAAATAAGTGTTACTCCAACGAAATTTTGGACTAATCATATTAGACTGTTTCAGCAGTAGACACACATAACCAATTCGAGAACAATATTTAGGTAAGAAAATTATACAGCAACTTTTTATTATGAAGGATTTTTTAACTTCTTGAAATGTAACATATAATTTTGAAAACGTCATCATTCCTTAATAAAATATTAATTTACCAATAGTAAACGTTGATACTTCATGACTACTCCCTTCATTCACGTTAACTGTTCCCTTTGCTGCATCATTATAGAGCAAGATTTTCGTCAAAACTTCTGCTCCAGGAGGTAAATTTTTTTACTTTTAACGAAATAAAGCTAAGTAACGATCTTTTTTTGAATAGAGTATCGGAAGGTACTTACAAAAATAAGTGAATCTTATAGAGGACAAGAAAAATAAATAAGTTAGATAAAAGTGAATTTTTAAAAATTTTCTTTTATAAGACGATTAAAACTCCTCCCACCAACGTTCTATGTCCAAAAATATGAAAAAAACTTATTTTAGGAGAGGAGAAAAACCTGACACTGAGGGAATTTGAATACGATATTCCTCGACTACAGAGCCACCTTATAACCACGACACCATAAAAATGGTTGAAACATTCCGATGTAAATTGAGTTGAAAGAAAAGCACCTTGATAAGAGATAAATGATAACAGCAACCAGCGCCGCTAAATATTAGTAGGTACAATAACTATGTCACATTTCGTCGCAATATAGTGACTGCAATGAAAGCGTATAAAAATATAGCTTCAACTTTAATGATAGATAAACAGGTTGCACATAACAAGGTGACAGTTAGGTAAACACAACAAAAATATCTATATATAAATATCTGTAATCGAGCAAGTTTGCCAAATACGAGTGACTAAATCAATAGTAAATGCCATCCTAGCTCTCTGGTAATGCTCTAACAACAAACTTCACAACTATTCATGAGTCTATTCATATGCACCTATACGAATTAAAAGAATTATGGATCCGTCGAGTCTGTGAAAATTCAGATGTCGGAACACTGTTTTGGGGGTAGGAGATGGGGTAAAATTTTGGAAAAATTAAATTTCACAAATTAGGTTGAGGGAGACATTGTCATCTATGAATTATTTTATGCTGAATCAAATGAAACCAACCGCAGGTTGCTATGACTAATATTTTCTGAGTTATAGTGAACTTTACATTGAAAAACGAGATTTTTTTCAATAGTAATTGGTAAAAATTTTTTTGATTTGAGGAAATCTTCAATTACCTTTCGAATATATTCATTATTTATACGGAGTGTTTTTCGAATTGTAGTCGGTTCAAATGATGATACAGTCGATATGAGAGTTGGTAAGAGGGAAAATTTACCTAAAAATTAACTTTTTTTCGTAATTTTTTTTTTCAAAATTCCCAACTTGTATAAAAATTTTTGGTAGGAACCAAGTAAAATACCTATCACATCTCCAATAAGTTTTACTGTTAAATCGGATGAAACCATCTGCAAGTCTGTAGGATAAATAGCTCTCGAGTTATTACCAATTTCGAATCAGAAAATATAAATTTCACTCGAAATAACTTGGTTTGAAGTGCGTGATAACTTTGAAACTATTGGTTTTACTGACCTGCTATTTATTTCATTCAACCTAGCGCTAAAAAATATGTAAAATGTGATATTTTACGCGGTTCCTGCCAAAAATTTTTATTCAGGTTGGGAATTTTGAAAAAATATTTTAAAAAGTGAAATTTAAGCGATACCTTGAAAACCACACGTACGAATTCAGCCAAAGTTTCACAGAATATTCAGTTAATATACATCGATGTTTCACGAAAATTTCATTTCAATCAAAGATTTAAATATCGAGGTATCGCTAAAATTATGAGATTAAAATGAGATGCAAACTGAATAATTGAACAGACTTTCAGCGATACCTCGAAAACCAAATGAAAGAATACAGCCAAAGTTTCATAGAATATTCAGCTAAGATATGTCGATGTTTTACCTAAATTTTAGCTCAGTGGTACATTAAATTCTATTATAATTTAAACTAAACAATAATATTCTACATGCCATTTCTCAAAAGGGGTTTGTAACCCATTCTTACACCACAAAATCCCTGGCAATAGGTATAATTTGTAAGTAGATATCTTCATATAATTAATTCGATATATACAGATATACCCATTCATTGATCACAGGGTCAATAGTTATACAACTTTCTACTTAAACCAGTTACTCATTTTCAATTCCTAAGACTACGAGTAGGAACAAAAAGTGAATTCACCATGAACTGACAAGTGTATACCACATGAAACCACTGAAACTGAGTTCAAAAACCTAATTCTTTAATCTGCATTCCGTCTCTTTAGCACTCCCACAAATGAGGTAACACTATATAATATAATTATATTCATTTTTTTTTTTAAATAAAATTACGTCATAAGGGGGAAAGGTTTTTTATTTTAAGACGAAAGATTATGATAAATTTAAATCGCTGAACGTTATCGTTTTAAAAAATTGGGTGAAATAATTTTTTTTGACATGCTAACAAGGAAGAAAAACAAAAATGCAAAAAGAAAAAATGAAACAAGGAGAGAAGAGAGAAGAAAAAAAAAAGGGGGTCATCTTATTTGACTTGAAAAAGTACGGTTCATCGAGCGGGGTTTTTTTAACGCTTCATTTCCTTAAAATTTATATTTTAGGAAAAGTTTCTAAACTTATTAAAAATTTTTATAATCTCAATGAACGACGAGTATGTGTGAAAGTGTGTCGAAAAATTTTCGATGCGATACAACCTACAAAATATTATTGTTTGTAGGAGAACAGAATGGGAAAGGGAAAGAGAGGGTAGGCTTGAATGTTCGAATGAACCCGCTTCACGAATTAAACGTAAAATTTAAGCTAAAAAAATTAACTTAACCTATGTCGATGGTAATCTCAATGTAATAGCAAAATTTACATGCAGCGACACGCTTTTTTTTTTTTCAACTTCTTCATTTATTTTCCCAGCAAAAAACGAACAAGGAAATGAGTAATTCAGCGAGGTGGAAAGTTCGGCCCAAAAATATTAAATGCGATACGAGGCACGTGTAACTACTCGACGAAATTTTTGTACTACACACAATTAATAAAAAATACAGAGAACGATATCACGCTTTTTATATACAAACTTTTTGGCACCTTTTTCGAAACGTTTCGGTGTTACGTCTCGGGTGAATGATACCACTTTTTCGAAGAGCCGAAAAAAAAATTAATGTTAATTGTAATGACCGACGAGATACATTTTAATAATATTCGAAATTTACCATCAAGAAATGTAACGAATGAAAATTATGTTTCAACGTAAGAGGATACCTTTGACTAGCAATTTTTCGATAGTCAAATGGTGTTGGGAATACGGCAGATTCTCGAGTTACTAGCAAACAAGTTGTAAATATAGTTTACCTACAGCTGAAAAATTGAATGCCGCTGGATTTTCCGCGGCTTTTCTAAAAGGTTTTTGAGTAGGTTTTCTTTAGAAAATCTACTTATTACGCGTGGTGTGGTATTAGCTCCCAAAGTTGGGGGTGAGTAGGTTTTTTGTTTTATGATCTCAGGAAAATTTTGGCACCAATAAGTCAAATTCATATTTATAGATAGATAGATATGTCCATTTCTTGCTCCTACGGTACAGGTCGCAATTTTTATCAGATAATCACGAAATTTGGTATGTATATTTATACTAAACCAAGGACCAGACCTATTAATTTTGGTGCGGATCGGCTGGACGGTTCTTCCAGTACTACATTTTTGTTTTTATTTTGTCTATAAAATGCTCAATTTTGCGTGAATAGCCACGAAATTCGGTCGGACGGTACTTCCAGTACCGCTATTTTTGTTTTTATATTGGTCATAAAATGGGGAATTTTGGAACAATATGTACGAAATTTGAAACAAATATTTATTATAATTTATTGTTGCATAATTTTGGCGCGGATTGATCGAACGGTAATTCTGGTAAAGATAATTCTTTTCATTTTTATTCTGGCTATAAAATAATTAATTTTGAACAAATATTTATTATAACTGATTGTAATATTTTACCAATTTTCGTGTAGATCGACAGAATGGTATTTCCTTCAAGTCAATTTTTGTTTTTAATGGTTTTAAAATAAGTAATTTCGAAATTCAGAATTTTCGAGCAGGTTTTCTTTAGAAAATCTACTCATTAAGCTGGATGCGATATTAGCTCCTAGGGTTGGGGGTGGGTACGTTTTTCGTTTCATGACCTCAGGAAAATTTCGGCATCAATAACTCAAATTCATATATATATAATTTCTTGTTCCCATGGTACAGGTCGCAATGTTGGTCCGATAATCACGAAATTTGTATCAACATTTTTACTGAGCCAAAGATCATACCTATAGATTTTAGTGCGGATTGGCTTGACGGTATTTCAGGTAACACCATTTGTGTTTTTATTTTGGCTATAAAATGCTCAGTTCTGCACCAATAACCACGAAATTCTGAGTAAATATTTACTTTGATTCGTTGTAGTACGCTTCCAATTTTGGCACGGATCGGCTGGGTCGTACTTCCAGTACCTATATTTTTATTTTTATATTTGTCATAAAATGCGGAATTTTGGAACCGTACGTATGAAATTTGAAATAAATATTCATTAAATTTTACTGTAGAATGCTACCAAATTTGATGCAGACTGACAGGATGGAACTTCTGGTAAAGCTTTTTTTCCCTCTTTTTTTAATTTGCATGAACTTTTCTTTTTACAAAAATCAACCACAAGCTCATGTTTTCTTTTTTTTATTTCATAAATTTATTATATTTTATTGGTTTTATCTTAAATTATATGACGATGTACTATACCTTATCACCTTAATTTATTTTTCATTATTTCAAGAAAAAATGTTTTTACATTTCACATTGTCTAATATTTTGTCAGCGGCTCACACATTTCATACAATCATAATATACCATTAACGCATATAAACTTGCAGATAATTAATGTGACCATCAAAATTCGTAATTCTTTTTCTCGAAAATCTACTTTTTCTAGTAAGGCTTGCTGCGATAGAGCTTTTTATTTTAATTTTGATTTTGCAGAAAAATTAACATTTTTTCTTTCAAATGCGTTGTAAACGAAAGGAAATAAATATTTTAAAAGTTCAATTATAAAAATTTTTAGAAGTTTTTCTGATTGAACACAGCCTTACACGAATTAGAGAGTAAACTAATTTATTAAATTAAATGTATCATTTTCAAACTATTCATCGAAATTTCAGAAAATCTTAAGAAATACTATTAAAATTCTCATTTTTAGTGGTTCGGTAAGCAGAATGTACGAAAATAACGGCCTCGCAAAATTTTTCCATCACACCCTCCTCTTATTTTTAACTTTTAATGCATACATTCTGTACAAACTCTCGCACTACAGTATGAGAAATATACCATAATATTAAATTAGGTTTCTTTTCAATTCATTTGAAACGACGCCATTGGTCCTAACACGCCTGCAGTCGTCTTCATAGACCTTAATAAGTTCCGTCTTCTCCAGGAAAGAATCGAATTCAGAAGAATATAACAATTCGAAAATAGGAATAACAAAACATCTGAGGCGAACAACTGAAAGATGCCAGTTTATTTTAGTATCTCAGATTTACTTATTTACTGGTCTGCGAACATACCTTATAAGATCATCTTTTTGTCCATACGAGCTCACGAAGCTGCTTTGGAGGTCACATAAAAGCATCATCGGCAACTGCCTCAACTTCCAACTGTTTTTAAAATTCGATTAGCTGAAATGCTATCCGAATAAAAAATTAAAGAAAAAAATAATAAACCTTTTGTGGCATGATTCATCTACTCGCTTTCACAATTAATTTTCATTAGTAAAATTTTTATAAGCTTTTATTCAACTCACTACTGCGGTTTTAAAATATACTAATACTGCAGCCAATCTTCCGCAACGAAATAATATTTATTTCATATGAAGCTAAGTCAAAAAAAAAAAAAGTTTATCTTTTAAAAATTCGTTTTTAACGTATTTTTACTAATCATTCTTCTTTTTTAAACAGCTTTTACTTTAAACGAAGAATCAATTAATATAATATTTGTGCACCTGTTTAACTCTTAAGGTTTGTAATTTAATTTAATTTGTGAGTATTAATGTATTAGAGTCGGCGGAGATAAGCTATCTGAAGAGAAGTTGGCTTTGCATTGTTCAACAAACAAGTAAAAGGCCTCAGATTATTTTTAGACGTTTTTCTTATAAATGCGTTCGGTTTAACAACTAATTCCCAGTCACTACTCGACGGTTTCTCTAAAAAATTTTCTTCGGAATAAATTCACGAGAAAAGAGTATTTTTTACGCAGCTATCGTAAATAAAAAACGAATTAAGCTATTGTTACAGTTTAAAAGCGTAGTCTTCATACTAAATCTCGTGGAAGAGAGCCATCGTGACCTAAAATACAAAAAATTTCAGAACTTAATACGTAATAAAGTGGTCATTTATTGTTGTACCGTATTCAGTCCTTTTAATTCGGGGAATTGTAACTTAACATTTGAGTTACAAACATTTTTTTTCACCGTCGGCAGTATTCATGCACTATATTCATTAAAAAATATGTTCTATTTTTTTCCTAACCATTCTTAAACAATAATTATTTAACGCATAGAAGTTTATTTATCTACATAAAATTCAAACCTGTCTATGATGCACACCCTCTCCAGCCAATTATATGTTGTATTCTATAAATAACGACAGCTACACGAAATTACATTACTTCGTGTAGCATTTTGAGGTAAACGCTATTGCGAATGCCAAATTTCGATTCTTGAACGCTGGGTCAAGGACGGTATTGTTATGAGTATTTCTTTTTACGTAGGTTTTCGAAAAAAATCTACATATTAAAATTTATCTTGTATTGAAACTCAGAGGTGAGGGTAGGTTCGTTTTTTGTCTCACGGTCCTAGTAAAATTTTGGCACTATCAACTGAAACATACACATACACATACACACACACACAACTTGTATACCTAGGTCAGCAGTTCCAAAACTGTGATCTGTGGACCATTACTGGGTCTGGGAAGGGGGCCTAAGAGGTCCGCAACCAGCTACTGTGTTAATAATGTTTTCTTATTCATATAAAAACGCATGGTCTTTATCCTGGGGGGGTCCGAGGGGGTTGGCGGGTAAAAAAAATTTTTGAAACCACTGCCCTGGGTAAAGAAATAAGCAATAGCTAGCTCAAGTTCAACACCTGATGCATTATAATACGTACTTGATAGCTTTGAAAAATACCAATATTTTTTGGTATTGATATTTCAGGAAAAATATTTATATTCAAAATATAGATGCTTGAGATAAAATATCATTACATTTTGGGTAGATTGTGAGTTAATTTTTTTAAATATCGATACTTTTTGATTTTTTTTTTGTATTGTTTTGCAAAATATCGATACCCATCTAATTGATTTGTTTAGATAAATTTTATTCTGAACACTCCGTTAACTATGCTTTGCAAAAATAATGAGATCTTTTTATGCAACAAAAATAAATTTTTGAGTATTTTCCTATGGAGGCCATAAATGTTTAACGAACGTTACTTTTGCCAAAATACAATACTAAACCAATCATAAAATTCAATTACCATTTGAGCCAAACTGCTGAACATTAATGTTTCCCAACGTGCCGAAATGGTGGTCTGCAGTTCACTGATTGCTTATATGATCGTCTCAAATAATAAATGCAGTAAATTCCTCTACAGCCCTCTAAAATTAAGGTAGACTATAATCCACATCCTGACCAATTAAAGGTTACTTATTGAAGTTTATTGATATCTCCTCTATTTTGAAAAATTTGAAATTTTCATAAAGTCGCTCAAAACGTTTGGACGTGTTATTGAAACAAAATTAAAAGAAAACAATTAACAAATTGGTGGACAATTCGATAAAATAGGACCAAATGAACTATATAAAGATTATTATTTTAAAAACTTCAACTAAACTGAAACTAAACAAAGAATGATAGGTATAAATGGATAATAATTACGCAGTCCTAAATTTTCCTAAAACATAGAAAAAATTTCTCGAACAAATAATAAAAGCTATCATGCAACTCATTAAATTTCCGAAGTTGATCTTAATGATGATATAAGAAAATGTTTCAAAAATAATTTTTGCAATGAAAAGAAAGTACAAAAAGTTAAATGACAAAAAAATTCTAGTTTTTCGTTTTCGCATAATTTTTCCCTTCTTTTTTCAATTAGTTAATAAATAATTAAAAATATAATGAAGAACAGAAAAAGTTACAAGCACACCACTCATAGTCGGTAAAAAAACATGAGCAAAAACAAATTGAAGTGAAATACGAATCGCAAATCTGAACGAATGGAAATAATAATTTTGTTCGAGGAATTTTTCGCTCGCTTGTAAGTTTAATTAATTTTTATGTTCAACTAGAACAAATTTTCTCTTTGTTTCAAGATTTGGAAAATTATTTCTTTTTATTTTGAGTTTGTTATTCATATTTTACTAATTCAATGTACGAACCATGAAATTTTCAATAGTTTACGTACTCTTTTAAATTCAAAATGTAGAAGGAATTGATTAAGTAAAAAAAATGATTAGAAATTTTTTGTTTCAAAAAATTTTGAGGAGAAAAACTCTTACGAAGTATTTTTTACTCATAAAGTTTAATTTTCACGTAAAATCAATCATGTTTGGCTAAAAGATATGGAAGAAATTTAAGGATTAAAAATATAAATGATCAAATCAGTTGCACGATACCTTTCAATATTTTAGAAGCAGTTATCTTAAAAATAAAGGGCATTGGTAGCCTAATTGAGAAAACATCAGCCAAAAATTAAGAAAATCTAATATTTAGTGTAAAAATGGGTCAAGTCACACATTAGAACTGATCAATGACAGAGATTTCAGAATGTACCATAACTTTAGTTTTTCCGAAACAAAATACCCCCTTTTTTATGTAAGTAGAAACAGTATATTCGGCATGCCTGATCAGCACCCAGAAAATTATCGCATCGATATAACAGATGAAATAAATAAATTTTTCTTAGTTAAACGCTTTTATTTAATTCGTTCGATAAAAAGGAAAAAATTAACCCCCGAAAAATGAGAAAATAAAATTTTATTTTTCATTTTGTTTGTATTATCCAAAAATGGCATTAAATAAAACTGTGGAGCGGACAAGAATGCAAGAATTGAATACATCCAAATTCATCCTTGCCATTTTATTCGAACTCAATTCAACTTGGGAGTAGGAGGTAATTACAATTTTATACTACTTTTTCGCAGCATCCGACCTACACTTTTATTTGATGCCATTTCTGGATGATACAAACAAAATAAAAAAAATTTTAATTTTTCATTTTTAGGGAGTCATTTCAGGAGTGCCTATTGATAGACCATTGCAAAGTGGATCCATGTCTTGCATGTATTTTTATCTGATTGTGTGACTGTATGTCTGTAATAAATGACTATCAACAACTGCCGCTGTGGCTCAGTTGGTAAATGGGGGTTTATCATGCTTGAGATGTAGGTTCGAATCTGGAGTCAAACAATTTCTTTTGGATTTTTTTTTTGGTTAACTGAAATTATCGTGTATTGGAATGCTGGGTGGAATTTTTTTTTCATTTTGTCAAATTTTTTCGTTATATTTACAATTATAGTAAAAAAAAAAGCCAAATAGCAATAAATGAAGAACATAATCAAAATAATGACGTGGATCCATTTTGAAATGGTCTATCAACAGGCGATCCTGTCATTTCCTTTTTATCGCATTAATTAAATAAAAGCATTTACCAAAAAACAATTTATATTTATTTTATTTTGTACTTTTTAGCGTCTGATTTTATTCAGTTGAAACACAATTTTATAGTCATAATGGATCAAATGAAAAAATTACAGTTAAATTTGAAATCAGTACCCCAAAAAACATACCGGATGATGTATCACATAATAAAATATATTAATTCAAAATTTGACAACTTTTTGAAGCCCTGTAGTTTGAGGAATGGGCCCAATGACGCCAAATTTGTAATCTGCGCTTCAAAAAACATACACGATGATGTATCACACAATACAATATGTGAATTCAACATCTGGGCCCCTTTTAAAACCCCTAGAGATTGAAGAATGGGTCAAATAAAAAAATGAAGGCCAAATTTGAAATCTGTGCCTCAAATCCCAAACCTTAATTACTTTGGTCTCTGGCTTCTAGTAAAAATACTAAAAATAGGTGACTATAGCAGTAGCACTGCTATTCAATTATCACACTGCACAAGTAAAAAACATGGAGATAAAACCAGGTGACTGTAGGATGCAATTCCGTTATCATTATAAAATCTAAATTCTGTTCCCCAATAAAGTTAAATAAAATTGTTTAAAAAAAAGTTGACATTAAGTGAATGACTCTATTTAATTCCAAATTATCTGGGAGCTAAGAAGAGTTCCGCTAAAAAAATTAACACAAAGCTCAAACAAAATGCTTGAAAAATATGGATAATGGGCTACAAAGGATCCAATGAAGACACCAATTAAAATTTCAGACTCTGCACTACAAGTAAGTGAAATTGGAAGTACCTCTTTTCAGGTATAGGGGGCTAAGAGAACTCTGACAAAAAAATGAATAAGAATCAGTAACTCAGAAAACAGGATTGATGGTCTTAAATATTGAAGCTAGTTTTCACAATGGTTAAATACCCAAGAAATAGAGTTGTTGAAGGGAAAGGATGGTCCGTTTTATGAAAACTTGAATTTAAAATTTCACATTGGTCTTCATAAACCTGTACGCAGACAAAATGGTAAGTCAGGAAGTGTGGAGACAGTTTTACAAATAAAAGTTCACCAAAATCTTGGACATTCTTAGATTTTTGATACTTGTTCGTGGCTTTTGTCAGTATAGACAATGGCATGTAGAAAATGAAGCTCACTATTAAAGGGATCAAACAGTTACAATTTCCAAACATGCTGAAATGAGTTAGGTTTCTCAAAAGCTGTAAAGACCATTTTGTTAGAATTCTTGGTCTAGTCTACATTGGTGTAGTTAGTTATTCAATTGACTAGGAGCAACTGGCACTTTTCGGAGAATGACACTGATAGCTACCTATTAGAGACATGCATCGGGACCCCAAAAGTCGGCAACCCTACAACCCGAAGATAAAATTTCGGGTTACGTTTTACTTCGGCGCCCGAGCTACGAATTTTTCCCGACTTCGGACAGTTCATAACGTGTTTGCCCAAAATTTGGGTTTGGGTTGACAATGCAACCAGAACCGGGAAGTCGAGCCCAGCGTATATTTGTGGTCTATTTTACGAGATTGTTTGAGCTGTCGTCCATTTGTATTACTGAACCCGAGAAATAATGATTGGGGAACAAAGTCTGGTATATTATTGAAAGACATATCGAATATATTTTTATAGGTGTGTACTTACGTAGATATTAAAAAAATGAAATTCTCAATTATTTTTTCAGCACTTATAAAGAATTCGTTTTTGTAAAAATTTTTACATCAAAACAATATCGATAGTTATCGATATCTAACAAACATATATAGATCCATCGAAATTTCATTGTTCCAGTTTTAAGTAGAATAAGTAAAATAACCCGTTTGCTCCGTAAATACGAAAAAGATATTTTAAGCAACACCTGCGACTTTCTTTTCTTCAGCAATGTTCTTTTGGGTTATATTTTTCTTGGAAACTACCGAATCAATAAAGAGTAGGAACCACATTACTACCAGAAACTACATGCTTTCGTGAGAATTTCAGCATTATCCATTTTGTAGTTTCTTCAAAATTCTGGAAAAATCACTTTTACAGGAATACTTTAAGTTCTCCAGTTTTCTCAGAAAATAAAAAACCAGTACACATTAAACTCCTGTCAAACCTGGTCATATATAAGGACTATTTTTTATGAAAATTTCAGTCCTACCCATTTCGTAATTTTTTCAGGAAAACATAATTTTCTCCAGCAATTTTTTCATTTTCAGTTTTTTGAAAAACTACGGCACAAAATGAAATTATTTAAGTCATATTTTACCACGAATCTTTTCAATCCATGAATAAATCTCCTTAATTGTTGGTGCTTGGAGAATAAAAGAAAATCGATAAAGACAGAAATATAATGCTCCCTATTTCACATTCGCCCCAACTACGTTTTCGAGTCGAGTTATTACTTTTTGCCCGAATTTTATTTGCCAACGAACGGATTCTTCGACCCGAAGTTTGCCCTTTGTTCGAACAAAATTTTCAAATCAGACTCGAAATTTTCGTAAATCCGGGGCGACCATAATTTCTTCTTTTTTTTTTTCGGGTTCCCACTTTCGGGCAACCTTGTGCGATGCAGATCTCTACTATATACATATTTTAATAACATTTTTGGAAAGTGCATAAAATCTGCGAGGAAAACCCTTTTGACTGTGGGTAAATGTAAATACCCACAGCGGATGGATTTATCAGAAGGTATTTTCCACGTGTTCGGATTTACCGCTTCTTATAGAGGTGTGGAGAGACAACCCGCTTAAAAACTCCTACGTCGCAGTTAACAACAGAATTGTTGGGCTACTGGGGGGCGACAAGGCATTCGCCGCTACGTGTACTTACGTATACGTAGCAGTATTTTATCTGGCAGTACGTGAAAACATACATAAGGTCGATTGCCAATGGCGGTACGTGAGTATTCACGTAACCGCCGCGATCGTCTACGTGTACGTAGACGACCAACGAGTGTTCAGAGCTGTGCACTTATAAATTTAGGCCGCCGGATTTCTGCGGCCTTTCGTTTTTCGACGCGGGTAACGTACCTGCGAAGGGAGGAAGGGAAGTCGGTCCCCACAACCTTGCCATGCGTTCACTGATATGATTCTTGAATGTCAAATTTGGGATCGTAAATAAAATTAACTTTTGTTATTTTTATCAATACTATTAACAGATAATTAAGCCTACATACAGACGACTGTCTTTTTTCAGATGATTTCAATTAAAAATTCTAAAGTGACGTGGCGTGAACCGGTATAAATTAGAGGAAGAATTTTAACAAAATGGACTTAACAAAACTTTTAGGATATTTTAAATCTGTCCAGGGTCACAGCAACAGAGTATATTTTAAAATGGATACCCTATAGGCGTGGATGAAGAAATAAATTTGAGGGGATGGTTTAAAAAATAGTATTCAACATAATCATATGTATATTTTTTGTGATTTCACTTCCTTTTTCTAATTTTTTTCCCATCCTTTTTCAATTATTTTAGAGAGGGTTTGATCCCACAATCCCCCAGCCATAAATTTGCGCCTGACACGCGGTATATGCATTATAAAAAATCTAACGAATGAATTGAAGAAAATTTGATTGAAATTAGCTCAAAGAGGTAATCCAACCGGAATAAATGGCAGAGTTTTAGTTAAAAGTAAAAGCTCACTTCGCAACATATTAATAATTATGATCGGTTAGCGATGAACTTGAAATTTAATAGGATCAGAAGTTTATTGCACAAATCAGAGGCACACAGTATGCAATGTTGTATGTCAATTGAGTGGTTCCTTCCACCATTTAGGCAAAGAATTAAATAAAAAAGTCATTAGAAATTTAAACCATATTTTCTTCAAAAGTACATTTTTTCAAACTTCCACTTTTAAATTTTTTCATGATTGGTAAATTTTTCTAACAAATAGTTACAGAAAAACTCAATTTACTCATACATGTCTCTTTACTAGAAGAATTCCATGATTTTCAAGACAATAAATCTTTCCACCAATAAATAGAGTAATTTAAGGCTTTTAACATCGACCTACATTTCATTTTACGCATTGTAGGTGAAGTTTTCAAAAATTGAGGCTCATTTGACACTGAGATCAATTTGAAGATGCTTGTATTTTACCAGAACAATGACATACATACATATAAAATTTAAATGAGACATTTCCAACTTTTTGAAGAAAAACTGACTGAGTCAGGGTATTTCAAAATTGAACATTGAAAAGTTAAGAAGTGGGAAAAAAAATCATTTCAAGTTCAAGAAGACATTTTTACCTATTTCAGTATGAGTGTAAGGAGGTATTATGAGATAGACGTACCAAGTACGAGTATTTTACACCTACTCAAAATTACGATCTCATTTCCACCAGGGAAGATTTTTTTTCGGGGAAAAATGGGTATTTTTATTTGAAAGTACATGAAAATGTGAAAGAATTCTTATTCATTAATAGACGGAATGTCAAGAGGTGAAGCTGGGAGGAGGGCATAATGTGAGGAGAGCAAAGTCGAAAAATTCGAAAATATATACGACTAAAAAACATAAATATAAAATTCTATTCATTTTCATCGGAGGAAAAAATGACAAGATCTTGAGGCCACCAAGAAGTTTTGTCCAAACTTCGCTTCTTCAGGCGCTTAATTAAACTTCAAAGGGACTTACTTTTGATCAACTGAAATAAAATATAGCTGCCATAAAAAATATATTAAAATCTATCTATCATCGTTGGACCGAAATTCACATTTCTGTGTTTTTATTTGTAAAACATTCAAGGCATAAAAAAGCGGTCCTTTTTCGGAGGGGATGCCACGCAGGTTATTATGTAAATATCGAATGGAAGAGAATTGCTCACTTGGAATCAATGTCCTGCCAATGGTGCAACGACGCCGTGTTCGTTACATCCAACATTTGTTTCATATTTGCAGTGCTGCCACTGTTGTTATCCTTTGGCTGCTTCAACGCCGAACAATAATTAATCGCTTTTTTGTCCAAAACTAACGATTCACCGAACACATTCGAACCGCGACGCACATTATTTGTACCAACGAGCAGCTCGCATTTGTTACCGTCGTAAGACTGTTCCGGCGAATTACCTGTTACAGATGGCTGCTGCACGACAATCGTAGCGACTCCGCCACCGTTACCGGATCCCCCACCGGTAACACCACCACCGTCACTTTCGTTACAGTGACGCGTTCCTTTCACTATATTTATAGTCCGCTCTTCGTCCCGTTTTTGCTTTTTTGATATGCTAATGAGGAAGAAAAACACGAAAAGAAAAAATGAAACAAGAACAGAAGAGACGGACGAAAAAATAACGAAAAAAAAGTCTTCTTATTTGACTTTGAAAAGTTCATCGTGCGCGTTTTTTTTAACGGTTCGTTTCCATAAAACATAATATGTTTTAGTATAATTTGTTTAACTTCTTCAAAAATTTTTACAAAATCGACTAACAACTAATATGTGCTAGAGTGTGTCGAAAAATCTACGCGGTACCTACCCACTAAATATTATTATTTGCTGGGGAACGAGAATGGGGGAGGTAGCGAGAACGTAGGCTTAAATGTTCTAATGAACCAACTTCACGGAATCAACCATAAAATTGACGTTTAAAAAATTAACGCAACCTATGTCGATTTCACATGCTTCGAAACAATATTTTCTTTTCCAACATCTTCATTTACTTTCTAAGTATAAAACGAACAGGAAATGATTAATTCTGCGAGATGAAAAGTTCGGCCCAAAAATATTAAATACGATACGAGGCACGTATACAAACTCGATGAAAGTTTTGTACAACACATAATTAATAGAAAATACAGAGAACGATCTCAAACATTTTATATTCAAATTTTATGGTACCTTTTTCGAAACGTTACGGTGTTTCTCGTGTGAATGATACCTTTTCTTCGATGCAACAACAAAAAATAAAAAAATCATGTTAATTGTAATGACCGATGAGATTACATTATAATAATGTGTGCAATTTATCAACGAGAAAAGTAACGTACGAAAATAATGTTTCAACATAAGAGGATTGGTACCGCCCATAAGTGCCACTTCCAGAATGTGGGTTGCCCAATTGCCCCACTTCATGTTTCATCTCATGTTTCAGACTCTGTTAAAAAACAGCCCCCCCGAAGCCACAAGTATAAAATTCACTCATGGGCAGGGTTCAAAAATTTTTTTCGATGAAAAAAAGTATATATATATATATATATAACAAAATTAACAAGTAGAGAAAACGTCACCGACGATATAAGTTTGGTGCCAACTTATTAGTTCATTAGTTTCCAAAAAAAAAAAATTGCTGGAGAAAAGAAAGTCATTTGTGTAGCTTGAAGTATTTTTTCCGTATTTACAGCACATGGGGTTATTTTACTTGACTTAAAACAGTTAAAACTGTAACAATAAATTTCGATTGATCGATATGTTTGTTAGATATCGTTAACTATCCATTGTTTTATGCAATTTTTTTACGCATTTTGGATTCAGGATTGTTCGTTGAATTGTAGATATAAATTGGCAAACTAGGTTTTCTAGCGAAGTATTGCTGTGCTGAAGTTTTTAAATTTGAAATTTCCCATAGATGTGGGGCTTGGGTCCTCTTAAAAAGTAAATACTTTCGGTACCCAAAAATTACAACTCTTGTCCAAACTGAAAAACGCTTGTGTCCCCTTAGTTTTTCATTAGCTGGAGCTTTCTTCCATTTTTTTGTCCGATACCGGAACTGTTTACATCTAAAGTTTTCTACAATTAATTTGTGAGCATTATTACATTAAAGTGGAAGGTGATAGGCTATCTGAATGAAAGTTGACTTTGTATTGTTCAATATAAGAGCAGAACGCTTCAAATTACATTCAGACATTTTTCTTAAAATTGAGTTCTTTCTCACAATTAATTAATAGTTTCTCGTTTACTGTTTCTCTGAATAAATTTTCTTTGGAATAAAATCACAAGAAAATAATATTTTCTTTACGAATCTAGCGTAAATAATGAACCAATGATTAAAACATTCTAAAAGCGAAGTCTTCAAATTAAATTTCGTAGAAGAGAGCCATCGTGACCTAAAATAGAAAACACTTCAGAATTTAAAATTTGATAAAGTGGTCATTTATTGCTGCACTGTATTCAGTCCCTTTGATTCAGGGAATCGTAGCTTGAAATATGTGTTACAGAAATTTTTTTAACCGTCGCTATTATTATTGCACTATATTCATAAAATAATATGTTCTATTTTCTCATTAAGATTCTCAAACGAAATTTATTTAATCCATGGAAGCTTACTTTTCTACACAAAATTTAAACTTGTCTACGATGCATACACTCTCCGGCCAATTATAGGTAAGTCATTTGTGTTATAAACTAAAGTTGATTTGTTTTTCACAGCATCACGCCTCTCCCACATGAAAGATTTTCTCAAACTTTTGGCGGCATGTTGATTCCTGTTTTTACATGGTTAAAGAGAAATTTTGTTTTGAAATCTCAATTCTAATAGCTGTAATTAAGTTCGCAAATTTCAGATTTCAAAACAGTTCTTTTCAAAGTAGTTATCAATTCTACCTGACGGTTTTTGTGTCAGTATCAATTCTGAGAAGTAAAAACAGAAACAACTTGAGATTCAGTCAAGTGTATATATATATATATATATGTAAGTCTATCGCCTTCTATTACCGCTCGTGAACCGCTCACTCTAAATATCACCGTGCGTAACACATTCTCCCCAGTTCTGACTTGCTCCGATAACGCCCCCCCCCCCCGACAATACCTATCATTTTCGATTAGCCAAGATTATATACAAAACCAGATATGACGAATGTTGAACCTATTTTAGTTTACTGTATATTTTTCGTCTCGATACACGTATTCTTCAAGCATTTTATCTATATAATTTTTTTTATATTATTTTTCAGTCATATTTATAATACGTTTTAGCTCCCGTGGAAAAGAGCAAAATTTTTCGATTCTTTAATTAAACTTTTTTTTGCATCGATCTTTGCTTTTTTCTTGTTTGTGAGTGATTTGATACAGTCATATATATATATACACATGTGTGTGTGTGTGTGTGTATTTATTGTGTGAAGGTATGGGTGGTGCATGAACTGTTAATTTTGCAAGTGAATTTCTCAGATATAATTGTAATTCTCAAATTATGTTCCTTTACCTTATTATAGTGATGTCATCGCTTTTTCTTAAAAACCTTGTAAGTCTACTATCATTATTAGCACTCCTGAAGACAAAATAAAATCCAACTTACAAGGTATTTAAGGAAAAATTCATACAAGCTGTCAACTTAGAAGGTTTTTATATAAAAAATGAGCCAACTTACGAGGTTTTTAAAGTAAAAACCATGTAAGTCGATACAAGAACTAAAATTTAGATTAAACTTCGTAAGTCTAGACAATTTTGAACAAAACAAAGGGGTTGAAAAAGAAACAAATTATAATTTATGTTTTTCCAATTTCCTTTCACATCTAATTATTACCTTATGAAAATTTTTCTGATTTTTTTGTTCAGTTTTTTGTTGTTCCTGTTAAATTTGATTTTTTCAAATTACAATGTTTTCAATGAAAAGTGACTATATGTGTGTATATATATGAATCGCCAAAATTTATGTCCATGGTTTTGAGAAAACTACCAGGTGGACAGGGCTGAAATTTTTACGAGAAATAGTTCTCATATTGAAACAGGTCTGAAAGAAGTTTTTTTCCTATAAGTTAATTAGTTTCTAAGAAAACTGGAATACAAAAAATTCCAGGAAAAGTCATTTTTCTAGGATTCTGAGAAAATGACACAAGGGATCAGGCTGAAATGTTCACAATAAACTTTCTTTATGTTGGTGCAAGTTGCTCAGAAGTTTGGTGCCTATTAATTCAGTAGCTTCTGAGAAAATGGGAAAAAAAATTTCTGGAAAAAATTCTGTGTTTAAGGTTTTGAGAGAATTACCAAATAGATAGGGCTAAAATTTTTATGAAAGATAGCTATTATGTGGGAGCAAGTCCGACAGAAGTTTGGTGCAGTAGTTCTCAAAAAAACTGGAAACAAAAAATCTCTGGAAACGTGGTTTTTAGTGACAAAATATCAATAGATAGATATTTTTGTTGAAGATAGGGATAACTGTTAATAGTTTTTTGTAATTTCTTAACATGAAATTAGCATGAAATATTGATATATCAAAAGCTATAGATATAAACATCGATCACTATCAATATTAATATTGAATTATATTGATACAAATATCGATTACTATCGATATTATTTTGAAACTTTTTCAAATAAGCTCTCTCTCTCCATCTTCATCACTATCCTTATCTTCATCTCTATCTATATATCTGTATCTATATTTCTGTCTCTATCTCTATCTCTATCTCTATCTCTATCCCCAAACTAGGTTTTCTCATGAAATATTGCTGTGCTAGAATTTTTTATTTCTGCACTGATTCAGTTTGAAAGTTAGTTCCCAGTTATACTTTGTAGTTTTTCAGTCAGTTCTGGGAAGTGAAAATTTGAAACTTCAAAGTTAATGAGTTCAATTTTACCGGATCATATACTCAGTTTGAAAAGGAAAAAAAAAAGACAAAAAGAAAATGTAAAAATTGATCTTTTTTTTGAAGAATTATACACTATTACTCAGTTTTCTAAACTTATCTAACATAAATTAAAGTTTCTTGAATCTTTGTTTTTGTCATAGCATTCCGTCCCTCCAACCTGACAAATTTTCAAATAATTTAGCTCTCTCACAAGATCCTAATCTTGATGGTTTCTTAAAAGTTTCATTTCAAAAACTCATTCCGAGGGCTGTAATTAGGTTCAAAATTTTTGACTAATAGTTTTGGTTTGGACATGTTCTGTTGAAAGTCAGTACCAACTCACTTCCCCTTTAGAGTTGTATTGTCAGCTCTGAAAAATGAAAATTCAAAAAACGCAGCTGTGTAAAGTTTGAAAGTTTTCCTTAAATTTTTTAGTTTTTGACCTGTTTCTCTGAATGTTAATTCTCTGTTTTACTTCATCGTCTTACAGACAGTCTTAAAGAATAAAACTAAAAAAACTGGGAACTGTAATCAAGTTAAAAAATTTTCTCTAAATGTTAGGTTCTAGAGCTTTTCTTTTAAAAGTTAGTTTTCAGTTCTCCTTCTAGGGATGTATTCAGTTCAAAAGCTGGGAGTCGTAATTAAGATCAACAGTTTTCACTAAACGTTATAGTTTTGGAATAGTGCTGCTGAACGACAGTTCATTAAACCTGCCCGAAGAGCGGGTAATGTTGCTTGTATTCTATAAATAAAGACCGCAACCAGAAATTACATTACTTCAAGCTGCATTTTGAAGTAAATACTATTGAAAATGTCAAATTAAAATTTTTTAACGTTGGGTGATCAAGGACGGTATTGTAATGAATAGATATTTTCTTTCTTTTCTTTTATCAGAGAAATACATAAATAAATGAATGAATATATAAATACATTTTTGAAAGCTGGCTGTTATCAAGAAATAAAAGTTGAATATAAAATTAGAATATTTTCTTCGAAATTAGTTTTTACTTGTTCCAGAGAAAAATGGTGAATGGAAAAGACTAGGTACATAAAACTCTGACACTAAGAAAATAATATTCGAAAAATTGAAGTAAAACTAAAACTTTGTAAACTGATACAGTTTCTATTCATTTCGACAGAAAAAACTGACTTTAATTCGCTTAAATTAATTGAAACTGTGACAATTCATTATTGCATCATGCAAAATGTTTCCTTCTTCTTCTTACTCAATAAAAGTGGTGTACAGGATGTACACTTTGTAACTGCCCCATTGAAAAATACAACCTTATTTTGTTTCTGTACTTAAAAAAGTTCCAATTATTTTAACAAAGAATGGTGAGAATAGCATTTCAGAACTAAATTTAATGAAAAATAAAATAATGAAAGTTTCAAGTTCATACCAACAATATTCAGAGAAATAGATGTAGAAATTTAATAGGAAATACCCGTACTCGGGATGAAAATGAAATATAATCAAGAAAAGGTAGCCTTAGGTAGGAAATTTGTTTCAAAAATTCATATGAATGTTCGAAGATATTCATTAGTCACTTTTCGGGTAAGTGGTCAGTTTTATTTGAAACAACAAAATATATGGTATCAAATTGATGGTCGTTCTGCCCATTATGATCAGCATGTTTGGAATCATTAATTAGAAAATTCATTTCCTAACACAGTTACAGGCCGTTATGGTGACATACTGTTACCTCCAAGATTACTCTCAGAAGTGTTCGGCTAAAAAAATTAATACGAAATTCAAACACAACGCTTGAGGAACAAGGATAATATCATGTAACACTAGGTATAAATTAAAACTTGTCTAATATTCTGACATTAGGTCTATTGAGAGTTAAAAAGGTTACACTGAGACAACAATCAGAAATTCAGACTCCGTACCACATGTAAATGAATTTGAGTGTACTTCTCTTAAGATATAAGGAGCCTTGAGAACGCTGCCAAAAGGATGAATAAGAATCCAGTAACTCAGAAAACAGTGTTGTGGGCCTTAAATATCAAGATATTTTGATAATACTTAAATCATTCAAATTATTGTTCTTTTCGGATAATTTCAATTAAAAGTTCTAAAGTGACGCGGTATAAACGAGAATAAATTAGAAGAAGAACCTAGACAAATGGTCTTTGTAACTTTTGTGATATTTTAAATTGGTCAGGAGTTACAGCAACTCGGTATATTAATAAAATGGATACCCTAAAGACGCGAATAAAGTAAAAATTCTAGGGGTTGGTTTAAAAATTAGTATTTTACGTAAACGTACGTATATTTTTTGTGATTTCACTTCCTTTTTCTTATTTTTTTTTCCTAACTTTTTCAATTATTTTAGAGAGGATTTTATCCCACAATCCCTACTCTAAATTTGCGCCTGAAACACAGTATATGCATTACAAAAAGTCTAACGAATCCAACCGAAATAAAATTATTTCAAAGTGGGAAAAATAAAATTAAAAAATAATTTCAAGTTCAAAAAAATATTTTACCCGATTCAGTCTGAATGAAAACAGAAATTATGAAATAGATACGGAGTACAAATATTACACACCTTCTCAAAATTACGACCGCATCTCCATCAGGGAAGTTTTTTTTTATATGAAGAACGAGTATTTCAATTTAAAATTTGTTCATGAAAATATAAAAGAATTTTTAATCATTATTAGACAGAGGTTAAGTTGTGCAGAGGGCGTAATGGGAGGTAAACAAAGCCCTTCAACAAAGTAAAATTTTAAAATAACCCATATTCTGTTTACAAACACAAGTACAAAATTCTATTACTTTAAATTTTATTTATAAAATGAAAAAATCTTGATCCCACTAAGAAGTATGGCTCTAATTTTGCTTCTACAGATCCACAAATAAACTTCAAAGGGACTTACATTTAACCAGTGAAAACGAAAGATAGTTGCAATAAAAATAGGTTAAAAATCTATCTATCATTGTTGGACCGAAATTCACATTTTTTTGTTTTTATTTGAAAAACAATTAAGGCATTAAAACTCGCGTTCTTTTGGACGGACAGCCACATATGTTATTATGTAATATCGAATGGAAGAGATTACTCACTTGGAATCGATGTCCTGCCAATGGTGCAACGATGTTGTGTTTGTTACATCCAACATTTGTTTCATATTTGTAATGCTCCCATTGTTGTTATCATTTGGCTGCTTCAACGCCGAACAATAATTAATCGCTTTTTTGTCCAAAACTAACGATTCACTGAACACATTCGAACCGCGACGCACATTATTTGTACCAACGAGCAGCTCGCATTTGTTACCGTCGTAAGACTGTTCCGGCGAATTACCTGTTACAGATGGCTGCTGCACGACAATCGTAGCAACTCCGCCACCACCACCGGATCCCCCACCGACAACACCACCGCCGTCACTTTCCTTACAATGACGTGTCTCTTTCACTTTATTTATAGTCTTCTCTTCATCCTGTTTTTGCGATGTCACCCCTGAAGAAACCAATGACGATGATGACGATGACAACATGCCTTCGATTCTCAGCTTTTTCGAAAGTAATTTGCCATTTCCGTAGGAGCTTCTGTTGCTAGTGCCACCACCGCTACCACTAAAGCTATTTCTACCAACTGCGCAAACACCGGATAGAGATGAAAATGTCATGGCAGCTTCTTTGGCTGCAACTTTGGTCACCAATGTAGCAGCAGCAACAGCGATGCTGCTGCAGCCATTGGTGTTGCCGCCTCCTACAAGAACCTCCTGAGACTGACAACGCTGTCTGTTGTCAGCTTTGATTTTGAATTCATTTAGTAGATCATTGGTCTCAGTCATGGGTGGGAAGGTGAAATGCTGCTTGGTTTTGGTGGGTGACATGCAGGATGTAAGTAATGGCTGCTGGACAACTGTTGGTATCAGCGAATCCGTTGGTGATGTTGGTACTGGAGGTGATGCCAGTGATGTTGAGTCCCACTGGAAGGAGTCCTCACTATCGATGGTCAACTGTTCAGCAGCAAAGCCAGATGAGTTGCGTCCCTTGTCAATGCGCACCCGCTCCTCCTCAAAATAGCAGCGTGAATACTTCTTGGAGAGCAGCTTGAGGCGGCGACGGGTTTGAAGAGCACGCTTCTGTGCTGAGTCAGTGATCTTTTGTTGGCGCATCTTTATGTTGTACCACTCTAGTGATGGGTCACCATCTGTAATCACTGGAAGTTTTGAGTCTTCAACAATAGTTCCACCACTGGCAAATATGTCATCAGGTCGTGGCACAGTGGTATGCTGCAGCAGTGGCTGGATTGAGTCATCATACTCCTCCAGCATGATCTCCTCCTTAGGAAAGAGCACATTTAGGTCTTCAGAAGACTTACGCTGTGCACAGTCATCATTGCTGGAGGCACTGAAAAAGTCATCATCCTTCTCAGTAGATGAGCTGGTGGTTGCTGTTGTTAGAGTCGAAGATGTTTGATTAAAGGCATTCTCTAGCAGATTTGCAGTAATACGGAACTGTTCATCTACATCTCCATTATCAGTTAGGGTGACCATGGTGGTGGAGGTGTTTGCTGAATCAATACTCGTGTTCATGGTGGCTGATGAGTCTGTTGAGATGGAACGACTATTGTTGATGACAGTAGTTGTCGATGTTGCCACCTGCATTTTATGGTTGGAAGGATGATTGGTGTGGGGGGTGGCTGCTGCAGCTGCAGCAGCAGTTGATGCACTGCGACTACGAGAGGACCGATAAATGTTGGAAGACTTGAAATGGAATCTACGTAAGGCGCTGGAGGCTGTGGCAAGGAGGTCGCTGCTAGAGGATGAGCTACCGTAACTGGCAACAGATGGTGAGGGTGATCCAGGAGCTGAGCGATGATGAACTGGTGATGGATTTGAACGATGTAGCAATACCGCTATTCTGTGCTTTCCTCCTCCTCCAACAGAAAGTTTCTCAGAAATCTGCAACAATAAAAAAGAACACAAAGGTTTAACATATTTTTTTGTGAATATAAGTTACTCTGGAATTAATGATTTCTTCATTATTTCAATTCGAGTTCATTAAAACCAAACACTAAAAATGCATTCAATTAAATTAACAATAAATCATATTGGTATTTTAATTTAAAAGTGTCATTAAGTTTTAAAAAAACTATCTTCATTGTACTTCAAATAATTCTGATCTAAGATAAAAATAATTAATGAGCAGTTGAATAATAATCAAGCACCTAGGAGACAAAATGTTAATCCCAATGATTTTAACTTCTCAATTTTCTTGTAAGGAATGCGTAATTCAGTTATTATAACATAATATGGTTAGGTATTTATTATAACACTGGAAGATATACTTATTTAAAAAAAACACAAACCTGGCATACATAGTATAAAAACATTGTAGACTTGCACGTTTTTTTTAAACGCTTTTAATTGAATCACTACAGTTTGCAAAACTGAAATAACTCCAACCAGATTTTAGGTGTTCCACCATTTTATCGCTTATATTGTCTTCATAAAAGCGTTTTTTTTTTTTTAATTCATTTTTATAGTATTATTTACAATAAATATTTCATTCGTTGCTTTTTTTATAATTTCATGTTTGATACAATGGAAGTCAATTCTAATTTCTCCCCTTCTGCTTTTTCTTAGTTAAAAAATCAGGATAATGAAGTTAAAATGTCAATGCAAATTGCAATAGAATTAAGAAAAATAATTTCACCACTAAAAAAATTTAAAATTTCAGCGGTCAATAAGTTTGGTTTTAAGATTCATTACTATTTCACAATTTTTCACCATATATTTCTCCATTGAAAATGTAGGAGCCAATTTGTAAATAATGCATATCAAGTAAAATAATGAATTTTTAGTATCGATAATAGAAAAACTGAAATAGGAAAAAAATCTGAAATTCCAACTCTCTATGAGTTACAAAATATTATAAAATGACTTATAATTTGAACAATTTGGGTGTTTAAAAATTAAAATCATTTCATACTGGTAGTAAGGAGTTTTGAAGGCGTCACAAAGTAGGGGGAATTACTCATGATTAAAAGTTTTATTACTTTACTGGAAATAAGACCAGTTTTTTTGAGAAGGGAATGAAAAATTGCCTAAGTTTACCCCCAAGGCTTTAGAGCAATTAAAAAAAATGATTTTTGAAAACGTCACAGTGGCTGGAATTTGTTTAAAACGTCACAAGATCCTTGCAAGGATGAGTGTGTGGTTGTGTGCGTGTTCCTTGTCAATTGAAGTTAAACCTTGAACGCAATATTTCAATTTTGAAACTAACCTCTTATATATCATTCAATGATTACTCGGCCTCTATTCAGGCTTGATAGCTGAAGAAAAAATTTGCATAAATTTCGTATCCATATAAACTTTTTTATCACCTTTAGCAGTTTGAAAATAAATGAACGAAAAAACAGAAAACTGAAGGAAAATTTTCTATTTTTGGAATCTAGAAACCTCTCCTCTTTCACACAATGATTCTCAACTGTTATTTAAATTAGTGAGATGAGGTTGGTATCACTGAAAAGAGGAGAAACTTTTTATGAATCTTCTATCTATATAATTTCTTTCTATCATCTTCAACAATTTAAAAATAGACAAAATGAAAAACTCAAATCGATGAAAAATTTGGCGTTTTAGTATTGTTTAAATATTTTTAGGTTTACATATCAATCCTTCATGAGTATGGCCGCAACAGCAATTACGTATTTTTTTTATTACACCGCACGAACCTGCCCATCAACTGCTGTCAGTTCAAAGCATATGGGTAAAGTCTTCATAAGACTCTTGTATAAATAATTATATAATATTGTCGGTCTTGAATGACTTGACGAAGGACCGTAACAAGAGGATGCGGGGCTATTAATGCCTTTTGTCGAAGGTCGAATAAAACTGATGAGTGATGTTTTGCGAGAAATTGTTAACACTTCAGGTAGCTACATACACAAATCGTCAATTCAAGCAATATTCTCGGAAAGCAACCTACCAAAAGGAGATTTTAGTCTTCGAATTAAAAAAAAAATTGATATCGTTGAACTTGATAAAACTCGAAGTTGCAAGGCAAAATACTATTTCGAATAAATTAATATTTGAGATTCACATAATGAACGTACAATTTTCGAAAATCACGATCGATGCTGCATACGATGCATAGCAATACATATAGGCTAGTATCTGATTTGGGAGCCGGAGTGGAGGAGGACAATGAAAATGTGCTAAAAAAATAAAAATTAAACTAAAAATTTCCACAAGATCCACTGGAATATGAGTGTAGTGGGCACCAATACGAAACGTTTGGCGTAAAATTAGACGGAATTGACGCAAGTATTAGCTTTTGTATTAACTTACCTACACACAACAGAGTAACGGAGTTCCAACTTCAATAATTCCAGAGGATCTTGCTGGAGAAATTTTGAAAGCGTTATTCTTATCTATTTATCGCATTTTCATTTTTTCTTTTTACACTTGCGCTAACCGTGGAAGTTTTTAATTGACATCCCATCCTAGAATAAATTATTCTGAATAAATTAAACACGAGCTTATAATTATTTCTGAAGGCATCATGAAAACTCAAATGTCTCTTCAACTTTTCAAATCTACCACAAGAATGACTCGCATATTGTGTAAGCGACCATCTAACACGTCATGGTACTAAGTAAACTCTTCATTACGTGTGTTTTTCTTTTGTCCGTCCGTGAATCACGTTTTTTTATTTTTTTCATCTTTTTCAGTTTGCTGCTATGTGCATTGTGCACTGCCAAAAAGATACGAAAAGGAATAAAATTTTAACACATACAGGCGATTTTAAAACGGATCAACACATAAAAACAAACTTCGTCCATGTATGCTGAATTTCGCGAATTATGTAATCATTCAGCAAATTACATCTTTCATGGTTGTTTTGGAACTGTTTCAGCTACACCGTCGGAGTTTTTCCAACAAAAAGCAAGTAAAGTACATCTTCAAAGTGTTTAATGAACTTCCCTTCTTTTTTTTCGCTCAATCTCTTCTCTTTTTTTTCTTTACATTCATCTGTCTTTCCATCCAATATCACCACTTCAAATAGGCACATACGTTCACAAAGTGACTGTTGAAAGTCTGACGTGTAGATAATATCGGTAAAATAGACATGCGTTTTAATTAATTTCGAATATACAAAATTTTTTTGCTAAACGAAATGAACATAAAAATGTTTTTGTACTTTAGCGTCTATTAGGACAATTTATGAAAGGGACAAAGAAAAAAAAAAGGTTAATAATAAACTGCTCGTGTTATTGAACCTTAAAAAAAAATATTTCTCAAAAGATGAACATTGTCAACATACACGTAAAAAGTATCAACTGGTTCTTCTTTTATTTTTTCGTCTTCATTTCATTATCCAATTTGACACACACTGAAAAAGTTCAAAGTGTATAAAAAATGGAAGATTTAAGCACCCATAACGGTAAAAATTACGTTCACCTGAACACCGTAAGACATTAATCTACGTCTGGAAAAACTATTATTAACGAACTGAGACGATAGAATTTTTTCTCTCTTCTCAAAGTAAATGAAAGAAAAAGGAGAAGAAAAAATGGAGAAAGATTCTAACAGAACGCATATCGTCACTACGGGTGCACGGATTTCGAATGAGTACGTATATATATCCGCATATCGCATATAGAAAACTGGAAAACATGTGCGAACAGTCGATTGCTCTACGTCGTACGTAATAACAAAATTTTGGGTCTATTTTAACGAGATTAATGAGAAACACACGTACCTATTTACAAGCTAAACAGCCACCAAACTAACTGAAAACGTGAAAAGTTCAATTAATGGAAGTATCCTACCAGTAAAAGTGCTCTTAGATAGCAATTTATGAACATCATATCAAACACTTGCTACAAAAGTTTGAAAAAAAAAATTTGATTTCCGACTTACGAACATGAAACACTGGCGCAAATACTGCTCAATCAATTACCAGAACTGCAGGTTATAAGGTTCCCGAATTGGCCACTCGAGGGTAGATGAGTCGTATTTACATACCCAGATTTGAGGATGATATTTTAAGGGAATGAAAATATAATCAATCGAATCGTGATTTTTCTTGGATAAAAAGAACTATAGTCTACGAAGGGTTCCCTAACACAGGAATTTATCCGCAGATTTAAGGATTTCTTGCCGCGCTAAAAAAAGGAGAGATTTTTCAAGGCATTTTGAGTAATTTAGAGACTTTTTATAGATTTTGGAGAAATTAAGAATATGCAGGTCCGTAAAGAAGAAATTCGAGCCTGGGGAAAAAAAGTTTATGGGGATCTCACACAACTGAAAAATACATCCATGGTTAGGTGCAGTAAATAGGATTTATCTGCGGAAGGGATATTTCATTACTGGAGTAGTCAATTTCGTGAACGGAACGACCGAAAAAATTATTCAAAGGGTTTTTCAGCAGATGTTTTACTAATTTTTCTTTCTTTTTTTTTTTTTTTTGAGAACGCCAGGCCCCTCAAAATCTCGATCCCGGAGGAATTTTCCCTTCCACCTCTCTCGTCAGACCTAAGAATATGTTATCCACAGAAATTTGCCTGGAAAGTAATTTACGTCCAACAATAAGATTTTTCAGAATAAAGGAAATGTAAAAAAATTTTTCACTTTCTGCAATGCATCGGTGCCCAAATGTGTCCTTTTGCAATGCAATGGAGACAAATGCTAGTACTAATGCAATATAAAAATACCAAAATATTTTCTTTCCCAGTGGATCGGCGCACAAATGTTCTTTTTCTCAATGCAAGGGTGCCAAGGTAATAGGCACCGAGACATCAATTTAGAGCATCAATCCCCAGATATTTTCTTCCTAATGAATCGGTGCCAAAGTGCGTGCAACGAGGCACTAATGCTATGCATCAGTGCCCAACTGTTTATTGTTGCAATACAAATAACGAAAATTATTGGAAACGACTAATATAAATACTCAGAAACAGAATAATCATTCAAAGTAGGATATAAATGAAAAAAGTTTCGAAAATTATCCACAAAATTACAAAATGGTATATGTTGAAGTCAGAAAATCACTAGGCTGTCAGCAGTGCAAATTACCCTAACTCTCACAATCTTTACAACAAAATAGGAGATGGACTTTTTTTTGGGAGTATTTCGAGTGTCGGAATTTCACTGAAAAATCTCGAATTAGTGATTGTTATTTCTAGTTTTCCGCCAACTTTTTTAGTTCACCATTACGAAGTTTGAAAGAGTAACATTTCTAGTTAAGTAATTTTTGTTGCATTAAAATAACTTGACATTGATGGTTTTTAATTTTACATGAACTATTTTGTCTGAACAACACAAAGTATACTCAGGTAATTTATTCATTTAATTTTAGTCAAGTCTGTTGACTTTTTGGAAGAAATATTTCAGGGATTTTCAAATTTTGCCACTTTTGAATAATAAATAGAACTGGGTTTGCCTACAAAACTATACTTCTTTTTTTTTCTTTTTTTTTTTCTATGAAGCCATTAACAGCTATTCAAATAAACATAATCCTAAACTATAATACGAGAAATAATTGTAAGTATGTATGTAACGGCGTTCTAAAGAACTAGACCAAAAATATTATTGAAATTTACAGGAAAGGGGTTTTTGGGTACGAAAAAACGATTTAGATAGGTCCCAAGTTTGAGAAAATTCGTTGAAAAAAAAAATGAGCATCTGAATTTATCCATCAGCGCAGTAAGCGATAATAACAAATGATGAAACATTCGCCTGGCTAAAAGTAACGGATAGGTAAGGTTTTGTAAGAGAATTTTGGTAAGCATAAGCTGCCTATGATTATTATGATTTATGACTAATAAAGTAATGAGTTTATAGTTGCAATCTCTAACTTTATTCTCGAGAATTGAGATACCTATGTTATAAAAATAAATTTATAAAATTCTCCAGCTTGAATTAAATTAACAAAATTTTCTTCGTCCGAGCTTTGCTCGCTGAACCAAGTACTAATGTTTAATACGAGTGTAATGCGAAATGACTTAATTTAGTTAACTATTTCCCCCTTATGTTGCGTTCTGTCGGTTTTGAAGAACATGTATGATCAACTCGTCGCATCCCAAAAATATCAAACTTTGCTGGACAATAAAGCATAAAATGTAAATTAATGGAAAAATTAGCTATCAAGGAAACGTAAATGAACAAAAAGTAAAACTTTTTCATTTTTATTTTATTTTATTTTTCAAAAAAAACTTTCAACGGCGTCATGGTAACGACGTTTAATTCTGAGTGAAGTACCCAGATATCAAACCCCATCAGGGATGGAAATTTTTTATATTTTTTTTCTTTTCCAGATATATTATAAAAGCGTATTTTTTAAAAACTCGATGTTAACAAAATTATTTTTATTTGAATTTTTTTTTTTAAATTATGTTTTCTTTTGACTCAGGCTACATCACTTTTGACGAGGTGGATTCCCCATGCCCCGAATTCTCAAAAAAAAAATAAATATTTTAATGGAAAATCTACCGAAAAACCTTTAAAATAGTACATTATGTTACAAGTGCCTGAAGTGGGTTATTTTTACACCGAGTGTGAAGAGTTTGCAAACGAGCTTGAGGCGAGTGTTGAAAACTTCACACGAGTTAAAGTAGCCCACCAACACTTGTAGCACACAATATTTTTTATGACAAGTGCCGGGAGGGCTGGTTTTCGGATATCTAAAAAAAAAAAACAACTATTCTTTTATAGAGGAGAGAAATACACGAAACAAAGTTCATTACAAACATATCATAAATCTTAACTTACATCACTTACTAATCCATCATTTGTAGCGCATTTAGTAGATGAATAAAGGAAGTGTAAAACTTGAAGAATCAATGAGGCGTGATTCAATGTAGAGGAATAAAAAATTTGAATAGAACAAGGAGTCAATAAGGAGTAAAAAACATTGAAGGAATCAAGGATTAAAAAAAAGTTAAGGAACCAAAAAGAGGAAATAAGAAGGAGCGAGAAAATGAAAAGTTCTAAAATCAGCCACTTTAGATATGCCTTACATTGAAAAACCAGTATTTACCTTCATATGTTAAAAAATAGTTATTTCTGATATAAGTATACAAAGATGGTGATTTTGATCGGCGAGTAATGCAAATCACACGAGTTTCAATCACCATACACATAATGTGTCACACACTATTTTTAGCAACACCTCTCCTCCTAAAAAACAAAAAAAAATTAAATAAATAAATATTTTTGCTATTAGAAAACATTTAAGTAAAACTCGTGGCATATTGGTTAAGGTGCAAGCTCTCCAATAATAATGTCAGAGGTTCAAATGTCCGGAATAGAGGAGGCTTTTATCAAAAATAAAAATAAAAATATATATATAATAAAAAAAAGACGATGTAGGCTATGAGCAGTAAGCAGGACCAGTGTAAAAAATGACGCATGAGCCTAAGACGATGTATAAATATTTTATATATTGGTTCTAAATTGTTCTAAAATCGCCTGTTTTATACATCATCCAGATGTGTATAAAAATGAAGTTTATGAACAGTGTTACGTCTTTAGCTCGGATTGTGTAAAGAAGATACAAAATAAGTAGAATCACTTTTGTCTACTTTTATTCGAATCAAACATATCATAATTTTATTATTACATTACAAAACTATCACTTATACTTAACACTTTCTTATATAATAATCTAATTCCCTATCTATGTCCTGCCTCTAATAGGGCAGACAACTATCTTGCAACATCTATCATGTCTTAGACTGTTTGGGCTTCAGACAGAATACTTCTGTACTGTAGCTTGAAAGAATGACAAGTGAAGGCCTGGTGTAATTCAAATTTCCAGGTCACTTCTTTTACTGCCTATATTGTTTACGTGTTCCAAAAGTGTACCTGCAATACATACCTAAATTTTGCTGACAGATATACTGACTTGTTGTTTGTCTGCATATTTGCTAGCTACCAGCAAAAAAAATGGTGTGTAACAAGTGCTAGTGGGCTATTTTACCTTGTGTGAAGTTTGCAGCACTCGTCTTCGGCTCATTTGCAAATTCTTCACACTTGGTAAAAAAATAGCCCACTTTATGTACTTGTTACACAAAATATTATTTTGCTCGATCCACTCGCCAAATAAATTTTCTCAGTGTTATAAAACTCATTTCAAAGATAAATTCTAGATTGTAATGATAATTTCGTATCATTCATAATATTTCTCTTATATATATATATATATATGTAAGCTCTTTAGAAAATAATGAAGAATCATGTAGACACATCTTTCATCTTTCCATACTTAAAATCCATCAATAGATGAATATAATACAAATCTAATATATATATGAGAGATCTCTGCAACTCACTATGTCAGCGAGTGCGAAACACAGACAGAAACTGTGGTTATTTTAAGAATGTGAATACATATTCTTACATCCCCATTCTTTGAGGGGGAGCCGCACTAGGGAAAGAACTGAGCTGATCGTTTACTAATTTGCATTCCGTCTTCCTCAAGATCATCCCACTAGCTTGGCATGTATTGATGGATTTGTAAGCTCTTTAGAAAATAATGAAGAATCATGTAGACACATCTTTCATCTTTCCATACTTAAAATCCATCAATAGAGGAATATAATACAAATCTAATATATAAATGAGAGATCTCTGCAACTCACTATGTCAGCGAGTGCGAAACACAGACAGAAACTGTGGTTATTTTAAGAATGTGAATACATATTCTTACATATATATATTTCACATATATATCAATCACCTAAAACAATTCTCATTATATTGACGTCATGTAAACAAGTCTTTACTTGCCTTTACTGACTCATTTGTTCTACATTTTATGTTTATAAACAAACATAAATACACTTTTCATAACAACTCTTTTCTATGAAACCATTCTGCAGATATTGCAAATACCCAAAATCACCATTTATGTCATTTCCTTAAACTCCTATTGGACAATATCTAAACTTGTATTGTCATAACTCTCCAATCATATCACTACCATTTCCACTCTCCAAGAAATCGCCATATTCTCCTCCCAAAACTTCTAGTTATAAAAACTCATGTAACCTTGTACATTTCATCATCTATATCATCTCATCTATCTCTCTCTCATCTTTACCATTTATGTTAAACTTATTATTCTTTGTTCCGTCCCGTTTCTGCAGACAAATCAGTTCGTCTACAGAAACGTGTCGAACAAAATATAGGCAACTATTATTCTTAATTCTTAGAATAATAGCTGTCTATATTCCGAATTGCTTCTCACGATCAGACGCCACCAGATATGCTGACTATAATGTGTCATCATATTTGGCGGATGTTCTGTATCACGCCACCTTTTTGGTCGGCCATATTTGATTAAAACAATGAAAACGAAGGTGATGTCGTGTCCTCATTTTGAAGACATGATCATTCCTAAACCTACAGTCAAGTAGAAACGTTAGGGTTCATACTAGCTGTTATGGACATTAGGTTTCATTAGTATTAAGAAATAGTATTAAGTATAATTTCGAAGTGTTTGTAATAATTAACGTGAAATATTAATAAAAGATAATATAAAAGAAATTATCTTATTTGTCGAGGTGATTTCAAATTAATGAATTACTCTCGCAACAAATTGGCGCCCGAACAAAAAAACCTTCGGAAGTAAAAAATTTTTTTTTATTATTAATGTGGAAATTTTCGTAAAACATTTTTCCAATCGTGTGAAAAATAAAATTTTTTTTTTTGGAGCTCGCAATTAATTGATTAAATTCTTAATAGAGCTAATAATTTTCATCTAAGTAAAAAAAAATCGTGGCTAAAATAATTCGAATAATCAGAGAGAAATTAAACAAACGTCTACGAAATCAAATCTTTATTGCAGAAGACTGCAAACATTTGATAAAGAAAAATAAAAATAAAAAACTTAAAAATAAATTAATAACAAAAAACAAATTTAAAAATAAACTTAAAAATAAGACAAAAATCCGGCACTGGTTCCTGCAATCAAAAAGAAACAAAGTCAGCTCAACCAGTACCCAGATCAACAACGTTGAGAACAGAAAATCACTCACCAACGGAGTCAACCAGAAAGAAGTCGCTAGTAAACTAGAGAAAACTACAGTAAATTATCCGTCATCAAACTGTAAGCAAATTATAAATTTATCTTCCATTAATTCGGAGCAATTCGAAACTGTTATCGATATCGTAAATAATATTGTAAAATGTAAAATCTCCCAACCCTCGCGAATGTCTGAAAAAAGTGAAAGTACGAGTGCATCACTCCCGGATATTTTAGATTCAAAAGCTGAAGAAAATATTTTGGAATCTGAAAATTACCCTAAAAATTTGTATGAGAATTTTTCTGAAGAAGGAAATTACCCACTCCTTGATAATCATTGGGGAAGTCGAGTGTCCACATTGTTCCTCTATCGTGTGCTAAAAGCAGCTAAAGTAAAAAGGATAGAAGGCAGAACACGCATTGAACTTCAGAAAAAACTATATAAAGGTAGACATCCCAAACATTGGTTGTTACATATACTATATTCTAACCCCAACACTGAAAAATTTGAAAGAGCAAGTGATTTTAACAAATTAATCGAGGAAAGTAAAAGTTATCGTAGAGTAACAAGAAGTATAAAAAATAAAGACCCCAACGAAGCAGAAGAAATTTTCTCCGACACAGAGGAAGAAGATTTAGAAACTAAAGGAAAGAAATTAGAATTAGAGAAAAAGAAAAAAGAAGAGACAGAAAAAAGGTTAGCAAGAAGAAGCCTTAGCTCAAGTTTTGAAAAACTTCTATCTAAAGTGTCACACCACGTGTCACCTAAAAAATTAATTTCGGTCACATCTGATTTCTCTCTCCCTAACGACGAAGACGAAATCTTCCTCGGAGAGCAATCAATATTAAATCAAACTTTTGTCGATAGACCCTCACAGTCTAGTGCTGATTTATCGTCACTAGTCCCTCAAGGACAGGGAAAGTCCTCACAGACCGAAATCCAACATTCAGTCCAAATTCATGTAAAAAGTCCAGAAAATTTGGAAAAACCAAAAAGTAAAATTCCAATAACAACTGAAGAAAATTCTTTCGACCCTATAAATTTATTACCACCAGAAATACGCGTGGAATTTCTTGATCAAAAAGATCACGCGTACGTCAACGTAATAAATATTGAAAATAAAAATAATCCCTTTTTAAAATCTGAAAATAATAAAATGAACCCAGAAGAAATAGCTGAAAATAATGCACGCTTGCTTTTGCAACAACAGCAACAAGCAAGATATGCAGCAGCAAATGACGCATATGCACAACATAATCTAGCGATGAATAATTTTTGGAAGAGATCAGAAAGATGGACCCCAAGCCATTTTTCAAATGGCCCTGATGAAGATATCCTAGAATTTCTTTTTGAATACGAAACTCAAGCAAAAACATTTGAGGCAACGGAATATGAAATGATCCGAAATTTAAATATAGCCCTCCGTAGTACAGCTCTAGAACTATTCGCAGCTGAAAACGAAATTACCCCAGAAACTTCATGGTCCGATGTTAAGAAAATTTTAACGCGTATCTTTAAGAAAGATAAAGATACAGTAAAAAAACGTATTAAATCATTAAAATTTGATGATACATATTTCAGTACAAATGTACCAAAATTCTTTCGACTCTATAAACAACTCGATGCTACAATAAGTGAGAAGAAAATCTGTGACCTCTTACTCCCTAGACTAACAGGAGAAATGAGAAAATTTTTTGCATCCAAAAATCTTCAAACTCAAAGTGAAATCTCAAAGACTTTCACAGACTGGAAAGAATTTAAAGAAAAGGCATTAGATTTGACTGATGTTCAAAAAACGGAAGAAATGCTAAACAAGGCTACAGAAACGATCGCTAAACTAACAAAACAGATGGAAGAGATGATGAAGGGCAAAGCTCCTGAGAAAAAAGAGCCTGTAAAACCCGCAACTCCGTCCATCTCCCCAACTGATCCAGTCATAGTAGCATTAGTAGAGGCAGGATGGAAACCCCCCACCTCCAATAAACGTGAGCAAAACCGAGGTAGGAATCAAACATCAGAAAATGAAAATGTAGAAAATAGATCTCGTAGAGAAAGAAACCCAAATAATAATAATAATGAAAGTAACGAAAGTAACCCTAGAAGAAGACAGTCTAGAGAAAGAGAAACTAATAGAATGCAAAATAATCAAAATGCATATAGACAACCAACGAGAGAATCATATCGCCCACAAAATAATGAAAGATATCCACCGAGGGAAATAAATTGTTTCAATTGCGGAAGAAGAGGACATCTCTCAAGAGACTGTAGACTACGAAATCGAACTACACCTCAATTCCCGCAAAGAAATTTCAGACCACCACGATTCAACAATAATTTTGCGTCTAACTACGGTCAACAATTTAATCCCTACGGACAACAACAAACAGGTTACGCACAGGCATATAACACCCCGATGTTAAGTACTCAACCTTGGGCACCTACAACAAATTATGCCGTTCCATCGTATAACTTACGAACTCCAGATGTAGTTCCAAGCATCCAACAACAAAATTTTACTCAACAGCCAAAAAACTTGCAGTAGAGCCCGTTTGCTCTATACCAGTTAATGGCTACGACTTTCGGGCTTGTAATGGCAACGTCCATCATCCGGACTGCGCTGCTCTCCTAGTAATAGATCCACACGCGCCGCATAATCGGAAAATTCATATCCGTAGTGCATCAATGAAATTAGTCAGGGCGAGACGTAAATTAATCGTCCCCTGCAACATTGTGAGCCGTGAGGAATATGAAACACAGGGAACAGTCGACAGCGGCTCTGAAGTGACGCTTGTCCAATATGACCTCGTAAAGGATTATGTGATCAGACCTGCAAGAGTGTGTATGGTAGCCGCTAACGACAGTGCAATAATCGTCATAGGAGTCGTAGAAATCACCATAAAAATGGGTGACCTCCTCCTTGATGCGGAAGCATACGTAACCTCTGAGGTGACCACACCTTTACTTCTCGGATACGACTTTTTAGATCGACACAATGCCGATATTTTATTTAGTAAGAATTTATTTAGAATAGGACCGCCATGGAAGCGTGAAACATATAGTATAATTAAGTTTAAGGAAGAAAATTGTGAAGGATTTATTAGAGCAGACAAAGATTTCTGCATAGAAGCGAATAATGAATATTATGTAAACCTGGATCCAGATATGGGAAAAGCAGATCCAGATGAGTGGTTTTTAACAAGTTATGGTTTAGAAGGCGAGTATATTGTTGATGATTTAGGATGGCCAGCCTTAAGATTCCACAGTCCGCACTTCGACACCCAGATCGCACAAGGGACAGTTTTAGGACGCTATAGGCTCAGACAGCCGACTATGCGGGACCGTCAGACCAATTCCGTCCGCCGTGGCCAACCCAGCATCCAACGCATTATGTCGGGGGATACTGTGGCTAACCAAGGTGAGGAGGTTGATATGCTAAAACTTGTCCGTATAACCCGATCTGATGACAGCGTTATCCACGACAACGAAGGAACAAGAGTAAATATTAATAAGAATTTAACGAAGGAAGAAAAACGAGCAGTAGTAAGCGTTCTAAAAAAATATATTCACATATTTACGGAAGAACCTGCCAAGGTAAAACCTACGAAATTGAAACCGGCACATGTCTACTTGAAAACAGACGAGCCAATTCAACGTAGAAATTACCATATGGGAATTTTTGAAAAAAGAGAAATAAGAAAGAAAATTAAAGAATTTGAAGAATGTGGAATTATTAAAAGAGCAAGCTCTAGATATGAGAGCCCTGTATTTGTTAAGAAAAAATCAAATGGAATTTATAGATTATTAGTAGATTATAGAGGTGTAAATGAAATAGTAAAAAAAGATACGAGTAGAGTACCTCGTCTCCCGGAAATTTGGGATGCATTACGAGATAAGAAATATTTTGTAACAATTGATCTTAATCAGGGATATTATCAAATTCCCCTTGATGAAGAATCAAAAGCGATTACAGGAATAAATGTTGGAGGAGTAAGTTACGTATTTAACTCCATTCCTATGGGATTAAGTGCAAGCCCCAGCATTTTTCAAAAAACAATGACCGATTTATTCAATCATATCCTAGAAGACAAAGTTCTAGTCTATCTAGATGATATATGTGTTTTTGGAGAAACATTTGAAGAAACCTTGGAAAATTTAGAAGAAGTCCTAAAAGTACTAGTTGAAGCAGGTTTGCTAATTAAAACGAGTAAAAGTAGCTTCTTTAATGAAAGTATCGAATACTTAGGACACAAAATTTCATACAATAAATTAGAACCATTAGATAAAAATATCAAACCGATTCGTGAAGCACAACCACCAAAAACGTTACGTCAACTACGAAGATTTATTGGTTTAGCAAATTATTATCGAAAAATGATAAAAAACTTTTCGCAAATTACGGCACCATTAACAGATTTAACGAGAAAAGAAAATGTTAAAGCAAATAATAAAATAGCATGGAATGACGAAGCACAAAAAGCCTTCGACAAAATTAAAGAATTGATTACGTCAGATCCAATTCTTACAATCTACGATCCTGATGCTGAAACATACGTCGAAGTCGACGCATCCAAAACAGCAATAGGAGCAGTGATAATGCAAGTAGACAGAAAAACGAAAGAACCACATCCTATAGGATATTTTTCGAAGAAAATTCCTAAGAATCAACAACATTTATGTTCTTTTGATTTAGAGATGTTAGCTATCACCGAAACTTGTGAATATTTCAGAGAATTCTTAGTATATAAAGAATTTAATATTTTTACGGATCACGAACCTTTAACATATCAAAGTAGAATGAAGAAACCAAACGCCAGATTAAATAGATTAATTTCGAAATTAGGAGAGTTTACGTTTAAAATTAGACATATCAAAGGAGAAAATAACAAAATTGCAGCTGATCCTCCGAATATTGTAAAACAAGAAAAACAGATCAAAGCAATAACACGCAGTATGAAAAAGAAAGAAAATGAAACAGATGTGGAAAGTGACAATTCAGAAGACGATCGAAGTTCCATCCTATCCGATATCTCGGAAAGATCTGGAAACTCCAATACGTCCACAAATTCTCAGCTTTCCGAACTTTCAGAAAATTCAGAAGTAGAAAACCCAATTAACATCAAAGACGAAGAAATCCACAATTTATGGGATCTACAACGTGATGATAAATATTGGGGAATCATAATAAAAATTTTAGAAGGTGGCAACGAAAAAGAGTTAAGAAGAAGTTTGAGAATGAACAGATCACGAAACCTAAATCCATTTTTTCTTGATGAAAATGGAATTTTATGGAAAAATATTGATCACTCTGTATATCACTATGCAGTACCAGTAATTCCTGACTCCCTCATACCTCAAGTACTAGATATATGTCATGAGAGTCAAACTGGGGGAGGACATTTTGGAATTCGTAAAACTCTTGCCAAAACGCGTGCTCGATACTATTTTACGCAAATGCCCAAAATAGTCTCGAGGCATGTACGATCGTGCCATCAGTGCCAAATAAATAAAAACATTAACGAAAAATATGGATACTTAAAACCAATTAATCCTGAAGAATGTATACCACTCGCACATATTCAAATCGATTTTATTGGAAAATTTAATACCAATAATGAAAAGAAGTTTGTCATAGTAGGAATAGATAAAGCAACAAAATATTGCTGGACTAAAGCAGTAACGCAACCAAATGCGCATTCAGTAATTAAATTTCTAAAAGAAATCGTACGTCATTATGGTAAACCAACAAAAATTACGTGTGACAACGGAACTCATTTTTCGAACGAATACGTACAAAATTATTGTAAAAATAACGGTATTAAAATATACTACTCAACATCGTATTCACCGCAAACTCAAGGACAAGTAGAGAAAATGAACGGAACAATAAAAAAAATGTTAGCGAAATACGAGAGCGCCGATAGTGAAGAATGGTCAGACCACGTGTACAACGTAGCCTTGACCTACAACATGACACCTATCGAAGGATTAAATAATCACGATCCATTTTATCTAATGCACGGTTATAAAGGTGAACCCCCGGTAAATTTAAATATTCCATCACCACTTATCAGCAAAAACAGAGAAGAACAGATAAGTGAAGCGAATAAAATACGAAAAACAATTCCGAACTTTGATAAGGAAAATGCAATAAAATATTCAGAACGGTACAATAAGGGAAGAAAAGAAATCTCTTATAAAACTAATGATTTAGTTCTTTTGAAAGCACCGATAAATTACGGAAAAGGCAAACCAAAATTTCTAGGACCATATAGAATAGTTAGGAAAATTTCAGACCTAAATTATATTGTTCGTATAATCTCCGACGATGGAAATCGTACAGACGACACAGTGCATATAAGAAGACTTACACCTTATAATGCCCGTTGTGATGCTAATTTACCATCAGAAATTGAAGAAAATATATCCGATAACTCAGAACCTGAAGAAACTAGTTCTAACCCAAAAAGGAAAAGAGGTAGACCAAAGAAGGAGAAAAGTTCTGAAGAAAATGAATCAGAAGATGATATTAAAATTATTGTCAAACGTCCAAGAGGAAGACCACGAAAAGGAATATTAAAGAAATCTGGTAATAAAAATAAAAATAATAAAAAGGTAACATTTACAGAAGAAGCGTTATTAAAAGGAAAGGATTGTTCAGAATGGAAAAAGAAATTTGAATTAAAAGACCCAGAAAAGAAAAGAATAACTTTACGAAAGATCCAATTGATTACCCAAAAACAACACTTGGAAGAAATCAACTTGTTCAGTAGGTGTGATGAGGGAAAAAGTATTAAACAACCTTTGTCTCTACCTACCCAACTTTCTTCACAACATATTAAAAACCCGAGTGAGTTAAGCTTGGAGGAATATGTAAGAAGATACTCTGAACCCCCACCTAAACCATTGTATAATAATGTTTATAACCTAACTCATAATAATTATAGATAAGAAATATTGTAAGGACCATTCACGTAAATTTATTTCTCCCACAAAAAAAGAGAGGTATAAAATTTTTTTTTACTCACCAATCTACCAATCCACATCTTGAGGAGAGGTTTCTGCGGCAGCGGGCTTGACTTCGCCATGCTCCACCCTTTCAGGACGGTCGTGTGCCTCAGCCTCAGGAGAAGTAGAACGACGACGGAAGCGCTGATGCCGAGGAACCAGGAACATGCGCCGATTGGAAATAATCACCTTACTTGGCCCAGGACTCGGCTCACTTCTCGGATCAGCCCCTCGCAAAACTCGACGATCGTGTGAAATTGTCAATTTCTCAGATGGATCCAGAATGCGTAGAACCTCGATGTAATGAGGTGTATCATTGATTTCAATTTTCCGCCGATAGAAACGAACAAAGTAGTCAACCAAATGCTGAAACTGCGACCTATCCATTATAGTATTGGCATAGGCAGTGTTCGTAACGGCAAAACGAACCTTACAACCAAAATTGAGAGGTTGCATCGCCATTATAATAGCAGTCAGAAGATTCAGACCGACGGCATACGAGGTGATATCAGACGGATTAACGTCAAGTGTCGAAAAACAAACCACGGATCCTTCCCATCTCCACAGGCTTGCCTCTGGAAAGAGGAAACTAAATTGGGAAGCCAGCTGAACCATGGATTGTAAGCAGCATTCACACAGACTCTGCGGCATCACATGCCTCCACGATCCGAAGGACGTATTTAGAGAGTCGCCAGGAAAATTTTTTCGATACGCATCCACTCCGGTTGGACCATAGTCAGCGGATAGAAAGGAGTGTAGAGCCTTGAAAATTTTCCACAGGCCTACCACCCCAGTAAACAGACACGGACAGCGCGGAGACCAGCAACGCAGATATGGAAGAGAAACCTGCGTGAGCATAAAACTCTCCGAAGTCTCAACCATCCCGTTATCTGGAACCATAAATTTTGGTAGCACACGCAGCTCAGCCGGAGAAGGATACATAGGGGCATCCTCCAGAACTTCTTCGCTAGCACGATCAGTACCCAAGCTCATGATTTTGTTGAATTCGTAAAAATAATCTTTGCTTAATTTCATAGAAAAATAATATAACAGAACAAAAAAAAGAAAACACACTAAAAAAATAATTACGACTTTAAAAAAATATTAGGAACTCAAAAATTAAAAAATCAACGACGGACGAGGACGAAGAAAATCAAGACGAATCCACAGATCGAATACACCAAGGAGACTGCGATACCTCCATATATATCCGACTTGTAAAGCAAGATGAATTCTTGCTGAACAATCGAAATATACTGGAGTACGCCATCTCCCAAGACCTACCCTCGATGGTAGTAGTGCAAACCAAATTCCAGAGTCCCACACTAACACAGATGTAGTAATTTCCGCACATATGTAGATTTTTATGAGAAAGAAATAAAAATCAAAGAAATATTGTGCATCGATATACATTTTTTGCAATATAATTTCCTTTCGCGTAAAATGATAACAACTAAGTAATGTACCGATGAATATAATACTGCGTTTAACAGCAAATTTCATGTGATTTGTACTGATTTCAGACTACAAGATGATAAATCACGCCGTTATCGTTTTTATCACACTCACCACACTTACAACCGAAACAGAGAACACAAGCTTAAAAACAAAGATTAGTGCATCGTCAGGAGCTTATTTTGAACCGAACAAATTCAGCAAGGCCTATGAGAAAACAATTCCAATATTGTATAGTCTAAAAATTCCAAGAAGGCAAAATATAGAAACACCGGAATGGCTGGAAGAAATTAACAAACTGCAGAGTTGCGTATCTAAAGAAAATATATGGTTCATACAAAGATCGAAAAACATATTACAAATCCTAGACTTGATTATGGAAATTCAGCAAATCAACGAAGCCATAATCAAGGAATTCGACAGAGAACCTTCGAAACGAACAAAACGCGGCATACAAATGCTCGGTGACTTTGACACATGGTGTTGCAATGTCATGACACTATCACAAGGAAACGACTTCATCGAAAACGAGAAGAATCTAAAGACACAATACGAAAAACTAAAAGAATCCGTGATAGAAAATCATGCCGAATTACTAAATATCACGAAAGACATTAAAAATTTCGAAAAGATAGAATTTGATAATTCCAAAATATTAAAAGAAAATGTTCAAGCATTAAAAGAGGCGATCCAAAATCAAAATAACGAAATAATAATTGAAGCCAGAAGAGAACTTATTTTCGACACAGCCAGAACTCTTCATGCTAGCTTAGTTACCGAAAATGCTAAACTCAGCCATTTGTTCCTATCGTGTAAAAATAACCATCTACCAGCGGCGATCATTAACGAAACAACTTTAAAAGAAGATCTAATAAAAATAAAGAAGTTAGCGGAAAAATCAAATTTTGCAGTAGTATTAGACGAGAAATCAATTCAATCTTATTACCGAACGAAATTAGTAAATTGTTACGTAACAGGAAATGAAATAGAAATTGAACTAAAAATCCCACTCCAAAATCTCCACGCAAAATACGACCTGTACAATGTTATTCCATTAGCATTCCGTACACATGATAATAAAATCTGCTTTTGGGATCAAGAACCTTCAATCTTATCCCACAATAAATTCGACGGATCAATAAGAATTATAATGGGAACAGATATCGACCTTTGTGGCAAGAATAGCCTATTATGTTTTCTCCCACAAGACCACACAACCAACAATAAGGGTAATTGTGCAAGAGCATTATTTCAGGGAATGAAATATGAAGAGATAATAAAGAAGTGCACATTTAAATGTGAAACAAATCATAATGAAATTGTAGTAAAACAAATAGAAATGAACCAATTCGCAATAACAAACGCAAAGAACCCATTAATATCAGTCAACACAATAACAAAAACAAGCACAAGCATAACCATCAACGATTCATGGCCTGGAGCAACTTTACTAACAGTGCCATGTATAATAGAAATTCAGCAGTTACAAGGAGAAAACAACGCCGAAACAATTATCCCGGCAGGTTTTCCCTGTATTAACAATCCAGAGAAGGAAATCCTTATAGAACATCATCTACCACTAGTTTGGACGAAATATCAATTTATGGAACTAGATTTTGGACTACATCAATCATTCAAATTTCCGAATATTTCAATTGCGTACAATAATAAATGGCATGACAACGTACCGTACATCTCACCGATAACTCCGATTCACAAATTCGAAGAGAGACTAAAAACGGCAGAATTGAAAATTCCTGACCTAGGATATCAGGACACCATAAACACCGTACACCTACTTTTATTAGGCTGGTGCGGTTTATTAACATTCGTAGTAGCCATATTGGTCTACGTAAACCTTAAAGTAAACTGTGTTGCTATCAATGCACACAATCAAATAAATGATTTGGCATTGGGAGCAATACACCGTTAATGGTCCATAAATTTTAAGTCTGTTTTTTGTAATAAAATATAAGTTATCATTAAAAAGCATAATAAATTTGATTATGCTAAATTTTATCAATTAAGACAATTTGCAGTAATAAATTTTTATGCTCAAATGCTAAATTTTATATTTTAGGCGATGATCAATTCCGCAACGTAAAATTAAGAGATATTTGTAAAAAGCTAATATTGTTATATGATTAGAATTAAAAACGTATTATGTATTAGAAATCTAAACTTTCAGGAACGCAAAATTTAACAAAGCAGGAGCTTCGGGCTTTCTTTGCCCGGGGACCTTTGTTCCGTCCCGTTTCTGCAGACAAATCAGTTCGTCTACAGAAACGTGTCGAATAAAATATAGGCAACTATTATTCTTAATTCTTAGAATAATAGCCGTCTATATTCCGAATTGCTTCTCACGATCAGACGCCACCAGATATGCTGACTATAATGTGTCATCATATTTGGCGGATGTTCTGTATCACGCCACCTTTTTGGTCGGCCATATTTGATTAAAACAATGAAAACAAAGGTGATGTCGTGTCCTCATTTTGAAGACATGATCATTCCTAAACCTACAGTCAAGTAGAAACGTTAGGGTTCATACTAGCTGTTATGGACATTAGGTTTCATTAGTATTAAGAAATAGTATTAAGTATAATTTCGAAGTGTTTGTAATAATTAACGTGAAATATTAATAAAAGATAATATAAAAGAAATTATCTTATTTGTCGAGGTGATTTCAAATTAATGAATTACTCTCGCAACATTCTTACGTAACTTACAATTTCACTGTTTTATATTGTGTTTAATACAACCTTTTTCATTTACGAGTATTTAAATTATTTTGTAACCAATATTCTCGTTACATAGATACTGCGCCTGAACAAAGATACAATTTTCAATTTTTTTAGGGGCTCATAACTTTTTTCTCCCTGGGCCCGAATTTCCTTCTCTACAGTCCTGACTTTTGAAGTAAGCAAGGGATATGAGCATGTGCTTATACACGCATCATCTACTAAACTTTTACATATAATTTCAAATTCTGACGCTCCTTACGCTATTCTCCATCTGTTACATATTTACTATTTTCAGTCACTTATTCTACCATTCGCTATATTTTCTCATACCTACTCAGCCATTTGCTATTACCGCTTATCGAGTTAGCGCTGTTTGCTATACTTGCTTATTTGTTTTGCTCATTGCTCGGGTCCGTAATTATGACGCTACTGTTCTGGGCAAGAGGTTTTTTCTTTTAAAGAAGTTTCAAGAAAAAAACCATTTAAAAAAATCAGTTATTATTGCCCTTACGATGTTTCAGTATAATTATCTGGTAATCTGGAATATTAGACCATATGATTACATCAAGAAACAAACACAAGTGATGAATGCGCGGAGACTATGGATAGAAGACTACGAGTAAACTACCAGCTCCACAGTTTAGTTAATACAAACTTAGAAATCGTTTCAAAATAAAAAAATAACAGATTTTTAGGCCAAGTGAATATGACCAGCAATCTGACCTGGTGACATCTTTCTCCGTTCAATAAATTACTTGGTACGTACGAATATAGATGACATTCTGAAGTTTCCGTTCCTAAATATAACAAATTAATCATTTCTCGTTTTTCTTTCCTGAATGAAAAAATTTCTGTGACTCGCCCAGACAATGAATCTGCTTTTAAAATGATTTAAATTCTGCAAAATGAAATGCTATATTCGCAGTATTCAATGTAGGTTAGCACTGACTCCATACCGTGAATAATCCATGAATTCTCGAAGTAAGTAGCTTCATTCAATAAAGATATGGAAAAATAAATAAATTTATTTCATAACTTTTTAAAAATCTGCTTTGAATGCGTAACGAGATAGAAGTAAAAGTAGGCCTAGTAAAAACGTGTTTTTCACAACGACCGTAAATGACTTCCCAAGAAAAACTGATCTTGTATTAACTGAATGCTTTCAACGAAGCTAAAGCATGATTTATTTATTTACACCACCCACTCGACAAAATCGTGACCTAAAAAAGTAAAGAAGAAAAAAAAGGGGGAAAAAAAGACAAATTGATGGAAGTTCGTGTAAAAACTTTTTTTTTTCGGAAATTCAATTTAGTTATTAGGTGCATTATGAATCATCATGTACCTACGTATATTTTATTAAATGAGGACAAATCTTATTACGATTCTCGAAAGTCGGGTACACACACCATGATACTAATTAATTATATTAATCGGACGCGATTTTTAATGCCTTCTTTACAGCTACAACACATTTCCAAAAAGAAGACAGATGTCTTGATAAGAGCAATGCATTTTATTTTGCTTTTCTACATTTGTTCCTTTCTTCTTCTTTTTTTTTATCATTATTATTATTATTATTATTTAGAAAAAAACTTTACGAAACTGGTGTTACTTCGACTGAGGACATCACCCTTTTTTCAAACGTATTTCTGGAGAAAGCGACGCATAAATTTTAATTATTTGGCACGTGGACAAAGGATTCTCCGAATGATTCTTCACATCCGTGTATTACGTAAAATTTTAAAATATTATCGTGGTTGTCCATGTTAATGGTGCAGAAAATCATTTTTTTATTGTTTGTGACACACTGAAGAAGAAAAAAAATATAATCTACCATTTTCTAAATTACATATAACACTTTTAAAACAATTGAAACTAATATGGTAGTTCATTCAACTAATCGGGGCTGAGACAAAAAATAGAACCAACTAAAAAAAACCAATACAAAATGCGCTAAAAAGAAAAAAAATAATTCTTTTAAAATTTTTCCAGCGACGTGTAGGTCTAGGGACTGGAATTATTGAAATCAGAGCTCTTTTCTTTACCATGCGTACTTCAATAATTCCAGTCTCCCTAGACCTATACATATTGCTGAAGAAATTTAAAAAAAATAATTTTTTCTTATTTTGTATTCTTTTTTTTAAGACAGTTCTATTTTTAGAAAAAAATTATTAATTTACCATAATGCTTTTTTATTTTATTTTAATTCCAATAGATTATACCGGAAAAATTTTAAAATAATTATTTTTTTCTTTCCAAAGTTTTTTTTCTCAATTGTTTGTATTTTTTTATGAAAAAATTTTTTCAATGTGTTTTTGTTTCTAGCTTTAGGGGCAATATTACTTTAAAATTAACAGTTTTTTATTTACAGATAACTCCGAAACTACCTTATGTACTCAAGAAAAAAACTAAATGGAACCACCATGGATCATCTTTAATCATTTAAAAAAAAGTTCATCAAAATCGCTGCTCAAGTTGAGAAGTTATGCTAGAACAAACATTAAAAAAAAAAAAACACCATATACCTTAACGGATTGAATTGATAACCTCCTTCTTATTTTGAAGTCGGCTAAAAATAAGTATTTAAACTTTTATTTTCATCTTGAGGTGATATTTTAAATTTACTTTTTAGGAAAACTTCATCACAATGATAAGGGACAGAATGGGTCAGCCTGCTATGAGGTGAATGTACAGACTTTAGACCCTCCTCCAAAAAGGACCAGAAAGACTTAACAATAAATAGGGGCATAAGACAAAAAATAAAAGGGCTAAGTAACATTTAAACGTTTATTGATATTTGTTCAATTATAATAATATTTTTTCATAAGTTGCTATTTTTTTCGCATCATTACTATTTCATTATATGAGAGCGTTTAGTCAGAGGTCCACATTTCATGATTTTTGAAGAGTGTCTAAAAAAAGATTACGATACGGCATTCAATAGCTTTGAAGGAGAAAAAATTCGGGAACTATCAGTAAATATTACGTCATTCATATTTTTACTATTGAAGTATCAATTTGTATATGTTATGGACAAAATGATAATTGCAGTTATCGTGCGTTATTGTGCATAATGCAAAATTGAGCAATATAATAAAATACAGGTTTATTTAGATAACTATTCACTTTGACAAATCACTAGGCATACTGCTACTGTCTGATCAGGCAAAGTGATAATTTAATTGTATCTAGAACAGGGCTGCCAACTTTGGCAGATGAAAATACCGACAAATAAACCTTTTTTTTTCATTGCTCCTACTCCATTTGCCAAAATTTCCCACTTTCAAATTTTTTCTCGCTTTGCTTGCATTCAAAAAGGTCCCTAGTAATGTTTTATGCTTGCTTGGTCTCATATTCCACCTTATATATCAGTAATACTGACGACACTGATGAAATACCGGCTAATTGGCAAGCCTGTAAAATAATCTGGAGGCATCTCACCACAGAACCCAGCAATGTAATTCATAATGCTCATCAGCTTACGTAATTTTTGTCTCAAGAAGATTTGAATACGTCAATTGTTATAAACAAAAACCTGACTGCCACAATAAATGATGAAAATACAACAGTCCATGGGCGGTGCTACGGGGGTTGAGATGAAAATTAGTTCGAAATTTATCAAACTGCATTGAAATGTTCAAAGCCGGTCGAATTGAAACGCCTAAGCGAGACCCGATGGATCTGCCAGCTAGCTGACAATATTACGCTATCCTTGTGAAATTAAGGGATGACTTTATCATATTTTAAATTGGTGAACTCGAGCAAAACGTCAAAAGTACGCACAAAGTACACTAGGGTTGCCTCTTCTACGCCGACATGTCTCGACATTAAAAAGTACATTGGTCTTATGGAGTTTTACTGGACCAGTACTATACATATAGCCAAGTAAACACACGACGGTGCGGACGCGTTTAACGCCATCCACCATTTTACCGAACGCCTATACCGAACGTTTTCGCGCTAATTAGATCCACCATTGCAAAAAAAATAATCGTTGCGAACGGTTCGGAAGGTGAAAATTTGTATCACCACTAGACAATCGTATAAAAAACATAACGAAGACAAAGTGCGCCAGTTTCCTCGTCGTCATATTCGCAATTTCTAAAAAAAAATAAAAAAATTAATTCGTTCCAGTTATCGTTCGCTACCGTATGGCGTGCACCCCTTTCCGCGTGTACTTGTCGCCGTTCGCCCTCCACCCGCGAAAGCCCCCTCATCACCCCAACAACAACAACTAACACCCCGCCACATCGGCGGCTGGATTTGTTTTCGAATTTGTACCGCGCCACCTTCTTCATTCGTCGACCAGTCGACATTTCGTCGTTCGTTTGGCAAAATAGTCGAAAATGTCAGCGACATGGCAGTAGGTCAGTATGTAAATACGCCGCCACCGGAGCTCTGTTCCGTCTCCATCCACCACTAAAAACCCGTTGATCGTCTCTGATCTTTTTTTTTTTTTTTTTTTTGTGTGTGTGTGTGTGTTTGTTATATTTTATCGTTTTTTCATCTTACTCACTTGCTCCGTCACGCAACAGTCACAGATCTTCCGTCTCCACGCCGCAGTTTCCCTCTGCCTTGTCTCTCATTCATCTCTCATTCCTCTCGAAGCACACATTTTCTTTGAGGGTACTTGCCAAAATTGACGCCCCGTTTTGTATTAAAGAAAAACGTGTCGAAACGTATTTCGACAATTAAAATAGGAAACAATCCTACTGTGCCCTGGTCACCGTTCACCGGAAACCCCCTCTTGATGTAAATAATTCGTAAATGAATTTTTTTGTTTTTTCCTTTCACGAAGGGGCGGAGATGAAACCTAATATCGACGATGCGTGAATCTCTTCCGCGTAGCGAAAAAATCATATAAATATATAATAAAATAAATAGGTATTACAAAAAAAAAAAAAAAAAAAAAAAAAAAGTAAAGGGTTAACGAACATTTTTTACACGGTATTGTTTTCTTTGGCATCGAGTGTTATATCGTGTCATCGACGTCCGTTCATTGTTGAAATCAAACGAGTAAAAAAAGAAAGGTAACTGCTAGAATGTGGCACTGCAAAGAGCAAGCACTTAACATTACTTTCAGTTTGCCGAATTTATACGGTGTGCCGAGCACAAAACTATTGCACACGTGAGAAGTCCGTTCGAATTTAAATCGATTATAAAAGCACAAACAATACAGAATGCTTTCAAACGCCACGAGTACATCGCGAAACCGCTTACCTATGTAAATAATTACTGCGTAGGAAAATAATGACGAAACAACGAAGAAATTGCTTTGCCGTTATAAACATGCAAGCTGAATATTTTGCGGTTGTTGGCTCTTGAGAATGAACGGAGTCGTTCAGTGTTTTTCAGTTATCCGGAGAGCCTCGACGAGCAACCCCCGTAAATGAATAATGTCGGTCCTTTCAAGGCCTAAAGAATGGGAAATAACTGTGAGGGGTGGGCGCAGTTTAAAAAGTAAGGTGATTCAGAAATTGAAAAATTTCATAGTTTCAATACTCGCAACACGATAAAGCCAGTTTGAAAAAATAAAGAAGTGGAGGGGATGCACGCAGCAGTGCACCCCGAGGATTAAATGAGAGAACCATTTATATTTTAAACCAAAATTTTGACAAAATTCAGGCGGAGAGCGAATAACCTAATGGATTCCAACAGTTAATCGGTGAGGAAAAAGCTAGAGTGGATATACACTTTTGGAGCAAAGAGGGGAAATTTGATTGAAAAAATTCTGGGCCAGAGCCCAGAGACAGGGCTCAAAGAGAAAAAGTAGGTCGGACGTTAAAATTTTGACTTTCCATGCCCACGAGTACGGAGGTTCGGACAAAAGTTTTGAAACAGAACTGGGCCGCCAGACCAATGAAGAATTCTCTCTTCACAATGTTGGGAGACTAGAGTACGAAATACATTATTAGCTACACCAAAAGGGAACAAGGAACAAGGAATCCATTGTCTATCCTTCGTTTGACAATGTACAGATTCATCACTTTTCATCAAATGATATGATGTACGATTGAAAAGATCTATTATCTCTTACACGGTAATAAGAGATGAAAAAAATCGGTCTTAGACCAGAATGTTTTGCAAAACCAAAACCAGCTGTGTAAGAATAAGATCAAGATCAAGGACAATCATGCGAGACAAAACGAAAACTTTAAAAAAATGTCAACAAAACTAAAATTTTCGTCACTTCTCATCAAAAAATTTTCAATATTCAATGTTCTATTTATTTATTTTTTCGTATTTTGGAAGGACACGAATCGTAGGTTTAATTTTGCCATCAATAGTAATAGCAGAAGTTTTGTGAACATGAACATGATTAAAAGTATCTTTTGATGCAACACCAAAACAAAGACAATTAAAATGTTGGTCTTGATCTTGTTTTTACAAACGACACATTCAGAAATGGTAGTCTATTTAAAAAATAATAATCATTAGGAATTAGTAGTATACAAGGTAGGATCGATTGGTTGCAACGTATTTTTCCGGTAGGAGAATATGTCTTAGCAAAGATTTGATTACAAATACAAGAATTTGATCAAAAGCTGCTTCGTTAAGAAGAAATTATCAAAGTAGATTAACAACGCATTGTCTGAACATGACCGTCCGTCCTCCAGTGATAAGTGGATATAAGGGTGTCCAACGGACAGTAGTTCCTTTCTCTCATAAAAAAAAAGAAAAAAAAAAGAAAGAAGGACCAATTTTCCATTTCATAACATTATCTACTGTAATGCATCAGGTTGACATCACAAAACTTGGCACGCATCCCAGGTTCGGATTTTCTTTCCTCAAATTACCCTCTCTGTTTAAAAAGGATGTATCCACCTATGTCTCCAGAGGCTCTCCTTCAGAATACCTATTATTTATGCCCACCAGAAAATAATTGTTTAAATGAAGAATAAATGCAGGACAAAGAGAAACAAACCTGAATTCATTTTAAAAGTTAACCTAACACATAATATCGGTTTTTCAAATTTTTGGAATAGCTGAGACGAAGAATCCGAACGTGAGAGAAATAAAATAAGATAGCGATGTTGCAAGTTTGCGTGCGAAAATTCTTCACAGTGATAAGAGCGAGCTTCGTAAAAAGCAATGAGATTTCCCCTCTCGACCATTTACAGAACTCTTGATTACCTATACCAGATAAACGGCTAGGAAATAAAGAATTATCTGAATTAAAAGCAAATCTGAAAGTTAATTTGGACGAGGAAGAAAATGTGTAGGCACCTATATTTCTGTGCGGTCTACGTTCTGTTTTACATTCACAGCGAAATTTTGTTTTATGCTTAACTCGGTTCTTTTCCACGGATATAGATTTGCTGCTTCACATTACTTGCGTACTGGGCAGACCTCATTTCAATGAAATTCCTGCCTCAGTCTCATTCACTTTACACTCTTCAATAACAATACAAATACGGCGTCTACGAGTTTAGTCGAGGGTTGTTATTTCGCGAATTTCTCGCTTAATTCATTAAAAGAATACTTCACATAATTTAAAATTCTCTTTTCTACCTACATATACGATCACCATGGTAGCACGTATTATTTGAATATGAAATTGTGAAAGATGGTACTTCATAGAGAAAAACGACGATAATGCATTTGAAGTCGACAGACAGCGTTGAAAAAAATATGTATATACGATGGTGCCTACCCCAAAAGTCATTTTTACGAGCTAAAATTTTGTTGTTGGAGAGGAGGAGGAGAAATAGAGAATAATTTTTAATGGTCTTATTTTTCTCCCATTTTGTTTCCACTTGCGATTTTATACCCGCACAGCCAAGATTACTAATTGTACGCGACGACAGAACGATGAACCATACAGGCGAATGAAATCATAGTTGGCAAACGGACGCTTCAGTTCTGAAAATTATTAAATTGCGGTTTTTTAAACCATTACATCATACTATGAGGCATATTTAAACAGAAAAAAGTTAAGTTGAACACAGTGATGAGACCAGGGTATCAATAACGACCTTTCTATATAAATGGCATACGTAAAAGCTGTATCGAAACTAAAACGACATCTATCCGCAAGTAAGTAACAAGCATGATATAGATGATACTTTACGCACTTGCTGCATATTACAAGCTTATTATTTGTAACAACTGCATCTAATGCTCGATTTAAACCAGAATGTGGGCAAAAAAACGAGAAAAAATGTTAAAAAAGTGAACACCGAGAAAGAGGCAGAAAAAGAAAGATGCAAAAATTAAAAAAAAATAGAAAAGTAGAAAAATAAAATACTACCCACAACCCGCCTCCTCCTTAAGAAAATTCTCGCTTCATCACTAATTTGAAAAATTTATAATGTAATTCAGAAAAAAAAAATTAATTTGTTAAGGTAGCGAATACATACAGGCAAACATACCACACATCTTCCAATCAATACCCAATACTCATTGCCTAGTAGGCCGGAGGTTGGTATTAGAAACTGATGAATTAGCAAGTGAATTTTCAAAATATAAAATATAAAATTACAATAAATAGTGAAAATTGATGCACAGCTCCATGTATGGTAATATGAGAGTAGGCTAAAGTACGCATGTGCAGCGTGTGGTAAGGTTCTTTCCACACGCTGCTACACACCTGGCTCAAAAATTATGCGTTCTGTGCATATGTTGTAAATTTTATTACGTTTTTAAAAGATAAGTAAAGGAGAAATTAGTTTATCCAAATGTTATAGTGAGAAAAATTTGTTCAAAATTCAATCTCATGTTCGCAGAAGGGTTGTAAAACAGCTCCTGGCGAGCCAGTATTGAACCAGTGAGTACATTGACCAGGCTTTAATTTTAGTATTTGGGATATTGAGATATAATATAAACTGAACAATAATTCTATTAAGATCTTCTGAAGGAACCTGATGGAGAAGAATGCGGTTATCAATCTTTCAATCTATCTATATTAACAAAGTGATAGGGTAAAGCGTTGTCCGAGCATGACTGGAGAGTTACAGGACGGATTTTGATGCGGTTTTGTAAATTTATTTTTGCTATCCTCAAGGAAGGTTCAAAGACATCGTGGAAGTCTGTAGCCCCCCGGGGGGAAGTCGTGGATTACGACTCATTAAACCATTCTAAAATATTTTAATATTTTTTATCACTAAAACATATTGCTATTAATGACATTAATGAGTATCCAAAATTTAATATTTTTGTATCACCCCGTTTTTGAGATATGGGATACCAAAATGTTACAAAATTGAAGTATACCTATTACGTACCCACTCATGGCCCTATCTAATAAGTTAATAAGGGATTGTGGTCTCCTAAATCAGTGATAAAACAGCTCTACCCACAGCCTGTACATCCACAAGAGGACTTTCCTACAAAAAAATACTACATTTCGGTATTTTCGAAGACAGTTACATTATTTCAAATAAACATAACTAGCTGACTGAATAAAATAGAAAACAGTCACTTCTGACACGCAGGTCTCAAATTCATATTAATATTCTATCCTTTGACTGAAAGAAAAGAAAATTGACTTTTATTACGTAATTTTCAACAAAACATAAATTGGCAAAAGTAGAATCCGGCTATACCAGAGAAAAATGTTAGGTCCTTTGAAGTATACCATAAAGAATATTTTTACTGTGCTTGATTTGGTCCATTTGGACCCAGAATCTAAGATTATGGTGGAAAACCCAACATGTTAGGAGAGACCCTGAATAGTAGGAGAGTGCCTCAAGACTAAAACAGGCTCTCCTTCCATGAAAGAAAGTGTTTATTTTAGGGGACAAATATTAAGATAACGTACTAAATGTGCGGTTTTTGACATAAGAAAATTTCTAAAGCCGGTCCCACACGATGCACGTATTTGGCGAATGTTATTTGGCAAATATTCGGCCGAAACATTTGCCTCGCTGCTTTGCGGCTCCTACATTACACCATGAATATACGAACTTATTCACGCGCGTCATGTAGGAGCCATCTGCAAGCATTCAAATATTCGTCATCCCTTTGACTCGCAAATTATTTACCGACAACTGCCGGAACCTAGACGAATGTTTGCCGAATGTTTGGCAATGCCGAACATTCGCATTGGCATTTCTTCCACACGATGATCGAATGTAGACGAATGCCGAATGTTTGCCGAATACGCGCATCGTGTGGGACCGGCTTAATACACATGGCTTTAAAGGTGATGATCAATAAACGCTTGAAGCCATACATCAGATCAAGAAGGTATTCTTTTATCGAATCTAAGTTTCTATCATGGACAGCTTTATGAAGCACACTATCCTCAGCAAAGTGCGAAGAACATGAAGGTTCAAATAGAACCAAAGGTTCAGCAGTAATTATAAAGCAAATTGTCAACCCCTGTAAGTATTTAATTCACTGTAGGCAATATGTTGAGTGGAAGAGCTTGAGCCGTAAAGCCTCCTAAAACTAAATGAGGGATGACACTCTTTGCCCTACGAGTCGATGTTTTCTGAGGTACAAAGCAGCTTATAACACAGTTTTTGGATTCGGGGGCAGCATTAATCTATTCGCAATCAACATACCGAAATACCTATAATCTGAATCAACGACAACTCATAAATTAATTCATTTTGTCGACGAACAAAATATTTGTGATGATCTCGCATTGATGCAAATATCTGTACACTCTACAATCGATGTGTAAAAAAGTTTTTCAAATATACCCTCTTACCTAATCTTTACTTCCTTCATCTCACATGCTCTCCTCCACCAACTTCGACCACCCAAATCCAATAATACCGAAACAGATACGGTGAACTCCACTGTACAAAAAATGTTCGATCTTCCATTGCTTAAAGTAAGGACTTTGAACTCGTCCAACATAAAAAAAGATGGGGGCTTGTACGAGGTGAGAAGTTTTACGTGGAATGTACAGAGTTTCAGAGCCAGCCGATTTTCACTAAACTAAAACCATTTTACTTTTGTTTGCCAATTTCGGGCGCGTTAACCGCCGAGGAAAAACTTCTCGAAGAGAAGAAAATGTGAAACGCTCATATTTCATTTTCTTTCCAGTTGTAGGTAACGAACGAGGGTAGTGTGGTAGCGGGTCGAAGGGATTGTGAAATTTCACTCTACACGCGTTGGTCTGGTTTATGACGAAAGGTGGATGCGACGGGTGGGGTGAATATTTTAATGTGGCGGAAAAATCGAGCTTCTTCAGCGGATTCGTTTATTCGCGAGTTGAGTATACAGTCGTGGAAAAACAAAGTGATGCTGCTGAATCACGTGCTTTCAAAATGAGGGCGGACAAATAACTGTACAACAAACGCAGCAATATTTTCTGATTGGGCCTCAAACCGACGTTATCGGTTTTTTTTGGGGGGTTTTTTTTTCTTCTCAAAAATACTGACGAGACAATATTCGCTTTATGACTACTGCGTATAAGACGAATTGAAAGCTAAAATGGGATCTCAATAGAGCTATTGACTATACGCAGAGTCTTATAAGAAATACACGAATTAAGGATATCAAAAAGTGGAATACAATGTATGCAATCTACAAGTGTTATCATCCTATAGATTTTTATACATATTCGTGGATAAATCGAAATCGCGTTTGAGCAAATTATTTTAACGGCCAGCCGATACGAGTAATTTTGAAGTTTCGAGAACCGGAGATGTAATTATATTGTCCAATAAACAGAGGATGGCACTCAATATTTCCGTCATAATCGTGCTGAAATAGAATATAATATTTATATATTTATACTTTTTAAGCCCTAGGCTACATTGATAATTAGATCGGAAGATAAAGTATTATTAGGGTGATAACGAATAAGATTTCACCTGAATATTGGTAATTTGCTGAAATTCAGCAGCTACCTATGTAAATTTTTTGCGAAATTTCCAGATAGAAATACGATACCGGTAAATCACAATTCTCGGGATTTTCTCAGGAACGATAAATGTTATTTATCTAAAATGTCAGGAATATTTCACCAAAAAGTGAAAAAAAGAAAAAAAGAAGAGAAAGCGAGAATCTAATTAGTACTAGGAAAATCAAATCTGGAAACAATCAATTAATGAAATGGAGCAATAGAGCAGAAACAATATATAGATAGGTACTCAGTATTCCACTGTAATATCAAAAGTCACTTTTCGTTCACTTTATCCATAGGACATTATTAAATCCAGGGCTGCAGAGAGGAAATTCGGGCTGGGAAAAAAATTTATGAGCCCCAAAAAATATTGAAAACTGCATCTATGTTCAAGTACAATATGAAAAATAGATTTATGAAAGGGGTTTTATAATACTGAGGAAGCCAATTTCGCGAGCAGAGCGACCGAAACAATTTTTTTAATGGTTTTTCAGTAGATTTTCTAGAAAGTCTAATTTTTTCTCTTTTGTTTTGAGAGTGACGGAGCCCCTAAAAATCCCGCGCTCAAGGGGAATCATTTCTCTTGAATGAACCATGGATTGGTGAAGTTCCTGTTCACAAAAAGTGTGGTTAGAGAATACGGTAGATCATCATTTATTTACGAAGTGATCCAAGAAAAATTGAATGTTATGCCTGCTGTACGTCCGTGGAGAAAAACTGGAGATTGACACCCAAGATAACGACAAACGAAAAAGTTTTTTGCAAATCAAGAACTTCCAACGAAAAGGTTACTTTTACTCAAGCACTAAACGACTGAACAATTGAGATAAGAATCCAAAAATGATCAACAGCTTCATACATAAGAAACTGCGAGGAAAAGATCTCGATTAGCAAATATCACAGCCAAATTGAATAAGAATTACAGAAAAAACAAAATTTCGATGAATCCAGAGAACTACTAGTATCAATTATCGGAAGTTTTGAGAAGAGAAATTCCCAAAGGCTGATTTTTCTTTTTAGGGGCAAATGAAAATAAGAAACTGAAATGATTAACTACATTTAATTCAGAATCTTGAAAGTGTTAAATGGTTTGAACAACGTAATAAATATATCTGAAAATATTTTCATGAAACCGAATGACGTGGGTAGATCGAATTTCAACTGTTGAGAAACTTGGCTACCGACTACAATATGTGGTCTTTTCAAAAGCAATTAGGATTTTACGACGAGAAAGAAGACTATAACGAAATATGAAAAATTAATGTTCCTCGATATTTGATCGCGGAAAAAGCAGCCCATATTACATATACATATTATTTCTTATGTAATTCCCAGGTCGTCATCATCGTAGAAAACTTTATTCTTCAACACAACTATTTACTCCGTTTTAATCAACATTTTCAGCATTACAAAAATAAAGGAACAGGTGATAATACAACGCGTGGTAAAATGAATTAAATCGATTGCTGCGTCATTTATGTTGTTAAAATTATTTATTATGGTAAAAAAAAAATTATGATGAATGCACGCCACTTAATAACAGTGACACTTAAACGAGATGTCATAATTACTCGAGCTGCTGGGCACGAAAACATAATTCCAAGAAACTATAAGTACTGTGTACAGAACCGATAACATTTTAAAACATAGTTTCAGAAAATTCAAAAGTCAAAACCTTCTCTGAACCCAAAATCGTGACATATTTCATATCCAAAACAATAATTATGTTCGATATTCAAAGTTTCCAAGAACTACCTACGGAAAGAATAGACCCATAAATTCTAAATGCATTTCGAGTAATTCACTGACCTTTGCTACTCGTAAAGTCCAGAATGAATTTTAGGCTATATACAAAATTTCAAAAAAATATGTCTACAATTTACAATTTTCGTGATTTTTTCGACATAAATTACGTTTTTTTTATATTTATTGAACAAAAATTTCACATAAAATTCCCTAGAAACAGTGGAACGCTAGCGAGTTATCTATATAAATATCGTATAATACTTAAGGTGCCCTTCTCTCACACCAATAAACAAATTTCGACGAAACAAGGAGGGTACTCCGTTAAAAGTTGAAAATCGAACCAACGAAATCCATTTTCTCTCTTCACGACTCGCTTTTCGAAAAGTTGTTCAAGAGAAAATATATGTAGGTACCTACCTACTCGAGTAAAATGAAAACGCTTTTCTCAAGGGAAAAAAACGGATAGGCTTTGTAGGATACAAATCGTTCCAAAATGTGTTCATATACCTATACCATCATTTCTCGCAAGGGGTATAGCTAAAAATTTCCAGAAAAATGAAATGTATTACTGTACCATTAATTTTTATAATATATTCGTTGTATCATCAAATAGTTGATAGTAATCGCTACCTTCGTTCATTAATAGGATATTTGTTTGTTTTTTAATCAGTCTTTTGCGAAAGTTTATTGCTCCTGAATTGCGACGACAAATATAAAAATAAAAAAGGTAAAAAAAAGAAAGAACAGAAAAAAAAGTTCGAAAAAACATAAGACGTGTGTGTTTTCGACAAGCATGAATTGGAAGAATGGGAAATGAAGCCCAACTGAAACTTCCATCGAAAACGTTCACGCACTCAACAGTAAAATATATCTCCCAACTACCAACGAACATTTGAATTTTCAAGGAAAAAGTGGTGACTGAGACCGTTTCTTTGTAAATATAAAGCGGATTTGTAGGCTAAAACACGTGCTAGCAAATAATCTATTTGTTTTTATTTGTACTTGGGACACTCTCCCTGTCAAAAGAAATAGAAAGATAGAAATAAGCATCATAGCTGGCACCGACGGACGCTAGAAAACGGATAAAGTTCAAGCTCACCAGATTTGAGAATAAATTGCCATTATTTCAGAAGGGGAGTGAGGAATGGGGAGAATGCGGTGACGAAAATTTTTTAGGAATGAAGAGTTCAGAGAAATGGGCGAATATAATACGAACAATGCATTTCGTAGTAAATCGAATCACCATGAAAAAACCCCTTCACAATAAATTTCTCTAAATAAAAGGGGCGAAGTAGAGGACTACGGTTTATTCAATCATTCAAGGCATTCTTTCGAATGGTACGTTTATGAATGAGGAAAGGGGCCATATTATTCTTCCGGGAAATTTCAATTTTCACATTCGGATTCTTTCAAAAATATTACAAGACTGATTTTCTTAAGTCGAGGATATGGCATAAATAAAGATAGAGAAAAATTTATACCTATTTTGGACAAATTTCATGTAAAATGGTCATTTAAAAAAATGTTTTGTCCTCACTCGGATATGTAAATAAGACAGGAGGCAAATGTACTGAGAATAGGACCAATAGATCTACTACCTGAGTAAAAAATGTGAAAATTTGATTTGATACGGTACTATTACACGAAATAATCAAAACACATAGCGATACGTTCTGAATTATCACTGTTAAGTACAAGATTCTGCGTATTTGGCGCTCCGTATTCGTGTTTACTTGAAATATGATATACCTCTTGGGATGATATAATGTTCTTTGTGGAAAAGTACCTAACTGTGCGTCAGATATGGGGGCAATGGAGGAGTTCAAAGGAAAATGATAAGAATGCTGTTTTAAGAAAAATTACCACGGAAATGACTTTCATACGAAACGTTTTCATGGATGAGCAATTATTCTTGATGAATTTACAAAAAAACATTTTTTGAGGTAATTTTCACCCCCGGAATTTCCAATATGTTAGTCCGAAAACCATTTCCAACAATTTAAACCAACAAATTCGGTAATTGTAACATAATTTACGGGGTTAGCCGATATTCTGACAATTTCGTTGAATGAACGACCAAAGACATTAGCATTCATCGATTTTCAAACTTTGTGTTGTTTACCCTTTGTCATCGTAAGAAAAAGCTTTCTTATGGATCTGCGAGGGCGATGTCACTATTTCAGAACCGTTCCAATGGTTTAAGTGAATATTAATGGGGGTACTGTTTTTAGCCTAACGTATTCTAATACGATTACGACAATCAAAAAGCCTTTTGGCTCAGCTCATTTTTGCGAATACCTAAAGAATAAATGCAGAAGTCAATAAATATTTAGGATGTCAGTGAAATCATCAAACCTTTTTTCGTCATGAAACGAGACTTTCAGTAAAAATTAATGATCGAAATCGAAAAAATAGAAATACTTTATGATGTGATACACAGGATGTTATCGATATGCCTTAAAATGAGGCATAGATAAAATTAAAGGATGAGGGGAAAAACAGGTTATCATAAGTGAAACATAAAACAGAAAAAATAAACCCTAAGAGAACAATAATTTCTTTTCAAGAAAAAAAATTTTTTTTTATTTCTAACAATTTGTACGATAACATATCTTCATTTAAAGGCTATGAGAGGTGAGAAGTCCTACGAAGGAGAATAATTAATAAACGAAAAAATTAATGTAATTTAACGATTTTTTTTTGCGTAGTGTGACATAAAAAAAAGTAATTTTGTTCTCTTTTATTTAAAATAAGAGAAACACAAACAAATAAAGAGATAACGGAAAGCAGAATTTAAATGAAACACTTTTTATTTCGAAATTCTCCTTGGATACGTAGATGATATAAGAAACTTTTGGAAGAAATATAAGAAATACATACTACCTACTTTTAAAGAAGTTTAGTTAAACTTTTTTTTAGAGCTTTCAATGTTTCAGTACCAAAATTGACAGTTCTTAATTTCAATTTCATCGCTAGAGTATAATATTCTCTGAATTCGTTCTTGGTGAATGAAATTAGGCTTACGCTTAAAATACCACTTTTCTGTAAAGAATTATATGAGAAGAAAACAATGCAGTCTGGCAGAAGAAACACGTACCAAACAGATCATTAATGTATTTTCTAATGAAAATACAATCATTACATTTGGTGCTACGGCGGGACCTGGGAGGCGGGACCTATGGAAAAGAGCCAATCTTGAGTTATAGATCACGAAAATGTAGGTCACTCAAACGGGGTACTGGAAATGAATCACCAAATTACTTAAAATTAAGGGGAAAGAAAATCTAAACCATATTCAAGAAAAATGTGAAATAAATTTTAAAAAAGGTTGAACATTAGCCGATTTATCAGACATCAAATATCCGCATATTTCTAAAAATACACATTCTCAAACACTGGGCATTTATTCCAACACTTTCAGACAATATTCTCACCATTCCTAAATTCATAGAATACATATTTCCATCTACAAAATATAGTCATACTCCTACATATACTTATTTCTCCTATATCAGCAATTCCTTCATACACATTTTTTGACATAACTTGGTATTCCAAAAAAAACATTAAAAAAATACCACTTGGTCTTTTGATGGGACCCTGATGAACCTTCTCTCTAAACTGAGCAAGTAATTCACAATTTTGTGGAGATAATAGTATAGATACAATCCCACAAGTATCATGATGTTTAAACCTCAACACAGCCCCCGCTAATTATAAAGATAATCACAGATGCGGGAAATACAAGATTTAGACATCATTCTAGACATTTCCTCCGCATTAATGTGAATATCACATTCGTAATGTTCATGAGTACAACCAAAAATCTTTATTAATGAAGTAATGAAACCAGATAGAAAATTGAGGAATGGTAAATGCATTTTACCAAGTTTATTACAAGTCAAATGTATGTGTTGACCAATAATTTTGATCCTAATATCATCAGGAATGTAAGGTGCTAAGGAAGACATAAGCCCAAAGAGAAACAAAAAAGATCAGTTACATGGATAAATAGCTGCCTAATGCATGTATCCATTATACAAATATATATACTCATCACTCCGACTAATTTATCTAGCTTTCACGTTGTCCCAAAAGACAGATTGAGAACTAGTTAAAAAGGATATGGCAGTAGAAGTCCACCTTTGTAGAACAGATAATATACATGGGTGGCATATACAACCAACCCATACCTGCATACATTGAAGAACATGCTGATTATACAGAAAAGTATCGTTTTTCTTTGAAATCCCGTCCAAAGGGAATGAACGAGCATCAGTATAAAGACATTCTGCATTTCTCGCATGAATATCACACTACTGGTTGGAAGGTACATGGCAATGAGGTTGTCCATTTCAGAAATTGGCGAAACTACAGCCACCTTCAGACAACTTCAGTTATGAAGATAATTCTGATTCACCATAGCACATCCTTGGGGTTGCAAAGATAAAAAAAATGCACATTTTAAATTTCTCACTTTTTTTTCTGATACAGAAACAAACAAAAATTGAAAAAAACAACTGATAAAAATGGATATAAGTGTATGTGTGTGTGTGTTGCAACATGTGAAAGCAGCGCTGATGTTGGTCTTCCGGTGTACTTCAAAAAATTAAGTGAGTAGCATAAAAGAGTATAAAAAAAAAGTGCAATCTCGATTAGTTATGTTGCCACTCTGCAACATCCTAACAACAATATGCAAATCTTTTTGAAAACTTATTGCACCAAATAAAGAACTTATTCAGACTTTTCTAAATTTTCAAGACTGCTACATATAAAATGAGATGTCTTAATATCAACAAGAATTTTTTAGGAGACATATTCGTATTATGCTGTAGAGTTTTGACATACAGAGATGGCCAGTCACTTTTAGACAATGAACATTCCCTAAAAAATCAATACAATATCCTCGAAAATGCTGTAATAGAAGATCATTCATCCTTTCTAAATCTATCTAAAAATTTTGAATCAATAGCATTCGAATTCCAACATTTTATTGATGACTTTTAGCAATCAAAAAAAGAACATGATAATACACTACAAATTGCATCACAAGAACAATATACCATTGGTGAAGTATTGAACTCAGAAAGTGCATTATAACTCATATTTGCTTCATTCCCAAAAAATTTCACTAAATCTTAAATTCTTGTAAAGACCACAATCTGCCATCAATTATTATTTCAACGAATATGTTAATAAATGACTTAACAGATTTATCAACAATATTAAACCAGAATGATCTCAACTTAACAATACTCATTAGAAATATTTTAAATTATTATCATCTTGATCTAATAAATTTTAACATCTACAATGATACACTTGAACGAGAATTAAAAATCCCTGTTAAATAAAAATATACTAAACTCAACTCCTATAAATTCATACCTCTAACATTTAAATCACATGATAATACAGTTATTCTTGGAAAGAATATCCCTCTACAATAATTCATAATATTCTTTTGATAATTCAGTAAGATACATAGCTGGTCTCTATCTACATTTTTGCAACCAAGACAAACCACTATGCTATCTTCTGATGATCGAGGCTTGGATAAAATTTCATCTCGTGCTACTTGCATTATTTTTACAAAAATCTTATGATGACATAATTTTATGTGCATTGAAATGTGAAACAAATAATGGAAAAGTAAGTGTACACCAATTTGCCCAAAATAAATTTGCAATAACAAATTCAGTGAAATTATTATCACATGATATCCTCACAGATTATACATCACATGAGTTAATGTTTCCTATCCTGGAACAATACTCCTAACAGTTCCTTGTCATATTAGAATAATATATATGTTCTTAGATGGTAGATCTTCAATAGTTGTACCACCAGGTTTTCCTTACCCCAAAGGATTACTATCTGATGTCTATATAGAACATCATCTACAGCTTTTACAGACTGATTATAATATTGTTATCAACATAGGTATTTGAGAATCATTTTCTATCGATAACATTAGCACCTATAATGAAAATTTGACAAACATTATTCCACATTTTTCCCTTATTACATCAAATTTTGAATTTCAAAAAAGATTAAACAGTTTTGAACTTAAATTCCCGAAGCTAGCAGAGCAAAATACTTTTACATTGGTAAATTTTATAATTTTTTCTTGGTTAATATAATTATCATTAATTTTATGCATCACATTATGTATCCAATTAATTCGTTAAAAACGACCTATTGAACCAAGACATGTTAAACTGCTAATTCAGAAATAACTACTTCAAAAAGATGTTTTATCAAGGAGATCTACAATCTCAAATTCTACATAAAATTAATTTTTTAGAGATGACAAATAAAATATTTACCTACACTTATATTTGTAATAATTATATTAAGGGATCCCCATCATTTAAATTTTAATGAATAAAAATAACTAACAATTTAAGAAACTGGTTGTTAAGATAAATATATCAAATTGTTTTTTGTACCAAATGTAATACCTATATTATATCATGTAAAATCATCATTATACCCATTATATATTCATAAAAATTTAATATTCTATTTTATAAGATTTTATTTTCATATATGTAAAACTTTTTAAATATTTCCAAGTTATATGTAAACATTTTGTATTTTTCTTTTCTTAATTTTGATACTGAACCATCGAATTCTCTTTGCCCAGGAGATTTGTCACGATAAGTTTCTTGATGTATTTATGCTAAATTAACATATTTCATAAAATTAGAAGTATAACCAAATATCTGTCTACTCTTAAAAATACACATTCTCCAAAAACTCAGCATTTATTCCAACACTTTCACACAATATTTTCACCATTTGTAAATTCATAGAATACATATTTCTGTCTACAAAATACGATCATACTCCTACATATATTTATTTATTATGTCAGCAATTCCTTCAATACACGTTTTTTGACAATGTCTCTTTCTAAACTGTTCTCACAAATTATGTATAATTGCATATTCATCACATCTTTATTCCTTGAACATTATTTCCTTCCTCTCATTTCAACACAAATCATCCACAACTCTGGCATAATGTAGGACAATGTTTTGGTGTTTGTACTTCAATCTCATTTTGTACTTTAATCAGTAAGCATACATTTAATAACTTGTATATTTTCATGTGCTATATTCGTTTATAGTACACAACATTATTCTATGTGTTGAATACTTTTATTTAAACGATATATCCACCATTATATTATCATTACAAATATACATGTATTCATATATATAATTTTATATGTATAAAAATATATAATAATGTGTACAGAAAAATTTCACATTCCTGTCCTAAAACTCACTGAATGCAATCGAAGTTAAATATACTAAAACTGATAATTTCCCTTCAGCCAACATTTTTAACATGAAACAACTAAATGTTTGATTTTTCTTAAATGATAGTGACGTTAAAAAATGAAGCAAGTACAATTTAATTTTACTGAGTCAGATATATATGAGCAAACAGCATAATATAATTATTTTCAACCATTAACTTTGACGAGCACTACTAAAAATCACCTTTTTGGGCCTGTTTCAGCCAACAGCTATTCCCTTTTCCGTCATTATAAAAAAATTCGAAGGTAATTGATCACAGAAAATACAAAAGCCATAAAGTTGTCAACGATAATTAAAAACTAGTAAAGACTATGGAACGATATATATATATATATTTTTTTTTTTTGTTATGAGTAAAAAGATAGAAACGAAATTAATGGAATGGTTCTCTTAATTATATTCCTTAACAATGCTTTTTCGAGACAAACGAACGGAAAAATCATAATTTCATCATCCTTGATAAAATAGTTCGTTTGAAATGCTGTATACTGAAAAAAAGAATAAATGCTTTTGGTGTTCAGTTTTTTTTTTTTTTTTCTTCAGTCCTCTAACGAAAATTTTAGCATGGTATTAAATTTCTAAAACGATCGTCGAATAGGAAAACAAAAATGTGTTGGGGTACCGGTATCTATCTTCTATTCAAAAGGAAAAAAGAAAATTGTTTTTCTGAAAACGACATCACGAACAACGTCTCTACTAGATCATCAGACCATGTTTCCACAAACGGAATTCTTTCCACCAAGCTGACATACTTTTAATGAGAAATTTAATTTTAGGAAAGCCAAATAATGATTTTTGAGCGCAAATTACATGCCAGAAGTCGTTAGGGCAAAAACCAAAAAAATAATGCTCAATCTGAAGCTATTGCCAAATATTTTTCACATTTTATAGTACCAGTTTCCATTTTACTGTTCTGTATTTCATATTTCCTTTGCAGTGCGATATGCTGTAGAAATTATGTGAGAGTACGCAGAAAATATGATATGCTCCCGTAATGTTTCCTATTTCTAATAGTGTCAATAGTCGAATTGAGGTGAGAATACTCCGGGTGTACAAGAAGTATAAGGTTTCAGAAGCCATCACTGTTCCTTTGAAGAAGAAAAAAAGGAAGAAAACCGAATAAAAAAATTTGTTGCATGTTGTTCAGAGTTTTATTCTCGAAAAACAATATTCGTAAAGAGGATGCTTACGAAAAAAATTATTTTAGTTGCCGTGAATATTTTCAAAGCCGAATAACTATATTTTAAACCTGTTTTACACTACCTATAACCTTAAAATATATTGGGAATCAAAGAAAAACCAAGTCGGGTCCTATGGTTGACAGATATTATGGGATATTTTGAAGGTAAACAAAGCTGACGTTACTTTTTGAAAAAGATCCTCTGTAGCATTATGGAATTCATAGTTGTTGTAGGCGGTCAATCTTGTTTGTTAGTTAAACCCTAAATAGTGATGAATTTTCGATCATTATTATTAAATTCATTTAATTGGTGGGACTTAATAATTTTGTGAAGTGTACGTATGTGTATATTTGAAAGAGGGAGATTTTTATTGGTGTAATGAAAGCAAAAGGCGAAGCAATCTGATATGAACAGGTCTATTGGGATCATTTCTTTTTTCATATGTTCCTCAAATTCAAGGCACTAGAAATTTAGAATCATTAAACCAACCACTAAAATAATATCTTACGAATTAAATAGCAATTACTTTCAAATATTGTCATTCGATAACATATTTAAACTTTTAATTGAGAAAAAAATTTTATGAACAACGGCTCCTTCGGTGAGTACAACTTTGAATGAAAAATTTACATCCATTTTGGTTGTAAATATAAACGTTTTTCAGGAATTTGTTTTCCAGTTTTCTCGGAAACTACTGAACTAATAGAGATTAAATTTCTTCTAAACTTACTACTATACAAAGGATGATCAGCTTTCACGAAAATTTCAACCTCGTTCTTTTGAAAATTTTCTTTAAACAGTAAACACAATGTTTTTCAGGAAATTTTTTATTTTCCTGTTTCCTCCAAAATAACTGGACCAATACGTACCAAACTTCTTCCAGACCTCTTTACTAACGTATGGCGACCATATATCGCGAAAATTTCTGCCACTCGTTTAGTTGTTTTCTCTAAACTGTGACCACACAATTTTTTTCATCAAATATTTCTTTTCCAGTTTTCTCGGAAACTGCTGACGCAGTAGGCACCAAACTCCTATCAGACTTGGTCCCATACAAAGAATACCTACAGTGAAATTCCCTTCCGTAGTTTTCTCAAAATCGTGCACAGAAATTTTTTCCAGCAATTTTCTTTTCCAGTTTTCTCGGAAACTACTGATCGACAAGAACCAAATTGCTTTTGGACCTATTTCTATAAGAGAATTTTCTTTTGTGAAAATTTCAGCCATATTCGTTAGGTAGTTTTCTCAAAACCATGAACACAAAATTCTGAAGATACATAATATATACAAACATACATATTAAACGCATAGGTATCTACGCATACATATTATGTAATTATTTAGAGGTATAAAATAAATTAAGCAAAGAATGGAAAATCCGAAAATGGCACAGAAATCGTTTTCTTTTCTCACGAAACGGATAATTCCCATCATCTCCACCCCTAACCCTTCTGATAGGTCAATTTTAAAACTCGGATTTCAAACAAACTGGCTAAAAATAGACTGGCGTTAAGGTGGGTTATTCTAGGGGCGTTCCAAAAGTACTTCGTCCACGGCGGCAGAATAGCTCGCGATAGCCCTGAACAGAAGTGAGTTTTTTTTTATTATACTCTTAGTTAAATGTCAACTAAATCATCAACCACACTACCTACCGATCAAATTACTATCCAAATTCAAATGTGAATTTTCTCCAAAAACAAAAAGTAACTGCAAAACAAAACAAAATTCAAACTGAATAGGGATAATGATTAATCGTATTTTTACTATGCACAGGACAAATATTTTGCGTAACTTTTCGGCTACAGGCAGCTCAAGAAAAACGTAAAAGCAGAAAAAGTTCATTTCGCAATGAATTCTTTTTATTTTTAACCATTCTTTACCGCCAATGTTTTTCGATAGGTAATGCGGCCGGGAGTTGTTTCCCGCACATGATTATACACTATGATATTAATAAGATGGTCATTGTTATACATTTTTTGCAGCCTTTAAGTTCAACTTGTTAATATACTGGCACCTTTGATGTTTAGTAACTTCGATAAAACTGAAAACAATAGTCCATACTTTCGAGTTATTCGTAGCATTCTCTGTACTTATCTAATTGCGTAAGAAATTATGAATATTCTTAACCACCTTACCATTTTAACGAAACACTAGGGATCATTCACAAATAAACATTCGATAATCTTGCACGCACGTAATTCGTCGAAAATTTCGAAAATTACGTGATTCCAATTTCATACGTGACAAAGTACCTCCGTTTTTTTTGAATTCTCCCTTTTTCCTTATTTAAGTATCTGTCAACTCTGAAATTTTTTTTGAGAAGTACATTTACTATATCTGTAAACAGATTTTTTTTGTTAGAAAAAAAAAAAAAAAAAATCGAGTGGTTATTTTTCTCCACAGTTATCATAATTTTCAATAATTTCTTCACTTACTTTACATAAATTGCTGGATACATTTTGACAAAAAAATTTTTACATGTAAGTATCCTTCATTCACACGATACGTACTTTCACGAAAACGTGATAGTTGGAAAAAGTTGTCGCATCAAAAGTGCAAATCCCGAAAAATTAATTTCCGACTACCTACCAAATTGTGAAAGTGTAAAATCTAGAAAGCCGAAGATCAAGACCGTCAATGCAAACTAACGCCAAGACCAAGGTAAAACGCATAACTTAAAAAATGTGAACAAAAACAAGCTGTAAATATAGTAGACTGTTTGACGAGTTACAGGTTCCTGCGAAAAATAGGCATCTGTAAACAGTAACTATGTTGTTTCTTTGAAGGAATCTGGATTTTTGTAAATTATTTCCTATACCTAACGAATTTAAAATGAGAGAAAAAAGCCAAATTGTGGTATGTTAATGATAAGAACTTGAAAGTTCACAAGCAAATAATAAAAAGAAAACGAAACGTGTTCAAAACCTGATGTTTTTATGATATTTCCAATCATAGAAAGGTTCATTCATATCTCCTTAACTTTTACAGAACATCCGGAGGTACTGTAAATCTGTATTCTAATTTGTGAATCTGTATCGCCATCGAATGACTTTCTGTAAAAAATCTGCACAGATCTCACAAAAACTGTACAAAATTGGGTCACGTCAAACACACCTAATATTTTACACAATTACCAAAACGAGAGTTGCAGCATGAGTTGTAAGCAAGTGTTGTAATTGCAACAAGTTGATTATCACAAGAGGCAAACTAGCTGTATACAATATTTTTTGCAACAAATTCACCAAAAAGAGGTTATTATTTATTCCATTCAATGTGTCAATTTCTTTCATTAACGGAATTTGGTAGAATAATGAGATAATTACGGGGAGGTGAATCTTGTTGGTTTTAGGCATCACTGAATAAAATGGCTCTTTTTAATGGTGATATTTCACCATTTGCGTACGGGTACTGATCGTAATTAGCATTTGCTTTTTTATGTGCTCTGGCATTTTAAGCATTTGCACAGAAAATTATTGAAGAAGAAATACTTGACATTTAAAAGCATATGCTCAAAAATGAGCAAATATGAGCAAATGTTCGAGAATTTAAGAGCACTTTCAGTAGTTCTGGCTTCCAGCATAATTATTGGCGGTGACGGTAGGTTCCTCACTACCAGGTTTGTAAATGACAATAGTGACTATACATACATAAGATGTATAGTAAATATATAGGTAGTAATAAATAATAAACAACGCAAATTGAATGAAAACCAGACTTACACAAAAACGTCACTCATCTTTCATCACCCTTATGCGCATACCTGGTAGTAAAGAGTCTTAGGGATGGTAAATACTCGACTATTTATTATTGTTTAGCAAATGCTTTCAACACTTGAATAAAAAAAAAAAAAGCATCACTGTGACTGATTACATCTTGTTGAAAATGAAATAATAGATATGCTCGACTCCAGCCAGTATTAAATGCCCGAGCATTGTAACCATGAGCAGGTCCTGAGCAAATTCTGGAGCATGCTCAGCATTTGTTGTTTAATAATCCAAATTAATTAAAAAAATCTCCCACTTTGTTAATAAAAATCGGTGAAATAATGACCTTGTTTTGGTAAATGAGTTGCGAAATATTATATTGCACACCATGGTTCAAAAGTGAGGGTTTACATGCGAGGGAAGTTTGCAACATTTACTTCGAAATTGTATTCATTAATGATAGGAGCTGTTTTTCACTCGCTAAATACAAGTGTAAACATTGTCTTTCTGATCACGTATTACATAAAAATATTTATATAATACATGATCAGAAAGGCAATGTTTATACTGGTATTTTTTGAGTGAAAAGTAGTTATTATCATTGATGAATGTAACCTCGATATAAAGTAAATGTGCCTCAATGTAAAAATGTGAAGCATTTTTTTTATATAGAGGTATGTACACTTTACACCGAAGTAGAGGTTACACTTTCTGCATGAAATGTTAAAGCTGCCATCATGAGGAGGTTGAAACTTTGTTTCATTTTTTAAAAATTTTTATGTAAGACTCATCATTTGATAGAATTTTAACATTTCATAGCTTTCTGGTCATTAATTTTATAAAACTAAAGAATAAACAATGCTGCTATGCAGCAATGATTTTCAGACCTACGTGTTTACCATAAATGTGTCTGAATTATCAATTAATCAGGTGCACAGTGAATAAAAAATTGATTTAGATTTGTAGACTGAAATTGAAATATACACATAGCCAAATATATCTGGAACTTACTATGGTTTTATGATACCATTACGAAAGTAGCTTGTATATTATATAAGATATATTTCTTAACAAGGTTCAAAAGTGAGTTTACATGACTCGGGAATTGCTCACTCTCTGCGTTGTTCAAACTCTTTCACATGTAAATGCTCAGTTTTTAACCCTGGGGAGTAATATACTATTGCTATGTTGTGTCTTGAATAATTCACAATATTTAGTGATTGTGGGTACGGGTACCCACAGAAGGTACGCAAGCATAGGGTGAAGTTCACATCGAAGAAATGCATGTCCGATTAACCTTTACAAAATGGAAAGGGGCCATCTTCAACTGACCCACTTAATAATGGGAATAACAACAAATCAGAATTTTAGGTGGGTATATATTGTTCTACCTCAAACCATACATACACCACATGCGAGTACCAAGAGAACCCGTTACTCGCTCAGCTAGAGCATAACTTTCAATCATACATGTGCAACGTAAGCTTTGACTTATGCAGCTTACGTCGTTTGTATAGGCTAGCAGAGAATATTTGTGTGTTGACTTGTTAGCTTATAGGCAAAAGTGATTTAATGTGAAAAATACGAATTGGGGGCCAATGGTAATGGACTGAGTCGGCTGATAACAGGGGACTAGCTCCTTTACCTTAATAAGACGATAAATCCCCGGTCATTCATTTTTTTATTCAAAATTTTGGAAAGATATGAGTAAAAGTTTGATTTAGCCATCAGTAATAGTACAAACAAGGTTCATTGATATTTCCCTTTTTATGCTCCGAAATAGTCAATATACACTTTTTTTGTTTCCTCATATTATACACGGTAATTTATGAGTAGTTCCTCAAACCTGAAATATAGATATAACATAGTAGACTGAGAAAAAACTAACTCCAAAAACATGGCCTATTTTAAAAATTTCTATGGACAGCAGAGTCTCAAAGAATAAAAATTTGGAATTTTCCAATAAACAAATTCATGAAATATGGTTGGGGAATGGAAAAAATTATTGCATTACGTACGATAAATTTCAAAACACTGAAATATGAAAGTTGCATACCTATGCATGAAATGAAATAAAAGGCAAACCAAGAAATCCTTTTCTGACTACTTTAATTTTGAAAATATGTCATATGTCATAACTATGTTGAGAGGAAGTTTTTTCTTAGTCGTACTCGGTTTTATTCATATTTCAGGTTTTAGGAACTAATTCTGAATTATTCTGTAAAGGAACAAATTTCGACAAAATTTTTGCTGAAATCAAATTTTTCTTACTTATTTGTTTAACTCAAGTACTTACATGAAAAAATGTCCAAAAATGAATAAAAATCCAAATTAAGTACCTTTTTTTTTTTGTATATTTCTTTCTAAATTTGTTTTTTGCCGTATACTAATTTCCACCCCCCCAAAAAAAAATTGACTCCCCTAGTTATAAATTATGTGAATAAGACCAAGACCAAGACTATGGCTTTATAATCTTCGTCTTGTACTTACTTTTGTTGGCCACTATACTGATCAGAAAGGAAATTAAGTATTTAACATTCAACACAGTAATCGAAAATACCTTGTAAGAATTTCATCGTGAAAGTTCTAAGCGCTTTCATGAAAGAAACAAATTCAAGCTGCATTTTTTTATCCGGAAAAATTTGAAGCTGGCTCAAACCTTTTCACTCGAGATGGTTTTTAAACGAGTAAACCCTCCTTTTCTAAACCAATTAGGATAATATTGGTGTCATTTGAATTAAATCAAAGCGAGAATTGTCACAGTGGGTTAAATTTTTGAAAGTAATAGTTCTATACCTTCTATGTGACTCGAAGGATGGGCGCATTTCAATTTTAAGAGTCAATTTTTTGGAGCGAAAAGAAAATGAGTAAATTTATATAACGAGGTTCGAATTATGGATTAATTATTGCAATAAATCCCCTTTTCAGCTTCCCAGTAATAATAAGTGAGGTTATTTCAACTGTTTATATCTTTCATAAACCATACCGTTTTTCGTACACTCACTCTTTCTAAATTAGGTACCTACCAAAATTTTAAAAAAATTGAATAATTTAAGCTTAATACATGACATGTAAAAAAAAGAGTTAACGAATAAAATTTGTTCGGTTTTGAGTGACAACGTGGCTTGTAAAATGAAATGATGCTATGATATTGTTGGAAGACTAAACTATTTCGGAAAAGTAAATCGGTATAAGGTTTAGGCTAACTTCAATCCATAGTTGACTGAAACTATTTCTCATACATAAACTAATGAAAATGAGCAGACAGACCGGCTTTATGTGGCCTATAGATGAGGCAATTCGCTGCAGCCACAAAATACCAACAAATAAAGGTGACTACGGTCATGATAAGCCGGTTTCCCCATAATTTCCAATAAATAAAATATTCGAATCAATAGTTCCTTGAACTCAGGCGTACTTGAAACACTGAATTCGATTTTTGTAGAGCCTTTTCCAAATTTAATAGCAGTATGAAAGGGTTTCATAGAATTACCAATAATTAGACTTATAATGAATCTTGTATAAAATTGATTGGATCTACATGAAAGAAAAACGAAGATACCGACAGTATATTAAGTTCTTTTTATCTGTACTTCGGTAGTTAAAAACACCAACTTAGACTAAGACAAGTTTTCAGGGGTTGGAAAATATTCTGAGGTCACGTAATATTTTCCAAGAAGAAAAAGGAAGTAACTTAATTTACAAGTTAATTTTTAACTCGAAGACTACGTAAAAATTATACCTATAGGATGCCAAACAGCCTACACCTTATTTTATATTCTGCACCTAAATATGCTTCCAGAATTTCCTTCACATTATGTGAGTCAATCTACGAAAAAAGTAAAAAAAACATTATTTTTAGTTGATGTTTCATGGATAAAATCTCCATTATTTCGCTTTCGAAAATGTTTTGCATCATCAATGCGCATCAAGGAAGAACGTGAAAATATTCAAAATATTTCGACGCTGTAACATTTGGCAAAAATATGGCTGCCTTGTTGAAAAAGAGGAAAAAAAAGTAGCAAAATTAAGTTTTTTCTCCGCCTATAAGAATTTTATTATAATTTTCTGTTACTAAACGTAAGCATTAAGAGGGTGAATTTTCTTATTTCGTGTTTTAAAATGAACTAATTTTCAAGAAGCCTATATGGGTCTATTCATTTTTAATAGCATATTTCGTACCATAATTTTTAATGGAAGTCACTTCATAAGATGTTGAATAAAACATGAAAAATATTTTTAAATCAAAGTTTTATGCTGACAGGAGGTTTTGTAAAAATTTAAATCTATACCTAATTGTTTTTTTCTGAAGATAACAAAAAAATAAAAATAAAATAAAATAAAAATTGCATTAAAAAGCGAAAAATTAATATACACATATACATATAAAGAACAAAGCGTCTGTTTGTGTGTGACTACTTTTCTCTAAAACCACCCACTCTCTCGAACTCAGGTTGTCGGTGGTATATAGGCCTTTGTCTTCTATTGATAATAGAGAGTTTTGTAGTGGTGGCTTTTCGTGGGAGAAGAGCAATAGAACAGAAACATAACTTATGTCAAAACAGTTGTATAATCATCAGCTATTAGGGGTAATGAAAATGAAACAAAAAGAATGTTAAAGTAGTTGCATAATCTTTACGGATTAGGAATCTTGAAAATTTATACACTGTTATCCGAGCAATGCCGAGTTTTACAGCAAGTAATTCTTTTAAAATTTCTCCAGCAAGATCTATAAGTCTAGGGACTGGAATTATCGAAGTCAGCGCTAATTAGAAAGTTTTGTCGTATAAAATTGAAGGGAACTGACGTAGGTATAAAGACTACATGGTAAAGGAAAAGAGTCCGTAGACTTATAGATCTTGCTAGAGAAATTTTAAAAGAATTATTTTTCACTTTTTAGTAATTTTTATTTTTTTTTTAAAGTCCGTTCTATTTTTTGAAAAAAAAAAAAATTTTTAATGTTTTTAGTGATTTTTTATTTTTAGCGTTATTTGCGGCAATATTATTTTAAAACTAGCAGTTTTTTTATTTAAAGGTAACTCAAAAACTATCTCATTGATTCTTGAAAAAATTTAATAGGACCACCATGGGATCATCCTCTATTATTTAAAAAAAGTTCATCAAAATCGGAGCCCAAGTTGAGAAATTATACTGGAACAAACATAAAAAATGAGTGTGTGCCAGGACATAGGATAGAAATGAAACTTACACAAATACACAATATACACACACACATACACACCCTTGTATCTCACGCCTCTCACTGCACAAACATGTGTCTTATATAGACGGTATAACGGGTGGAATGGTGACGTTTGGATGGGTGGGCTGGTGACGGCAAGAATGATTCAAAAAAATCATTTGAGTCAACCTGAACTAGTTTTCTTTTGCGTTACGGGATTAATGTCGCGAACAAAACAATTTTACTATCCATCCATAAGAAGTTTCACTTAAAAAAAAACACATATATGCGGATCGAATTGATAACCTCCTCCCTTTTTTTTTCGAAGTCGGTTGAAGTGGCCGAAGAATATGTAGATTAATACAGTCATTCCAAAAATAAATAATTTTTCTGGTTTGTTAATAAAGAACAGAAAACATTTGATTTAATTTATTCAGAGTTCGATGGGAATGTTTTTGATAACAGCCGCTGGAATGTGCAGTGATGAACATTATACTTTATCAACAATAACATTAAAAAAATGTTATATTCTCATACACTAACATTCCATTTTACTATAAATTTTCAAATAAACCTTCTTCAACAATTCAATCACTTAAACGATCGTAAAACTCAACTCTCACTTGAGCCAAATTCTAAGCATTGATGTTTATGCAACTCATTGATTGTTCCCATACGATTGTCCCAAATAGTAAATTTTCATTTTGATGTGTCCCCACTAAAAAATAATATGTTACTATAATGGGCTATAACTCTGCAAGGAAATACATTTTATGAATGATTTGGAACACGCTATTCATTGACGGCAAGACAGTCCACTTAAAACCATATTTCATTGTGTCAAGTAAGGGTGCGGTCATGCTTTTACGACATAAGTGGTAAGCAATTGCCATTTATTGCTTTCGAATTTAAGTGACAAAGTAGCAATGCAAGAGGGTACATTGGTTTAACAGCGTTTTTAGCGATTTACACAAAAATCAAACTTGTTTAATGTTTATGTTGAGTCGTGAGTAATCCGTACCGCTCATCACTGAACCCTCGTTTATGGCTCCTTGCATTCAATAACAATTCACTACTTACCAATCGGAAGAGTGTCCTCAATTTATGAAGTTAAACAGACAAATTCATACCAAAGCAAAGGTTGACTAACAAAATAACGTATTTAAACATTTATTTGAACTTTTGTAAAGAATTACGGGTACCTTATCACAATGATGAGCCTCACTGTGTATGCGCTGCACGCGTTTACTCTTAAGAAAAATCAAAATTCTTCAAAACACGTTTTAGTTAGCAAATGTCTGGGTAGTAGACTGTTACTTGTTTTTTTTTAGTCCTCTGAAAAAAAAATTTTTTTGCCCCATTACCTGTTCATTGTGTTTCGAGTGCATACATACTTTCAAGATATTTCATGAGCTTATAACTGCTCAATCCCCTTTTCATTACACTCATTTCATTTCCATCACAAATATCTAATGTAGGCTATTTCCAATATTAAATTTTTACCTCTGTCTCCGTGATTATCATTTGTATGAACGTAAAACTTTTTCTATTTGATTTCTCATCAAATTTCAATACAAAAATTCTACTTACCTTGCTTTGGAAAAATGATGGAAATTTTTCAAGCAACAAAAACAAAATTCACGGTATTTTTCAATGATGCCGTACGGAAGTAAACACTTTGTATCGGTGTCGGTAAGATGCGGCCGAATCATAAAAATTAGTAGCTTATAATATTATCCACACTTAATAATAAAACTAAATGTAAGTATATTTGTTAACCCATAACTTGAGAATCGCTTGGCAGTTCGATATGAAATTATCATTATTTAGGCATGTTTGAAGCCATCGTCTGGAGGCAAATCTGTCCATTTTCACCAAATTTCGTCATTTACGGTGAAAAAACGAACAATAACGAATGAAAAGAGAATGAAACAAATGGCAAATAGCGGGCGCAGCGCAGGCGAAGCTGCGGGCAGCATCCAGTTTAGTGATGGGCAAAATTGTTCATTTTTGGAACTTGGTTCACCCGCTCTTGGTTTTTCAAGAAACTTCGTTTTTTAATCTGCTCCCTGCTCCGAAACTGCTCCGATCATATTTAAAATGAAAATCATTGAACCAAGAATAAGTGTAACCCTAACTATATGTTGGACTGAGCAGTATCTGTTGTCAATATATCCATACTATGAAGAAGTAGTATCCTTTATTCCCTTCAATACAATTAAAGTTTCAAAAGAAATTGGGTGAAAATTGAGACATCGAGGTATATATGTTGAAAAACGATTCTACGAAAACTTAGCATAATTCATACGTTTTGTTTTCAAAATATTGCTGAAATTCGATCATTTCCCATTCCATGCAATGAAAGTTGTCGATAGAAAGTATGAGAAAACTGTTAATTGCAGAAAGCTGAAATTTCTATGAGATATTGTAATATGTTAGCTGAAAATTCTATGAAAATTTCAGCTCTCTACAATCAATTATTCTCTCATAATTCCTTTCGATATCTTTCATTATATGGAATACCTATGCAAATAATATGACCTAAATCTAGTTGCACAATTTCAGCTATATTTCGAGAAACAAGGGTACGATTTTAGCCAAATTTTTACCGGATACTTAGTTAATATGATTTCGATATCTTTGAAAAATTTCAGCTCAATCTTACCTTCGGTTGCCGAGATATTTCTAAAATTCTGTTCAGATTGAACGATTGAAATGATAACGATTCAATCTAGTTGAGGAGTTGGCGGAATTTCAGCAAAATTTCGAAAATAAAATGTGCGGTTGAGCGGAAATTTTCACAGAATTTTAAACTAACATACTGCAATAACTTATAGAAATTTCACCTCTCCACATCCAACATTTCTCTCGTGATTCCTTTCGTTATCTTTGATTATATGAGATATCAATGGCAAATGATATGAATCGAACTCAATTTAGCTGCTAATAACAAAAACCAGCGTTAGAAAAAACTGAAAAAAATTAATTTTGGTCTTTGAGGCATCGGAGCAGAAAGGAGCAAGGAGCAGACTTCATAACACCGGAGCAGTTTAGGGAACCAGCTCTTTTAAAAAACCTAATTCTTCAAACCAGACTGCTCCGGAGCAGTCTATCCCTAATCATTATATTCAAATCGATGCAAGAGCAAGTTTGATAGAAGTATGATGCCTTTTTGTTTAGTAGTTTCCAAGAGAAGTGAAAAAGAAAAATTACTGGAAAAAGGCTCTTCCAAGGTTCTGAAAAAAACTAAAAAAGGGATGGGGCTGAAATTTTCACGAAAGTTAATCCTTACATAGGACGAAATCTGATAGAAGTTTGGTGCTTATTGGTTTAGTAATCCTCGAGAACACTGGATACGAAAAAATTCATGAAAAGAAGTTTTTCCAGAATGTATATTCGCAGATTTGATGAAAATTTGGTGCTTATTTATTAGTTTAGTGGATGCCGAGAAAAATGTAAAACAGATAGTTGCTGGAAAAATTCCTTTTTCCAGCATTCCGATAAAACTACCAAAAAAATAGAGCTGAAATTTTCGTGAGTGATAATCGTCATAATATAACAAGTAGAAGGTCTGAGGAGTTTGGTGCCTATTAATTTATTCAATAATTTTCCAGAAAATGTCAAACAAATAAAATTTATTAGAGAAAAGCAAGCCCCCAGTGTTGTTTGAAGAATATTTTCCATACGGTTTACATCGAGGGGTTATTTTTCTCAAAACTTTAGCAATGAAATATCGACAGACTGATATTTGTTAGATATCGATAACCATCGATAGTTGTTCGGAATTTCGGGTTTGTTTTTTGCATAGTAGATGTGAATTTGCAAACTAGGTGATAATATCGCAGTCGGTGCAAACTCAAGTCGAAATTTGTATGAATGCAGGCCGCAATTCGTAGCAACACCAGCCGCATTTTGCACATTTTTCTAGGACACAATTCATATATGGCTGGCAGAATGTTGGGCTCAGGCTTCTTTTTTGGAAACAGATCTTCAGATCTTCGGTCGCAACCAACCTACAGCCCTTTGTACGCCCATAATTATCCATGATATTCTGAACGAAATAAATTCAGATTTTCACGTCGTTCGTAGAACAAAGAAGTAGGCTACATAATGTCACTTGAAATTGCACACTCATGAAAAGTCATCGAATCAAAAACTATTCCAAGCTTCTCGGTTTACACTGTATAACCTATACCGGTAACGAAATTTAATTTATCTAAAAAAGAGGTTAAGCAAAGGTCAAGCCATGGTCAGTTCTAGTCGAATTTATGTCGCTATGGAAATCGTTGTTAACACACCGTTACGAGCCTTCAGTCGTGAAATAATTCAAAACGAGAAACTGAGTTTACTTTACGTAGCAAGCCTATTTTCTGCTGATCGCTGCTGAAAACACCCACAGCAAAGCCTACCTTTGGCAAAAATATTTTATACCATCTTTTAGCCAGAACAATTGTAGAAAGAATAGTTTTATATTACACAGTAAACAGAACAACGTTGATTGTGTTTAAAACACTCCATTATTCTCTACAAATAATACTGTTGTACTTATTAGGTACTGTATTAAGGAACCACCATAATATATTGTGGCGAATTAAAAAGTTGTATTATTTTTCATTTATTCGATTCATTTATCACTACATACCGAGATGAAGTGCGTCAGGGGAAAAACTGAAAATAAATTTTCGCGTTAATTTTATTCCTTTTTTTTTCCCGTCCCTACTTTTCTCTTTCCAACCACTACGAAGATTAATCGTTCACTCATTTTTTTTCCTTTTTAAACCCGCACCTTTATAAACGTACATAGTTGGCTGTAGTTAGAATCTACCTACCTACCTACGTAGATATTCCACCTCGTTTCCCCAAAACAGAAGCTGCGAAAGAAAAAGCGTATGTCATGCGGATGCAGGATCCGCCGACGAGCCACAGAGTGAAACTTTCAAAAGAATACAATTATTTCACTTCTTTTCATGGATTACCCTTTTTTTTTTCTTCCTCACTGACCCAACGCATTAGTCTTTTCCTCAATCACTCTGAACGTGAGTCTATCTATATCACTTTGAAAGATATTTCAAAAGTAAAACCTTTGTAACAGTCTTAAAGATGTTTCCTATATAGAGTCAGTCTTGCATATCGTACGCCATAGGCGATTATAATTTACACTCAAAGCATTAGGCATAAATGCAGAACGAATGTAACACTAATTAAATCTCATTGTCAAGTACATATAAGTCCAATTCAGCCTAAAATTAAGAAAAAAAACCAAGCTTCAGTACCTGCCAGGGTGGACTGAAACATTTAATGTGAAAAATTTTAATAGCTGCCGAACGTTGAGGCGGCTCTGTTAGAAAAAGTAGGTTTCAGAAAATTATAAAATTAATTACTAACAAGTTATTATTAAATTTTGTAACTATTGACTTAAAATTACCCACTTAAAAACAATTATCTCTTTCAAAATCTAAACAAAAATAAATTTATTGGAAATAACTTCCGACCAATCTGAACCAAAATTACTAGTATGTTTCAATAAATTATAGTTAATATTTTTGGCAAATTTCATAGTTACTGGTCCAAAATCAAACATTTTAAAACCAAAATAATATCCAAAATAGCTACACAGCAAGAACCATCTGGCTGATCAGCACCAAAATCAGTAACATGTTAGAATAACAAGCATTTGTGATCAGACAAAGAGGATTTCAGAAAAAGTGTACGAGACAAAAGTAATAAGACTTCCACTTTTTTCTTTTTGAAAAACATAATATATAATTTGTTCAATTTGCTCTCAAAGATACAACGTGAAAAAAAAAAAAAAAATAATAATAATAATGAAAAAACAAAATTATTAAAAAAATTTTTATTACAAAAAGAATTTGAATACGGATTGCTAGGGTGGTAGTCCATATTTTAAGACGGGGAGCCATGGAGAAGCTTCCGAAACTGCCCCTTTAAACATCATTACATAGAAAATCACCACATACCTATGAGAACACAAATAAAAATATAATTGTTTTTGAATATAGAACCTTCGGTTACAATAGATTATAATAAATATTTGCTTCGAATTACTTTCCCATTTGTCCAAAATTATAAGCATTTTATAACCAAAATAAAAATAGTGTTACCGGAAGTACCGTAGGGCCAATTAGCACCAAAATTTGTAGAAATTTATAGTAGATTATAATAAATAGTTATTCCGAATTTCGTGACTATTGGTCAAAAATTAAAAATTTTGTGGCCAAAATAAAAATAGCTATACCGGAAGTACCATATAGCCGATCCGCAAGAAAATCAGTAAGTCAGGTCATTGGTCAAGTACTATAATTTGTTCCTAATTTCATGATTATCGGACAAAAACTGTGATCTGTATTGTAACAATAAATTAGCTTTTACATATGATTATATAATTGTATATGTATATATTTTAGGTATACAAATATAATAAATAGGTATTTGAATTTGAGTTTTGGTGCCAAAATTTTCAGTAAGTTATGAAACAAAAAATACCTACCCCTACACCTAGATGGTTCCATGACACCAATATTAAGAAGTAGATTTTCAATAGAAAACCTACTTAATAAATCTGAGTTCAGGTTAAAAACGAGTTTTTAAAAGATAAGCTTTTATTTTTACCGACTGCGTCAGAAGGAGGTATTGTGTTTGACTCTGTTCCTGGCAATCTAACAAAATTTTGTGCCACTCTACAGCATTCAATATTCATCGTACAAATATGAAATAGGTCTCAAAAAATTTGTATTTTCAAGGTGAGTAACACTGGCCAAAAAAAATTGAACAGACCCACAATTTTCATTCAAAATTTGGGGATTTTTTTCAACACAAAAAGCAATATAACCAATCACAATCCAAGATTCAACATATAAGAAAATAACGCATGTTGATTTGGTCTCCCAAAAGTTTTTAAAGTTATATAAATATTTCAAGTGTCACCACTTCTCCCAGTAATATATTAGCACCAGTAGATGTATTATGTAGGATTGGCTCATTTAAAGTCTGCTGATGTCTGCTTAATAATAGTTATAATGAAAAATAATATCAGGAAGGCATATGTTGGAAAACAAACTGATTGACTCATTTAAAGTCCGTTGATATATCACCTTCAAAATAATAATTATAAGAAAAAATGAAAATACCATGTTTCCAGAATTCCCTTAAACCAACCAATCAGGAAGGAGTACTGAAAAATGAATTGTGATTGGCTCACTTATGGTTGTTAATTGATCACTTATATATAATTATATTTCATATCGCATCATAGGTATCAGTTAGTTTTTTATTTCTCTGTGTCCAAGGTCTATATTATGACGGACTGTGTGATGAGGTATTATACTTACCAAATTAATGCAAAAGTGCTGAATAAATACACAAAAAATACAAGCAAAACTGAGGCGAGGTCTAACTTTTGCTTTCAATAAGAATCATTAATTTAGAGAATATCAGATAGGTATGAAAATAACTGAATAAAAAATGTATATACCTTTTTTTTACATTCTCTTTATTAACATTTTATAGTTAAAATCTCACTCGCCTATTGATTTCAATCCAGTATTGATCTTCATATTAATATCAAAAGCTATTTGTGCCAGCGACTGTATTAGTTGTAAATCAATTTTATAAAAAATTACTATTACAAAACCTAGAAAACTTGTTTTCAACATTTTAGTTCTATGTTTTATGTTCCTAAATGCAGTTGGTTCCATTTTTTGTTTTCAAAAATTTAATTATTATTTTTTTAGGTTATTTAGCTTTATACAAAATAAATATTATTTCATTGTGAAAGGTTGGCTGCAGTATTGACATTTTAAAATCGCAGTAGTAAGTAGAATAAAAGCTTATAATAAATATAGATGATTGAGAGAAAGAAATAGTGAGAGCCACCAGAGTGATATGGTTGGGTGCAAGCGCATTGTGCACGCACACAACCACACACCTACTACTACTAATACAGACACTTTTTTATCTCTTTATTCTCTCCTTTTTCTCTGTTTTGCACCAAAATCCTCACCAAAGTTTGCACAGAGATTTGTGCAAGCCACCTTGTTCTTATTTTTACCACCAAAGTGATAGTAACAATAGGTTCCACATTAAAAATATCTGACAATGAAGGGACACAAAGATAGGCTCAGTTTTGACTTAGCCTTGTGGTATCCGATGGGAGTGGTTACGTATTTTTGTAAACCATAAAAATAAAGTATATAAATTTTTGTATTTTCTAAATTCAAAATGGAGGAAGACAGGAGTCCAGATGAGCCAAAATTTGTGAGATTTATAGGATCTTCAGAATTGTGTATTTGGAGTTTTAAAAAGAGAGACATATTTTATGGACTATGAATTGGTTTGAGAAAGGGACAATATGGAGGAACATGAGGTATTGTTTACTTTATTTTTTCACCATTGTTTACAAATAAAAATTCTAACACATAATTTTAAACAAAAAAAACGATTGAAAAAAAAGAAAATTTATTTTAAAAAACATACTGGATTAAACAGCTACAAACTTTTGGAATATTGGAAACAAGATCCATAGACAGCCAACACCAATCAGGTTTTTGAAGATTGACCCTTGAACTTCTATACATGGAGTCAAATATTAATGTCTATTTCTGGAATAAATTTGATAGACAAGGTATTGGAAGAATTTAGCAAACCATCAGTATGATATGGTGTCAGATTTCAAAATGGAGGACAGTTTGGAACACAGTGACAATATGATTTGTATATTCTGTACTTAATTTATTCATCAAAATTGATTGGAGACCAGGAACAGGTATACATGATCAAAATTTGGTTGTAAAGAAGTGTAAACAATTCCCTTCTTTCATAATGATGAACCAGAATTTAGATGTTTTTGTCATATTATTTCAAAAAATTGTAATATTTTCAATTTCAATTGCGATCAGTTTAAAATTTGCCATAAGTGACGGCTGATCAAAAACAACTAAATTAATTCCATGAAACAGCGGAATTATTTTACCAGAAATTTTCAAGGAACAAAAATCTAAAAATCATTGTTGAAATTTTCTATCAACAGAAAAACTTTGAACAATGATAAAATCCACTAAACAATTAATGTTGAAAGAGTGTATGAGAATCATACAATCAATGAAGAAAAAAATGATTTACATGTGATTATACAGGCAAGTTTCTAGGAAGATTTTTCCTCCAAAGGTTTCCAGAGTGGGATGGTAACACCTCCAAAAAGATTTCTGATTGGTTTTTAGAGTAGTGTAAATCTAATGAAAAATGGAGGAAAATGGTGGTCAGTCACTCCTTTGATGAATTTGATGACTTTTTATAATTTATTAAATGTGATACGAGTAGGTTGGAATAGTTTCCAGACAAATTTAACAGATTTATGGATTTTATAAACTTATACCGAGAACAAGAGAATTTATTAATAAGGAATTTTTTTTTATATATATAGTAGTTTTATAAAAACGGTAGCCTTATCAATTTTGTATTTCCTCCAACTCCCTGTAATTTTTTGATTGTCAAGTAACATGGAATTGGAAATTGAAGATATCGTTTAAAGGAATTTAATTTTTTGAAAAAGTAATAATTCATGTCAGTTTATGAGTCCTGTCATTTCAGAATGTACATACTTATTTGTTGTTTAATATCCTGATTTATATGGTTTATCTTTAAGAAAAATTTGTTTAGCTAGTAGGTGGTTTTGTTGTATATGAGGTGTTTAAGATTTTGAATTTGTATTTTAAGGTTTCTACAGCCTCAAATTGGAGTATATAGGCTTAGGCATCAATTTAAGCTTTTTTACAGACATAGCAAGGATATTTTCCCATATCAAAGGGGGTACCTAATTGAGGCAACCCTGAATTTTAAAAATTTTACTTTTCCATTGTGGTGACTCACTGGTATGAGGAAAAGGGGCTCGAACCCCTCGACGACAGTTGCCGCCCCAAAGGGCAGGCAAATAATCGTCCTTGCGACGTTAGACAACACAAAATACGTTCGATCGTAATTACCTGTATGTACTTGCAGGTAATGTACGAGTACCGAATGGTGACACAATAAGATGATGTCACGATTTGTACAAAAACTGGCCAGCCATCTCTTATCTCAATAGGGGATGATGCAACCTGGCCGTTCTCACCAACGTACATATTATCTTACATACGTGTGTTTGTGTGCGTGTGAATAAGCCGTATATAAACCACCCGAACCGGCTCTAAAATCGCCAGTGTTCGGTCTGGTTCTGGCTTACCCGTACTTGTGTACGAAGTGGCTGAACACGCTTAAATTCTGTAGAATTTCCTTCTGGTGAGAATATCTCTCACGACAAGGTATTCCACATCCATTAATTTTTTTTACTTTGCATGACATGTAAAAACAAAATATAATATAATCTGGGATAAATTGTGGCGTTCAATATTTCAAATGTATTTACTTTAGCTAGTTTTTAAAATATTCAAAACAGATAAGAAAAATAAATCATATTTTGATCAATAAATTTAGCGAAAATTGATAGTTATACTAACGAATATATTAAAATACTGACATAGTATAGAAGAACGACTTCATCAATTTCATAAAAATTATTTTGGATGGCAAAATGTATTTATAGCATCAAAATTATTAAAATAACAGATTTCATTTAATGAGGAATGTTCTTCATTAATTGCTAGTTTAATCTTGAGGGTTCAGTAAAATTAAAAGATTTGACCATATTTTTATAGAACTGAATAGAGAATTTTAAATTTTTGGGAGAAATCAAGTAAAAATCAAATATAGGTATCTAATTAAATTAGAGAGGATTAATTAAAAATTTGGGACATTCATTACAGGGCAACAAAGCGGCAATTTTGGGGAAAATTGCCACGAATAACTAAAAATATTCATCCCAGGTCATTAGAACTTCTTTGCTCAGTCATTATGAGTTTGGAATGAAGGACCAATAATAGAATTTGTAGGCAAGTTTCTAATTTGGTTTTCCGGTAGCGAATAAATTTATCAATACTTATTCAATAATTTTTTTTTAAATTGCCCTTTTTAATGTGTAAAATCTTTAGATAAATTTGATACTGACTAATTATAAATTAACTAGAAAATGAAAATTATTTGTGCAAGGGTAAAGAACAAAAAAAGTGACCAGTGTAACAATGTATTTCTACTCATATAATTGATTTCAACATATTGCTACACCTTTTATAAATTATCCACTATCCATATCATCCTTTGACCATATAGAACTATATGTTTATACAATAATTAGATATCGAAATTAGTGAGAAATTTGAATTGGACAAAAGCATCACATAAATCCATTGGTGGAATAGGATTTCCAAGTCAAATTCTATTTTATATGGGGCAAATTGCATTTATTTTGGTTTTAGGCATGTTATATATTGTGACGTCCGAAAACGAACGTACATCCCGAGTATGGGGAATGATATCACGATTCGAAGTATATCAATAAGTCTCGATCAATCGTAGAGTCGAAACCACAAACCAGCTCAAACAGTTAGGCCACCAGCCTACCAGCGATAGCTCCCAAGGCCTACGAAGTATATCGGGCGAATTTACATATGTGGAATTAAATAAGTTGGCCGACCCATTATCACAGTGTATACTTTATTACAATTGAAAAGATTACTTACAGTTATGGTAACTACAATCAGGTCGTGCAGGTTATTCTTCACATCGCCTCATGGTTCTCGAAGTTCGGTGAACCATCAAATCTCGATCGATTATTCGTTTAAGTTCGAAAGAATAATATCGCGAGTTGTTTAAATCTCTACTATTGGTGTTCACATTCGAAAATATCGGTGAAAACAATAAATTGGTGGCTTGCTGCCATATAAAAGAGCTGTATTTGCCGTGAATAATATTTCGTATTCACGGCGGACTAAAAACGATCACGTCTAAAACGAGACTGACTGTTCACCTATTAGCCTAAAACGTGAACAGTCAAAGAGATTAGCGATAGTTCACCGATGATCGATATCTTATTATTACACGTCACCATATCGTTAAATAGTCATCTGTCGACGTGTTTTTATATTTATTATATTTCGGGAATTTATTCCCGATGGGGAATCGGCGTATTTCTTGTTTATCTTATCACTATTACAAACTTAGGAGTTCGTGAGCCGTTCCCTATCGTAATACTAGTATACAGTCGATGGTGACGTGAAGGGAAGGCTACGGGTAATTCAGATGTCACAACTCCCCCCCCCCAAATTTCGAAACGAGGGACCACCCGCAGCCTTCGGACATTTGGTAACTTAATTGAGGTAGGGTACCTATATGAAAGAAAAAATTTGGTCCATTAATTAAAATATTTTGCATTATAAAAAAGAAATATATTCAATAGACAAGAAAAACAAATAAAAGAGGTAGGAACATGTCAACATAAGGGAAACAAAACAATCGACAAAGATAGGTAAACTGGAAAGAGTGAAAAAAAAAAAAACTTAGGTAGAAGATAATAAAAATAAAGAAAATAACAGTCAACGAGGCGATATCGATGAGGTTTGAACGAAATAATGACTGATTTTAGTACCTTAATACATATATATCGGTAAAAAAAAAATTGAGTATCTTATGGATAGAATAATCGAGGACATAAAAAACAAAAAGAAGGCACATATTGAAAGAAAGAAAGAAGCTTAATGATAATCTACAGGAATAGTACCAAACAGTGATTATAATATCTTCTCAGGAAGTTGGTAGCGTTGTCGATACGTCCTATTTTCGTTGACGAGGAATATTTGTCCGTTGGTGGGTTCTCCGGTGACGGCCTTCAGGTATTTGGCTGCAAATGATACCCCCAATACCATTCGATTGATGTCGAGCTGCAAACTCCGAACGAGGTAGAACGTTTCTCGAAATCTTACGCCACTTCTTCCGACGAGTTCCATCGATGTAGTTTCCCCGGACTCAAGGAATCGCGGAACTGACCATTCACAGGTCCATGTATTTCGAGGAACCGGTATTATTTGTTGCGTTGCCGAAAGCACCTTCGAGTTGATATACGATACCGGACATCGAACGTCGAAACACAGCATTTTCTCACGTCCCGCGAAGATAGTTTTGTCCATTATTAGTGAAATACAAAATACTCTTGGGAGTCTTCTCTTCATCTCACCCGGTGTCATGACGGGTACACTAGTGTTTGGGCAAAACTCCCTTGGTTTTACCACGTCGTCTGGTATCTCCTCCAAGGGCACTGCTGGCGTCGCATCGTCTTCATCTGTCGATACATTATCTATCGGAAATATTGTTACTTCTTGAGACTTGGTTAGTAGTTTCGGTATTTTAAATTCTCTTAGGGTCTTACCCGTGTCCTTCGATGAACAAGGTTCCGGATCGAACTCCACTCTCTTCGATGATGTTGTCGGTTTTTGTTCCTCTTCTTCTAGGTTGACAATATCATCGATCGGTATTCTCTGTGAAATGCAAGATGGTTTAGGTCCTAATCTTAATTTAACCGAGACCCTTTCATTTAAAATCGCATGCACTTTGGCTCTTTTTTTTAGCGGAAGGTTTTGATCGATATTTATTTTACGTTTTTGTTCATGCTGGTTCCCGATTTGAGTTCTTGGGACTCTTATTTTACAGGGAGGGAGGGTTTTCGCATATTCCTTAGCGTTATGTACTCTCACCTTGTTTAATTCCGTATTTAAATCGGTGACTTTCTTCTCCAGTTCGATAATCGTATCATTTTGTCGTGTGATGGTTAAGTTCAGTTCTCGGATTCCTTCGATTATTTTTTCTTTTTCTTCGATTCCTTCGCGACTACTCTTTCCAGGAATCCCACCTGTCGTTCCATGATCGTTGACATGCCTGCGTGGAACTGACTGCGATTTGCCAATGCTTGTGCTGTTACATTTTGATTATGGGCAGCTATCCCAATCTGCTCCTTGAGGGAGACGAGGAGATCCTCGTTTTCCTTTGCCACGCGATTGAACTTTGTTACGATATCTTCATCGCCGATCGTCACGATGTCATTCGTTTGCTCAGCCATCTCGACTAAATGAGTATGAATAGACCTTTTAATTACTCGATTATTTAATTATCTTATTTTTGGAATTTGATTTATTGTACTTACGTATTGATTTTCGTTGAATGACGATAATAATAATGATCGATAACCTTAAAAAACGCATTAAATTTTGAAGGTTTGCAGACTCGTTTTCTATTCACTCAATCATTGTTGTGAGGTCTATGTTGTTGTGTTGGTTATGATTCTTGGCTACTTCCCCCCCCGACCACGATGTCATCGATGAATTGATGATCATCGGTGAGTTGATCAGTCAATGACGCGATGTCATGGTTGTTGAACTTTGCGACGAAGGGTGTTATGTTGACGTAAGTGGAATTACCCTACTTTTGTAGTCGAATTATCTTGCATCTATCTTGATTAATCTACGTCGTTGATTCTTGGGATTTGTTTTGAAGATGTTTTTTGTTTCGAATTTAACGTTGTTTTTTGATTGTGGATTGATATTATCGTTTGAACTCGTGTACATTCCGTTGGAGGATCTTTCCATCGGGCGTACGGACTCGATAACTTCCGTTTCCCTTTACCTCGATTATTTCACAGGGGCCAACGAATTTTGGGTTGAGTTTCGACGATACTCCGATGGCTTTATCCGAAAGTGTGTGATTTTTGGTATAAATCATATCTCCAACCTTGAGATCGGTGAGATTTTTGCTTTCGTTATTCTTTTTCCGTTTTTCGAGTGTTTTCTTTGTGTTTTGTATCGCTTTTTTCAGATACATATCGTATTCCTCGTCGGTTAATGGTAATGGTCTTCCCTCATAATCGAATTTTATTCTTTCCATCAACGTTGCTGGTGGAAGCCCAGTCGTGGCGTGTTCGATATGATTTAGCCTACGCTCTATTTCGTCGATGTGTTGATACCAGTTGCTGTGTTTAGTTGGGCATTTTACTCGAAGAACATCGCCGATGATTTTCATTCGTGTCTCGACTGGGTTCGATGATGGTGTATATGGCGATGTGAATCTAGGCTGAATTTTTAGCTGTTTCCAGTGATCGATCCAGTCCTTCGATGTGAATTGGCTACCGTTATCGGATAGAATCGTTTCGGGTTTGCCGTATTTCTCAATAAAGCGATTCATCCTATCGATACAGACATTAACCGAAGCTTTGCTTATTGTATATAACTTCGTAAACTTGGAGAATACGTCCATAACAACGAAGATTCGATTTACATTTCCACGTCCTGACGGTAATGGACCGTACAGATCGACGGACAGCAGTTGACCAGGCTTGTCAGCGAAAACTGATAAGAAGGGGCCTGTAAGTGTCGTATTTGTATTTTTCGATTTCTTACATGTTTCGCAGCTCGAGCAGAATAGTTCGATTTCGTATTTTGATCCCGGCCAGTCGAAGAATCGTCGCACTAATTCAAGTGTTTTCCGAGATCCAGGATGGGTGAACTCTTCATGGTAGAATTTGATCAGCAGCTCGCGAGTTGACTCAGGGGCGTATATTCTTTTATCCCCATCCCGATTAACATAGTAAACGATGCTATTTTCTTTTTCAACTCGTGGTGATCGTCTTTCGAGTTGACCTGTGATTTCTCTGCTTTTCTTTTGCAGGTTTGACACGTTGTTCATCAATGATGATATTGTGATCGTGTTGTTATCATCAATCAACATTAATACGATCGGGAAATCAGCGTTTCGATACACCACGGCTTCGAGTGGGGAGCAGTATCTGCTCAAGGCATCTGCTGCGACATTTTTACTACCCGGTATGTGTTCAGTAGCAGTTATCGAGAAGCTAGTGAGAAATGTTCTCCACCGCGCTACCCTTTGTGAAACATCGTCCTTTAAGCCTATGAGATACTGTAGGCATCTGCAATCAGTTCGTATTCGAACTTCGTGATCGGTAAGCATATATAAATTCTTTTTCATCGTGTATATTATCGCCAACATTTCTTTTTCGAATGTGGGATAGTTTTTCTCGGACTTTTTCAATAATCTGCTTACCATCGACAGCACCTTCGGTTTTTCATCTTCGTTGTCATCGATGAATTGGACAACTATCCCTGAAATGGCGAAGTCAGAAGCGTCCGTAATTACATAAAACGGAAGGTTCCAGTTCGGATGCGACCGAAGCAGGCATTTAACCATTTCTGACTTTACTTTTTCGAATGCCTGTTGATGATCATTTGTCCATTCGAATATAGTATCGTTTTTCAACAGATTACACAATGGGGCGATTATATCTCCATATCTCGGAACGTGTCCTCGGTAATAATTAGCAACTCCGAGAAATGATTGGACTTCTTTCTTTGTCGTTGGAGCTCTGAAATTGTGGATTGCTTCTGCTCGTTTCGGATCAGGTCGTATTCCATCAGCATCGATGACGAAACCTAAGTATCGAGCAGTGTCTCGAAACCATGAACATTTCTCTAGTTTAAGCGTCATCTTGTATTTTACAAATCTTTCTAGAACTAATCGAATATGTTCCAAGTGCTCATCGTGTGTTCGAGAGTGTACCAGAATATCGTCGACGTATACCGTAACACAGTGATCGAGACCCCTCAGGACTATTCTCATAGCCGCCACGAAAGCCTGCATCGCGTCTTTCAGGCCGAAGATTATCCGATTCAACACGTACGGTTTCCCTTGAAATCAAAAGGCGATATATTTTCGGGATTCCGGAGCGAGAGGAATTTGTAGAAATCCCCATCTTGCGTCGAGCTTCGTGAAGACTCGCATTTCGGATAAACTTAACTTTATTGTCTCGATGGGTGGGACTGTATCTCCCCTCGTGCCCATATACTGATTTATTTTCCGAGCATCGAGGCAAGGGCGAATATCACCGTTTTCTTTCTTCGTATATGTTATCGGTGAGAAATATTCGCTCGATTCGGGACTTATAATTCCTTGTTTCTCCCAGTCGTCGAATAATTCTTTGACCTTCGGAATCCAAGCCTTTGGAATTATTCTCTCTTTCTCGTCCATCTTCTTCGTATCCGGGGACATATTTAAAGCGTGTGTGTATGCTGCGCATCTACCAATTCTTTCAGCGAAGGCTTCGTGGTTTCCTCTCAGGATGTCGCCGAACTCTTGAGCTATTTTATCTGATACCTCCAATTCCTTCAATATCTTCTCGATTTTGTTTTCGATCTCGAATGGAGTTTCGTCTGTTGGCCCGATGTTAAGAATAGGTTCAACGGCACCAAACTGGACTCCGGGTATCTCAATTCGTTTTGATTTGTCTCGTGGATCTACAAAATCGACCAACCGATATCTTACACTAGGTCTTCCATCGTGTTCGTAGAGGAATTCTCGACCTAGTATGATCGGTGCATTGAGGCTCTTATTTATATGGAGCGTCGTTGTCATTTCGATGTCGTCCCCAAATTTATCGACCATTATGAATCGTAGGTTTATCGATCCATACACTCTTATCGCGGGTTTTCCGACAGCGTATCCAACCTTTTGCGTCGGACAATTCACATGCATGAGATACAAATCTGGATTATGTTTTTCCAGGAATTGGAGGAATTTCTCGGTTATCCAACTATATGGGGAACCTTGATCGATATAGGTTCTGTAAATGTTTCTCGCTTTGCCCATAATGCTATTTATTATGAAGGGTGGAAACCACGTCCTTGTATCGACGAAGTTATTCTCGGAATCGATTTCTTCTGGATCCGATTCGACGTCATCCATGATATGGAAACAGAATGTTCCATATGGATCTTCTTCGTCCGTTTGTTGAGGATCACCGTCTTGTGATTGCTCGTTTCCTTCACATTGATCGCGATCGTCATATCCTGTAATCAGGTTGACGTTAGGACTTATTTCGTTGTCCTTCCGATCGACGTGGTCTGCTATTAGAGACGCTAGATTTTCATCGATTAGGTGTGTTTCTTCTTTATTATAGCGGCGTGGGACGGCATAAATGGACCTTTCGTCCCCGGGGATAATTGCTTTATCCTTATTCTCGTTCTCGTACTTTCGAGTAAAGATTCTTTCGATATCGAGAATATATACGTCTTTGAAGTCGGACTTAAGATTCCAAATTCGGCTATTGAATCTCCGGAGTCGGGACCTGTAGAATTGATTATCCATCCTCATCGGATCTGGCGAGATCGTCGTGACGATTACTTTCTCCACTCGACGTTTTCGAAGCAACTCGTCGAGGAGGTACCGAAGTTTCGAGATGATCGTGTCCTCGTCTGCATCTGAATTGAGGATGAATTCTTCTCCAAAGCCGATGATTATACGGGTATTTTCTTTCGTAACTCTTCGTATAACTTCTAGGAGAGGGCCCAACTGATTTATTTTCTCGAAGCCCGCTGTCTTATCGATACTTAAATTTTGGGCGCTCGATAGACCGCTGTTTCTCAACCAGCTCAAGATAGTCGCATCACCGAAGACTTGATAAGTCTTCCACTCTGGTATTACGAATTCGTTCTTCATTACCGTTATCGGTCTGTTTTTATCGAATTTTTCGATGGGGCGTCCTATGCGACCGACCATAGGCGCCTTCTTTAGTTTCCCTGATTCTGATGGGAAACTTCATCGGGAGTATACGAATTTGCGTACTTTTGGTCTCCGATGTTCAATACCGGCTGTTGTTTCGCCTGTTTACTTACACTATTCTCTTCGTGGAACAGGCTGTGTAAATATTCGAGTTTTGTTGAGAATTCGACCAGATTTGCGACATCGGATTCGAGTATTCGATCTCTATATGGCATTGGTATCTTTTTCACCAAGATCCCATAAATGGTCTGGATATCTTCGCCACACTCGAGTAATTGGGTGTATATGTGTATCGCGTAGTCGGCCACTGAGTCATATTTTCTCGAATCGTACTGTCCATCTCGAATCGCTTGTACTTGGGCCTGCTTTCTCGATTTATTCCAATAGACGGTCACGAAGTGATCTCGAGCTTGCTGATAGCCCCAATTCTCTCGATAGACTGCTCCTCCAGGAAACTTATTCACGTCCATCATTTTTCCGAAAACTCTGCCTAACTGCTCATCGTCTTGATCCAGGTCTTCGACGCAACTTTCGAACTCCCTAAGGAATTCTTCCGGAGTTCGATGGTCTCTGTGTCCAGTATACGCCGGCATTCTCGAAGGGTCGAATAATCTCGATGTCTTCTGTAGCGGTGCTACTCTCGAAAACGTTTGACTTGCTCCTGTTTCACGACGTCTACGTATTGGTGTTTGTTCTCTCTGGTTCGGTAAATACGTAGGGACTGTTGTATCTTTGAGGTGTCTCATGATCGTCGGAGGCGGTGTCTCGGGTCTGAAACCAACTGGCATATCCGACATTTCTCTTCGAGTATTTTGTGCTGTCAGATCTCTTGAGATAGGTAATCTATCGATTTTCCTTTCGAAGTAGTCGAACTGCTCTCTTATCTGAGATCTCGTTTCTAAGCTCAGTAATTTTATTTGCTCAATGATTTCCTTGGAACTCGGACTCTGCTCTCTCTTCTTGATGGCACTTACTAACGTCGAACTAGCTACCGGCTTTCGAGTGGTTTCTACTTGACTCTGTGGAATCATAACTTCCTCGTTTTCTCTGGACGGTGTTTTTTCGTCCTCGTGGGGTATGTACAACGAATCGCTATAAAACTGCGCATCTTCGAAGTCAACTTTCTTTTTTGTTTGATCCATTTCGATCTCGGCTATTCTTTCACGTATCTTCGATGTTGAGGGGTTCTCGAAAGATCTTCGTTTTGAGATTTCTCTTTCGAGAGCCTTAACCCGATCTTCGAATTCACTGTTCTTTTCAGCCACTTTGACCGTACATAATTCAGCTGCTCTTCTTCTTTTTTCGCTTTTTTCGAGCATCGAATCTCGTACAACACATTCCCGGCGATATCGAGCAGTACTTTCGGATTGTCGGAGATACAGGTTTTTGTAAAACTCAACCGGGTCGGTTCCCTTGGGTGGTTCGGGTATCTTATTTGAGTCGAAAGCCCATAGATTTTTCGACGTTTCTTCTTCCTCCATATTGGCGGATCCCTTTGTAACGTTTATTTCATCTTCACCCATCGCGACTTCTCGAGTATTTGTCACATCATCCCTACTTCGTCTCCTCGGGTGGTCGGGGGTGTCAAAGGGGTTGGGGTTATCGTCATCCCCAATACCGTCCATCCCGGACGAAATCTGCTGGCCTAAGTTTAACAAAAAAGGCTAATATTTCCCCTAACTAAATCGATACGTTTTATCCTAACAGACTAGCAATCGATGTTTATGACTCTGCTCGTCGATATACCTGGAACAGGGGGGATTTGCGGCTCAGCTATTACTAACAAGCATATCGACTTAATTAATTAACGGGTAGGTCATACTTTTAGGGGAATCTTCCGGAAGTATAGTATCGAAAATATTTCTAGAATCCCTAAATTTTAATGTATGTTATGAATTGGACCAAGATCCATAACATAGGGCAGATAAAATTAAAAAAAAAATCGACTAAGACTTAATTACTTTACTTTAAAGTTGGTACGTCGTAAGCACGATTACGGGAATACGGGTGGCTTTTTAATCTAGCCTATATTTTTACTTTATTTCAATACACACCCGTACGATGTTATTTCAGTCTGTTAAGAGTCGTTAAAAGACAGTTTGTCGAACAATAAAATACTGGGCCACTAAAAGCGACGTACAATAGTTAGGTTAACTACGATAACTATTTTCTACGGCACACTGCCGATAAAATGCTAAGATCAAAACATGATCGGTAGGCTTAGGGCCATAGCAAATGACTGTAACGACTAACAGTCTTGGACACACATATATTTATTAAGGAAGCTTACGCCTCGAACGGGACATTATTTATCACACTAATAATCGAATTAAACACGAGGGACCCAATCCTCGAACACCAGGTTGTTTTAGTAGTTTACGTTAAATTTATTATTTTTATCAAATTTGGGTTGACACGCTTCGTAAGGCATAGAGCTAAACGCTGAAGTCGATGTGGCTTTCACTGCAGTTTACTTGCTGCATTTGCGTCTTAGAACGGAGAAAGACTTCCTCCAATTAGTACACGTGGGAATCAGATGCCCAACAAAAATAAAAGATGGCCGCGGCAAACACGGCCAGTCAACGGTCGCCAGACACTTTTGGTAAATTTGGATAGTGCCAATCCCGATATGAACAGGTTGATCAGACCTATCCAGCTTAAAGGATCGCTCTAACGATCATGCTGAGCAACAAACCGATCGGATGGGTTTTAACAAAACTCAGATGGCGGACTTTTGTCTCTTCTCGTACGATCTTTCTACTCTTATTAATAGGATATGAAAAAAAAGAAACCCGAAAAAAAAATGAAAGGTAGGAAACGGAAATAATTTTGGACGGGTGGTTCGAGAATATGATCGAAAGAAGGAGGTACACTCTTCACATTCGTTGATATACACCCGCGTAAACTACAGTACCGAGTAGCAATACGGATCTACGAATAACATGAGGTTGTACATATCCGCATGTGAAGGTTTTAGATTAAGAATGGACGATTCTCGAATTACACCCTCATAACGGACGGAATTAACATTAAGACGGAAGGTTGTGGATAAGGCGTTTGCATTAGGCTCGGCCACTGAACTCGAAAGACAAGTCGATCAAGTCCTGTCACGGTCGCCAAGTAAAACGTAGATGTGACGTCCGAAAACGAACGTACATCCCGAGTATGGGGAATGATATCACGATTCGAAGTATATCAATAAGTCTCGATCAATCGTAGAGTCGAAACCACAAACCAGCTCAAACAGTTAGGCCACCAGCCTACCAGCGATAGCTCCCAAGGCCTACGAAGTATATCGGGCGAATTTACGTATGTGGAATTAAATAAGTTGGCCGACCCATTATCACAGTGTATACTTTATTACAATTGAAAAGATTACTTACAGTTATGGTAACTACAATCAGGTCGTGCAGGTTATTCTTCACATCGCCTCATGGTTCTCGAAGTTCGGTGAACCATCAAATCTCGATCGATTATTCGTTTAAGTTCGAAAGAATAATATCGCGAGTTATTTAAATTTCTACTATTGGTGTTCACATTCGAAAATATCGGTGAAAACAATAAAATTGGTGGCTTGCTGCCGTATAAAAGAGCTGTATTTGCCGTGAATAATATTTCGTATTCACGGCGGACTAAAAACGATCACGTCTAAAACGAGACTGACTGTTCACCTATTAGCCTAAAACGTGAACAGTCAAAGAGATTAGCGATAGTTCACCGATGATCGATATCTTATTATTACACGTCACCATATCGTTAAATAGTCATCTGTCGACGTGTTTTTATATTTATTATATTTCGGGAATTTATTCCCGATGGGGAATCGGCGTATTTCTTGTTTATCTTATCACTATTACAAACTTAGGAGTTTGTGAGCCGTTCCCTATCGTAATACTAGTATACAGTCGATGGTGACGTGAAGGGAAGGCTACGGGTAATTCAGATGTCACAATATTAAAATAGTCGTAATAAAGTTATATCAAATTTTTATTTTTGAGAAAAAAAATTTTTTTCAGTATAAAAAATACAATTTAACTTGAAAAACCTATTCCACCCATGTATTTATATGGTGCTTACGCCCAATTCAAAGATAGCGGTCGTTGGCTTCACATTTTGCCTGTTTAAAATGATATGAGTTTGATATCTAGTTGTAGTATAAACATCTCTGTATAATACTGGACTAGTAAAGAATGATGATTTCTGGTTAGACATGCCCCTAAACACGCAACTACTGAGTACCACTTGACTACTTTAAACTACATTTATGTAGGTACGCTATCCTTGTGAATTTACGAGATAACTTTATCAAATGTATTCTAAATTGACTCAAGAAAAACATCAAAAGTACGCACAAAGTACACTTCAGGTTTCTTACTTTTACTCCAGCATGTCTCAACATTAAAAAGTACATTGGTCTTATAGAGCTTTACTGGTCCTTTAGGTAATATATAGTCAAAGATATCATCATAATCAGTTGACATGGATACTTGCAAACTTGACAACTTTTAAAGGTCATACAATATATCACCATCTCATTCATCAAACATTACCACGCAACCATCTTTATCTCTTTCTTTATTACTTCGAGAACAATTTATTCCTAATATTCGTTAATTCGAATAAATATTTGAGTGCTGTCTGAAAAGAACAGTTTATCGTGCATCACAAAAATTATCTAATTTTCACTCATTCTTATAGGACCACGTCACTTCTAATTACGCATACACCTATTTTGTGAATCTCTGAATTGAAAAGATTACCTACTTCTATTGTAACTATGACGGGTCACGGAACTCACCAGCCGATTCCATGATATGTACACTGCAAGTAATTATCTGATTGTTACATGAAGAAAAATATAATTGTGCAGTAACTTTGGTTCAGTTATTTTATGATTCCATCAAATTTTTTCATTTGCATTTTCTCATACAAAGTTCAATCTTAATTTTGGAAGAATTATTCTAACATACCTTTATTATTATAATAATGAGCGAGCAAGGAAAATTATCTATATTTATTTTTTAAATTCTTCGTTATTTTTCTTGCTCAGCTAGTTTCCTAATAATTATCATTAGTTATATGGGTTTTTTTGGCCGCAAAATTAGTTCGTTCATGAAACTTTTCTCAAAATTCTATCTTGGCAGTAAAACTTAGGATCCGCTGATTCCGTGAAAATTCAGGCGTCCGAACACTGTTTTAGGGGTTAGGGGTGGGCGTACTTTATGAATTTTTTCACACTGAATCGAATGAAACCAACGGTAGGCTAACAGGATTGATAGTTTCCGAGTTAGGTACGTTAAACTTTATACTAAAAATGTGACTTTCAAAGGCCATAACTAATAACTTACACAAACCGTTGTAATTTGGGGTATGTTTCAATTACCATTCCTATGAATTGGAATCGTTGGTACGGAATATTTGTTTCAAATTGTAGTCGGTTAAAACACCGATACAATCTATAAGGGGGGAAGAGTTTGAGGAATAATGAACCTAAAGATCCACTATTTTTTGTTACTTTTTCAAAGTTCCCAACCACGGAGCATTAAATTTTAAAGGACATCTAAGCATTGTTACAAAACATGACACCACTTTTGAAGCTATTGTCTTTACTCGTAAGGTACCAAATTCGATTTTACTTGCTCCTGATTCGGGCCCATTAGCAATAATCATACTTTTTTTTCAATTAATTCGCAGTTTGGTAGGATAAAAAGTAGTTTCCGAATTATTATGGATTTTGTTCCAAGTTTTTACTGGTAAAATTCACATTTTTTGGTATAAAAGCCGTAATAATTACGAAATTATTCGTCCTACCAACCTGTCGTTGATCACTTTGATTTAGCGCTAAACTATACTATACATATAAGATGAGATATGCTAATAAAATTCATGTGGTGAGACAGATCCTCACTATTACTCCCCACTCATCAACACGAAGACTACAAATGGGGGGAATTTATTTCTGCATATTATACTTAAAATAGGACGATTTAAAAATGTTTGTCTGTGTGCAATCTGGTTTACCCATTATCACTCCAGAATTATAGGATAGAGTTTGAGTAATGTTTTCCCGATTTATTTGTTTTACCCCAACAAAAGGTTAAACTTCAGGGAAAGGTTGTGGATTTTGACTTCCTTCAATCTCTCAACATTTTATCGATAGTTATAAGTCTCCAAAATTTCATACTTCCACATCACCTTCTTCAGAAAGTTAAAATATTCAAGTATATGTACATAGCTAAGTCGAATAACGGTTTCAAAAAGGGAATAATATCTAAATAAGTTTACGTTAAAAACAAATTTTTTAAAGATAAGATTTTATTAATATTTTTTTTTGGTTTTAGCTTCATCCGAAGATATAAATATTATTTTGTTGTGGAAGGTTGGCTGCAGTATTGGTGTATTTTAACGTCACAGTAGTGAGTAGAATAAAAGCTTGATGGGGTGGCCTCCTGCCCTTTTGCGAATGAGTGATGAAAATTCCACTCCAACCAATGCTTTTATCTGTCATAAATAGGGCAAGTACTTTTAGGTGTTTATAATTGAAAAATATTTATTCAGAGGGATCAGTATATATATATATACATTTATAATTTTACATGCAAATTCGTAAAATACGAAAAAATATGTCGAAATATGCGCTGAAAATTCGAAAAACCGAATTAGACTGCCTTTTAAAACCTCAGAATATACATTGAAATGATCGAAAATCTTCAAAACGTTAGCAAAAAAATTATGTCTCTACTTAAAAATAATTTTCTTAGTCATACGGAATGAGATTCGAGATGGCAAAGAAAGGTACTATTTTCAAAACAACAAAATTAATATATTTTCACAAAAAAATATTTTTTCTCGTATTTTTCACATCGGCACTTTTTCAATAAAGCTGATTCGTTAAAAATTAAGAGACAAAGATCGGGAGAAATGGAGAGTGCGAAAGAAAAATCGGAAGAGCGGAAATATAGTATGGGAGGAGTGATTAGAAGAAGAACAAGAGGAAGGGAATAGGTAGAGGAGGGAAGCACGAAGGGAAGAGATATACGTGCGTTAATACGGATTCTATGCAGAGGGCTAACTATATTTTTGATCAATGGGTTGTAGCTCCCTTGCGGGTACGATTGTGGATTTTCATCATGAAAGTACATCCCATATTTCTTCATCTACATATAGATGGAAAAACGAAAACGAGAAAAGATAATTAAAAAGCTTTAGTGCAGCATGCTTTTCTAGAAAATGTCGGGTTTTCGAGAAAAAGAATTATGAATTTTGATGGTCATATTAATTATCTGTAAATTTATATACGTTAATGGTAGGTTATGATTGTATGAAATTTTTTAGCAGGTGACAAAATATTAGACAATGTGAAATTTAGAAGCAAATTATTTTTTGAAAAAGTGAAAAATTAATTAAGATGATGAAGTATGGTACATATAATCATAGTCCTGGTTCACCGAATTTTTCTCGGATGCGGAAAATGAAAAAGTTTCGTTAATTTTAATCAAGCTGGAGAATTTCAGTAATATTAGGTATATTCTTCGGTATTATCGTAATTGTATACCTCCAGAATTTTAAGATCGCAATATTTAACTCATACTTCATTGGTCATAAATCATAATAATCATACGCAGTTTAGGCCTGGCAAAATTCGCTAATAAAATCTTTCTTATTCGTTATTTTTAAGGTAAATCAATTTTTCAACATTCGTTGCTATCACTTGCTACTGATGGATAGATTGAGATGCTCATACATTTTTTCAACAAATTTTATCAAACCTGAGACCAATGTAGATAATTTTTTTTGTACCCAAATACCATAAAACTGCAATTTTCAGCAACATCGTCAGTCTAATTCTTCATAACGCGTTTACATACACATATACAAACATACACACATACCCACATACAATTATTGCTCGTATTATAGTATAGGATTTTGACAACAAATCAAAGGGAATTCATCCACAAATTGTCTTCGATTCAGCGCCAAATTAATGCCGTTAAATTAACACAGATTCATCGACGAATCATTGATTCATTCACAAATTAATGCTAATTTAATGGCATCATTTCAACGACAAATCGAAGGGAATTCATCCACATATTCTCTTTGATTCAGCGCCAAATTAATGCCGTTAAATTAACACTGATACATCGACAAATCGAAGGGACTTTGTCCATTTATCCACAAATTCCTTTCCATTTGTTGATGATATTAAGTAATACATTTATATGAAACTACAATAGATTTGGTAATAAGTCATCAGCAATTTTAATAAATTTGTCACTTTAACGGATTCAGATATTGCAGGTTGTAAGACATATCAGAGAAAGAACAGATGCAACCCTCTCTACTTAATCCTGTTTTGTTAACTGTTATTTTCACTAACAAAGACCGCTGCAAAATGAAATAATATACAACATGAATTCCCTTCGATTCATTTACAGCACAACCAGTTGGCTAAACTACGACATATTTAAAATTGAAACACATGAATTTCTTTACCATGCTATAATGCGCTAGTCCAGACATAAACAACATACAACTTACATTATTTTATGATTCGCAGAGACTCAAGATACAATTAAGAATTGAAAGAAGAAAGAAAGTAAAACGATAGGTAACAAATTAATATGTTGAATTAAATATATACTTAATAAACACGAATATGATGGATTTGAAAATAACAGTTCCTATAATAATTTTCAACAGTTTTTTGAAGACAGTTTCTGTCTATCTGAAAGCCAAAAAATGAAATTTGTTTGTGATTTGTTGGATTCAATTGTAACATTAAAAGTTATCATTATCAATCACCACATCGCTAAATTTATATAATTGAAATATGTTAGTGTTGTTATTACTGTAGTTTAACAAATTTTCTCAGACTTGGGACCATCTAGATCTTTTTCTCGTACCAAAAAATCCCTTTATTGTAATCAATTTTTCAACGTTTATTGTTATCACTTGCTACTGATGAATAGATTGAGATGCTCATATATTTTTTCAACAAATTTTATCAAAACTGAGACCAATGTAGATCATTTTTTTGTACCCAAATACCTTAAAACTGGAATTTTCAGCAACATCGTCAGTCTAGTTCTTCATAACGCATTTGCATTTACATACACACATACAGACATACAATTATTGCTCATATTATAGTATAGGATAGTTTAAAATAAAACCAAAAAAATATAATAAAATTACAAAAAAAAAAATGAACATGTGGTCAATTTTTGTGAAAAGAAAAATTGATGCAAATTAGAAAAAAAAGGGAAAACGCTTTACCGAAAATACCGCCCAGTCGATCCGCACCAAAGTCGGTAGAATGCTACAATAAATTATAATGAATACTTATTTCAAATTTCGTATATATTGTTCCAAAATTGCGCTTTTTGAGACCAATACAAAAACAATAGTGGTACCGGAAGTACCATCCTGCCGATCCACGTCAAAATTGGTAGCGTACTACAATAAATTATGATAAATAATTTTTCTGAATTTCGTGGCTATTGATGTAAAATTGAGCAATTTATAATCAAAATAAAAACAAAAATGGTGGTACCAGAAGAACCCTCCGGCCGATCCGCACCAAAATCAATATGACTGGTCCTTGGTTTAGTATAAATGTTCGTACCAAATTTCGTGATTATGTGATGAAAATTGCGACCTGTTCTATCTATCTATCTAATATATGCGAATTTGAGTTATTGGTGCAAAATTTTCCTGAGATCACGAAACGAAAAACATACCCACCTCCAACTCTGCGGGCTAATACCGCACTAAACGTAATAAGTAGATTTTCTACAGAAAACCTACTTAAAAATGAGTGTGTGATGATACACACATTTCTGATTTTCGTGCAATGAATCGATTGGAGTAAAACGGGCCAAGCTCTCGTAATCGCGGTGATGCGTTTCATGACCGTTTTTTAGTTTACTACTATAAGGAAAAAAATTTCATTTCAAAAACCACCCTCTCACTCACTCACTCACTCTTTCTCTCTCTCTCCTTCACCTTCTCCTTCTTCTTCTCCTTCTCCTTCTCGTACTCCTACTCCTCATCTATCACCTCTGTCTATCCGTCTATCTTTCAGCGTGCTAACCTGGAGACTGGAACATTTTGTGTAACTTCAGGTGAATCGTTTTTCATATGTCGATCGTTGTATGTCAAGTAACCAAAAGCTGTCCTACATACCGGATCCATTAGGTGTGATCCAACGTCAAAAGTAAATCATATGTGAACTTATGAAGCACCAACTTCTGGTAGAGTTACAACTCTTGATGCAAAAATTATTTCAGTGTACCTACACTAAGGTCCATACATAAGCCTACGTAAGTGCTTCTCTCCCAGTATTTTCTATTTACTAACAATAAGTCGTTGCTCGTCGTTAATTACATAAATCAGACCTTCTCGACACTAAACTCACAAAATGAACAAATTAAACCAGCAAACGTTTCTCTATTGTCGATAAAACGTTTCCAAAGAAGTCCAACTTTACTTAAGAGGTGTTTCGCTGACGCCAATCGAATTCTAATCGCTCTAAAACCTTTTCATTTTATTCCTGGGCTCATTCATCTTTTTTGCCAAAGAGAAAAAAACTTTCTGCGTGGCCAGCCTAAATGTACTTAGAACAGTTCTTTAAAAGACTCGGTATAGCTCTAGTTGTTTGCATTATAATGCTGAGTTTGCACCCACTTCGAATAACGATGAGTACTGTAGTCGATTTTAGTCGCCTGAAGAGTCTGCGAGAGTAGGTACCTCCGTTATAATTTTCCTCAAGTAAGAATTCTCGTCGGAACTAACTTTATTTGCATTATTGGCGCATTACATGATAGTCTTTAAACATATTCTAATATCGTAGCCTGAAGAACAATAGTTGTTTTCTAGTTTTCAACAGAGTTCAAACGCTCGCATACAGTGACCTTAAAAAGACACGTTTTCCTATATTATCTCATCTTTTAAATTGAGAAAAACTACTAAAATAAAAAATAAAAAATTCCTATCCACAAATGTACGTAGACCTATTTCACGTTTATTCTTTTGAAAAATCTATATAACTATTTTTTAAACGAATGATCCGTAAGCTTTTATGGATATTTTTCAAAGAAAATATACTTTCTACGATGTATTTTCCTCCTTACCACCGCCTTCTAACGGCAAACGATCATGTTTTTTATTTTTATTTTTATTCGTTTAGTCAATTGTGAGCAAACAGTGTATAGTATGAAGGCACTCATTTTCCTGGTACCTCCTTTTTTCTCCTTCTTTTTCTACATCTTCACCATGTATTTTTCTTATTTCCTCCGAGAAAGTAATATGATGAAAAAATATATTTAAGTGAAGGACATTTTGATCATAACCAAGCACTAAAAACCGAAAAGGATAAAAAGAATCCGATGCAATGCGCTTGTCGGTTTATTATTATTTTTGTTATTATTATTATTATTATTATTATTATTATTATTATTATTATTATTATTATTATTATTATTATTATTATTATTATTATTATTATTATTATTATTATTATTATTATTATTATTATTATTATTATTATTATTATTATTATTATTATTATTATTATTATTATTATTATTATTATTGTTATTATTATTATTATTATTATTATTATTATTATTATTATTATTATTATTATTATTATTATTATTATTATTATTATTATTATTAATATTATTATTATTATTATGTGGATTTTGACCTCCACTTCTTTAAAATTTTTGACAATTTTTCATTTCATAAACATATTCTCTTTAATGATATAAGTCCACAAAATTCCATATTTCTGTGTCAGCCCCTTCTTGAGATATGGAGTGAAAAGAAGTTACAAAAATTGAAGTGGTGAATGTCCCAATTTGTAACGCTGATAAAAATGAGGAGAAATAAAAAAAAGTGAGTGTACTGGGACATACGGTGAAAATGAAACTTGTGACTCTGAAATTTTTATTTTGAAGAAAAAATGTTTTATTGGCAGCCTGATTTTTCATTTTTTGTTTTGTATAAACATTAAAATGCGGAAAAAGTCATATAAATTTAAAAAATTGTTTTCTGAACACTTCAACGTCAAAATTAATTCTTGCAACCTTCATTCTACTGATAAGAAAGTAATGAATGAAAATGAATTGAGAAGGCAAAGAAGGAAATGAATCAAATAGAGTTGAATGGGCCTAGCTTCTGTAACAAAGGTCAGTGGTAACATTTTTTTGTTTCATGTGCCTCGTTACATTACCATTTTGTTTATTTCATTTCACCGGCTTTGTTGCATGATCATTTTCAGTTTACTACCCAGACCAAGGAAGTTTCACTTCAATAATAAATTTTAAACGGATAAAAATAGAGGGCTGTGAATATAATCATTGCATTTCTCGTGAAAAAATAAACTATTTTCAATTATTTTTAGCGTATTATGTCAATTTAAATCAAACATTATTTTTGCAGTAAAAGCCTAATAACTTTTGAATGGTTGAAAATAGAGCGCTGTGAATTTTGTTTAATGTGCTTCATTGCATTACGATTTTGTTACTACCCAGCTCAAAGAAGTTTCACTTTAAAAAGTATTCGACTTTCAACACCCTCCAATATTTTTAATTTAAACTTCTCAAGTATCTACTCACAGGTAACCTGTCTGACATTTTTAAATATTATCTTTCAATGAAAATTGACGTATCACTCGTTTGTGGTTTTTTGTAATGTTCTAAAAAGGATGTTAGTATTTTCGCCATCTATACTACTCCACTAGATCCGAATTTTCAAGCCTTTTTAGGGAGAAAATGTTTTAATTTGGTTAATTGAACCTAATATAACAAAATTCACAATTTTATTTTTCAATTCCTTTAAAATTGAAGGCGTTACAAATAGGATAGTAATGTTATTAAAATAAGTTTGCAATGCTGCGTTGCAAACTGGTTTAGTACTTTTAAAATTTGTGAACCAGTTTTCTATGTTGATAAATGATTGTGTACAGTTCTGAATTTCTGATTTTTAATTTGGTTCATTTTTATTTCAATTAGAAGGAATAAATAATCAATATACTTCTATGAATAGTGGGTCGTGTATTTATTTGTTCATTTTATTTATTTATTTATTTATTTTTTTGGTAGAAAAGAATCTTTTTTTATTTAAAAAAAAAAACTTCCCCTGAACTCCCTTCAAACAGATCTTAACAATTACCTACATAAATTTATTTCAGTCCATTATTTTTAAAATTGTCAGTGCCCAATATGACCGGTCAAGTACGATAATGCCAGAGGGGCAGAGGTAAGTAAAATTGGGAGCTCAAAGTCTGGTCATTTTTTCTTCAAATAAATATAGGTCCAATTATTTGTTTGTTATTCTTAAAACTTGAAAACACGCATATTTTGGAATTTTTTCCGGCGATAGGAGACTTCATCAGGATTTTTGGTCTTAGCTGTATCACGCGCCATCTTAGCTTCGCCTCTAGATAGTGTAGATGAACGTCTTCAAAATTAACACCATTGTCTAAAATTAAATGTGTAATAATTCACATGAATAACCCGGCATTCACGTTATTTCCCGGATTCACAATATTGCCTGTAACATAGCTATAGACAATAATGAAGTCATGTATTCTGTACATTTTATTTTTAATATTTTTGGCGGACTAGTAATGGTTTAAATTAAAGCGTAGCAAAGTAGAGCAGGTATATTGCAAAGTAGTGTACAACATTCCAACCTTTTTTACTTTAAATTAATATATATGAAATAATGTGAAAGGGGAAAAAAGTTAAAAATTATTTTTTAAACGTAGTGACAATAACGAATTCACAGGTACATGTGTCGTAAATCCCATTTGAAATAATTTTGGTGGATAAGAAATAGTTGAAAGTTGAGAAAATTCTTAAGGCCTTGCAAATCAGTACAGTCACCTAGGTACACCATAGCTGTATACAAAGCACAGTCAAATAAGAAGAGTTTGAAAATGAAATGAAGGAGAAGGAAGAAAACAGAGAGGAAGGTGAGGGAGGAAAAAGAGCCATTTTATGAAAAGAAGTAGGTTTTAAATAAAGTGTCGAAGCAATTTCTGTGGCATAATAATATATTCATGAAGAGCATGAATGATCAAGAACACGAACAAAATGTAACAAACGTAATATGTAAAAGTAGGAAACGGTTAATCTTAAATGAGACGTTTCTACTCAGTGTAGCCAAATACAAATAACTAAATATGTATATCAATATTGCCCCTCTTGAACTTAAGATTAAAAATTACATACATTGAAAGACAACACAACAATAAAAATTTGGTAACTCAAATCACTTAATACCTAAAGAATCTCGGTGTATAACAAATATATTAGCACCTAATGGCTTAGTCAAAATATCAGCAGTTTGGTCATTTGACCTCACAAATTCTACATGTACATTACCTTTGGCTACTTCATCATTAATAAACTTATACTTTACATCAATATGTTTACATCTCTTATTATTATCATTATTGTTACAAAATAAAATGGCATTACGATTATCTTCGAACATAACCACAGGTCCGGATAAAATATCAATTTCACTTAGCAATTGCCTCAACCAAAGTGCCTCTGTAATGGAAGTGGAAAGTGCAACATATTCGGCCTCCGCTGTGGACAGTGCCACGCTAGCTTGCTTATTCGACTTCCATGACACCGCACAATTACCTAAGAAAAATACACAACCAGTACGAGATTTACGATCTATATTATCGCTACCGAAGTCAGCATCAGCAAACCCTTTCAGAACGAAGTCAGAAGACCGCTTATAACGCAAGCACAAATCTATGGTGCCTCTCAAATAACGAAGTATACGCTTGGCATGACCATACATTTCTTCGGTAGGACATTCTTGAAACTGACTTAATTTATTCACAGCAAAGCTGATATCAGGTCTCGTGGTATTAGCTATGAAGTTTAAACATCCTAGGAGCTGCCTATATGGCTTTTTAGTCATTAAGTTTACGTTATTACAAGGTTCAATTTTGAGATTTTGCTCCATAGGCGTACGAGAAGGATTACATTCTTGCATCCTGAACTTCTTCAAAATCAAATTAATATAGTTACTTTGAGATAATGTCACCTCACCTTGCGACATTTTCCATTCAAGGTCAATTCCAAGAAATTTATCTGCATTAGAGAGGTCAGTTACTTTAAATCTACGAGAAAGCTCATTCTTAAGTTCTTGAAGCTCAGTTTTGTTGTTACTAATAATAAAAATATCATCCACATATAGTAAAAGATAATTCTTTACGTTGTTTGAGTTTTTATAGTACAGACATAAATCGTTCTTTGATCGTTGAAAATTAATAGAACTTAAGAAATCATTAATGCAATTATTCCATTGTCGAGAACTTTCACGAAGACCATAAATTGCCTTTTTAAGTTTGCACAGTTTACCTGTGACCTCAAATCCAGGTGGCTGTTGCATATAGACGTTTTTATTACGATCTATTTCACCATACAAAAAGGCAGTAGTGACGTCCATACAGGACACAAACATTTTAAATTGAACAGCGACGCAAATCAAAATTCTCAAAGTCGAATACTTAGCAACAGGAGAAAAGGAATCCTCTTGTTCGAGAGAAAAACCTCTAGCAACCAATCGTGCCTTGTGGGTCTCCCTTCCCTCTCTCTCCTTGTAAGAGAAAACCCATCTACAAGATACCATTTCTCCCCTGCTACTCTCACTTCTGTCGACCAGAGTCCATACGTCATTTTCATGCATTGAATCAATCTCTTTTCTCATCGCTTCTCTCCATAGATCAGCTTCACCAGAAGCCATCGCCTCCACATAGCTTACAGGTACATTACCTTTCACAGCAGTCAAAAACGTACCTACCTCGTAATCTTCAAATCTCTTTGGTAACTTCCTTTCACGCTGGGTCCTCGCTGAAACACCTGCTTCTAGTTCATCTGGACCAGTCTGTACAACAGGTACAACTGGTTCAGCCTCGACTGGTTCAACAACATTACCACTTTCTACAGTCCCTTCATTCAAATTTTCATTTTGCTCGTCATTCACAGGTGTTTCCTCAACTTCATTCAGGCCAAAAAGTTCTGAATTCAAAACAACTTCTTGCGTCTCCTTCAAATCCGCTACGTCCGACCAGTCAGAAATGTTTAAGCACTCTTCAAATTCTACATTCCTAGCCTCCTTAACCTGATTGGTAAGAGGATTCCATAGTCTATAGCCAGAAATAGTAAAACCAATCAAAATACACTTTTCGACTTTTTCAGAAAATTTAGCACGAAATTGTTTAGGAATATAACGATATGCAATGCATCCAAAAATTCTTAATCTAGACACGTCAGGTATTTTGCAATAAAATTTCTCAGCAGGTGTAATACAATCATTACCAACAGGGCAACGATTTAAAATGAAAATGGCAGTTTCCACGGCATCAGACCAAAATTTTACGTTAAGTTTCGATTGCAAAAGTAAAGCTCTAGCTTTCTCAACGATAGTGCGATTATTACGTTCAGCACAAGAATTTAATTGTGGCGTATAAGGAGCAACATACTGAACACAGATTCCATTATCTCGACAAAAATCAATAAATTTATTCCCTGTGAACTCGCCACCATTATCGCATCTAATCGTACCTACTTTAAAATCTGTCTGAGCATGAACAAAATTCAAAAATTCTTTCAAATATTTCAACGTTTCATCCTTACTTCTCATGCAGTAAGCTGCTTTAAAAGAAGTATAATCGTCAATAAAAGTAAGGATATAGCGATCACCATTTCTACTATTCTGGTTAACAACGACAACATCCGTATGAATTAACTGTAATGGACGAGAACTTCTATCATAATTACGTTGATTAAAAGGAGCTCTAGAAAATTTACTCAAAATACAAACTTCACATTTTTCAAATTCAGACGTTTTTAAATTATCTAAGTCAAGTCCATGAACCAAATCTTTTTGTGCTAAGTTTTTCAAACTATTATAATTCAAATGGCCAAAACGCCGGTGCCAAATTCGTGATCGCTCATCAATAGAATTTGCAAAGCAAGCATTTGCTTGGACGAAATCAACTTTATCAACATCAAATATAATGCAGTATAAATTCGAATGAGTGTGACCAGTGGCTATTAATTCATCACCATCATAAACAAAAACTTTACCATTATTAAAAATGACAGAATAGCCAATTTCATTTAGTCTTCTAACAGATAATAAACTACTGTGCAAATCATCAACTGCCAAAACATTTCTTATGGTGATACTAATTTTATCACAAATAACATCCAAATCACCATAATTTTTACTAATTAAAGTGCTATTCTGTTTTGAACTACTGACTTCAAGTGGTACATCAAAGGCTTCTACGTTATTCATTAAGTTCAACAAATTACTTGAAATCATATGATCAGTAGCTCCACTGTCTAAATAAAAAGGTAATCTATTCGGTTCATCAGGTATATTAGGAGTAAATAAACTAACAGTAAAGAAATTTCTCCTTTCATTGGTCTGGTTATTATTATTTACGTTACTCCTACAGTTCTTAGCTAAGTGACCAACTCTATTGCATAAAAAGCATCTTTTATTCTGATAATTATTGAAATTATTACTCCTATTGCCACTGTTGAAGCTACTATTTTGGTTACTGTCAAAATTATTACCAACATTATTCTCATTTCTATCAGACGAAAAATTACGATTTGAAGAGTTTCGATCAGAAAAATTATTCGAATTTTTATTATCATGAAAACGATTACCAAAATTATTTTTATTATTATAACCAGAATTACGACGAAAGTTACCAGAATTGAAATTATTACGATGTTGAGACGAATTATTATTTCCACCATGTCTGTTGGAAGAATTTCCTTGACGAGAGAAAAATGCAGCAGAATCCTGCTTGGTCTCAGAAGAAGATTCACCAGCCTTTGATCGCCGAGTTTCATCTTGTTGAATAATTCTGGCCTTCAAATTTGCTAGGTTTCTGTTTGTCTCTGGCAGAGCATCATAGTACGCAACTACTGTGTCAAAAGATTCAGGCAAAGTTAATAACAAATATTTAATTATATCAGGCTCCTTGACCTCTTCACCATAACCACGTAGCTGATTAATCAATTTCTCAAATTCTGTGAGGTGATGAACAGCATCAGGACTGTCATCAATGGACATCTTCAAAATTTTCTTTACAACACGCATGCAATTCAATGAGTCTTTATGATTATAAACACGATCAAATTCTTCCATCATACCTTTAGCTGTAGTCTGACTCATAATTAGTTCAAGTTGATTACCATTAACACGTTCTGTGATGAGACGAATAGCTTTACCATCATTCTTTGACCATTCTGCAGAAGGGGCAGCTGGCAACGGTTTCTCAATTTGATCAATCAAACCTTCGGATCTGAGCAGCACTTGGATTCGGAACTTCCATTCACGAAAATTCGTCCCATCAAAGGGTTTAAGCATAACAATTGATGACAGCGTACTGGCCGCCATTGTTATTCAGGCAAAGACGATCACATTAGCAAACAAAAAAAAAAAAAAAAATGACTAGATTTATACAACCATCGGACGTAGCAATTCATGAAGAAGAGGAAACACACGATCAAACATTAATTATTTTGAAAACCACGCTCTACTACCATTTTAAATAAAGTGTCGAAGCAATTTCTGTGGCATAATAATATATTCATGAAGAGCATGAATGATCAAGAACACGAACAAAATGTAACAAACGTAATATGTAAAAGTAGGAAACGGTTAATCTTAAATGAGACGTTTCTACTCAGTGTAGCCAAATACAAATAACTAAATATGTATATCAATAGTAGGTTACTCTCAGAAAGTGCTAAGGGGGTTATCCCCAGTAAGATTTTAAGACTTAGTGAAATTCTGTAGCCTCCCTGAGAGAAAATTTTTATATTTTCCTCCAAGTATATCCCTGACTTCCTTATTGTTTGTTAACTGAAAAACAAAAAGTGAAAAAGATACGAAAAAAACAGCTCTGTACATTTCTTTCTATGGTTCTTTCTTACCTACTGGGGTCTTCACTAAGAAGGATTACAAGTCTCAAAAAACATTGCTAAGCGCCGAAGCAACTAGCTAATTTTGAAAATGATTTGATCTCACTCAAGTAGGTTATCTCAGAGAATCATCAATAAAATTAATTTTAATTTATCTTCAAGACATGTACAAGTTTTTCGGAAATATTTATAACTATACCTATAAGGTATTTTTGGCGACATTGAAGTATCAACTTACTTAAAATTTTAATCCAACTCCTCTTTATTGTCATATCTATATAGAAATTGAAACAGTAAACAACTAATATTCGTACATAAGCTATAATGATGATGCTCATCATCAAATTAGATAAGACCTCATAAACAAGCTTTATTAATAAGATACGAGGGAAAATGTGAGGTTTATTTTATTGTTCATGTGCCTGTGACAATCGTATCAATCTTTAGATCTGAATTTATCGATAAATGACTAAGCAAGTAATCAACAGTTATTAGATGAAGACACTTTTCTTGAAGCGCATTAAAGGCTTCCATGTCGAGTAAAATTAATTTTTTCTAATACGTTTTTCATATTTTCCATCTATACTTTAATACAGAACATATCGCTTTCATCTCAAAGGAGCCAACAAGAATAATTCAATCGAACACTGGAAGGTAAATCTGAATACAGCGCTTCAACAAACCTATCGGATGACATATTACTATTAATATTAATGTATGAAAAATTGGTCCAACACCGTTTTTGGAGTCACAAGACGTTAAAGAAAAAGTGAAATGCGAAAATGGACCGTAGATTTTAACTCAACGCCTCAAAAAACATATACGACGGTATATTACTCCATTGCAAATAAAAATTTAGTTCTAAATCCCTTTCTGGGGCCACAGACGGTTTGAAGAGGGGTATAGTTCAGCCCAATAATTGACAATCAATTTGAACTCAGCGTCTCAAGATAAGATATCCGATAACGTATCACTCAATAATGCATGAAAAAAATATTTTAACCCTTTTTTGGGGTCACAGAAGGCGCAAAAAATTATCAAGAAATTTGAACTCGTTACCTTAATTACAAATACGATAAAGCAGGAGAAAAAACATATATGTTGCAAAGTAATAATTATCAATTTAAATTTCTGTAAAAAGATAAACGGATTTTTCTCATTTTTTACATACTTCAAGTTGAAACTTTGGTAGTAGCATTTGAGTAACTGAAATTAATAAAACTGATACGATGAATTTAATTTTTTAACTACGTAATCTTCATCACACACACACACACACAAAACGGTAGACATACAAAAATGATAAAAACAATACTTTTGGCTTATTTATCATGTAAATAGTCGAATGTACTAATTAATAAAGGTTATAAATGTTTGAAATAACAGACACTTCAATTTGAATATCTACTACATACATAATGTATACAGTAGGTACAGATTAATCATACTTACTGGCCAAAATGAGGACATTAATTCATAATGCCAGGTTTGTAAAATTTTTAATAATATTTGGGAATTATTGGGTATTATTAATAATGGTCAATTAATCACCTTATCCATAACACTATATGTATGCATGGTATCTATATATTTATGCCCAGAGGGTTATCCTATGCAGTGAAGATTAGAGGAAAAAATAATAGAGGTTCATGCTGACAGCTAATGTTACATGTGCCCATGTCACAAATATGAAACAATTACGACCATGTTTCATCCATCTATATTTCGTACAGTGTAAATTGGTTGACTGGAGTTTTCGAGCGAAATTGTAAGGCATTCCCTATCTAAAATATACTTAGGCGGAGTAATCATTAATAATGTAGCGTACGTGTAGGCCTATCGTTTGAATGTTGTTTTTTTGTGATTATGTTTTTTTTTCGCCCCTCACAAATTTTTTTCCTTCACCAGTACAATTACTGGACGCTATAATACAATCTGTTTCCGGGAAAATGGCCAAGTTGTGGTACCCGTTACGGAATATGTTATATATATATGTAACTATGTGTGTGCGTGTGTGTGTGTGTGTGCGCGCGCGGGCGTGTGTGTGTATGTATATGTATACTCCATATGTATGTATTATATTATTAATAAACGCGAAAAATGACGTACCTACTGCTAAATAAAATGAATGTTTCTTTCACGCTGATATTTCACAATCACATATTGTATCATTTATAATATGTAGGGAGGGTACATCCACTGAACAAGACATTTCGTACAGCAGAAGAATTCGATGAATAGTGATCAACTTCACATAATTTCTTCCATGGGCATTTGTTTATAAGATTTGCTCATAAAGAAAATTCGTTAATTTCAATTTCTTTAAAAACATATTTCACAAATTCATAAAGGGAACTCAAACGAAAAAAATATCACGGGAGGATGCTATCGACATTCAAAGTGAATATTTTTAGAGAAAAAAAAATGTTCACAGAAAGTTACAATTATGAAATGGCAATAAGTTAGGTTAAAAACAGAGTTTTAAAAAAATACGCTTTTATAATTTAAGGAAGAAAATAACGGGAAAAAGTAAAATAAAATTTTTCACTTTTTTTCCGAGACAGAAACAAACGAAAATTGAAAAAACAACTGATAAAAATGGATATATATATATAAGTGTTATATGTGTGCGTGTGTCGTAATACGTGAAAGCAGCGCTGAAGTTGGTCATCCGGTGAACTTCAACAAATTGAGTGAGTAGAATAAAAGCGTATAAAAAAAGGGAAAGCATGTCTTGATCTTGCATAATCAAGTATTAATCTATGGCCCGATTCTGCTAACAAGATTTCTACTATTATATAAACGGCCAGATAAAACCTACAAATTTATATCCTTCTAAAATACAGAGTGAATCAAAAGTCTGTTAAGGCAATGCACAAATCTCAATTATTTTTTTCAAAATTCTATTAATCAGAAAAGAATATACTGTTTTGAGCACAAATTACAAATTATGAAATTTTATTTTGTAAATAATTATTTATACTCTTCCATTTTTGAGTTTAGTAATACAAATAAAACGAAATTTTCCAATTTTTTAATAACTCGCAAAAGGCTCGAAAATTAAAAATGCGACATCAAGATCTTTCTCAAAATTACCATAAACCAAAAAAAAAAATACTGAATTAAATACGAAAATATAATGGGTTTAGAATTGGAAGTCAGTATGCAAATAAAACAAAAAAACAAAAAAAAAACACCTTGATAACTTATGCCCAATAAAAAAGAGAAGACCTAATATGACATTCAATCTTCAGGACTTTTTCTCTCATTTCCAAAGTGGAGGTAAAAACTTTCAAATGTAGTGGAAAAAGTTCGATTTAAATGAGATACCCGAATAATTTTCACTTTTCGTAGTTCGGTTGAATTAATGTGAAAAAGGGCTGGAGGTGTTGAATAAATTGAAAAGATAGGTCAAGTTTAGCGGCGTTTCTTTTTCTTTTATCTGGTCTTTCTTTCAGAAAATTTCATGAATTTATAAATTTTCCAAATACCAAACAACAATGAATGCAATTTTCCAACGGCTCGCATTTCAATTCTTTTAACATATGGAATGGTACCAAACAAGTTTTGAACACTTTCACTTGATATAATTTTTTTGTTTACTCCCCAAATTTGTTTTTACTCATTTTCCATGAGAAATAAAAGTTGATAGTTAATTGGATTTTCTAAATAAAAAGTTTCAAAAAAATTGAAATTTTTAAATCAAGAACAGGTTAATCTATTTTTTGAGGTTCGGGAAAAGTCAAAAACGTTTTTTACTGCTCTTATTCGATATTAATTTTTTCTTGACTTTTTTTTTGAGCAAGATGAAAAGTTTCCTTGAAGTTATTGTCTATTGGCTAATTATTAAAATTGAAAATGACGCTTCAATTGCAAATAAATTATTCTGAAAATTTTCAATTTTTATCTCTCAGATAATTATTGCTTTAGAGTTTATTAAGTTAAATAAAAAATTAACGTGTAAATAAAAGACATTATCCCGGTGGCTAACCTGACTTTTTCGATCTTCTGAACAGTAGGTATAATCAGTCAAAGCTGCGCTTAAAATACGTTTCATTACTTCATCGAGCTATTTAAAATTTACATTTATGCTCAGATTTCTCTGGGAAAAATGAATTATAATTCGTCTTATTAATAACACGTTCTAGTTCATTGCGAAAGTAAGGATAACAGAGAAATGATAAAAACTCTCATCAATGCTACAGAGAATCAATAATGCATCTCTACAGTAATTAATAAATGGCTTATGAGAACAAAATCATTATCAACTTACAGTTTTAGCTCAAGTCTTTATACGAACATCTCATGAATATGGGATTTAGGTTTCAGAGATTTACATATAATTCGCATGCAAACATCGTACTCACCTACAAACATCAAACACATAAAGAGAAGCAATTAGTAATTTTCAAATAAAGTACCATGTTTACTTTAAGAAAGTGCCAAATGTTTACAACAACTAATGCAAAGTAAATATTAACTAAAAAAATCTTAAATATACATAGGACAAACCACAAAAAATTGACTATTTATTATTGTGGGGACTCACTGGTATGAGGTAAAGGGGCTCAGACCCCTCTACGACAATCGCCGTCCCAAAGGGCAGGCTAATTATTCGTCTATATGACGTTAAACACACAAAACTTGTTCGATCGTAATTACCTGTATGTACTTGCAGGTAATGTACGAGTACTGAATCATGAAACAATACAATGACGTCACGATTTGTACACAAACCGGCCAGACATCTCTTATCTCAATAGGAGATGATGTGACCTGGCCGTTCTAACCAACGTACGTATTATCTTACATACGTGTGTTTGTGTGCATGTGAATAAGCCGTATATAAACCACCCGAATCTGCTCTAAAATTGCCAGTGTTTGGTCTGGTTCTGGCTTACCCGTACTTACGTACGAAGTGGCTGAACACGCTTAAATTCTGTTGAATTTCCTTCTGGTGAGAATATCTCTCACGACAAGGTATTCCACAGTGGTGACCCCGACGTGATTTTTGGCTACATCGTGAGGTGTCTGGAGGCGCGTTGTACTATTACAAAAATTCGGCGCAGTACACTGGCGAGATACTCGCTTGCTCGGCAAATAAAAATATTTTTTTTGCAGACTAAGACACCTTTTAGGTTGTCGAAGTAGAGTCTGCTGAAGTGGGAATTTATACCCCTCTCCTTAAAATATACAAACAAGGAGAAACAAGACAGTAGACTTGGAGGAAGAAGGTTGGACTCATCCCCCAACCCCCCGACTTCGACTCGACACTCTACAAATTTAGCAAATCTGGAAGAAGGCCCTCAACACCCAGAATTAGCACAACTGGGAACTGCAATAAATAAAGAAGAACTCGCAGTTAAAACGTTGAGAAGTGGTCAAACTTTAAGCCAAAGTTCTGACCCAAAAACACCTGTCCTACAAACACAAGAGCCAGTGTTTTCGACCAGCAAGGAAGGAAGTAGTTCTAAAGAATATGCTTGTCATCAGAAAGACATAGCAATGGTTCCACCACCAACCAAAAACCCACAACCATTGCAGGGAGGTAGTAGTCAGCCGCAGCTGACACCCAAAGTCTTAGCGCAGATTATGAAACTTTTCAATTGCAGCTAGGGCAAAACCCCAACTTCTACAGACGGAGGATAGAGATCCCGGAATTTCTGCCCAATGAGGTAGATTTGTGGTTGACACTCTTGGAAGGCAGGTTCAAGACAGAAAACATTACACTGAACCAGCGGTACTTACACATCTGTGGAGGCATGCCCCTGCAGATAATCCGCCACATTCCGGACATCATGGAATGCCCTTCGACAGAAGATGACAAATATGCCTGGTTCGTCAAGAAAATAAAAAATGTATTCGGAAAAACAAAAAACGAAATCATTGATGATGTGATGGGTGGTATGAAGATGGGGGACGACAAACCCTCGATCTTCATGGCGAAATTAAGGCAGAAGGCGGATAATATCGTAGCCCCTTCTGTCATAGGCAATCAATTTTGCAAGCAACTTCCCCAAAGTGTTGTGCAATGCCTAGCCGATGTAGGTTCAACCGTGATCAACACATCCGCAGACTTGGACTTCCTTGCAAAATCAGCAGATAATGCGCTCGAATACACCAGGTCAAAGCCGGTGGTCAGTGCAGTGTCTGCTGAGACTGGAGAACTCGCTCAACTTCGAGCCCAAATAGCTCAGTTGACCGATGAAGTAAAACGGAACAAAAGCCAAGGTTCAACGAAACCCAACAGTAGCTGGCGACAATGATCTAAATCAAGAAGCAAAAACAACAACAGCAGTAGCAGAGGACGACAGTCCCGGTCCAGAGACCGCAGATGTAGTTCCAGTAACAGGGATCAGAGTTCAACTCCCCCTAGAACATTATCTCCCAAAACCCAGTCTCAAAATTGGGATGATAAAAGTTGCTTTTTTCACAACCGGTTTGGCGCAGAGGCCAGCAAATGCAACAACAGGTGCAAATGGTGGGGTAAATCCTACAATAAGGAAGCATCAAATTCGAACGAGGGGCCATCTATGCGGCCGAAGACGTCTCGGAAAAACACTCATGCCGACTGTTTGTCAAGGACAGGACTAATAGGAGATGGTACTTAATAGCAAAGTTGACATCGGACTTAAGGAAAAAATGACGTGGTCCTTCACGGTTGCTGATGTTCCAAACCCGATGCTGGGTGCAGATTTTCTTGCACATTATGGCCTGATCATTGACCTCAAAAACTTCAAACTGATCAATAGTGAAACTAAAAATTGTGTGGTGGCAAAACGCATGCTTACAGACTGGACACAAACATATCCAGCTTTACCAAAGTCAACGGACAACTCTTACGGATCCTGTCTGACTATCCTGGAGTCACTCAACCATCAATTTGCAGGCATCCTACATACAAACACGATACGGTTCATTACGTAGCAACCAAAGGACAGCCTTGCCATGCTAGAGCACGAAGGTTACTGCCTGACAAACTCAAAGTGGCACGGGAGTACTTTCATCACATCATTGAGGAGGGCGTATGTCACCCCTCAAAAATCTCATGGAGCTCCCCTATCCACATTACTAAAAAAGCAAGTGGAGAGTGGCGAATTGTTGGAGACTACAGGGCCTTAAATGCCATAACAGCTCTTGATCGCTACCCAGTCCCCAATATAATGGACTTCAACGCAAACATGAAAGGTAAAACAATGTTCACCAAAATTGACATCAACTGGGCATTCCACCAAATTCCTATGGCTGACCAGGACGTACCAAAGACAGTGGTTATAACCCCCTTTTTACTATTCGAATACCTTCGAATGCCGTTTGGACTTCACAACTCAGCACAAACTTTCCAACAATTCATCAATGGACTGTTTAGGGAATTGCCATTTGCATATGCATACTTGGATGATATCTGCATTTGCTCTGAAGGCGGTGAGCAACAGCACGAGGAGAATGTGAGAGCCGTAGTACAGCGTATACACTCCACCGGACTCACTATCAACGTAGGTAAAAGCTTATACGCACAAACTGAAATTGACTTCCTCAGTTACAAAGACTTGACCGATAGTATTTCTTCCTTGAACACCAAAGTAGAGCTAATACTGAACTTCCCAAAACCCTCAAATGTCGCTGAACTCAGGCGTTTCTTGGGGATGGAGAACTTCTTTAGACATTGTATGAAGAATGCAGTAGCCGAACAAAGTAAGCTGTTTGAACTAATTAAGACAAGTAAAAAGAAAGACAAAACTCCACTCAAATGGAATGAAGAAGCCGAACAGGCCTTCGAGAAAATCAAAGATACACTAGCAAATGCAACTCTATTGGCTCATCCAAACGAAAGTCTGCCGTTATGCGTGAGTACCGATGCATCAGATTTTGCTATTGGTGCAACCCTGTACCAATTGGACAAAGACAACAAGAAGTTACCGCTAGCTTTCTTCTCGAGGAAGCTCTCAAAAACAGAAAAGAACTATAGCACATACGATAGGGAATTGCTCTGAATTTTTGCTGCGTTGAAGCATTTCAGGCACCAATAAGAGGGTAGATGTTTTTCTGTGTATACTGACCATAAACCCCTAACATATGCCTTCACACAAAAAGCCGAACCTGCATCGCCGAGAAGAGCGCGACAATTAGACTATATAGGACAATTGACTACCGACAACCAGTATATAAGTGGAGAACTTAACACTCCAGCTGATGCCTTGAGTAGAATCGAAGCTATCTCGTCTCCTGTCCAATTGCCTTATGCTGAAATACCTAAAGCACAGCTTAAGGATGCAGAATTGCAAGAGTTGTTATCGAACGATGATACTACTCTCAAATTGAGACAGCAAAAAATTCCCGGTACTGATGTTTTATTAACATGTGACATCAGTACAGGTAAGAATAGGTCATTTCTACCGGTAAAATATCGCAGGTTGGCTTTCAACAGTGTACACAACTTGTCACATTCTGGGCCAAAATGTAGTACTAAATTAATTTCGGAAAGGTTTGTATGGCCACGAATGAAGTCTGACTGCAACAAATGGGCTCGCAGTTGCCTGAACTGTCAAGAATCCAAAGTAGGAAGACACACTCGCTCACCCCTCAAATCCTTCAAACAAACAGAGCGGTTTAAAACGGTTCATATGGATCTGGTAGGCCCATTGCCACCATCTCAAGGACACAGATACCTGTTAATGATAATAGACAGGGCAACACGATGGCCAGAAGCAATCCCTCTACACAAGATGTCAGCTCCGACAGTAGCTGCAAGGTTATACGATACCTGGATTGCGAGGTATGGCGTACCAGAAGTCATAATTACAGACCAAGGTCGCCAATTCGAGAGCTTGCTCTTTAAAGAGCTGTCCAATAAGCTTGATGTTCAACACAGTCATACCACAGCTTACCATCTTGAAGCCAATGGCAAAATTGAGAGATGGCATAGAGCCCTCAAAGCCTCCATCATGTCTCATGATACCAAGAGATGGATAGATGTACTTCCTACCATCCTCTTAGGCCTTCAATCTGCCCTACAAACTGATACACTTCTTCACAGAATCAAAGAAAGTTAGCCCCGAAATCATGGTACAAAACATAAGAAATGATGCCAACAATTTCCTAAAACAGGCAGCTTGCCATGGCCAGCCCAAGATTTACGTCTCAAAACATTTGGCCAATACCTCACATGTATTTGTTAGAGACAAAAAAATGAAATCTGTGCTGGAAAAACCATACGCCGGTCCTTACAAAGTAGTATCACAAGATGAGAAAAACTTTGTGATACTCATTGCAGGCGAACCTCGAACAATTTCAATCGACAGATTGAAGCCTGCATACATGGTAAGTGACGATAAAAGAATAAAAAGGTTGCAGAAGGAAAACGTAGAAAGTATACAGACGGATTCACCAATAAACACAGACGAATCCTTTGAAAAAAGTGAGAAAAATAATTCACAACAGAAAACACTAAAAAAGTCAGTAAGATTTTCGGACAATGTTACAACCAAAACATTTGATCCTGAGGTCCCCTTATGTCCACAGAAAAGAGGCAGGTCCCCTGGCAGTAAAAAACGTAAAAATTCCCGCCCTTCTTGCATGTCCGAGAGGTTAATGCGAAGAAAATAAAATTTACTCCCGAAAAAGTAATATCCGCTACGTAAGTTGAAACCCGCTAAAAAATATGCGAGGAATATCGGAACTCCGTGAGACAAAAGAAACTCCGTGGATAAGCAAACAAGGAATGCCAACAAAAAGAAAACAACAGGAATAAACAAATCCACGTGCAATATGGAAACAAAACATTGCTACGTGCGTTTACCGTTAAACACAAAGATAATCTCAACATTTTGACGTCACAAGCAGAGATTCCTTTGTAATAAAAATTCGAAAAATTATATTCACTGAGTTTATTTCAGGCATAACTTTGCTTAAACCGATCATAACTTAACCAGAAAACTTGCATATGGCCGAGAATTTTAAGCGCTATCCCCTCTACATGTTGATAAGAAGATACGAAAATAATGAAACATAACTGTAATGGTAAATCAAAAATCAAAGTAAAATCACCCATTTCAGAACCCCCCGAATACTTTGGACGTGTTTTTCTGATATATTTTTGGTTTCTTTTTTCCTCAAACTATTCCAATGTCACTGCCAATCGATCCTATCCTAAAGTCCGCCACCTCCCAATTCGCCCAGAAAACTACTGAGTCTTCACAAACTCAGCAGAAGACCGAGCGGAAGACGGAGCTGGACCGGATAGAGGAGGAGCTCCTTATGGATATAGCTCCTCCCGTTGATGAAGTCCTGACGGAGATGACAACTCCGCTCCCCCTGATCATCTCCCCTCCCTGGTCACTACTGGAATCGACACCGATAACGGAATCCCCGAGATTGGTGCCAAAACCTACAGAGACCAGGGAGCCAGTGAAGTTCCTTTTCACGGCTGAGTGGGCAGCAAACAAAAAGGCAAAGATGGCTGCCTTAGCACCGGAGATGTGAAACTCCCCGAAGCTGAGAAAGCCACTCTTCAAGCGACCACTGACCCTTCACTCCCACCACCACCCCTATGCCTACACAAAAAACTATCCACCTAGGCATAGGGGAGAAGGCAGTTGCGCCCAATACCAGGCGCGCGCCGACACAAGACGATAATCATATGAATGCGTCGGCGCTGCAGTTGGAAGCGCACTGCCCAAGTGGGAGGCAAACCAAAAAAGGCACTCATAAACCTGCACGTCCCCCCAGGCCTTGCGCATTTTTGATCATTTTTGCAGCGCAAAAACTGGGAGGGAGTAGCTGTGGGGACTCACTGGTATGAGGTAAAGGGGCTCGGACCCCTTGACAACAGTCGCCGCCCCAAAGGGCAGGCTAATTATTCGTCTATATGACATTAAACACACAAAACTCGTTCGATCGTAATTACCTGTATGTACTTGCAGGTAATGTACGAGTACTGAATCGTAACACAATACGATGACGTTACAATTCGTACACGAACCGGCCAGAAATCTCTTATCTCGATAGGGGATAATGTGACCTGGCCATTCTCACCAACGTACGTATTATCTTACATACGTGTGTTTGTGTGCGTGTGAATAAGCCGTATATAAACCGCCCGAATCGGCTCTAAAATCGCCAGTGTTTGGTCTGGTTCTGGCTTACCCGTACTTACGTACAAAGTAGCTGAACACGCTTAAATTCTGTTGAATTTCCTTCTGGTGAGAATATCTCTCACGACAAGGTATTCCACAATTATTTATTTATTATTTATTTATTATTTATTATTATTATTATTATTATTATTGTTATTACTACGTATCAAAAAATACCGAGCTGATCTACCATGCAAAAAATATGATGCAATCTCGTATCCAACTAATTAATGATTTTACTTTTCTTGAGGAACCATATTATGTAATTTTTGATAAATAAAAATAAAAGTACCTACTCAATATTTCAACATCAAAGAGAAGTTATATTATATGTAAAGAATTGACAATTTTACATTTAAATTTTACTATTTTATTCAACTTTTAATATTTTAAACTCAAGACTTGCACAAAAGTGCACGAAACATTTTTTAAATAATAACTGACTAAAAGATAGACGAAAAACCAAAACCAACTAACATTTTATCAATAGTCTACAGCTACGAGAGAAAGAAACGAGGCGACGAAACGAAAGCAGCAGTGTAGCCAGTCGGCACACAAAAATATTACGTAGCCCACAACATACTCCCCCCTTTAGAGTCATTAAACTCAAAAAAAATTATATAAACAAAAGTACAGTGTAAGTAAATATCACAAAAAATTCAAAAAATATTATGACAAAAAACGTAACAAATGCGTAAATAAATAAGCGGAATAACAATAAGAGTAATAAACAACAAGTACTAAATAATAATTACATCAAAAAAATCTAACTAATTTCTGAATCAGGTAGCAAAGGTTACAACTTAATTACTGGACGATGAAAAACTTTGCCTCGAGTTAACACATCCACCACACGACAAGTACCATCGCTACCTAAGTAACACTTAACTATACGACCCATCGGCCACTCCGAAGGAGGAGTGTTACTTTCCTGAAGCAAGACAATGTCGTCCACTTGAGCTGCACGAGAACCAACTTTTCGAAAATAACCCTTTCACAGGGCGACTAAATACTCCTGTCTCCAAATAGCCCAAAATCGATCAAAAATAGAACGTACTAAACAATACCTAACCTTAGCCGAGCCTTTTACAACCTCACCGGTAATTGGAGGTAAGATAGAGATCGATCTACCAATACACAAATGAGCAGGAGTAATGACAGTAGATGAATCATCAGCAAAAGTACAAATAGGACGAGCATTTAAGACAGCCTCTATCTGACAAGTCAGAGTCGAGAGTTCGGAATACGACAAAATTTGAACACCCACTATATGTTTAAAGTGATATTTAAATGACTTTACCGCCGCCTCCCATAAGCCACCGAAGTGAGGGGCGCGTTCGGGAATAAACTTCCAGGCGATTCCCAATTTCGAGCAATAATTGATGAATTCGGATCTATTCTTCTTGAGAAATTCAAAGGCGCAACGTAGTTCCCTATCAGCACCTATAAAGTTCGTACCGTGGTCCGAATGAACAACTCGACATAAGCCTCGGTGAGAAGTAAATCTTGCAAACGAATCTAAAAAGGCTTTAGTCGACAAATCTTCTACAATTTCAATATGTACTGCACGTGAAGCCATGCAGACAAAAATAGCGACATATAACTTGAACAACACCTTGCCTTTGTTGCGCCCAGGTCCCACCACTCTAGTCTGAAATGGACCGGCAAAGTCCACACCAATTTCCACAAAGGCTTGGGAGATAGTGACTCGACAAAGAGGTAACTCCCCGACAGGAGGACTATAATGCAAATTCTTTGCAAACCTTCGACAAGTAACACATCGAAAAGTGACTCCACGGATAATACGATTCAAATCGCCGAGTACATGATAAGATGATCTTACAAAATTCTTCAAAAAAGACCAACCTGCGTGGAAAAACCTAAGATGCCAATACTCTATCAGAATCAACAAAAACTGATCCTTAGGCAAGACAATAGGATACTTGGACTCAAAGGTCAAATCTGACTTACCAATTCTGCCACGTAATCTTAAAATACCAGAATCTTCGAGAAAACAATCGAGCTTCTTCTTATCCTTATCAAGAATGGTGGCTTGAGAATATTTAATTAGGATCTGGTGAGCGCGCAAACGCTCGAAACTGGTCAACTCCTTTGACTCATAATGCTTGTCCCTGAGACTCTTAGAAAAACGCATGATATAAGCTACAACAGAAATTAACTTATCGTAAGATGAAAACTTTTCGAACAAATTCTCCTTAACCGAAGCGAGACATGTCGTGGCTTTACTACCCTTACTCTCGAGTAACGCGCTTGAATCAAAATCTGCAAAGGGCAAAAAATCCACGCCTTCCTTCAAAAATGAAGGACCGCTCCAAAATTCCTGCAATTGAGAAAAATCAGACTCTAAACCTCGTGAAATAACATCAGCAGCGTTACTTTCTGACTTAACATGAAACCATCGACTTGGCTCGATAATAGACCTAATCTTAGAAACACGGTTTGCTACGAAGGTATTCCAAGTCCTATCTTCCACATAAAGCCACGACAAAACAATTGTAGAATCTGACCAAGCGTAAACGACAGTAGTCTTCTGTAACTTGAGAGCTTGCTTAACTTTCAAAAACAAATTGGCTCCAAGAAGTGCTGCGCATAATTCGAGACGAGGCAACGAAACTACCTTAACAGGCGCTACTCTAGACTTAGCACTTAGCAACTGAACATCGTAAACGCCTTGTTCGCTAACTGAACGAACGTAAACCGCAGCACCATAACCTCTCTGAGAAGCGTCACAAAAAACGTGAATTTCGGCAGCATCCCTAAACCCTACCCATCTAGGAACAGCGAGAGAAGGAATGAACTCTAATTTTTGCCGAATCGATTCGAACTTACTGAGAATAATCTGAGGAACAGGATCGTCCCAATCGATCTTACTACGCCACAACTCTTGCAATAAGAACTTTAAAGAAATGACAATTGGAGCCAATAAACCAAGAGGGTCAAAAATACGAAAAATCTTGGACAAAAACAAACGCTTGGTCAGCACCGACTCCTTTTTTCAACAGAAAACTTACAAAAAAATACGAACTTATCTTCCTGGCTGTTCCAAGTAACACCTAACACGGCAACATCTTCAGAATCTTCGAATGAATGCGACTTGACAATCTTACTAGGGTCTATCTCGTGAAGAAGCTCTTTAGAATTTGAAGCAAACTTGCGCAATGGAAAACAGCCAGAATTTAAAATCTCCGTAATTTCCTTAACTCTAATCTTAGCCTCCTCGAGACTATCAGCGCCAGATAACAAATCGTCCATATAAAAATCAGACTTAACAATTTCAGCGCTTTCCGGATACTCGACTGAAAATAAATCAGCTAACTTGACAAGACACTTAGTGGCTAAATAAGAAGCTGGCTTAGTGCCGTACGTAAGCGTATTTAACTGAAAAGTACAAATCGACTTGGTTACATTATCTCGCCACAAAATACATTGTAACTTCCGATCGGTCGGGTGAACTAAAATTTGGCGATACATTTTTTCAATATCCGCGGTAAAGGTGATTTTATAACTACGAAAACGCATTAAAATTATAAACAATTCTTCTTGTAAGACCGGACCTTTAGCTAGTACATAGTTTAGCGAGTAACCTGACGAAGTAGCGCACGAAGCGTTAAATACGACTCGAGTACGGGTGGTTGAACTCGATTCTCGGAGTATTGCATGATGCGGCAAGTAAACCATCGCTTTCGAACTATCGATACAAATCATGTGTTTAAGCTCTTTGTATTCGACTAAAAACTTATTATATTCAACGAACATTTTTACCAACTTATGTAGACGTCGCTCTAACGATAACAATCGACGAAATGCGATATTACGAGACTCGCCTAACATTTCGATACCTAAATTTTTTGGCAAAAATACAATAAAACAACCATCCAAATCTCGAGCGAAAGTACGTTCAAATTCTTCGTCGACGCGTTTTTCTTCAGGAGTCCACACTGGGCATTTTTCGCTCATCTCGTCAATAGTCCAAAACCGCTGAAATTTTGCCTCTAAAGTAAGAAAACACAAACTTGACGCATCAAAAAACTGCTGTGATTTGGTAACACCGATGAAAACCCAGCCAAATGTAGATTCTCGCAAATAAGCTCGGTCACCAACTTTCACTTTTCCGCTCAGCATAACTTCTTCATAAAATTCGGTACCAATTAATAAATCGACTCGACCTGGATCTACTGATGGATCATCAGCAAGCTGATAATTCTTGAAAACGTCGAAGTCCACCGAATTTTTATCAAAGCTAGCAAAATCATTCGAAATTGTCGGTAAAACCTGCAATTTACCTTTGAGCTTATATTCACTAACTCGAGAATTTACAGTTAGATCGCACGAGTGAGAAATTTTAAATTCGCCCGGCACTAGCGCTGATAATGACACACGTGAGCTTTCGGTCGAACACTGAAGCTTCTTTACTAACCGCTCGGAAATAGCATTGATACCGCCACATGAATCTAAGAAGGCGCGAACCAATTGACGATGACCGTTTCGACCGAAAACATATACCAAAGCTACGGGAAGGCATACACGCTCCGAGAACTTGCCACTCGTTAGCAAAACTTTAGCCGAATCTGAGCTACCAACTTGTTCCTTCTTTGTAGGCTCAGTCACGTGATCACTAGTAGTTTCCACTTGAGAAATAGGTTCGTCGGGATGAAGCAAAATGTGGTGCTTTTTACCGCATTTCTTGCACCGTTTCAACTGACAAGTAACCACTCGGTGACCACGATTTAAGCAATTAAAACACAAGCCACGTTTCTGGATTACCTATGTTTTCTCGGCTTTGGACTTTGCAAGAAAAATCTTACAATCTGGAAGAGCATGCGACGAAGCACCGCAATCGAAACAAACTCGAGTACTCGAACCAGTTGATTCTCTCGAAGCAACTTGTGACGGAACTTGTGTTACCAAAGCTTTCTGGCGATCAACCGGTTTTTCTTTCTTAATACTGCTACTCTGACTCGACTTTGGGGAGCTGCTCGTGCTACGAATGGACTCAAAAACTCGCACTCGTTCATGCAAAAACTTTTCTAACTTTGCATAAGTAGGGTACTCTTCTTCTTGAACAATCAAAAGTTCCCACTGTTTTCGAGTTTCAGGATCTAATTTAGCAGAAACTAAGTGACACAGCATTAGCTCCCAACCGTTTTGAACACAGGCAGCACTTAACGACTCGATTGCATCGGTAGCAGCGTCTAATAAAGGCGCTACTTCCGTCTCGAACTTAGCGATAGGCAGTTTACACAAAGCATCTAAATGCGTACTAATTACCGCTCGGCGGTTCTCGTAACGACGACGCAACTTTTCCCAAGCTTTAGCGAAATTTTCTCGACTAATTTCAAAATTCGCTATCAACTCGGATGCTTTACCTTCGACTGCTTGCTTCAAATAAATCATTTTTTCAACGTCCGAGTACAACTTTTCATCGATAACCAAAGATTTAAATACGTTTCTAAATTCCGACCATTTTTTAACCTCGCCACTAAACTTAGGCACGGTTATCTCGGGTCGCTTAATCTTGGTCGCCGAAGTCGTTACAACGGACGTGGTATTCGCATTCAAAGATTCAATAGGAGCTGCACTACGTCTAATAAAATTCGAAGCACTTACTCGAGCATTTCTTACCAATTCTTCGATGCGAATTCTCTCAGCTTCATGATGCGCCAACTCGTCTTCGGAAATCTCTTCTTCAATTTCATTTTGAGTCGACTCGAACGCGGCAAAGCACTTTTCTAAATCATCGCAATCAATACGAGCAGCATCAATGGACACATCATGACTGTCAACTGCGCTCACATTGTCTAGGTTGCTAGCAATTCGAACAATTCTTCGGGCCATGCAATCACGTTTTCTTACCAGCTTTTTCAGGTACTCCTTCTCGCCTTCACTGTCGACTGAATTGACCATATTGATATCTTCGGGTCACCAACGAGCCAACAGGAACTTGATCAGGTCTCGAAAGCCAAGCTTCACAAACAGCAACTCATTACAAAAATTTTCAATTTTACAAGTTACTCAAATTTACGTTAAGCCTCATGAGTATCCGGCCCGAAGGACCATTTTTATGTAAAGAATTGACAATTTTACATTTAAATTTTACTATTTTATTCAACTTTTAATATTTTAAACTCAAGACTTGCACAAAAGTGCACGAAACATTTTTTAAATAATAACTGACTAAAAGATAGACGAAAAACCAAAACCAACTAACATTTTATCAATAGTCTACAGCTACGAGAGAAAGAAACGAGGCGACGAAACGAAAGCAGCAGTGTAGCCAGTCGGCACACAAAAATATTACGTAGCCCACAACATTATACCTACAAGCAACGAAAAATCGAAGTCCATCTGAAGTCAATATAAGGAGCTCTTATGCTAGAAAAGAAACATAGGAGACAACTAAGAATACAATTTTCTTTCTATAATATTAACAAAGAAATGCTGATGGCACGAAGGTCAGAAAGGTATATCGTAGATGTCGTTAAGAATGCATAGAATTTCAAATTATGTGTATTGTTGATTGCAATTTCAAAAGGCCGTAATTGGAAAACTAATGGGCGAATTTAGCCTATCTCTGAACTTAAATGAAATATATTATTAATAAATTTAATATAATATGGAAAAATTTCAATCATTTCAAGCATTATTTTCTTGTTAAGTGAAACTTCCTAACGTGTAGGTAGTAAACTCCTATGACCTCAACATAACGAATCTGACGACAGAAAGCATCACAGACTAAAAAACTCAGACGTAATGGGAGTAGAGATCGATAATCGCATTACAGGTTGAGACATACGCCATTTTGGATCTCATAATTATTCCGATCACCGGTTTTTTCATTTCGCTCACAATGAGTATGTTCAAGGAACAGAACAAAATGGCGCACAGAAAAATTACAATTCAAAATGGCATATGTCCCAAATCGGATGGGAGAAGTCAATAATAAGACCCAATATTGACTAAAAATATGTGATGTCAGGGAATTGAACCATGAAGCAATCACTTGATTTTTTTAATAAAGAAAAAGAGGAAAAAACTCTAAGGCAAAAAAGCTTTGTTAGAAAAACCAGTTTGCTCCATATATCGATATTTCATTGCTGGTTTCAGGCTAAGAAATTACAAAAAACAATCAACAAATTATCTTTATCTTTATGATATGCGACTGATGGCAGTAAAACCCGTTCCCCATAGCAATACCTACAGCATTCTAAATCAAACACCTACCATATGTCTACAAACCAGGGCCAAATCTCCCACATTGGACAGCAGCATTAAGGAATACCACTGTCCAACCTGAACAGCCTGCTAGGATCCATATGAAATCAAAATTTAGACCATACCTGGGTGAAATTAAATACCTATAAACGTAGGCTATTTGTATTCCAGGGCTCACATATTGCTGTACAGATTATAATTTGTATACCAGGGCTAACACCACTGAAAATGGCCCATGCCAAATGAAAAACTCAACACATATTAATAAAAAAAGCCATGTATTAAATAAAAATTAATCACAAAATAAAAATATGTCCTGGGTAGTCAAGAGCAAAAATGACAGTGAATGTAGAGAAAAATTTTACTAGTTGGTTGATTGACAACTGTAGTAAGAAGATGAGAAAAAAATATAGTGGGGGAAAAAAATACAAATGATAATTTGTACAAAGTACGGAGTATTGAATAATATAAAAAAAAAAGTAGAACTGGGTACTTGATCAAAAGTCATGTAAGGGAAGGGGTAAGGTAGAGAGAAAAACAAAAGAAGAATATATTATACCCAGAGAAGAAATGACGTGAAGAGAAGAGATGTAAATAAGAAAAAGAAGCCAGAAGAGATAAGAAGATGAACAGAAGATTGGAATGAAAAGACAAGTTTTTTTAAGTACCTAGGCTATGAATTTGTACAGTAATTTCTAATTTAAAAAGTGTTTGATTTTTATATAACGATAACTTTAAAATTATTATGGGGAAAAAACCTCAAAAATTTAATTTATGAATTTTGGTGGTGGGTCAGGTGCGTCATCTTTAACAAAAATATCGATTTATCGATGTTTTATAGCTAAAAACTACTTTTCCAGAGATTTGATTTTCTCAAGAACTACTAAACCAATGAGCACTAAACTTCTTTCAGACCTGCTCCAATACAATAGTTATTTTTTGTAAAAATTTCAGCCCCATCTATTTGGTAGTTTTCTCAAAACTGAATACAAAATTTTTTCCAAAAATATTTTCTCTGGTATTCTTAGAAACTACTGAATTAATAGGCACTAAACTTCTAAGAAACTTGAATCAATGTAAAGAAAGTCTATCGTGAAAATTTCAGCCCGATCTGTTTTGTCAATTTCTCAGAATTGTGGAAAAACGATTATTCCAGGAATTTTTTGTTTCTTTTCTCAGGAAATGGATAATTTTCATCATCCCCACCCCTAACCCTTTTGTGAGATCAATTTTAATATCCCGTTTGCAAGCAAATTGGGTAAAAAGGCATTTGGGTTTATCCCCATTATAATAAAAACAAAAAAATTGTGATTTTAAGGGCAAAATTTTGACTAAAAATAAATTTTTGAATTTTTATCTATTTATTTTCATTTTGTAGTTCATTTTGTGATATATCAGCGAGTACGTTTTCAGGGGTGTTGATTTCAAATTTGACACTTACTTTTTCATTCAATCCATTGCTCAACCCCCAGGTGCTTCAAAAAGGAGCAAAATTTTGACTTCCCATATTTTGTTGTGTAATATAAGAGAGGGTTTGTTTTTTGGATTGGTGTTTATTTAATCATTCAACCCATTGCTCAACCACTGGGGACATCAAAAGGGGCCCAAATTTTATCCTCTCATGTTTTGTTGTGTGATAGATAGAAAATTATGTTGTTTGGGGTGCTGATTTCAAATTTGACTTTTATTTTTTCATTGAACCCAATCCTCAGTCACCAGGGGCATCAAAGGAGCCAAATTTTAACCTCTCATATTTTGTAGTGTGATACATCAGAAAGTATATTTTTTGAGGCAATGATTTTGAATTTGATGCTCAACTTACTATTAAACCAATTTTTCAACCACCTGTGGCTTTAAAAGGGGGGAAAATTTTTGACTTCTCCAATTCTGTTGTTTGATACATCAGCTGATATGTGTTTTTGGAGCACTGATTTTAAGTTTGATGTTAATTTTTTTACTCATCTAGTTTTTCAATCCCCAAGAGCTTTAAAGGGAGTTTAAATTTTGATTTCTCATATTTTGTTGTGTAAATCAGTGTGTATGATTTCTAGAGCACAAATTTTGAATTTGATATTCATTTTAAAGATTACATAAATTCAGGGGTAATTCCACAATATTTTTCAGTTCAACCACATGTTTCATGACACACAATAAATTCTCATTTGGAGTATTGAATAAAAAAATAATTTTTGAAATTACAGAAATTTTTCCATATTATATTTATTAATAATACATTTGAACTAATTTTACTGATAGTATTTGATGATTTATTATAATATTGATAAAACTTGGGCCAAATTCTATAATTATAGAAAATACCAGAGTGACTCGCATTACTATATAATTCCTAATTTCATTCAGTCAAAAGCTATAATGCGGATTCATAATAGCATTCGACCACTCAATAATAAATACCCACACATATTAAAAAAAGGCTGATTTTTGCATTTGATGACGTCATATATACATTATATACTAGCTACTTACTCAAGTGATGCAGGCAATACCACAATTGATTATTCCACTTGCTAAGAGTAGTTAGCCTCTTCATAAGTATAGAATACTTCTCTACTAGAATATGTTTATCTCTAATACTAATGTTTCTTTCTCACTCTTGCCTAAAAATATACACTTGCATATGGTGGATATTTGGGAAATGTTTTGGGCAAATTTATTTGTCATCATTGACGAGATTAGGGTGTGTGTTTTCATAAGTTTCAAATTTTTATTTAATGGGAGTTTCCCTATTCAAAACCCCCTTTTTTCTTTTCTTCTTTTACCTTACCTCACCTGACAACCCACAATACAAAAAAAATATTAAAAAATAATTCAACTCACCTAACCACCCACTATATGAAAAAAATTATAATAAAAGGAATTTATGTACTCTAACCACTCACTTTACAAAAAAATCTATAAAAAAATTGAAAAAAATTATATCTTATCTGGGAATCAAACCCAATACCTCCCTACATACCCCAGTAGCTGATGCAAGATAACAAATCATTTATGATATACTATTTTGACTGATCTCTCTTCTGCTTCTGCTCCCTCTCCCCTTCTCTCCATCGCACTTTCTGACTCTATCACCTGTATTCTAGAACATTTCTTAACATTAAATAAGACTTAAGTACTTGTTCAACCAGGTTTATCCTATACTTATATGTGGGAGTCACAGATAAAATATTACTTAAGTAGTGAATCTTTACTGAAGTATTGGTCTAGAATCCGGGTGTATATTTCCCTATATCCATCTAAGAAGTTAAATAACTATATTTATATCTCTAAAATATATTTCATTTTTCTCACAATACAGTAGGTACAATAGATATGTAGGTATTGTAACAGCCAAAAGAGGTTGTTAAGTACTGGAAAAGAACCTATTTTGGTGTGGTGTTACACTTCCTTCAAGTGAAACAATATTTCAAAGAAATATTATTATTACTCGAGAATTAATTTAAAACTATTAAGTATATTATCCACAGCTATTGTGGACCTTAACTTTCATAGAGACTTTAAATAAAATTCAAATACACAATAAGTTTTAACACTATTAAAATAATAATTTGTACACACAAAAGTACAATGTTCAATACAACTTGATTAATCACACTATTATGATGGAGAGAGTATTAATTTACAGTACTAAAATTGAGTGAATATAAAATTACAGTACAATTATTTTAGTGCAAACAAGAGTTTTTTATATGGTATTTGGTATGAAGTAAGGATTTGCTGATTAGAGAGATTTATTTATTTGAGAATATTTGAGGGACCAGTACACTGAGGTCACCAAATATCCCGTTAAAAAATATGTTGTGAATGCTGGCAGGAGGTAATGGTACTTTTGACAGTTAACTGTACAATTTAAAAGGACAAATGTACAGAATAAAAATATGTTTTTTTATGTAGACATATATGTACATCAATATAATATATGACAAACATATCCGTTACAACATCATTAATAAAAAAATTTAATAAATTTTTTGGATGAGAAGGGAATGATAACTAATAAAACATTTAGGGATGTTTTATAAATACGATCCAATATCATTAAAAAAATATCAATTCTTCATCGTTGGGCCAGATAGTTGGTCACTTTTTGAGTAAAAGTTTTTTGTTTTCGAATTCTACTATGGAAATTCAAACAGTTTATTTTTAAGCATGGCTAAAAGTTCCTCACTTTTTTCCACATTAAACCGACTTTAATTATATCGATCAAAAAACAAAGACATAATTAAAGAATAACCCTTAAAGGAAGAATTTTTGGTAAAAACGTACGTTTTTTTGCGTAGACAAGTATGTAGTCAATATAATAATATGACGAACATATCCGTTACAGGTATTAATTTTGAACTTTTGAACTTTTGAACTTTTTGCAGCCCCATATGTCAAGAAGGTAGCAATATAGAGCCATGAAATTTTGAGGGTATACTTATGTCATTGAGTACAATACATTTTTGTTAAAAATTATTGTAAGCTTTTTTAGTTGATAAGAGAGGTCAAAATACATAACTTCGCCCCCCAGGGGAGATACGGACCTTGGACTTGGCTTAAAACCTTCTTTTGGACAACACAAATAAGTCCTGAAAATTTTAGCTAGATCAATTGAGCTGTTCTGAAGTCATGGGCATTCAGACAGACCTAACTCTCCTTCAAAGATAAAGACCGCGATCAAAATCAATAGGCTACATTTTGCTCTATTTTCTCAAAATATATTTGACCCTTGAATCAATTGATGGGAAAAGGGGGCGAGGGAAGCGAGTATAGAGAGAAGCGCGCGAACAAATGAAAGGAATATTTAGAATGTCACATAATTCGCAAAACAATATAACCATCAAGCACAAAACTTAGACAAACGTAAACTGTAAACAAAGCGAGCCTTCGTCAAAACATGGTATAAACGTAATTTATATGCGGCGGTGTATTAATTATTATTTTAATGCTTGAAAAACGATCGTGGTCGATTAATTTGGTACACTTTTCACGCTGTAGGCCATGTCAAAGCTTTTTAATTTCTAATTCGTATCACGTTTGCATTCTTTTTCTTCCTCTTTTCCTTCTTATTCCTTCTCTACAATATATATGAGCTGAAAAAAGTTGTTGTCAATAATTTTGAAGTGAATACAAATATAGCGTACTTACAAAAAAAAGGAATGATTGAGAGGCTATGAATATTTAATAAATTGAATGAAAGGTTTGGTGAAAATGTTGAAACTCTTCACGGGTGAAAATGTAGTCATCATTTCCACAGAGCTTTCTTCCTTCGCGCAGCTGGAAAACCCAAAACAATAATTTAGCCTACCCCATAAACAACTGGATAAAATATTAGGTAAGCGAAATAGGTGAACAAATATTATACGTATATCACGTCCAATACTTTTCTACAATATCTGGTACAGCTTAAAGTTCAGTAAAATAAGGTAAAAAACAAGGTTAAAATACTGTAGTTACAAAAGTTTTTACAACTGCGATATGCTGAGGGTGGACTCTTCAGTAAGCAATGAAAATGATCAATCCCTTAAACCCAGTTCTTCCACCAGGAAGGACTAAAACTATGACTATTTTTGGTTTTTAACCGACTTCCAAAAAAAAAAAGGAGTTTATCAATTTATTCGATCCATACATATGTTTTTTTTTGTTATTTTTTTATGTTTGTTCCAGCATCTCAACCCGGGCATCGATTTTAATGAAATTTTTTTTAAATGATGGAGGGTTATTCCACAATGGTCACAATTAATTATTTTAGAATCAATGAGATCGTTTTTGAGTTATCTTAAAATAAAAAACTGGTAATTTTAAAGTACCTAATACTGCCGCTGAAGTCCAACAAAGAAAAAAAAATTATTCTTGAAAATTGCCTTATTTTCTTTTTTTTCACAAATCATTGAAGATGAACATCCTATATCCTACAATCATACGTAATTTTATATTTTACATTGCATTTTATATAATATCACATCTGTTTTAGTGTAGGGGCAAGACCTATGGAAAATCACAGATCCCGAGTCATAGATCCGAATATATAGATCACTAAAATTATTTTGGCCAAGGCATGCCACTTTGTATGTCGGCAATGGCAGGTGAACTCTATAAGGTGGGGCTTCGCTCCACATACTTCATCTCCTCCACCATTATCACCCCCAAAGTGGGATACCATGGACCAGACCCCCAAATCTGCCCGAGCGATTCCACCACCTATGCAATGACTGAACCTACTATCTGAAATCATTGTAACTAAAAGCATATCTAATCTAGAAATAACAATTTTTAAAAATTAGACAAACCTAACAAACCATTATACAAATAAAAATTAAAAAAATAAAAATAAAAATAAAAATGTTTTTTCAAAAATTTTTACCTTATGAAATTTTTACCTGGCACCATTCGAGTATTAAGCCAAACTCTACAGCGCCGCGGCATCTGAACAAAATGAGGGTAATTACAATGCTATACTGACGAAAAACAATGTAACAATCAGTAATAACCTTAAAATGATAAAATGAGCAAGCTGGTTGGAGGTACTCGTGTAAATCCGAGCAAAGATATGTGAATGCCGGGTCATTCTTGTGAATGCCCATACATAGGGCACTCACATGAATAGCAGCCACTCACATTATTTCCAATTTCATTTTGGGCAATGTTATTAATTTTTAAGACACTCGTCCACATTATCTAGAGGCGAAGCAAAAATATAGGATGGTTTAGCTAAGACTCCAAATCTTGGTGAAGTCTCCTCTATCAAGAAAAAATTCAAAAATATGAGCTTGTTATGCCTTTAGCCCAGAAAAATATAAAAGCATTACAAAATAAGTAAACTCAGTTTTAGTTTACTTCTTTTATTTCTTTAATCACTATTACTATGTTACACTTAAGCACTTATACTTATTAATTCTTATAACTATAACAACATTTCCTATATATGTTCTACCTCTGCTAGGGTGAACTCTTAACGTACTTGCACCAATGGCATTTTAGACTGATCGAATGAAGACAGTTAGCTACTGCTCTTCAGTTTGATAGAATGGCAAGTGAAGTCCTGGTCTAAACCAAATTTCCAGGTTGCTTCGTTTTGGTGCCAAGAATTGTTTACTCAGTCAAAATGTACTTGCTGCACTCTCCTTTATTTTGCTGAAAAATATGCTGACTTTAGTGTTGGTCTGCATATTCGTTAGCTATCAATAAGTGAGACATATTTGAAGGTAACGGTGAATATTTCACTAGAAATATTTGCCGTTACTTGTTTTGAAATATTTAGATCAGCGAATATTTTCATCTACCCAAATATGACAGAACAGGGCTATTTTCAGGACAATAAAAAAAATAATTGAACCATTTTTTATTTGAGGAAAAGATGACTAGATTTTGAGTTCTCAAAAATTTTATTCTAGCTTTGGCTTTGTCATTATCATACTTACTACATTTTACTGAGCTTTGACAGTTCAAGAAAAAAAAAAATTAGACTGAAATAAATTATGTATTTCAGGAGATGGTTAGGTGAGGTAGATTATTACTTTTTAATTAAAAAAAGGCATAGTACAATAAATTAATTTTTCATAAAACAAAACAAAAAAAAAAACACAAAACAAAACAACCAACCTTACCTAACTACCCATTATTCAAGGAGGTATAAGATAAATTATTCCTTTAATATCAGGACCAAATATAAGGGCAGCAATTCTTTGCTAGAAAACCCAGTTTGCTTATTTTCATCCAAAATTCCAAAAAAAACCAAAAAAAAAACCCGAATAGCAATTACTTGAAAAAATTATAAAATTATAATGATAATAATTGATATTTGTATTGATAGTTATCAATATTTAACAAACATTCAAAAATCGTTATTTCATTGCTAGTTTCAGGTGAAAAAATTTCAAAAGACAATCAATAGTTATCGATATCTTTAGCAAAAATATTAATCTATCAATTTTTTATTGTTAAAAACTGTTTTTCAGGAATTTATTGTTATAGTTTTCTCGGAAACCACTGACCCAATAGGCACCTAACTCCTATCGGACTTGATCCTGGGTGCACAACATGTTTCATGAAAAACTGTATTTCCAGAATTATTTGGCAAAAACAAAAGAAAAAACATAGACAATAAAAATAGCACCATAAAGTTCAAATTTCAATTTTTTCTTAAATTCTCCAATTTTCTACATGAAAATGATATATTGTTTAAAGAGAAATTCTATGAGCTCATTCCCAGAGCTCGAAATATGTCATTCATTAACAAGATAGATACCTAACATCAATTCAGCTTCCTGCAATTTGAGTTTTCTTATACTACAAACAATGAAAATAGCTTCTAAAAACTTCAATTTCAATTTTCCCTCCAATTATACAGTTTTTCTAAGAAAATAGACGTTTTTGTCAACTTTTTAGCAATTAAGTCATTTTTGACATTTATTTCATTTTCAGTATGTTTTGGCAAAATAAAATTTTTTTCCCAGCTCCCCAACCTAGGAAACGAACTTCAATTTAATTTCCAAGCCCTTACCCTTTAAGGAAATGATGTGGAATATGCCAAAGAATCTACGCTCTACCGATAACATTATATTATAAGCCAATTGATGCACGATTTCACCTTCTTCTTTAATTTTCTCGGCTTTTAAGGGGTCAAACTTTTTGTTCTTGAGATCACTTTACTTCTTGAAGCCTTCTCAAAAATTTCATTTATTACGAAAAAGTAACTATCTCATTAAATAAGAGAAGTATGGCCAAAAATTCGGGTAAAAACGTATATTTCCCGTGCTTTTCTAGTGATAGGTATAGGTTTAATGGAGCGGGAATAGCTGGCATCACTGAACGTCGTATTTAAAGTAGCGTCTTGTGCCTCTAGCATTAATTCATATGCTCGCTGGTAACAACCCGGTCATTAGTGTATATCGGATCAGTCATTTGAACACATTCGCATCTGGCATTAACTTAGTGGTAGATGTACTTTTTAACGATAACTGCTTGATAAAAACTGTGTTAATTTTTAACCGACTAATAATCGCTATAAAAAATTTCTCAAATACTTGGTGATTTAAGTAGATGATTTTAAAGAAAATATAACTGCAACAAATACAAGACTGAATAATATTTTCATTCCATGAGTGCAAGCAGCCTTCATAAACATGAACAGTTTCACTATTTTAGGTAGAATTTTGACATATGGTTATGATGAATGATCTCGTTGTTTCAACTTTGTTTAGTTATTAATTTGGTAGAAAATCGGTTGATGAATGCTGTGGCACGAAAGAATTTTCGCATTCGCTCGTTCGTTCGTTGGCAGAAAAAATTCATATGGCTACCAGTGATCGATGAAGTGGAATGAACGTAGCTATTAAGTAAAGAAATTGTTGACTGGGTGTTGTTAATGGAAATTAAGAGTAGTGTATGATTTTAATTAAACGTGAAGATAAAATTTGTGAGAAATATATTTTCCGGGTCGAGGAACTAGATTATATATTTTTTTACCATATTATTTAATCGAAAAATCAATCATGGTCAACCATTAATTTTCTACAATGGGCGAAAAACATTTTCCTCAGTTTTTTCGCCTTTTTCGCAAAGGTTTTTATCGGAAAACCCACTGTACGACGACAGAAGATATTCATTTCGTTAATAAATGAAACATATTATCGACAATACCTAATTGGTCAAATTCGTACCCAATTCATATTCAAAAAATTCATTTCGATTAAATGAAAAGAACTGTGTTGATCAATTTTTATAGAATCAGTAGGAAAAGAGGTAAAAGTTCAGAAGTTAAAAATGGTTACAAGCAGTCTTATCAATGCTCATGAACATTCCAAACATTCAAAACATGCACGTCAAAAATATGTTTTGGTGAACAGTTATATTTAATTATTAAAACTTACAGAAAGAAGGTGAAAAGAGATTATCAAAAAAAGTTACCTGTATTTTTCTATCGACTATTCTGCACATGTTCATGTGGATAGAATATAGGTAGGTACCTATATATTTCAAGTGTCTTCTGAAGCTCAAAACTTAAATTCCATGATTACTGTTATTTTTTTTATTTATTTTTTCCATAATTTCTTGGTGATTTTTGAAATCGCCCCATTCGTCAAAATTGATTTTCAGAAAAAAGACTGCCAAGTTTTTCACATAATTCGTATTATTTAAATTAAATAATAGTCTATTAGAATATATTTTGATGAATTTAAATTTGTGTTTGTTTTCGGTTCGAAGAACCATATTTATCAAAAACTGTGAACTGTTCTGATATTTTCATCAAATCAGTTTCAATAATTTTCTGAATTTTTAAAGTAAGATAAAAGATTAAATATATAAATCAGTAATAAGAAACTAAAATTATCAGTAGGAAATTACTTGTTGGTAAATTAAGGGCCAAGAGTGAAAATGTTTCTTAATCGACGTTAAAATTTTGGCTTATATAAAGAACTAGTCTTAACCCAGCGGCTTTGCTCGCAGTTATGCAATAGATAAGTACGAAAGTTACAGTTAATCAAGAAGAGTATGCTTAAATTGACGACATATTGGTGGTTGTGAGGGTTGGAGCAGTAGACACATACGTTTACGGCTATTTTCCCTATTTCACTAGGATTTTAGTGATAATGAGAATGGTTAATATGGACATAAGGTAAACTACCAGTTTTGGATCACTCTCACTTGTGGGTCAAAATTTTAAAAACTCACGCTATGGTGAAATATCCTCACCATTAATGAGCAAAAGAAAGTGAAAAAAACTCACAAATCTTTAAGGAGCAGTGGGGCAATGAACCCATGCCCTAATGGGGCTTTTATCTATCAGCACAGTTTCTTATCCATAGGAATCCTTATTTTGGTACGATTATCAAAAAATTTTGCAACATTCTCAACTTTTAAATATTGAAAAAAACGTTCCTTCTTTCCTCTCAAGATTCCTCAGCGGCTATTGGAAATAAAAAGTTAAAATTGATACTATTGGAAAGAGGAGAAAATTTTCTCAAATCCAGAACTAAATTAATTTTTTTATCATCAGTTTTTAAAAATAAACCATAAAAAAACTGTAAAATAATGAAAAAAGTGGAGTGTTTTGTTCAGGGCCAGCCACAGAATTTTCTCAAGGGGTTTTTTTGTTTTTGGCTACCTAAATATAAATTCGAATTTTTATTTTATTTTATGAGCTCCCTGAAATTCACATCTTGGGATTGTTTTGAAAGATCTCCTTCTCAGATACGGACCCCCTCCTCGTAAGACAAATTATTTAAAAAAGTTTGAAAATGAAAATTGAACAAGTTAATTTGAAATTAAAAGTTTTATACATTTTTTAAAATAGTAAACAAAGAAGTTTTTCTGAAAACAAATGCAGTGATGGTTGAATTGCAATGGCAGACATGGTGTGGTTGCATTATTCATAATTTAGGTTAAAAACGAGTTTTAAAAAAATACGCTTTTATAATTTGAAGAAGAAAATAACGGCGAAAGAGAAAACAAAATTTTTTACTTTTTTCTGAAACAGAAACAAACAAAAATTGAAAAAACAAATTATCAAAAAGGATATAAGTATATGTGTATGTGTGTGTGTGTGTCATAACACGTGAAAGCAGCGCTGAAGTTGGTCATCTGGTGTACTTCAACAAATTGAGTGAGTAGAATAAAAGCGTATAATAATTAAAAATAATACGTGAGATTACTTGATACTAATTTTCCTTTTTTCCCCTTTTTTTTGGGTCAAGGGGGGTTGAACCTCCTAAATCCCCCGGTTTTGTTCTTGTATTTTTTTTCATCATTTGCTCGCGATTACTTCGTTTTATCGAAAACTGATGATGGAAATGAATTGGTTCATGAAAATTAAGGGGTGTTACCACCGGAATTTAGTTTTTGAAGCAAACAAAATTTAAAAATCGGGAAATTTGTCAATGGCTTATTTCGGAAAAACTAATGGCGATAAAAATATAAGTTTTTATAGAGAACTTGAGAAAATTTTATCTTCTTTTTAATAGTATGAACCCCAGCTTTGTATTTCAAATAACAGATGAGATATTGTGATGTGAGCGAGAAGCAGATAGAGCAACCTGACAAATGGCTCATACCTTTTTCCTGCCACATACCGTTTTACCGGTCACATACCATTTTACCATTCACTATTATTCATGGAATTTATTATATAGATTAAGGAACTTTCTGAAAGCGAAAATCAAACTTGGAGAACAAATCATCTTTGAAAAACATTTGGAATTTCTCTACATTTGTTAATAGACTGCATATGAAGTACCTACATGATAAACGTTCGAACTGATAGGAAAATAATGGTCAGAGGCTCAAAAGTCAAACCATCACTTGAAATAACAGATATAACTTATTACTTTTAAATAACGATTTTTTGTATGGTATCAAGATTTGAGCATTTTGCCAAGTTATAATTATAAGCAACATTTTTGCACCTGGTTCTAAAGGTCTAAAAACTTTTACAGCTCATTTAAAATATTCTTATTTGCGAATCTACAATTCTCATCATGCACTTTACGAATGTACTCATACTTCAATGCAAGCCAAACATATGCTATAATATACCTTTTTCTTGCACACAGACTTATAAATGCACCCCGAATATATTCCTCTCGTATGTTTGCCTCTCGTTTTTGGATACCTTGAAAACTATTCACCATTAAATTCGGACCTTATCTATATGCCTGCATGTATCTTTTCTATCCAGTCACACCTTTCTTATCAAGAAGCGACACTGGCCACATTCTTTACCCTAATTAGTAATTACCATGAATTATTCACCTTATATCCATATTCTGTAATCCTATATAAATACATTCAAGAAGTGTCATACGTAAACTAAATTATTTCTTTTGTTTGTATTTCATGCACCTGGGTTTCATATTAATTTACGCAGCACGCATCTCTATTATACGATGTTTGCTTCTCATATTAGCACTGTAAATTCAATGAACCAAAGAATATCTCATTTAACCGGAAAATATGAATAATGCCCGGTCATTATGAATAACTGCCAAAATGACGGGGCAATGTGATAAATAATTATACAAACTGGACATTGGGATTAATGCCCACGTCATTTCGGGCAATTTTAAAAATTTTTAAAAATACCTGATCATTGCAAAGTGATTACTCTATTTGCAAATTTACTTACATACTGAGATTATGATTGTTGTAACATTTTGAATACTAAACTTTTTTTTTCTTTTACAACAGTTATTCGATAAAGTTTGTCGTCTCAGACCAGATATAGCAAAAAAAGTTCGCCAAGAGTTCACAAAAATGGTGAAGGTTGGAATTTGTCAGTAAATTGCAGTGGGCCTCTCCATTGGTTGTTGTGCAAAAAGATGAACGTAATTTCCGCATTGTTGGGGATTATAAGAGACTAAATACGCAAACCTGTCCAGACCGGTATCCTATCCCAAATTTATTTGATAGCACCTTTAATATTGGTAAAAATTGTATTTTTTCTTGTATTGATTTAGTCAGAGCATTTCATAATATAAAAGTTTTTCGGGGTGACATTAAAAAAACAGTGGTGATAACACCTGCGGGTCTTTTCGAATACCTTAGAATGCCTTTTGGCTTACAAAACGCTCCATCTACATTTCAGAGGTATATAAACAGCATCCTTGGTGACCTTCCTTTTATTTTTGTTTACATTGATGATATCCTTGTGTTTTTTAATAATGAGACTGAGCACCTTAATCATTTAAAAATTATTTTTCAGCGATTGTATCAGTATGGATTATCCATTAATATTACTAAATGCCAATTTTTTTGCAAAAAAGTAAAGTTTTTAGGACACACAATTTCCAGCGAAGGTTTCCAACCAACAGAAGAGCGTATCGAATTTTTCAAAACAATGCAATGCCCTAAGACAATAACTGCTCTGAGACGAATTATTGGCATGTTCAACTTCTATCGTCGATTTCGTAAGAATGCCTCAGACTACCTTGCTCCATTCAACGAACTCCTCAAGGGACACAAAAAGAAGAATGATCAGACAAAAATCTTGTGGACATCCAACCTGAACATCGTCTTTGAGAGAATAAAACAGGCATTTTCTGAGTATATATTATTACATTTTCTAAATAATGAATCAAAATTATTATTAACATGTAATGCTTCAGGTATTGCAGTAGGAGCTGTGTTGGAACAGACAAATCAGTCTGGAGAACGAGAACCACTAGCGTTTTTTTCTGCAAAATTAGACTCAACACAGAGAAATTGGGCTACGTATGATTGCGAACTTTATGCAATATATCGAGCTGTTGAACATTTTGAATATTTATTACAAGGTCGTGAGGTAACTATTATAACTGACCATAAACCTTTGCTTTCCATGTTTGTTCTTAAGAATAGGATTAAAATTGAACGACGTTCGAGGCATGTGGAGTACATAAGCCAATTCACCACCGATATTCAACACATTTCTGGTTTATCTAACATAATCGCTGATACACTAAGTCGCCCAAAAATTGCTAGCATAAAAGTCACAGTCACTCCAGAAATGATAGCAGATGCTCAGCCCCAGGATACGGAAGTACAAGATATTAAGAATGGTCATCATCAGGATCACAAAATTCGTGAAGTATTTTTAAACAGTAGTAAAACAATTTTATGTAATCTTTTCAACAATATCAATAGACCAATCGTGCCAAAATCACTAAGATTTTCTCTGTTTCAGCAAATTCATGGCCTTGCTCATTTAGGTTTTCGCGCCACCTTACGTTCAATTAGGTCAAGATATTATTGGAGAAAAATGTCCGCCGATATCAAGAATTGATGTAAAAGTTGTCACGAATGCCAGAAATCTAAAGTTGTTCGACATACACAAGCTGAAATTGGGGAGCGATCTTCAGAAGGTTATAATAATCTACTCACACTCATCGACAGAGCCACTTATTAAATAGAAGCCATCCCACTATGTGAAATAACAGCAGAAATTGTGGCACGTAAGTTTTATGAAAACTGGATTTCAAGGTATATGGAATCCCATTAAAGTTAACATCGGATCGTGGACGCCAGTTCCGATCAACTCTTTTTCATGAGTTATACAAGTTTCTAGGTACTCATCATATTCATACAACATCGTATCACCCAGAAGCAAATGGAATGTTAGAAAGAATTCACAGAGTGCTAAAAGCTGGCTTGAAATGTCATGGTAAAAACTAGATCGTTAGCTTGCCTACATTTCTTTTGGGAATGCGAGCAGCATCAAAGGATATTAATGGAATATCTGCTGCCAAACTTGTATTTGGATGCAATTTGAAAATCCCAGGACAGTTCTACAAACCAGCCACCGAAATCACCAACAGCACAGTATTTGTCCAGAAACTCAGAGATTCGATGAAAAAACTAAAACCTATACCAGTTACACATAAGAGTAAGAAAAATATTTTTGTTCATCCTGATCTAAATACATGTAAATCTGTTTTTGTCAGAGTCGATCGTGTGAGAGAACCTCTTGAAACACCTTATGAAGGCCCATATAAAGTATTGCAAAGACGAACCAAGTATTTTAAACTCGACATTAATGGGAAAGAGGATACGGTTGCGATTAATAGATTGAAGCCCGCATATATGCTCAACTTAGATGAGGAGAATTATGGATGTGAAAATACAACGCCTGTTCAGAAAGTCCGATCCATTTAAAAAAAACCATCAATAAGCTTGGAAGACGAAAGTAATGAGTCAAAAAGAGTAAGTGATCATGAACTACTTAGTTGAAAATACGTTATTTAATCGAAAAAAACCATCCTTTTATTCAGCTCCTTTTCCAATTAAAACTACTAATAGTTGTATCTGAGTAACACTCCCTCATCCTCCAAAACATTCCCAATCAAACGCTGTAATACCTCCCCAATACATTCGGCACACCTCTAAGGGTCGAAAAGTAACCACACCGGCTAGATATCGAGATAAATTTAATGCACTCACCCTCTTTTAATAATTTTACGTATACATATAATTTTTTTTCTCATTGCCCAGTTAATATTGATAGTCACCTATACCTTCACGTTATATTATATTGTACCTTATTGACTCAGTTCACCAATGCAATGCAAATTAATTATCTTTAGAATTTTATTCATTCTTTTATACATTTTTTTATTCTCTCTTTTATCTTCTAGTTCGATATTAATTAATAATTACTATTTTTATTGTGATTGTATATACGTATCTACTTTTAATTTTTACCTATAACTATCATATTAATATATTTTTTTTAAGGTATGGCTCCGCCATTAAAGGGGGAGTCTTTTGTGGCAACATTGTACACGTATACCTATTACCTACATGTCATACCTTATCTCTTATCAACTTGCCGCTGTACATACTCACTCTCGTTAAATAAAGATAGTCAGTCATGTTCGTACCGTCATTAAGTTCATATTATTCACATCCATAAGATTATATACCTTACACATAAGGCTCGTTTTTGGTAATAATAAAATCAATAAAATGATGACGAACATTCCAGTATATTTTATTGATTTTATTGATTTTTTATATTTTTTTTCCTTCGAATTTCCTACTTTAAGTACAATCTGGAATGGAACATTACTTTGAAAATGGTAAAAAACTATCGATAGTTGTCGATAATTATCAATAAGGAAAAAGTCCAATTTAGTTTGAATCACTAGTCATAGCTTCTGATGAAAACTGTCTCTTTTCGAGAAACAGTTATTGAAAAGTTCTACGTTTGTAAAGACAGACTACATTTCAAAAATAAACATTACATTATCATACATGAATAATAAATGGAAATCTGGTAACTTCCATTAAGACCGCGCAACGATGGTAAAATTGTGATAGGTACAAAGAATAGGTATGTGCGGTTAAATCAATAAACAATAAAACCGAGAGGGTGCAGCTGTACGATGGATTAATACGGCGCACTATACACGTGTTAAAAGGTCGTCGGTCGTATTCCTAATGCGCAATTCGAAATTAGTCCAAAAAGAATACAAAATAAAATGAAAATAAGAAAATCTCTGCGAACTTCCAATGTATCTTCAATGAAGGGTAAGGGGAAAAAAGAAGGTTACGAGGGAAAAAAAACAGTCCAAAGGGTGAAACGTAGAAAATTCCTTTATTTAGAGCGTTGGCTCTTGAATCGATAATATTGTGTGTCACGTGTTAGGAAAATACCAGTCTGGAAAGGAAAAGTTAAGAATTTACGATGGACAATACTTATACTTTATGTTTTTCTCACCCTTTCATCTTCTTTTTGAGGAGGTTTTCTTTAGAATATCTACTTATTACGCTTGTTGCGGTATTAGCCCCTAGAGTTGGAGGTGAGTAAGTTTTTCGTTTGACAACTTCAGGAAAATTTTGGCATCAATAACTCTAATTCACATACATATATATATATATATATATATATGAGTCTATTTCTTGTTCTCACGGTATAGGTAGCAATTTTTGTCTATCACGAACTCTGGTACAAGCATTTTTACTAAGCTAAGGATTAGACCTATAGATTTTAGTGTGGATCAGCCGGACGGTACTTCCGGTACTGCTATGTTTGTTTTTATATTATTCATAGAATGCAGAATTTCTGAACTATATGTACGAAATTTAAAACAAATATTTATTATAATTTATTGTAGCATGCTATCAATTTTGGTGTGGATCGACAAGCTTTTTTTTCCACTTTTTTAATTTGCATGAACTTTTCTTTTTACAAAAATTAACCGCATGTTCATGTTTTTTATTTATTTTTAATTTTATAACTTTATTATATTTCTTAGGTTTTATTCGAAATAATATGATTATTTACCAAACTTTATCATCATAATTAATTTTTCATTTAAAAAAATAATGCTTTTAAATTTCACATTCATCACTATTTTGTCAGTAGCTAACAAATTTCATAAAATCATAACGTATCATTAACGCATATAAACTTACAGAAAATTAATGCGACCATCAAAATTCATAATTCTTTTTCTCGAAACCTACTTTTTTCCAGCGAGGCTTGCTGCATTCGAGTTTTTTCCCTTTTCGATTCGTATTTCATGAGAACGTACGATGACTGACGGTTTCGAAAAGTTAACTAACTTTCACCATTGATAAATTGACGCGAAAAATAATAGATGCAATGCTTGGGCATGGTAGAAATTCATTTGCGATAGGTCAAACATTGATTCAATTTGTCAGAATTCGGTAAATTACCTGGGCAATAGTAGGTTAATTAGAGACAATGACTCGTTGGAGATAAACGAGGTAGGGATCAACAGCCTCTCGTTCTTCGGAAAATTTTCTCAAATATTAATTATTATTGAGCTATCGATCACTAAATTAGTGACTCGAATTAGAAATTTTTCGAAGTGGACTACATGATTAGCTAAGTCATTCATTTTTAAATATTCGTCAATGTATGAAACGTAGTTGAGATGTTGCCTCGGAATAAGAGAGGGGGTAGGTACAGACTTGTCCTTAGTAGAAAAACTTTGATCTTCATCAAGCATGATGACGATTTCATTTATAATTTATTATTCAATTGCTTAACAAATGCACGCCTATGTTCAACTAAAACCCTTTGCTGATTTATTGCTGAGTATCGGCCTTGACAATATCATTGATCTTCATGGTAGCAGGGGTAAGCATAAAGTAACTTTTAAAAAAGTTGATTTATCGTAAAACTGTTGGTGAAAATAAAACGTTTCAAAAGTTTATTGTTTAAAGAGTCTTTTGGAAGAACGTTATACGTCTTAAGTTCTTCAAAGTTTTCAAAGAATATTAATTGTAAAATTTAATTTTAATTTGGCCGTAGAATAAAGAGATACCAATCAAGAATGCTCACCTGATGTAGCAAAAATTTCTAATTCAATTTTGTCTTGGGAGATTGACCTTCTAATGAAAGGAGATCTGAACTACACGTTATACAATATTTTCTTTTTCAACTAAACTTCTTCATAGTATATTACGCAATGTGGGCGGAAAGTGAGAAATTATCAGAGTGCAAAATTTCCAAAAACGAACTGTAGGTGAGTGTGGTAACCCCACATTCTGTTAATTGCTCGCTCTGACCAAGTTGCGTATAATACTAACAAACTAACAAAAATTTTTGAATTAAAAAAAAAAATGGCATTTTCATATTCATTTTTAACAATTACGAGTCATTTGCATTCATACTTCAGTCATGATTGTTATGAAAACCCCTTCATATGGTGATGTATGCACAATGAAGAGAAAATTATGTTATACTTTCCTCCCTATGGAGGTAAAATAACAACATTTATTCCCAGTGATAACGTCATTGGAAAAATGTCATTTTCACACTTGTTAACAAGATGATAAACCACTATATTTTATTTGCATAGTTGATAAACTAGTATCTGATTCACCGAGCAAGATGTGTAAAAGAAGAAAATTTTGTTAATTTTAATCGAGCTGAAGAATTTCAGCAATATTAGGTATATCCTTCGGTATTATCGTATATCGTACATCTCGAGAATTAAGATTTCATTATTTAACTCATATTACGTCATCAGTTATAAATCATAATAACATGTTTACTTTCAAGGAAAAGTTTGCAAAAGAGCACGGTGTGTGAGCAATTTACAAGTCATGTAAACTCACTTTTGAACCTTGTTGAGGAAGATATTTTTTATAAATAATGATCAGAAAGTTATATAATGTTAATAAAATCCCTCATATATTTTCTGAATGATGGGTGAAGTACTTTTGAAATGACAGAATACAGCGAGCCCACCAAACCCAGAGTCAGCAACTACGATTCTGTATGAAGATAAAGAGTTTGTAATCTACGAGGTTGCAGGATAAAAATTCTATTCCAGGCGGTGTTGAGAAACATTACTGGGCAGGTAAAAGTTCCACATCACATGACCTCACATCTACCCTACTTGGTAAACACAATCTGAACTGGCCTGAGGAAACATCATTTTAGCACCACAAATTATATGAAATTACTTTGGGGAATTATTTTTCCTGTCTCCAGAGTAGGTGAAAAAAAATTACTCTCCCAAATATAAAATTACCTTTCTAAATGCATTGAGTAACACTTTTCCCTATCCAGCCTCCATGTAAAAATTTTTACATTGAGCTTACAAGGTAACAATTAACTTTCTTTCTGATGCAACGTTTATCTATAAGGCTGCTAACGAAATGATGAACTCCAACTTACTGGTAATGTTTTTGCAAACTTTCCCTTACATGTGAACGCTCACTTTTGAACCTTGGTGTAAATACAGAAGATAGAACAAACAGAGAATATTTTTTTAACATGACACCAGTATTACGCTACAGTCAAATGGCAACTGTCAAATTTTTTTGAGTTAAAAATTCCGAAAAATCGGCTCAATGATGGGATGAATGCATTCAATGCACTTTGCTGTCACTTTTTGTCCAATATATCAAAAGTAGGTATCTATGTTTGGGGTTTTGAGCAAAGGCGGATTTAGGGAGCTGGGGGCCTAAGGCTCCCAGAGATTTTTCAAAAGAAAAAAAAATTTAGGATATTCATTGATATTCTGAGGGGTTTTTTACTGATAGATAGTAGATGATGAGGCAAGTAAAAAAAATACCTCATTTAAAAATAAGGTTACGTATAGGCTACTTCATAAGATTTTGTCAATAAATTAAAAGTATGAAAAACTGTTCCTTTTTTATAGGTTGGGGATATAGGAAGGAGGAGTTGGGGGACAGATAAAACTTGACCATTGCCTTAGCCCCCCGGATCAAAATCCGCCGATGGTTTCGTGTCATTTCGTTCTGAACTAACTTTATTCATGAAATTGAATGTTAGACTGGTATCGCACAAAATAGACAGTAAGTAAACTCGTTGAACATTATCGAATCTTCGTAAGTTTCAAATTCTCACACGCCCTTTAAAATTTTTAAGGGCTGTTTCGACTTATTCATTAATTTTTCTTGCGACAATTCGCACAGATCAGAAAGGCATCATTTGTTTCAACATTATGGAAAAAACACAATAAAAAAAAATTATTTTACTCCAAATTCATTAACGTGAAAATGAAGTTTCGAAAGTGCGCTAAGCAGTATAACTTAATTTTTAGATAAAATTCGCCGTCGTTTTACATTTATCAATCTCGAATAAAGAATATTACACTAGATGTATTTTGAAACCCTTTCGAAAACAAATTACGTCATACTTATCAGTTAGGATTATTAGCAATCCAACATCAATAATATTAGCCAACCATTTCAGGGGCTGGTAAGAAAGCAAAGTTTACACTTTTCACCTACTGCGAGCAAGAAAAAATCGTCTCTTTTTAGCACATGTGCAAGACTGTAAAATTTACTTTTCCAAGATAACAAAAAAAGGTGTTCGGATTTGAAAGTTTCATTTTTTCCCCAACTTTTTTCCTGAACTTAGTAATTTGTTTTTCGAAAGAAGTTTTCAAGTAGAGTTTTTTTTTTTCATCATTATTCACTTTCCTCTAGTTTGGCAACGGTAGACTCTGTAGAAAGTGATACTGTCAAGTGATCAGACCGAATATCTCCTGTCATAATAAGGTATGTTAAACATTATTCATTGGAAAAATTATACCGTATCACTTCGAACTCACTTTATGCAGTAAGATGTAATCCTAGTACTTCCGACAAGCATAGTTTGCAAACTTTGGAGTTCACGATAAAACTGAACATAATTACTAAATTTGATCTCGCGAATTTTTATAAATTAGGTATTTTAACAAAAAAGATAAAACTAAACAAATTTTTGCCATCTAAGAATTTCAATCAGCCATAAAATGAGGTGTTTAAATGAAGTAAATCCAAAAAATACAATTAGATACGAGAGTATGCGCGATTGGAAAAAAGCTCGGTAAAAGCGATTATTATTTAAGTATTTTTTTCTTATTTGAAAACTTACCATACAAAACAGATAACAGGATGAAAAACGATGCTTGGACTGATCGTTTTTCATATTAAGCGATCATGATTTTTTTATTTATTCTCCATACTTCCGCAAAAATAAAAAACATCCACGAAAAAACAGAATTTCAGAATAAATATTAAGCTTAATAATTACAGAATTATCACAGTAGTTTGAGAGGTTAATTTAAATAAGACACTGATAGTTCGGCAATTCCAAAATCTACTTACAAATCCTCACGTAGAGTTCAACAAACGACATAAAATAAATTTTTCACGATGAAGTACATTAATATTTACTACGAATTATAAAATAAAATAAGTCGAAAAAATTTTTCAAAGATAAGCTTTCACTGACGATATGTCTCCGACAATAAGTGCGCCGGGCGGATCGAACAATACGTATAATGAATTACTGAGAATATGATGGAAAGTAATAGCGTAATACTGGCGTAACTTTTTAATTTAGCGCCTGGCCACCTAATTTTCAGGGTACCTTTCCCTATTTGGAACAATAGATTTTTTTTTTCTCTACCTCAAATGACACCCGGAGGTTGCAGTGACCTGTCAGTCACCTCATTTATGTAATAGCTGCCTACATTACTAATACGCAGTCATGTTAAATATAATTTCTCGAAAAATTGTAGGAGCCTCCAACCCTTCTGTTCAATATAATGCTTAGGTACTCATACTCTGTAGCTCTATCGGGCTAAACTCTTTTATTGTCAGATTTATCTTTTGCCTTATTTCATTTTACTAAGTTCCAGTAACATTTTGAGATCTACTTGAAAGAGGGGATGAGCAGAATCTGGAAACCGATAGTCTCCAAACCTGAATTTTTCATTCAAATGTATAAGAAGTAGGTACTAATTGAACCAAACCGAAAACCTCCATTGTGGATGAAAAAATATGACTGCGAACGGACTCGAATGAACAATCATTCAATTGCAAGATTGAGCAAACAACCAATATTACGCAAACCCCAACCCCCTAAAAAATAGGCCTATTCTTATTTTTATTTCATAAATTTGAAAGTTTTGTACAATACTACTCGCCTGTATGCTGAATGTAAGAACAGCCCAAAACATATGTGGGACAAAATAATTAACAGGCCTTACTATCTTATGGAAATTCGATTGAAGAATAACAACACTTTTTGTTTTTTTGTACTTCTCACTAATTCAAAACCTATGACTTAATACTATGTGGCGTTCCAACAACTTATGATATTTGTAAAATTATTGGTGGAACACGAATCACGTGTTTGCTAAATGATAATGTAACAACTGTAACGAATATGTTCGTCATATTTTAATATAGACGTACATATTTCATTCACAGAAAAATACATTTTTCTTACTAAGCAAATTCTTTCCCTAATATGTCAACAACCACTACACGTTTTCTAACGGAATATTCGAGTACCTGAACATTCTGGTACCCGAATATTCTAGAAATAATTAAATACAGCAAATCCCTACTCTACACACAACACCATAGAAAACCATATACCTTGACAGGTATATAAACTCTGGTTTTCATTAAAATAATTGTATTGTATAGAATTGTAATTGTACTCTTGACACTGTGTAATAGTGTAATATATTTTATTGTAAATAAATTGGTCAGTCGTATACTGTACCTGCAATATTCTTCCAGTATTAGACTGTGAATGAATACTTGCAAATTTAATATTGTGTTTTAAAAGTAAAGTGATAAAATTTATTGTGTGTTTCAATTTAATTAAAGTCTTTCATTTAGTTAAGGTCCACAATATTTGTGGATAATAAAATTCAATTAGTTAAAATAATTCTCGAATACTATAATATTCCTGTGAATATTATCGTATATCGAAGGAAGTGTAATCGCCCCAAAAGAGGTTAGTTTCCAGTACTGATCCACCTCTTTTGGCCGTTACATTGTTGGCGCCCAACTGGTTTGCTTTTGCAATATCAAATCCTCGCTCAAGTACTAAAAAAAAAATTTTTTAATTTTCTAAAAAAAATTTTTTTTCTCTCTTTTTGAATTTTTTTTTGGAAATGAAATAAAAATTGTTCCTGTCCATTCAACAACGCAGATCCAAGGCTGCTGCTTCAAATGTATTTTCTTCTTTTTCTGTGTCCGAAGTACTTCAATTGGTTACCTTGAAAACTCTAGTAAAGTACTTAGAAAAAAGCGTAAGGTGCGCTCTAAGGAATAGGGAGTGGAGGTATACCACGAGTGGAAAAAGACCAGAAAAGAGAAAATAAACACGTTGTGGGACTACAATACCCGGAGAAAAATTATATTTACAAAAAAATAATTCAAACAATCGTAAATATATTCGCCGCCCATCGACATCCAGTTGCAGTTACCACATCCGGATCTTCAAGTTGCTGTAAAAAACAAAGAAAAGTAGAGAATTAAAATTAGTTATAATTCGCGTTTCCCTTTATATTTTAAGAGTGTTTTTTATAACTAATTTTTCAAAAAAATATTTTTTTAGAAAAAAAAATTGGGAAAACATAACGGAGCCCAATTCCCCTAAAATTAAATTTGATTGGCTCTTAAAAGGGACTAATCAAGAAATTTTAAATTTATGTGAAAATTTGAATATAAAGGTTAACATCGAAACATTCTCTCGAAAAAAAATTCAAGAGGATATTGTATTAACCATAAAAAATAATATTGAAATAAAAAAGCTCCTAACTCCCGAAAATATTAAAATAATTTTGGAAACTACCTACAAATCCTCACGAAAAAAGATCCCTGAAATTGAAAAACCTATCGAAAGAGAATATTTCGACCCTCCAATTTCATCAACTCCTGTTTTAGAAAGTAGTGAAAATCCTATTCCTCTTCCTAGAACAAAATATGTAACAAATTTAGATATTTCAAATATTTCAGAAAATTCTGAAGAAAATTTTCGAAGTCCAGATACTGAACTTCTAAGAGAATCTTATTTCCGGTTAGAAATTCAACCTACTGTTGTAGTAGAAACTGCTCAACAAAATAAAAATTTAAATTTCCCTATAAATACAAATTTAGAAAATAATATGTCTAACACAGTTGCAATCAACGTAAGACCTACTCTTTATGGTCATACACAGGGCGAAGACATAGTTTCGTTCTTAAAAGGCTTTGAAAACAAAGCTGACTCCTTCAACTGGGATGGAACATTAAAATTCAAGAAAATTAAAACAGCTTTCACTGGAATTGCTAAACAAATTTTCGAAGATAAAATCCAAGATAATCCTGAATTTAATACTTGGAATAATATTAAACCAAAAATTGTTGAAATTTTCACTAGGACTAAACCCCAGTTACGTGAATTATTATACGAACGCAAATACAAAGGTGAATCTGATTTTACCGCATATATCATGTTCGTATCAAAAATTTTAAAACAAATCGAATCCAGAATTACGGAAGAACGTATAATCGAAAAAATAATTTCAAACCTACCCAAAAAAGAAAGGGAATTCTTAATAAGGGAAAAGCCCAATACTTTACAAGAATTGGACAAAGCTTTTTCAAATTATCTAGATTTTAAAGATAAACTATTTGGCCACTCAGATCCCCTACTGAGAGCAAAAATAGAATAATTGGAAAAAACTATAGAGGAATTGAAAATAGGAAAAACTACCGAGAAAAAATCTGAAAAGACTTCAAACGTAGTTTCTTCTGATTCTGATTGGAAATCCGAGTTTGAGAAGTTGAGCGCTGCAATAGCGAACATTTCCAAACCTTCGGACAACAAGAAGAATAAAAATCCTCAAAATAAAAATCCAAATCAAAACCCAAATCAAAATGCAAATCAAAATTCAAATCAAAACTCTAACCAAAATACAAAACAAAATAGGAACAATAATAATAATAACAACAATAATAATAATTATAATAATAATCCAAATCAAAATAATTGGAATCAAAACCAGAATAGAAACTGGAATAATAACCAGAACTATTCTCAAAGTCCTAATCCTAATTACAAAGGAAATAATTATGACCCAAATTACCGAAGAAATAATTTTTGGAATAATAACAGTTATAATAATCGAAACTTTAATCAAAATTGGGTACCAAACTGGAATAATAATAATGTTCCAAAATGGAATAATAATTTTCCTAATTTCCCAAATTATCAAAATTTTATTCCAAATGTACCCCAATATCCCCAAAACTACGTGGCTGCTAACACTCAAACGGTTGCATCTCCTGCTCCGCTCATGTTAGTCCAGCCTCCCATTTCCCAAAACCAAATATCCAATTCCCTACCCTGCCAAAATGCTTGCTCAAAAAATTAAGTGTCCCCCTTACAGATGATTTATCAACTGTAAGGGATGTCTCGAACAAAGAGTTGAAATTGGTTAACAATGTTAGTAAGTTGAATTTTGAAACAAAGGAACGTGCTGATCACACTGCCCTATGTAAATTTCATCTTCCTTTTGCTATTAATGGGAAACATATACTTAGCCTAGTCGACCCAGGTTTGGAACAGACACTAATTGCTGAAGATGTTTTGAATAAAGTCAATTTTAAGGAACTGATAACTCCAACCGATGTAAGATTTCGTGATGCAGACTCTAAACTCTTAGACATAATAGGTTTAACCAATGTGATTTTTTCCATTGATCATAGTGTTTATCCTCATCCCACCTACATTGTCCAAAATCTGGTTGAACCAGTCATTTTAGGGTACGACTTCTTGTCAACCCATAAAGCAAAAATGGACTTCAATAAAAACAAATTCACATTACCGTGTGGTTTCGAAGAGCGAACATTTGACATGCCCAAATGTCACAACTATCCCCTTGAAAAAAATACCCCCCAATTATATTAAGCCATTTAAATTTTATTCTCCCCAAACTTATAAAATTAAGGAAAATTCAATGCTCATTTTAGCGACTCTTCCCCAACATTTGGAATTTCATAAAGAAATTTCAATGGAAAATAAAAATAAGTTTTATTTAAACGTAAGTGATAACACTGTGATGGCTGTCAATAATAACGACAGACCATACGTAATTTACGAAGGTGAATACCTCGGTAAATTCGTGTTAAAAAATGCAATTGATTTTAATATTTGCAAAATTGAAATAATAAATGAAGATACAATATTAACGGACAGTCGTGGTAATACTATTCCACTAGGTCCAAAAGTAGATTTAGAAAATAAAATTAAAACGTATCAAATAATTAATGAAAATAATCAAATATTTAGTGGAAAAACAGATGAAGTTTTTATATGTAAAGTCCCTCCACAAAAAGTCAGTGTTGACGATGAAACATCATTAAGATGTAAAAACTTCAAGTTCTCTCACGCAGAACACGAAGCACTGCACAAACTGGTCGACGACCTAGTTAAAGCAGGTGTATTAAAAAAACAAAAATCAAGGTTTGAATCCCCAATATTTGTAAAAAAGAAACCTGACGGTGTTTATAGAGTTCTTGTAGACTACCAAAGTATAGTAATGGATAACAATCGCGTCCCTACGATTGATATCATATGGCCTTATTTAAGAAATAAAAAGTGGTTCACGACTATTGATTTAAACAGTGGATACTTACTGATTCCTTAGACCGAAGAATCTAAACAGTACACTGGTATCAATGTGGATGGAATCGGATATGTATTCAATTCCACCCCAATTGGACTAAGCATCTCCCCGTCTATTTTCCAAACTATCATGGATGACATCTTCCATGATATGTTGTGGAAAAAAATGGTTTGTTACCTCGACGATATTTGTATTTTCAGCGAGACATTCGAGGAATGTTGGGAAAATACAAGAGAAGTACTTAGAAGACTAAGTAAAGTAAATCTAAAAATTACAACAAGAAAATGTCAATTCTTTTTTAATGAAATTGAAATCTTAGGACATACTGTCCGATATAATGAAATTTCCCCATTAAATAAAAATATAGAAGTAATTAAAAATTTAAACCCACCTAATACTTTAAAACAATTACGATCGTTTTTCGGATCAATAAACTATCATAGGAAATTAATTCCTAATTTGGCTAAAATTACAGCTCCCCTTAATGATCTTCTAAGAGGAACTGATAGCAAATCAAACGCTCGAATTAAACTGACCCCAGAGCATATAGAAATATTTGAAAAACTAAAAGAATTTTTGATTTCAAAACCAGTTTTAGCAATCTATGATCCTAAACTAGAAACTTGTGTGGAAGTTAATGCTTCAAAAATTGCATTAGGTGCAGTATTGCTGCAAACTAATCCAATTACAAAGCACAAACATCCAGTTGGATACTTTTCTGAAAGAGTCCAACCTGCAAATACAAAATTATGTTTGTTTCTCCTCGAAATGATGGCCATAACGAATTCCCTGGCTCACTTTCACGGATACTTACTTGCTCTACGCTTCGTAGTATACACTGATCATAAACCATTGATTTATCATCAAAGGTTTAATACACCAAGACTGAGATTAATTAGATTAATCTCAAAATTAAATGAATATAGTTTTCAAATAAAACATATTGCCGGAAAAAATAATTGTATGGCTGATATGTTGTCCCGTCCCCACGAGGAACCTGACGAAATTACTTTCGAATATGGTGAATTTTTGGTGGATAAAAAATATACACTCCCTGAAGGAGAAAAAAATGTGAATACTATTTGTAGAATTCACAATGAAAAAATGGTCCCATTAAATTCGGGTTTTTATCAAAACCAGAACTTATGGTTTTACCCAAATAATTTCCTCAATACCCACCAACTTTTGTGCAATACGTCCGACAAAAAATCCAAGTGCTCATTGTGTAATCGAGTATTTGAAGTTTATTCGTCATACGTATGGCCCTCCCACAAAAATCTCGTGTGATAACAGAGGTCATTTTGAGAATGAATCCGTTCGAAATTTTTGCATAGAAAATAATATTATGTTGGTCTATTCATCTTTCTACTCCCCACAATCGCAGGGATTTGTAGAAAAAATTAATGGTGTGATTAAGAAATCACTTTCCAAATACAAACATTCAAATGAATCCGAGTGGATTGACACTATAAACAAAATTATTTTTGCTTATAATACAAGTCCAATCGATCATTTAAACAAAAAATCTCCATTTTATTTACTTCACGGATATAATCCAAAAATAAATTTATCCGAAATCCCTGAAGAATCAAACAATACAAAGACTCGTGAAGAAGAGATCGAAACACTTCTTCAAACGAGAGAAAAAACGCCGATCCTAGCGAAAAAAGCATCAGAAAAGAATGCAAAACATTACAACGCTCACCATAAAATCATTGACTTTAAGCCTAATGACCTAGTATTGTTACGACAATCAAAGAACGTTGCAAAAAATAAATTAAAATATTCCGGACCACATAAGATTATCAAGAAGGTCACGGACCTAAATTACGTTACTCACATTAAAAATTATGACAAAACTGCTTACGAAGAAACAGTTCATGTACGACGATTAATCCCATACAAGTCTCGCAAAAATATTCACGAAGACAAAAATAAAAATCAGAATGATGAAAATCCTGAAACCCCCATCTCGACCCAAATTGTGCCTAAACCGAGGGGTTGCCCTCGTAAAAAAAACGTAGAGGGTGTGTAGAGTCTACTACCCGTCTTCACCTTAACCTTAAGTTTTTTTTAGACTAAGTTCACTCCCCCTATAAAACATAAGTCTTATTATTTTGGAAAATTAACTGTCCCTAGATAATTTTTGTAAAAAAATCAATAGGTTGGCAAAAATAATAATAAAAATTTTTTTTAATATTAAAAAAATCCGTAAGAAGCTCCAAACAAAAAAAAATTTTTATTATTTCTTTGTAAAAAACTGACTTCTTGCAAATTTTTTCTGTAAATAAAAACCTGCTCTTAAAGCTGAGCGAAATAATTAAATTCAAACTTTTTGAAACTATTAAACGATAATATTATGCGACATAATTAAATTTTTCTGGATAGAAACTCACCATTTAATCCCAAGTGTCTGCATATCCAGCAAGAAAATCTCCTAAATTGTCCCCGCTCATACTTGATTCTGAGTCCATCGACATTGGTGAATTTGCCACTGTGACCGCAGTCGGATCCACAGTTGATGTAGACTCATCTGAATTCAAGGCACCAGCGATGGATGGCGTATCCTGCGTAAACGTATACACCGTTGTATCTGTCATCAGCCATCCACTTCGGATTGAATGAGCAAAACTCCGTTCCAAGGCATCGTAATGTCGAACGAATTGGAAACCAGCCTCCGAAGACGTGACAATGAGTCAAGGATGATAATAAGCATTTAAAAATTGAACAAATTTTATCCCTGCCTCCCCCTGGATAAAATGGCTTACGTAGTGCTTATCAGTGTGGACATATTCCAAGTTTACAGTTTCGTTGCTTTGTTCGGATATGCAAAGCAACCCAACTGTAATACCTGTAAGTATGCCGACATTGTGGTGATTACGCAGGCAAAGTTCTCCATTAAAAACTAGCCTAATTCCCATTACCCCAAACTCGATACGTACTCCTTGCGGGTAAAGGGCACGCAAGTTGAATAGGAACTTTTGAAAAAATTCCTCGGACTTGGGACAGCAAGCAAATCGAATGCTATGCTGCCATACACGAAAATCCTCATGGATTTCTTTGTCTGGAACCCGATGAGACTGTAATTCCTGATTGAAAGATTCTTTATTCAATCTTTGCGACCCATGGGATAACATTGAAAACAAATGATGTAACAAAAAATAAAACCTTGCTTCACAGGGACAATGTTGAAAAGGCTTCACACTATGAAAAAACACTTCACTTAGAAGCCAAGTTTCATTAGCTTCTACGACTCCGGTCGACACAAAAACTCACTCATCCATAAAACGAAAAGATGATGCCATGTTAAAAAAATTTTTCTTTTCTCCCAAACTTTCCAAATATAACAAACGAAATTCGCTTTAAAGAAAAAATTAGAACGAACAAATCCTTTCGAAATTATAATACGAACTAAATTACAAGTCCGAAATAAGAACAACCTAAATGTACCAATCCTATAATTATGCTTAATGTAGCTATAATTTTTCCCTTGAATAATCAAATTTTACTTGATACAGTGAGAAATAAGTGAGACATTGCTTCTTCTCTTTCTGTTTCAGTAAAAAAAATGTTTGTTCAAATAATCGCTGTCATGTATGTATATCTAATTTCCAAAAATTCAGCACAACGAACGTCGTCCGACACATATTGGATTACCACGGCGTCCACAGGTGCTTACTTCCAGGAAATCAGCAATATTTACGTATATGCAAAATCAGCTCCAATTCTGTACTCGTTAGAATTAGACTTACACGAGTCAGCAGATAAAATTCTATCTACTAACTTCAAGCATGCACTTTGTAATACTACCGAATGGAAAAACTGCAAATATGCAGAAATGGCCTTACGATTAAAAAATTCCATAAAAAATTTAAAGAATCAAAACTTGGCACTCATCCAAGATTTTTATTCTACCCCATCAGCAATTCGAAACAAACGAAGCGTCTTTACTCCAATTAGATCTTTCTTTGGAGATGCGCTACAATTTTGTTGTCGAGTGCTTAATTTCCTCGATGGAAGAAATTTCCTAGCAAACGAAATTTCCTTAAAACATGAATATAATATAATAAAAAACCAACTACTCTCGGAACATGCATCTTTAGTAAATACCTCTACAAATTTACATAACTTTATTGATCATACAAATAGTTTTATGAAAAATTTTGTTGCCCATACAAACTCTTTCATGGAAAATTCATTGGAAGAGCATGAATTATTGATATCTTTAAATTATTTACAAGGTTTCTATGACAGTTACCTGGTAAATACCTTTAGGTTATCAAACATCCTAACATCTTGCAAGTCCCATATGATTCCGTCATCGATAATCTCTAAGACTATCCTTGAACAGGACATTTTGCGACTACATACAAAATTAAAAGATCTAGACTTAGATCTAGCCATCCCCACTGCAGAAATTCAAAATTATTACCATGCAGAACTTGTAAACTGTAATTTCTACAAAAATACTCTCGAATTAAAAATTAAAGTACATTAAAAAATTTTAATACGAAATATGAAATTTTTGATTTCATACCACTCTCGTTCAAGTCATACTAATGAACTGTGTAGTTGGGGTCAAGAGCCCTCTCTAATCATTCATGAAATCAGATCAAATACTGTCAGATACATTTCTGGAACTAATCTCCATTACTGTAACTCCGACAAACCTTTATGTTATCTCCCTTCAAATCGAGGAAGTGATAAACTATGGTCCTGTGTGAAAAATTTATTCTTTCATGATTTAAACCAAAATTTACTGCAATCTTGTTCATTTAAGTGCACAGTTAACAATAACCAAACACTTGTACACCCCATTGGACATACTAAGTTTGCCGTAATAAATTTTAATACCCTAATTGCAACAAATTCAATAACAAAAAAATCCGAACAATTAAAAATAAATAATGACGCCCCTGGCACATTTATCCTAGATGTACCTTGTCATATTCAGATCAAAAATATTGATAAAAATAATAAAAACAATATTATCATACCGACTGAAATACCTTGCCTCTCCAAATCCCTCGAAGAGACAATAACAATCAAAAATCATCTCCCTCTCCTGTGGACTTACTTCTCAGAAGCCACAGAACCTTTTGATTTAGCAGTAGATCTCGCATCGTCAAAGGTATATAATCCAAAATGGAAATCATTTGTTCCCCATTCTATTCCCACTAATAAACTCGAAAATAAAATTAAAAATATTGAATTAAAAATCCCTAATCTTGAAAATAATAATAACTTTAATATGGTTAATATAATCTGCCTATCTTGGTTACTTATCTTAACTATAATTATAATTGGAATAAGTAAATATTTGTACTCATAATCCCTATCGAAATAATACTAAAATGTATATTGCTAAAAGTACAACATTGTAAAAAAATAATGCAAAAAAATGCAAATATGTTAAATATAATATAAAAAAAAAAAAAAATTAGGAATCTAAGAATTTTATGTATTAGTATGTATATTAAATTTTAGATCCTAAGTTTTTAAATTGCATTTTATGCCATATATTTTTATGTATTTATTTACTCGTATATATATAAAAGTAACTGTTAATTATAATTTTTTTCCCCTTAAACTAGCTGTGAAAAAAAAATTTGTTTTCTCCTTTTTTTTTCTTCCCCCTGGAGAATTGTGTAACGAATATGTTCGTCATATTTTAATATAGACGTACATATTTCGTTCACAGAAAAATACATTTTTCTTACTAAGCAAATTCTTTCCCTAATATGTATTGTCAACTGGCGAAAGTACCGTTACTTCCTGCCAACAACCACTATACATTTTCTAACGGAATATTCGAGTACCTGAACATTCTGGTACCCGAATATTCTAGAAATAATTAAATATAGCAAATCCCTACTCTACACACAACACCATAGAAAACCATATACCTTGACAGGTATATAAACTCTGGTTTTCATTAAAATAATTGTATTATTGTACTCTTGACACTGCGTAATAGTGTAATATATTTTATTGTAAATAAATTGGTCAGTCGTATACTGTACCTGCAATATTCTTCCAGTATTAGACTGTGAATGAATACTTGCAAATTTAATATTGTGTTTTAAAAGTAAAGTGATAAAATTTATTGTGTGTTTCAATTTAATTAAAGTCTTTCATTTAGTTAAGGTCCACAATAGTTGTGGATAATAAAATTCAATTAGTTAAAATAATTCTCAAATACTATAATATTCCGGTGAATATTATCGTATATCGAAGGAAGTGTAATCGCCCCAAAAGAGGTTAGTTTCCAGTACTGAACCACCTCTTTTGGCTGTTACAACAACCTAATAAGACATTCAACATGTAAATTAAAATGTAGGAAAATTAATCAACGAAAATTCAATGCAGGCAGGTAAATGTTTAACTCATTACTTTAATTTATTTTTTGAAAATAATTCAACATTGTTACGATAACAAAGCCCTTTCAAAATTTGACGTTCATTTTTATCCTTTGTTTTCGTAATTTAATACCGGTAATGTATTTTGTCTCTTCCGGCGAGTGATTTATATATTTTTTAGTTTTACATTTTTACCTACAGCGATACCAATGTAACGTTTAGTTCCTGAAAGGAAAAAAATTGGAAGCATTTCACGCTTCGTCACATTGAATGACGTTTAATTTCCATCAAACAGTAAAGGTCCGATGGGCCTCGAATGGATGAAACTTCCAAAAAACTAAAAAAATAAAAAAATAAATTGAGAATTTCACTTTTATTAAGTTTCTATTATTTTATGGGAAATATTTTTCATAAATTTAAAGACGGTGAAAATTTTGATTACCCATATAATTATCATAATTTATTATTATAAAGATTTGTGAAGAGCATTCCTCCCTCCATTTAATAAAATAAAAACTGTTCTTCATAAATTTACAAAAAGCATTGCCTGGAATGGTTTTAGTCTTCTACAAAATGTAGCTTAATACATGGAAGTAGAATTTTCAATACGCTGGTCCGAGGACCATTGCCAACAGTTTAAACTAAAATCCCGATTGTTATCAAAATATCAATTTAAATATAATTTTCCTTGTATTATAGACTATACTTGTACGAAGGGGCAGGGCAGCGAGTTAACCAACTCAGTAGAAAAAAACAAAAACTAGAGGAAATTAGAATTTAATAAATCAGTTGTTTTTAAAAATATATACATATATGATCCACGACGAACCGACGGTGTTCTTAGAAATCTGGAAAATGGTAAGAGTCTTCGAAGTCATTCATGAGAAAAAAATAAGTTTTTTAGCATTTCCATAAAATGCAATAATTAAAACCCGAGGAATTATAGTGAAATGGATCAAGTCCATAAAGTTTTATAAGGAGAAAAAATTCGTTTACAGTTTACTCTTCCCTATTGATTCGGGGGAAATTTATGCAAATTAAGCTCGTTCTATATTTGCGGAGAAATGAATTATGACTTTGAGGTACATTACTGCATGGACAAATAAACACTTTCGACTTCCAAAAACGGGCCTCAACATAAGAATTATAAAAAGAGAGTTTGGTTCACTTTTTCTTTGAGCCCCTCACATAACCCGTCGACTATTATTCGACAACGGAAGATAGAGTTCATACATCACCAAACCGTAATCTTTGAAATATTTTGTTTCGCCTGGAACTGAAAGTTAAATTTCTGTCCTTTCTTTTGCCCTCAAACGATACTAAGTCATCTTCTTGTAAACATTTTCAGGCGAGACAATCTTTCCTATCCGTTACTCTTATGGTTGATCACAAAATTTCATCGTTAGCTGTTATCATTGATGGGTTGAAATGCTCATGTCTCTGTTCAACGAATTTTCTCAAATTTGGGATCTATTGACTGTTTAAATTGTCTTCTCACACTCAAAAATCCCTATCCTGTAATTTTCAGCTACTTTGTTGGTCTAGTTTTTCAGAACATGATTGACTCTCTCACACACACACACACACACACACACGCACATACACACACGCACGCACGCATGCACGCACGCGCGCACGCACGTACAATTATTTTTTGTATTATAGTATAGGATATAATATATAGGGAATATTATAAATATTATAGTATACGATAGGATGGACGCAACTTTGTTTACAGACATTAACTCAGATTCCAATCTTATAAAATAACGGCCATTCATTGTTGCCATCTAATACCATTCATAGCACGTAACAAATTGAACATGCAAATAAACTGTAATGGTGATTAAATTTGAATATATTATATACCTTCATCATAGAAGTTTAGTGGTTTTTAGACTTTTTTGCCACGTTAAAAAAACTAGTGATAGGAAAAACTATCGATATTATGCATCACCATCATCTACTAGACAGAGTGAATTGCAGATTTCATTCAGGCGGCTATCAATTATTATTCAAGTATAGCCAAGACCTAAGTCTACTGACTGAATTCTGCAATTTTCCAAAAGATTATTTTACTTGACCATTCATAAAAAAAATAAAAATAAAAATACCAACGAAGGAGTAGCTACACTCATTGTAAGGATAAGAACTATTGGACATTTTGCTTATCGATAACTATGATAGTTTTGGTTCTGTTATCGATAACTATCGATAGTTCCCTTCTCCCACCTTTGACCCAAAAATTTTCAAGAACATAGAGTCAAAAAGATAACAATAAAAGAGAAATCTTTAAACTGCTATGTCAGATGCCAAAGAAAGTGAAGTTGCAAAACATTTTAAGAAACATCTTTGATCAATCATGAATACTTTTTTTATTTCGTCTATAAAAAGATAATTTTTGCTGTAAAAACCCAAAATTTGGGAATTATTGATAGTTATCATTAACAGCATTGCTTATCATAGAAGTTGTGAATTGAAGAACAAGTTTTGTAACGTGGAATAAAGAATTACACAAAGTAACATCTCAGAAGAGTGTGTATTTAACATCAATCATATATGATGAAAGTGAGTACAGTTTGAGTGAGATTAATGATGATGTATGGAGACCGACGAGTGAGCGGCGAAGATGTATTACAGTGTAGCTGCAAGCAATAATATAAAAGTGTGTTATAAATGTAGTTGAGTGTTTGTAGGAGTGAGAGAGGAGAGGGATTGGTGGTCTCAACACTTATCGATAACTAACAATAGTCCTTATCAATAACTATCGATAGTTATCACATCCCTAACTCAGTGTTGTTTTTTTGTTATGAAAAATGTTATAAAAAACATTACATAACAAACTAAAATGTTTCAACATTATGAAATAACATTAACATTTATATAATGTTTCAAAATTTTTCAAAAGTTATTGATCTTAATGTTACAAAACATTTTTTCATTACTCTCAATTAAAAAAAAGTTTTTAATTTTTATACGCTTTCATTGCAGTTATTAACACCATAAGATGTGACGTAGTTCTTGTACTAACAACTAGAGGAAATCAAATTGGGTTTGGTTTTCAACAGTTATCACTTATTATTATGCTTGTTTTCTGAACTCCAGTTTTATCAAATTACATTCAACAGTCACTATGGCATTGTGATAACAACTTGTGCTTCTGAGTGAAGAATCTCGAGTTCAAATACAATCAAGGATGGAAATTTTTTGTATTTTCTTTTCCTTTTAAATATATAAAAGTATACTTTTCAAAAATGTATATTTAACCTAAACTTTATTTCTTGTCAACTGACTTTTCATTACTTAAATTTAGATGTGATATCATATTGATTGAAAATTTGGAATAATCCTAACTTTTGTTTTTTGTTTTTTGTTTTTTTTTTAAATGGAAAGTACTGCCATTCAGTATTAGCAGAGTTTTCACGAGGCTTTTTCACATGCTATAAGCCAACTTTTTAAAAGCGCAGATTTTTAAAATTTTGTTCCATTCATTTACATTAAAAATTGTTTTGAAGCTTACTTTTGACAATCTTCATTACAAAAAACAACTAAGGTACAATCTTCATTTGTAATTTTAAGTGTTTACGTACAACTTCTTCACAATCAGCTTCAAAAAAGCAAGGCTCAACAATCTAAAAGCTGGACAAACCCAAACTTTTAAATAGTAAAATATCAATAAAATTGTAGCTTATTTGTTTAATTTCAAAAATTCTAGCTTGTAACTTGTAAAAATGCTTAGTTCTAGTTGAAAGTGAAAACCAACCATTAATAATGTGTTGTTTATTGGATGGAATAATGTACCTTACGTAGAATTATTTTCACCCTTCTGCCATTTATTTTAATTTTTAGTGGCTTAGTTGTAGGTATAGAATATTTTATGGGTACAACTCTTCCTAACTGTAAAACTTGAAGAAGTGTTAGGGTTTTGGTTGTTCTTGAGGAACACCCATCATCAGAATCCTAAAATATCTGAACAATTTATTTTAATTTTTTTTCACTTCTTCATTCTTGAAATATTTTTGGATACCATTAACTAGAGATTGAGAAACTACATTTTATCATTTTGATTTCATTGGTTGAGTTTCTGAAATTTTCTACACTGTTAGTCATTTTTTGTTTCCATTTCCATAATTTTGGTTTACATTTTCATCGCATTGCTTGGTATTAATAAAATTTTTCATTTAGTTTCTGTTTCAGGTAACGTTTCCATTTAAAACAATTTTTCGTATATAAAAATTTTCCAAATCTTGTTTAAATATTGATACATTGATATTCCAGAATCATGAATATTTTTTTGATATTTCTTCAAAAAGATCGATACTTTAAAAAAATTTTTTTTGCTAGATCAAAAATTATTTAAGTGAGAAATGGAAACGATTATTCAGTTGGTTTCTATTAGGTTTCCATTATTGGTCTTGACACTAATTGGTTAGTTGTTTCCAACACTGTTACCATCTTAGAATTTTGTGCAAAAAAAATATGGTTTCCATTTCAGAAAAATTCAATTTCCATTTCCATTTCTCAATCTCTGCCATTGGCACTACCATAATGAAACAAGTTCAGTAACATTATAAATCTAATGATATTTGTGACAGTGTTGTATTTTGTTTTAACATCACTGCCTACACTCAGGTACACTTATCTACTAAGGCTAGCATTCGTAGTTGAAATTTGAGATTTCACTAACCTTTGTGTTAGTTTGGAACTTGTAGTTCTCAGCTATATTCATCAGTAAAACCAGATATGATAAGTCATCTATAACCCATAAATTCAAACCAAACATACCATAAGCTGTAGGCCATGAGCACATCCTATATTTTTTGGCTGACTTATAAAATTAACATTTTTTAGATTTTTGTATTTTAGAAATTTCTGTTTTTCCATTTCAAAAATCTGAAAATTTAAATTTATAATGACAAAAACTGTGAAGTGTAAACAGTTGAAAACAAAAAAATTTGAGGCAAACTAACGTTGTTCTACAAAATTTATCAAATAAAAAGTTTTTAAGCTTCAAGCATGAGCCATACATTTATGCTGTAAGTTTGATCCAATCACCTCATAAGCTATATTTTCAAAGTCTTAAGCAAAAGCCATAAGTTTAAGCTTTATTGAATAGCTTATTATCCCTGAGTAAAACTAAGTTTTTTTATAGCTTTACTATAGTTTTTCACAAGGAAGTTACATTTTTCACTACTCTTAACTTTTTTTTTCAGGTTCATCGTAGATTAAAAACAGATCCTAGGTTAGTGAATACTTGTGTTGACTATGAATACTAGTTATAAAGTATCTGTACTATTCTCTCACAAAAGCTCCTACTCGGCCGCATTATGCATTTGAACTGCATCTTGTAACGCTCATTGCAGTGTCAATCTTGAATAGGCATCAAATCAAAAACATGAACAATACAAGTCCAAGAAGATTGCATCGATGTTAAAAATGGATAGCAGTTGACAGGAATAGAAAATTACATACCAAAGTTCAAAAGGGAGCAATTACACATGGGGGAGTTTGCAAAATGACCAAAGAGAATGAGTAATTCTCGAGTCTGTAAACTAACTATTGAATTTTCATGAGGAAGATATTTTTTATTATCAGAAAGCAATGAAACATTAAAATTTTATCATAATGATGAGTCTTTTTTTAAAATTATAAAAAATGTAATAAAATATCAACTTTCTCACTGTGGCAGATTTAATGTTTCATTTACAAAATGTAACCTCTACCTCGATGTAAACTGAACATAGTTCAATGTAAAAAGATGCTTCATGTTTTTACATGGAGGTGTGCTCACTTTATATTGAGATTATATCAGTACCTTAATACTAGAAGGGCATAAGTCACTTTTTCAAGGTTTAGAGTTATATACATCGTTGAAATTGTGATAACAAGGTCTTTCGAATGCTATAAAGGTCCATATCATATTTAAAATATAGAGCACTGTAAACTAAAAAAACCAAAGGGCTTATGTCTGAAAATAGCTTAGTGGTTATCAAAATCAAATTTAGGGCCTATGTCAGGGCTAAATCGGAAAGACAATAACACGTTCTTATTGCAATAAGGGCCCATGGAAAAAATTTCTCGATGACTAATGATGCTGAAATGTTGATCAAATGTGATTATTAAAGAGAATGAAATTTCAGATTCAGTGATGCAAACTAGGAGGCTCCAACTCTAATAGGTGCCGAGTAATCTCAGTTCAAAGAAGTGCAAAAACTTCAATTGCGTTTTTCTAGAAACTGACTTTTTTGACTTAGGCCCTTTTAGCATTACGGTACAGATATTCATCAATGATATGAGCTACTTTTCACTCGACAAATACCAGCGTAAATATTGTCTTTCTTGTCATGTATTATATAAAATTAATCAAACCCATTCTAGTAGATTTTCAAATAATTGAAATTTCTCGTTTGATTTCGACAGTCTAGGCAGACCAATTCAAAAAATCAACAATGATAATCTCAGATCGTGCTTTTACGTATTCACCTCAAATACTTGCTATACTATCCTAATTCCTTGAAAATTAGTTTCCTTACGAGTTTCTTAAAGAGGGCTTCAGATTCGATATTGTATACTTGTTTACCTGTAGTTACAATTTCTCGTCACGTTTACTTCCTCTCGACAAAGTATCCGTAACTTTTTAGTCGATAATTTATTGGTCAGTAACGTAAAGTTTGGGTTCATCAACTATACTTACTCATTTTCTTCTTTCCTATTTTTACGTTGAAATACATTACGTTGAACTTCGTTCGGTAAACTACCATATTTTCTAAAAATAATATCAAATGAAAAATAGAGGTTGGGTGAGTTAAGTAGAGGAACGACTTGAATTCACAGCGGTTATAAATGTTGGAAAGAGCAACATCATTTAAGCTAATTTTTTTCAAACACTGATTGGTTATTAGAAGAAAATCTGGGTCTTAACGCGATTCTCCGAGAAGAGGACATATAAGAATATTTTTCATTCATACCTCACACATTTTATTGAAGAGTTTCGTACAAACAGAGTTTATATTCAAATATGTTCCAATTAGATTTCAGGTCAATGGGGTATCTGGAAAAATCCGAGGAAGACAATGTTTTCACTCATAACACCTTATCCAACAATGTCTTTCCACATGTCCATTGTCCTTAAATTTGCAGGCTCACACGTCGTCTCCAATGTTTCATTATTCTATTATGATAAATGATCTAGAATTCAATGATCTCAAATCTCATGGTTCTTCAACTAATCTTATAAATCTTAATTTCTATAAGGTTTTTTATTACTACGGCACAAATATGGAGAGAACGGCAGGATCGATTTTCATGACTAAGGTGTTGAAAGAAAAGTCTTACCATACAGATGGGTGATCTGAAAAAAAAAAATCCATTGCTTCCATGAGAAATAAGTTATGGATTTTGACCCCCTCACACCCACAGATTTAGCATTTTTTTCTCCTATACACATATTTCTCTTTAAAATTTCATACTTCTGCGTCACCCTCAGATATGGAGAGCCAAAAAGTTACAAAATTGAAGGGTAGGTATACTATGCTGTATACATGATCCAGTCAACTAAATGGTTTGAAAATTAAATAAGGGAGAAGGAAGAAAGAAGAGGGGAGAGTGAGGGAGGGGAGAGATCCATTTTAGGTAAAGGAGTTCGTTACTCTCAGTAAGTGGGTTATCCCAAGGAAGGTGTTAAACATTAGAGGAAGTCTGTAGCCTCCTTAAGTGAAAAGTTTTAGATTTTTCTCCAAGTAAGTACATCTCTTACTTCTTTATTTTTTATAAACTGAACAATGAGTATACGAATATATACATATACGTCTCAAGTAATTTCATTTCCTGAAACATTCTATGGTTGAAGAACGGAACCAGGAAAATCAGCCTTCCATTACACATATATTCAAAAAGAAACCACCCCGTCGTACATAGGTTTCCCTATCATTTTAATTGTATAAAATTTGTAGGCATAATTACTGGCAACTTTCTAATTGTTATCTACCTGCTTCTTACGCTAACAAGGCAAACAGATTTAGGAGAGACCTATAGGCGAGAAAGCAGCTATGTTCTTTCTCAGCTCTTCGAAAATATTTTTAGTCCGTTTCATCACCTTTTATACTACATATCGCGAATTTAATTCCCTGACAATACAGACATCTCGACGCTATAATAATTTAATATATCTTCGATATCGATAATTATGTTTCTTAATTCGGTTTAGGTAAAAATCGGGTTTAGTGTAGTTATCGAAATAGGTCACTGTCCGATTACTGACCTAAATGTAGCATGGAGAATAATTTTTATTATTAAATTAGAAGATTGCTGCCATTCATAAAAACGTAAGTTATGCTTCAATATATCGAATGAAAAGAAAAGTTGGTAATGAAATACCTTCGGAAAGTTGAACACAGGGATATCAAGAGTAATAAAATTATCAACGACTCATCAATAAGTTTTCATGAACTGTTGTTCAACAAATTAATGATGGCTTGCCCCTTTCTGTATTACGTAGACATCTTCATACTAAATTGCGGACATCGAATATGCTTATATCGCATTTCTACTCGTCTCCCTCAGGATTCAATCAATTTCGGTAAGTTCTCGATATTTTATGTTGACGCTCCCTCAAAGTAATTATATATCAATGTTTGTCTATTAGGAGGCGACATAGTGACCATAAAAATTTATTGAAGATTACAGCTATATAGCCTATATTAAAATCTACAAAATTTAAATTTCGAACTCGCGGATAAATTCATATGTTTGCAATTTTTAAATGAATCTTCGTACAAGAGAATGTAACTCACGCCAATTAGTGAATTTTCTAAGGAAAATACAACTATTGGATTCAGTGCAATGGTGGGACCTGTGGAAATGCGTTGATCGTGAACCGTAAATCACGAATATATAAATCACTCAAATTCTTCTGTACACAATAAATATATAAATAAATATATATGTATACACGCACACACATATATGGCTATATATATTTCCACTTTTTGCTCATTTTGGCATTTTTTGGGAGTCTGTGGAGCTCTTATGGCAATGTAACTTGGAATAATGTTAGAAGTTTTCATGGGCTATACATTCGTATTAAAATTTTTGAAATTCATCTGCTATAGTTTCGGAGGAAGAAGTTTTCAAAGTATTGCCAATTCACCAATGTTGTCATCACGATAACTCCCGTAAATTTGAAAACTTTGGCTTGAAATTTTTATGGAAATTGGAGACTATTAAGAACTGCTTTGGTATTGAATTTGAATTAAATCGGTCCACTGGTTTTTGAAAGGCAGCCATAACAAAATTTGACACTTTTAGAAAATACACACTTACCGTGGTTGATGCGTGGTAGAGATATGTAATAAAATCATGTTTTTGGCGATAGCAGTTGCTTTGCGAGAGCTAAAATTTTGAAAATACTCGTATAGGGTATTTTTCTCACAGTATAACGCAACGCCTCGTAATGGCAACTATTTCGCGTAGGGGCCCAGTCAGATAAGGAGAAAAAAAATGGCAAACCAATTTTCATACTTTTGGACGTATCCGCTGGTACCGAACGAATAAATTTACACGAATATAAAAAAAAATAAAGCTACACGATTAGAAGTTTTTGAAGGCGTACCTATAATTTCCCGACGAAATATCAAATTTACCGGGACGGTGGGTGTATACCTACTGTCTATTTCGCAATATATCACATCGCATGATAAGCAAACACAAATCTGTCCTATTAAGAATGTAACGTGATGCACAAAACTTGGCAGGGCGAGACGTCATGGGATAGCCACGAAACGAACGAACGTGATAAGTTTTATTTTTGTTGGGATAAGTTTCAAATCCATACATACAAATAGAGTATAAATATGGAAAACTCCGGAATTGCCTTAATCGTTTCAATAACTTCCTTATTATGAAGCCTATCTATAGGGTAATGTTGGTAAAAGTTGCAAAAAATGATGTTACCAACTTTACGAAAAACTCGAATGAGAGGCCGAGATAAATATGTATCGCTCACTTTTCAGATAGTTGCATGATTTATGTGCACTGTTTAAGCTTCGGAGGATTCAAACGAAATTTTAAAGACACGTTCAAAAAAAATAAAAAAGAAAAAAAGTGAAATGTATTTTATCACTTCCTATAATTCACCGAATAATTTTGGTTTAGCCTAAATAATGAACTTCAAAATGATCTCCTCTTCATTAGCGTCTTCATTCTGTGAGACTTCTTTCTCTTTGCCTTCTTCAGCATTACTTTTCTCAGATGTGCAGGACGAAATAATGGATGGGGTTCATTTGATCATAATCCTGTTTCTGCAAAATTGATTTCATAAAAAGTATCAGCAGAATCATCATCACGTACAGGAAGAAGTACTTCAGCGACGGAGGACGAACTACAGCTCACGTCAACACCTCATGTGGCTCCTTATTTTATGCTTCACCAGACAAAAAATTACAGTAAAATTTCAATCCAAAACCAAAAAAATTAAAATGATTAACAATTCGAAGTTGAACAATGCAAAAACATGCTAAAACGAGGCCAATATAGGTACCTAGGTAAAAGACGGAATGACAATTTTTTCCAATTTTTGTTTGCTTTTCACCTTATGTCAGATATTGACTGGTTCTTGAAACTCTTGCATTCTTACACGACACACAGTTGGTCATCCCTTTACTGTAAGATGAGGATAATGAGGAGGTAAGATTCATAGTTTTTTTTATAAACGTATTTTTTATATAACATAGATTAAGCCTGAATAATAACTAGGTAAAAAAACATGTTTTGCAATCTACTTTAAAGGTGGTGAAGAAATAAATGCATTAATGCATTTATTGTTCTATTCTATGCAGTCCATTATTTCCAAGTCATACAATGTGGAACAAATGCTCCTGTAAAATGTGTGTGGGGACTCTCCCATATGAGGTATAGGGGCTTGGACCCCTCAACGACAGTCGTCGCCCCAAAGGGCAGGCAAATAATCGTCCTTGTGACGTTAAATATACAAAATACGTTCGATCGTAATTACCTGTACGTACTTGCAGGTAATGTACGAGTACCGAATCGTGACACAATAAGATGATGTCACGATTTGTACACGAACTGGCCAGCCATCTCTTATCTCAATAGGGGATGATGCAACCTGGCCGTTCTCACCAACGTACGTATTATCTTACGTACGTGTGTTTGTGTGAGTGCAAATAAGCCGTATATAAACCACCCGAACTGGCTCTAAAATCGCCAGTGTTTGCCTTGGTTTTGGCTTACCCGTACTTATGTACGAAGTGGTTGAACACGCTTAAATTCTGTTGAATTTCCTTCTGGTGAGAATATCTCTCACAACAAGGTATTCCACAATGTGCATGACCTTCTTTGTATAAAATTTTTCAATCTATAATTTTCGAAATAACCATATCTAATAGTTTACTGACCAAAAGGAACCTGATATTTGTACAAAACATAAATTTTTATAATCTTCGAGATTCACAAAACGCAGAAGGGTGTGTGCACAAAAATCCAACTGAATGGAAATTTTTCAGAAGTGAAATTTTAATATCATTGGATTAATTCGCCCACTTTCAACGTTGTCAACAAGAAAAATTTGTTAAACGAATCATAGGGATTTTTAACTTCCAATTTTGGATAATATTTTGAATACAGATTTGTGATATTGACTTCTAATAATAAACTTGTATAGTTTTTTAAAAATCGAGAAAAAAAAATTAATCATTTTTTGCCACACCCAACCGAAAAATACGTTTTTTTCTGCGACATTATTGAACAAAAAATGGGATAATTTCAAGACAATATAAAAAAGTATGATTGAGCGCCTGCGCACTTGAAAGTTGACTTATTTGTACAGCTTATTTTTTTGTTAAAAATATACTTAAGTAGGTATTCAATGTTTTTTAATGGAAAAAAAAAAAATAATAATAATAATAGGTATTATTAATTTTTGATCTCATTCCAGTAAAATTTAATTGAATGTAACACTAACAACAAAGAATATAAATCCTTGTTTCAAACCTATGAATGGCTTTTTTGAGATCTACTGGTTAAATTTTCGATATCAGATGAAAGTTTTCTTACTTGGCTCATTCTCTTTGAGAACACAAGTGGTTCAGTAAGCCAATCCACTATTTTTTTCATTTACTTTTCTCCCTCTCATCCTACTGTTTTTCGCTTTTACAGAAACAAGATTACAGTTATTACAGTTTTTCTTGAACTAAACAAAAATCTACCGTTATAGACAGTTTTTTTTTTGTTTTTTTTTGCATTCGTTAACCACACATGCCTTACGGAGTTGATTGGTATTAGGTGCTAAGAAAGTGGCTTTTTTAAATTGCGTTCACCAGTGTATACGAAATAACTAATATACTTTCGTAATGAAACACTGAGAAAATAAATTGGGTTAGGAGTAAACCGTGAGGCAGAATTACCTTCGAGTAAATGCTTTTCGTTGGTTGAAACATAGACAAGGAAGACGATGAAGAACGAACAACGTCTCACAAAACGAAAATTTCGTCGAGAATGGTAAGGGAAGAAAATCAGTTTTGTCAAAATATAAAACGAATAAAAAAATGAATTCGATAAGCAGTAGAGTGCGAAAATTTCTTCTTTTTTTTTTCTGCAAAAAAAGAACGTATTTTCATGATTGGTTAGACGTCCTAGGAGAACATGGCGATGAAAAGTGGTAGATAAAACACAAAAAAAAACAACAAAAAAAAGCGAGTAAAAAAAGAATGTTGTATTTTTAGAACAGTTTAGGTATTTCTGAAGTAGTTCATTCAAAGCACAAATTTATATTTACTTTTGGAACAGTTTAGGTATTTCTGAAGTAGTCCATTCAAAGCACAAATTTATATTATCTTTAGAGGAAACATTTAAACGTCATGAGATAGTAGCAAGCCTATATCTAGTAAGTTAGAAAAAAATGATAAAAATATTCCATGATACTACATCGAAATTTTGGCTTGCAAAACGTCGGCAAAAACATCTTTTTGTGAAATAAGTTCGAAATTCAAAAGTTCATTTTTAAAAACGACAATGAGATATCGAAAAAAAAAAAACTGAACTTCATAATTATATTCACTAGAAAAAGAGTTTAGATGATGTCTAGGACATAAAAACCTAGGAAACTTTGGAAAAATAATTTTTCACTGCAAAAGTTCTATCACCAAGAATGTAAACTGAGAATAAATTTAATACTGACATTATTAATTTGAAAGTAATGCTCCATATCCAGTGTTTTAGCTGTTCTTTTACTGTAAAGTAACATAATAATGAACAACGGACTTCACACATTCACTATGATTAAAATCATTATAATAAACGTATATATAATAAGAACAAAAAACTGTGCAGAATTGGGTAGGCTAAGCAAGTCTATGTCAAGTCAGTTAATAAACAGAATAAATCGTACGTAATTGCTTATTTTCTTCGATACCTACCCACTATTTTTCATTACACTACTTACACCTCATGTATAATTAAAACTCTCAATTGAGACACAATTATTACTTATACTATTGGATGAAGTACAAAAGTAACTACAAAGTGCACTAAATCATTAACATAACGAAGAAGTTAATGTACTAATTATCTTTTTTAATAAAAATAAGTGAATCAATATTCGTAGCTATATTTATTGAGGTTATCATGGTATTCGTGAGTTTGAAAAAAAAAAAAAAATTATAGCACATTTTTGACACTGAGTAAGCTACTATAGTTTTCAAGTAGCAAATTTCAAACTTGATCGGTATTCATTGTCTCATTCATGTCTAAAATTCCGATTATTGTTCGATCATAGCGTAGGTAATACGTGCCCATTAAGTATTTCACACTTTAATGGTAAACATTCGGCCCTTCAAAAAAGGAACTGATTTTTGTAAACAAAAAAATAAAATTATTCAATCAAAATTGGATAGTAACAAAAACAAATTCTAGACTACTTTCAAGCATCTTGGAATGTTACTCGTCACAAATGATTTACGCCGTTTAAGGAAACTCTGATATGGCGGAAGGTTCTGTGGGATTTTGCACCAAATAAAAGGTGACGTGAAGGGCGTACGGAACTTAAACGGTGAAATACAGTATTTAATTAAATCGCTCTCAGCGCTCTAATTTCAGCAGTAAACAAATCACTGAAATTCATATTAGTTTTACGGTCAAGTACGAATCAAATTTGAAAAAACATATACATAGCTGACATCAGTCGTAAAAACGTTGACACTTTACATCACACACGAAATTTAGTTCGGGAAAGAAATGCAGTAAGTGCTCTAACTAAACTCATTCACAAAATTAGCCACCCTCGGAAAATATTAATATGATACATAGTATCTACACAACTGAGCTGCAACTAAATGAAAAAAAAGGCCAGCTTCTGTACCTCCAATAATGGACTGAAACATTCAATGTGGTACCTACACACTTCAAAAGCTGCCGAACGTACCAGAAACTTCCTTAGAAATATTAAATTTTTGAAAATTATAAAATTGGTCATTAAAAAGATAATCAATCATAATAAAATTGCGATGAATGTATTAAATTTAATAACTGTCGACACGTAAAATTACGCAATTAAAAACAATTATCTCTTTCAAAATTTAAACAAAAATAAATTTTTCTGAAATACCTTCTAACTAATCCGCATCAGAATTGGTAGCATATCTGGACATTAATATTATTTAATAAGTAATTAGGAATAAATTTTGTCGACGTATGAATAGTATCGTTGTATTCAGCAACGCATTGAGTTGCAATAACAGACTATGGTTTTTTTGGATTCGATGAGTCTTGATTAATTTTACATCTAATTCGATTAACTAGAGTTTAATAGCCCCAGTGGAATTCATACCTGTTTTGTTTTTGCAAATTTTTTAGTTATTTGTTCAAAATCAAGCATTATATAGCCAAAATAACATCCAAAATAGCTGCACAGTAAGTATCATTTGGCCGATCTGTGCCAAAATCATTAACAAGTTAGAATAAGTCATAATAAATATTTGTTTCGAATTACGTTCCTATTAATGGTCTAAAATTAGGCATTTTATAACCAAAATAAAAACAAAAATAGTATTACCGAAAGTACGATTTGGCGGATCTGCAACAAAATTTTTAACAAGTTGTAATATATTATAATGAATAGTTGTTTCAAATTTTGTAGCTTTTGTTCAAAAATTAAAAACTTTATAGTCAAAACAAAAACGAAAATAGCAATACCGGAATTACCGTACAGCTGATCCGCAACAAAATCAATAGGTCAAGTCCTTGACTTAGTTCTAATATTTGTTCCAAACTTCATAACTATCGGACGAAAATTGTCACCTGTACTAACAAGAAACTGACTTGTATATAATTATATGTACAAATATATACAGGTAGGTATCTACATATAAATATGTATATGAATTTGAGTTTTGGTGCCACATTAAGTTATGAAACAAAAAACATACCCACCCCAAACCCCAGGGTTATTTCTTGACGCCGAAATTAGCAAGTACATTTCCTAATGAATAAATCTCTCTGGGTTGAGGCAGAGATGACCATCGAACAAAAGAAATATCAAATTACATGGCAGGGTGCAGAGATGTATTCTTTTTTGAAGTATTTATTCTCTTTTTGGGTAAAAAAAAAAGAAGAGAACTTTCTCTTTTGATTCAAAAAGGGCACTTTTCTCTCTTTTTGTTTTCTTCATACTCTTAGTATCCAAATTTTCACCCAAAACTATTGTGGAATACCTTGTCGTGAGAGATATTCTCACCAGAAGGAAATTCTACAGAATTTAAGCGTGTTCAGCCACTTCATACGAATGTATGGGCAAGCCAAAACCAAACAGAACACTGGCGATTTTAGAGCCGGCTCTGTGAGTTTTTATACAGGTTTTGGCGCGTGCACACAAACACACGTACGTAGTAAAATACGTACGTTGTTAAGTACGGCCAGGTCGCATCATCCCCTTCTATCGTAGGTGACGGCTGGCCAGTTCGTGTACGAATCGTGACATTGATTGATGGATGACGTCACGATTCGTACTCGTACATTACCTGCAAGTATTCGCAGGTAATTACGATCGAACGTAATTTCGTGTGTTCGTTTAACGTCGCAAGGACGATAAGTTGCCTGCCCTTTGGGGCGGCGACTGTCGTCGAGGGGTCCAAGCCCCTATACCTCATACCGATGAGTCCCCACAACTATTTTTTCACACACTTTTTTTTTTTACTTTTTCTCTTCTGCGACACTAAAAAGTTATTTGATGATATTTTTGATTTTTTTCCTTTGTCAATTCTGTAATTTTTGTCATAATTTTTTCCTCAGAAAAAATCTGTGCAGCCTGTAATATGGGCTACCACAAGTAATGTGGTTGCGCATGCACACAACTATGCACTTCCTCACACTTACACTTTTTTTTTCTCTTCCTTCTCTCATGCACACCGTAACATGCAAAAAAATTTACATCAAGATTTGTACAAAGATTCGTGCTGGCCACCTGACTTTGGTTTTTACACCAGTAGTGAAAACAAAAATGCGTTCCACATTAAAAAGGAGTAAGAAATATATTATAACGTATCATCCAATTTTCAGAAATGATTTTTGCCACTTATAAGTACAGTCTTCAGATTTAAACAGAATTGGAAATGTTTTTTTTTTAAATTCAGTTTGTTTTTGAATCTACCTACTGTTTTTGGTGACAACCCTTGTCAGAAAAAACGAGACAAGTGTGAATCACGATTTTATCTGTCCAATAATTATTTACAGCTTTGGTCTTCTGGAAGACAGTGGTAGAAATGTGTCAGAGAAAAAAGCAGTCGAACGATTCTCAGCCATTTCGACTAATAGCTACGAATTTACATGCCCTTGATCGCACTAGCTGGCAAATAGTATAGAACTGAACATATACCGAGTTAATCTTGGTACATGTTTTAGACAAAACGATATCAGAGCTGGATAATTTTTCTTTTATCTGGGAAAAAATCAGATCTAACCTGTAGAGACGCACTGTAAGCGTCTCCAACAGAAGAATAGCAACATTTTTTGTTATCAATAAACTCAAAACAACAACAACCTAATAAATGATCCGTCGATGTTTCGTTCCAAAAACATATTCTTCATCGCATCCCAATAAATAAGTTATTACGAGCATAAAAACGAAAAAAAAATAAAAAATAAAAAAGAAGTTTGAGGGGGAAAATGAAATAATTACATTCTCAACGCACCTACAAATTTTGGAAATTGTCTCCGAAGTAGATGGGTTTCGGTTCGTCTGAAAGGGCGGCATCTAAAAGCGACTTTTTGGCAAACACATTCTTGTTGGCGTTCGCAAGTTTGTTGGACGATGATTTCCACTTCCGTTCGGGCGTCGCGATTTCTTTGCTTTCGCTTGTGACTTCTTGGTGCACACCTTGGGACACCAGTCTGCTTTCCACGTCTGCAACGCTCGTCTCCATTCGCTGGTCGTCGCTGGTGCGCTTCTCTTTTGGCGCCTCCAGCACGGTGGCATACTCCAGCGAACAGCTTTTGACGAACGACGGACGCTCGCATTCGTCGTTTTCGCGTTTCTCAGAGTTACAACTCGAGCAAGCCGTCGCGGCGCCACCGCGCAGCCGCAGATCCACTCGCTCGTCTACGTTCGTCGGCTGCCTCACTCGATACTCGGCCGAGCAGCTGCGAGCGAAAAGGTCGCTGCGCTCGGACAGCAGGCTGGCGGTGGCGTTGCCGATGTACGCGAGCGGATGGCACTTCAGCGATGGTGACGCGGACGCTTTGGTCACCGTAATTCGTTCCGCGAGGCGTTGACACCGCTCCAGGCAGCCGTCCGCATCCGCATCCTTCGAGGTGGATGGTCTGTGGGCGGCCGAAGATGGACGCATGGTCGGGGCGTCTTTGGTGCGCGACGAACCACCCACATCGCACGGTCGGCATTCGTCCGACTTGCCCAGGCCGCTGCCACTGTCCGGCGAAGGCGAACTGCTGCCCGAGGCTGAATCACAGCCGCCGCTACCGCTGCTGGCCGGCGAATCCGATTTATAGCCGGGCAACGACGGTAGTCGGTGCTCCGCTTGCTCGGCTCCCTCTTTGCCGTCCTTCCACACCTTGAGGAAGACCTCGGACTGAACGTTGATGGTGACGTGCGGAAATAAACTCGTTATCAGCGAAATGCCTAACTGGATCATGTCGTTGATGTGGCCCGGTATAAAGCCCATCACGCAGGGCAGAATGTGCGGTACGACGAAAACCTCGATGATTCCACCGTACGTAAAAATTTTCAACAAATTCATGGTCGACTTTGTATTTGTTGGTAATTTTTTTCATGAACTTCACCTTCGACAGAATATGTTTTGGAATAATGTTCGCGAGCACCAGCGTGTCGGCAGGTGATTTTTGCTAAGGAAAATTTTATATTGCATTCGCACAAAAACCAAAAGAGTAACGCAGGTTGGCGGCGCGAGTGTCAAGTATTTCCGAATGAAATATTTTAACAACGAATCAATACCATCCACACTTTTTACGCCACAAGGGTCATGGGTCTCAGTCCGAAATGTTTCCAGCAGTTTTGGACATACATTCAAGACGTAAGGACAAAAAAAAATTTACACGATTTTCATTTCTTGAACAGTCGAAAATACATTGGAAATGATTTTTATATTTAATTTTCATTTTGTTAAATAAAAATTGTCCCCCCATGAAAGTATTTCGTAATCATGACTTTTTTGTGAACTTTATTTTCACTTTTTGTTAGGTTTACTATCCTATGTGATAGGAGTTTAAAAAATGAATTACCTAGTTTTTCTGTTTGTAAGTATACCTAGTAGCCTATTTCAAAAACTTTTTGGATTTGGCGTAGGTATTTGATTTTGAATGTATAGAATGGATACATATGCGAGTTTTTTGAAATATTTTTGACATTTTTATCAATTTTTATTGCAAATTTTGTTTGTTTTTTTTCGTTGCATAAGATGTCACAATTTCAGTATGTACCTTAGATTAAACATTTCCAAAGTTAAAACTCTCAGAGTATAGTATATAGAACAAAGAAGCGTAGATAAGAAATTCTTGAGAATCAATGCAGAAATGAAAATGTTTACCAAAAATATCACTGCTTTGGTAATTTGAGGGAAATGTACAAAACTAAGAGGGGAAATATGAGGGATCGTTAAAATGAGAAAAAGAAAAAAATCTTAATAAAGATACAAATTATGAAATAAGCAGTAGAAAATCCGGAATAACCATTCACGTTTGCGATTTGGCCCCCTGAGAATGAAACCTCCGGTAAACACGTTGAAAAATTATCAGGTCTACCAGTACCAATTTTCGTCAGTACTTGAGGACACCGATATTCCTATACCCTTATCATAGCCAACACAGTAATAATCAGAATGAATTTATATTATTATTATTTTAAAGAAAACGTACTAATTTTTATTATCATCAAGCTATTACAGTCGGTCAAAAATACATTAATACAACGTATTTTCGATTTGTTTTTTGGCCTTTTGTAAACTCATCAACAAAGACTCTAAACCCAATTACTCGTACCACATCACAGTCTAATAATTTGTATTTCCCAAAATTAATAACACTTAAATGAAATACTTAATTATTTGGAGTCAATCGATGATCAAAGTTATGGATACTACTTCAAGCAATGTAGACTGTAAAACAATAAGTGTCACTGAGGTCTACGATTACGACATTAAATTCGCCATTCTTATGATGGTGCGAACGTTTGTCCAACGAGCTATACGTTTCATTAAATTTTTGGCATATTAAGTTTGTACGGGCAGTCATTTTTCTGATAATTCTGGTAAAATTTCTGCAAAAAAATTACAGAAACGCGTTCTAACAGATTCTGTAATTCTTCTATTTTGAAAATTATCAGAAATTTCTGTTAATTTAACAGTCTTACCTCTGGAGGTACTGCTATTTTATCAGGAACATTTGTTAATGCCGGGGAAGTGTTTTGATGTAACATCCAGAAATTTTACAAGAAATAACAGAAAAACGGCTGCCCAAACATACCTATTACCTGTACGTGATCGGGCTTTTGTTTTTTCGTTGATGCATAAGTGAAATCCAGCATGAGTACCAAATAATCCCATTTAACTTACAATTGTTTTTCTTTTTTTTCACTGACGCAAGAAAATTTGACGTACCAAATTTAATATTTCATCATACACGATAGTTTCTTTTCCAATCAATAAAATAATTCGATAAAATAATTATTGTTTCGATAGTTTAATACCGAACTAACAATATGTAAGCCTACCACCAATACTTCGCACAATGCAAAGACAAACTACCTGTAGGTATCCAACGAATAGAGAAATTCAAATTGAACACAAGTCAAACTTGTTTTTCAAACGCAAATAACTAACTAAAATAAAATGCAACAATAACTCAAAATGCATGAGCACTTCGAGCAAAATCAGACCTCATCACAGCAGTTGACTGCTGTACCACATAACTTTCTACTTCTACTCCAAAATGAAAACACCTTTAGTTGGTACTGGTAAGAAAATTCTTCAAATAACTTACTTCCCCTCCTCTTTCGCGATAAATTTTATTCAGCTAAATGCTTCTAAGCGTTAATGTTACTAATTTTCAAGTTAATAAACGTTTAAATCATTATTGCTGCTGTTTCTTACTTTCTCCCGCGAGTGAACGACAATATTTTTCGACGCCTCGGTGAGTCGCACATTCTATATACCTACCCACCCACTTATATTAAAAACTCTTTTATCCACTTCGAATACATGTTTTTTTGTAGAAAAGGCGATAAAGATTTAAGGTAAATGGTAAATTATTTTGTGGGCAGAGAATATACACGTCGCCTGCGTTCGTGCAAATAGAACGGTGCTTTAGAATAGCAAAACCGTGTAGTTGTATCGAAAGTTGACGAAAATTTTGTAAAGCAAACGAGTTATTTTCGAATGGAAGATAGATATCTACACATCAGCCCGGAACACGTGGCAAAAATTAGTTGAAGACAATTATTCTTTGACAATACACATTTCCACGAGGTGGTGTAATCTTAATGTCTGAGCGATATGTACAAGTCAGATTTGGGTTATTTATGCTTCGATGCACATATGATAAAGAAAACCCAAGTTGAATCAAGGATAAGAAACTTTCGTGTACCTACCTAATAAATGATGAAACGCATGTGTTGAAAAACTAGCGCTTAAAGTATACACGATTCTCAATTTCAAGTTTGAGACGTTTATGGGAAAGAGAGTAGCACAATTATTCAAACGCTAAAAGAGAATCTAACTAGATCCTACACGGTGAACGGTAAATGACGATATTAGCATACAGCAAAGTATCAATTATTTTTATTTTTATTTTTATATTCTTTTTTATTGCAGTTACTAACGCAACGAAATATGACATAATTTGGTACCAGACCACTGGGATCGCTTTTATCGAGTTTGTTGTTATCAGCTATGATTCGGTGCTATTCTGTAAATATTAGAGACAGTTAAAGAGTGTTACGTTTTTATATTTACAGAATTGCACCGCGAAATCAGTTCTAAACAAACAAAGCTAAATTCAAATTATAAAAGAAAAAGGATATTTTTTAACCTTACTTATTTTATTTTTTTCTTGGGCAAAGAAATTAAAAATAGACGATTACCAAAATTTAAGAGGGACTAATCTTACTTTCCTACCATGAAATAGCCGTTCACCTTATCATTTTAATATTTTTTACAGCCATTATTTCCGAATTCGAATAGGTAGATCCAACATAGACTATTTTTGTGCTCAACCAGACTTACTATTTCTTCATAACTTTGACATCTTCAAGTAGTTTTCTGATTGTTTTTTAATTTGAAAAAAAGTTACACGAACTAGGTAAGTTACCTCTGGCTTATAAACCTTTTAGGTTTATCAGCAAAATAAAGTAAGAATCTCACCTTAATCATGATAATTAATGTGTAGATAGGTAAACATCTCCCGTAACGTTGATTACGGTGTCCCTAAGAATGTTTCTACATTCAACAAACGCGTTTCTCGTCTCAAATGTGTAGAAACTAAACTCTTTAAAACTTTTTTTTTCTTTCTCTCTCCTCTACTAAGAAAATTTTTCTCGAACTCATAATACTCATCCAAAACAAAATTATATTCCATACTGTACACTATGGTACAAGATAAATCGGACGCCTGGTATGAATAAGAAGGTAGAATTATTTAAAACAAGGCCTGAAACTGGCCTGCTTTAGCTTGTGCCGGCCCATAACTTCTGCAGGCACAAGGGAAAAATAAAATAAAATAAAGTAAAATAAAAGTAAAAAAACTCTACCGCAGCTATAATCCGCTAGAAAAAGTTGCTTTTCAAATATGTATTGAAATAATCAAATCATGATTAGTTAGGTACTGATTAGTCAAAATTCTTTTAAATTTAGCTTCTACCCGAGCCTTGAAGGGTGGCATCTATCCCAACTTTAAAGTTTTATTTTTGCCCCCTCGATAAAGCTCAACTTCTGCCCTAACCTTAAAAGATAATCAGAATATCATACTGAAACCAGAAGATTAATAAAATCATTAAAAAGTAGAAGTGATATTAGATACCAAAAATCTCTCAATAGATCACTACCTCAAATTAAACTTTGGCATAATGTTATGAGAATTGAGGAATGGAAATGAGAACCACGAGGTCATAAACAAAGTAATTCGAGAATGGAAATATCCCAGGAAAAATAATTTCAAATCACAATTCAAAAATAAGTAATAAAAAGGCGTGAGTTCGCTATACCGGCTATACTCATGAAGGATTGATGTGTAAATATAATAATACTGTGGTTGTGTGTGACTGAGAAGATGTTTCATTCAGACAGCAACTCCATAAAATGAAGTCAACTGATATACTGGTGATTTACTATACCAAACAAATTTTTGTCTTGGATAGCACTACATTATTATTGCTAATATTGATGTCGCAGATGGATTAGCCAATGATGCTGTTGGTATATTAGAACACATTGAATATGACGATGATTTAAACTTATACAAATCTGGTTAACATTCTCATTGCAAAAAATTGGCCAACAACTTTGAAAGAAAGCTGCAGTTAATTTAGCGAGGAATTATATTCATCCTCTTGCTGTATCAAGTAGTCATACATCATCAACTACTCCTATGAATAAATTGACTATTCAAAAATCTTTAGGTGGCACTTTCGACAGTATTGTGTATGAATATAAGAGAAGACATTTGAACCAAATAGTGTATGTTACACAATTACGTGTTGCAAGCCTCAAAGGACTAAACATCACATCGCCTAATAATAAACGCCGATTTTACCATGATCTTCAAAATTCATTAACAAATGGCTGGATTACAGGATGAATTTCATAAATTGTCATTAAACCAGCTTCAAACCATTGATATATTGATGAAGGAAGGAACATCTATCTTTTCATTTAATTGCCAAGGTATACGTAGAGTCATTTTAGAGATAAGTATTATGGATCCAATAAATTCTTGGTGTAACTTTCTGATTCTATCAGAAATCAAAACTAGCATTGGTAATTGCGTTTTTCTACCAAATTTTCAACGTGTAGCACAACATAAATGGGAAAATGTACATTCTGCAGGACTGGCTATACCTATACTAAAATAACTCCCGTACAATAAATATAACTACTGCAAATATGAATGTAAAAGTTTCAAGTACAGGTATAATTCTTACTAGTGCTTCAACATCTACTGTTGGTGATTGCGTAATGTACACAATGTACACTGCATTACATAAAATGGATCTGAAATTGTGATCGATGCAGTGTACAATTATGGAAAATATTATAAAACTAGTGAGTACCAAATGCTGCTACGCAACAATAATTCACAGACCTAGGTGTGTCAGAAATGGGTCCGAATTATCAATTAATTAGGTGCACAATAAAGAAAAAAAAATTATTTAGAGTTGGACTGAAATTTAAATAGATAAACGCATAGCCAAATATAAATCTGTAACTGGTCACAGGATAGCATTATAAAAGTGGCTTTTGCTCATAAGATTTCCTCATTTTAACTGCTTTTGTTCATAAGACTTCCTCATTTTAACCTTTTACCACACATGTTGGTGCATCTGCTCTTGGCAACAATAACAATGATGCGCCTCTAATTTTGGCCAATGATTTTAACATAAATTTTGGTAATGATCATTCACTACCTCCCATGAATTTTACAAAGGAAAATGGAAATTTAATCATGAATAATGACCTATTGCAATCGACAACATGAGGCGGTACCACGATAGATGCGGTCTTTTCCCGAATTTTAAATCCTATTGAATCAAAAATCAGTGTCTCTTACTTTTCTTAACACAAGCCAATTATAACTTTGGTGGAATCCTAAAATTTTCTTATTTTCTGTTTTTATTGTTTTCATTTATAAAAATTTTTGTTTTCATTTTAATTAGTTTTCTCTTTCTTTACAAATTTAATTTATTTTTCTGATAATTTCGGTTTTATTTGGCATGACCTTTAACATTTAAAAAGAAAAAAAATCAATTTTCTCTATTATGTAGTCAGTAAATAAATTAAAAATAATGCCATTTTTTTGGACGTACGAGTTTAGTACATTAAATTTTCTCCATTTTTCAAACATTAGAGGTTTCCAATTCAATGTTTAAATATTTTTAAAGGCACTGAGAATAATGAAAATTATGTTAATTTTATTATTTTTGCAATGAAAAACATAAATAGATTACCAAAAGATTAACTTATTATTTTAAAATAAACAAATTATTGTTCAAAAAGGATTAGAACATCGAAATAAAAACCTCTTATGTCTTGAAAAAGGAAGAAAATTTAATATAAAAAACTTGTATGTACTAGAAAATAGGATAAAATCTAATTAAAAAAATTCGTAAGTCTAGAAAATAGCCATTACTGACACAATTATGTATGAATAAATACCTCATATGTCGTGTGTGGAATACCTTGTCGTGAGAGATATTCTCACCAGAAGGAAATTCTACAGAATTTAAGCGTGTTCAGCCACTTTGTACATAAGTACGGGTAAGCCAGAACCAGACCGAACACTGACGATTTTAGAGCCGGTTCTGAGAGTTTATATACTGGTTTTGGCACACGCACACAGACACACTTATGTACATATACATATGTAGGTGTGTTGTAGAATTCACGTCATTTCTTATTCATTGCTGAAGCAACTGATAAGAAATGACATAATGCGTTCGTGTACAGGTCCGAGACATTGCCGAGATCTTTATCTATCGTTTTGTCATTGGCTGAACTTTGCATCTTACTTGCCTGTGTGTGCAAGTAAGAGCATACGAACAAACAATATATTTTATCTGCTATTTAATATAATACGTCTGATGAAGAATAGCGTGTGTATGAGATGTATAGTCCCCACAGCTACTCCCCCCCAGTTTTTGCGCCGCAAAAATGATAAGTCGCATGTCTGGGGGACTTATTGAGTCTACTGCTTCCTCATTATCATCTATTTTTATTAGAGGTTAGAGGATGTTGTGTCCATGATCAATTCTTCTTCTAAGCAATCTAATTCAGTTTTCTATGCAAGAAGTTGGCAAGCATTTGGGTTCTCTTCAGCCTTTTGCATGTTATTCGAATTAGATGTGTCGATGAAGTTTTGTTTCGGCAGCGACATTTTGGATAACAGAGAAAAGAAAGAAAATAATGTTTAGGAAAACACGTTTAATTTCAAAGACAGTTTCATTTTTACTTTTGTGTATCTTCTTATCAACTCGTAGAGGGGATAGCTCTTAAAATTCTCGGCCATATGCAAGTTTTCCGGTTAAGTTCTGATCGGTTTAAGCAAAGTTATGCCTGAAATAAACTCAGAGAATATATTTTTCGAATTTTATTACAAAGGAATCTCTGCTTGTGAAGTCACAACATTAAGATTATCTTTGTGTTTGACAATAAACACACGTTGCGATGTTTATTTCCGTATCGCACGTGGATTTGTTTATTCCTGTCGTTTTCTTTTTGTTGGCATTCCTCGTTTGCTTATCTCCAGAATTTCTTTTGTCTCACGGAATTCCGATTTTCGTCGCATATTTTTTTAGCGGGTTTAAACTTACATAGCGGATATTACTTTTTTGGGAGTAAATTTTATTTTCTTCACATTAACCTCTCAGACTTGCGAGAAGGATGGGAATTTTTACATTTTTTACTGCCTAGGGGCCTGACTCATTTTGTGGGCATATAGGGGCCTCTGGATCGAATGTTTTAGTGGTAACATCGTCCGAAAACTTTACAGACTTTTTTATTTTTGGTGTTTTCTCTAATTGTGAATTTGTTATTTCACATTTTTTAACGGATTCTTCTGTGTTTGTTGGTGAATCCGTCTGTATATTTTCTACATTCTCCTTTTGCAACCTTTTTATTCTTTTATCGTCACTTACCATGTATGCAGGCTTCAATCTGTTGATTGAAATTATTCAAGGTTTGCCTGCAATGAGTATCACAAAGTTCTTTTCATCTCGTGATACTACTTTGTAAGGACCGGCGTATGGTTTCTCCAGCACAGATCTCATTTTTTCATCTCTAACAAATATGTGTGAAGTATTGGCCGAGTGTTTCGAGATGTAAATCTTGGGCTGGCCATGGCGAGCTGCCTGTTTTAGGAAATTATTGGCGTAGTTTCGTATATTTTGCACCATGATTTCGGGGCTAACTTCCTTCAATTCTGTGAAGAAGTCCCCTGGAAGGCGTAGCTCTTCGCCGAACTGTAATTGTGCTGCAGAATGACCTGTATCCGTTTGTAGGGCAGATTGAAGGTCTAAGAGGATGGTAGGGAGTATGTCTACCCATCTCTTGGTATTATGAGACATGATAGATGCTTTGAGAGCTCTATGCCATCTCTCAATTTTGCCATTGGCTTGAGGATGATAAGCTGTGGTATGAATGTGTTGAACACCAAGTTTATTAGACAGCTCTTTAAAGAGTGAGCTCTCAAATTGGAGACCTTGGTCCGTAATTATGACTTCTGGTATGCCATACTTCGCAATCCAGGTATCATATAACCTGGCAGCTAAAGTTGGAGCTGTCATCTCATATAAAGGAATTGCTTCTGGCCATCGTGTTGCCGTGTCTATTATCGTTAACAGGTATCTGTGTCCTTGAGATGGTGGCAATGGGACTACCAAGTCCATATGTACTGTTTTAAACCACTCTGTCTTTTTGAAAGATTTGAGGGGCGAGCAAGTGTGTCTTCCTACTTTAGATTCTTGACAGTTCAGGCAACTGCGAGCCCATTTGTTGCAGTCAGACTTCATTCGTGACCATACAAACCTTGCCAAAATTAAATTAGCACTACATTTTGGGCCAGCATGTGACAGATTAGGTACACTGTTGAAAGTCAACCTGCGATATTTTACCGGTAGAAATGGCCTATTCTTACCTGTACTGACGTCACATGTTAATAAAACATCAGTACTGGGAATTTTTTGCTGTCTCAATTTAAGAGTAGTATCATCGTTTGATTACAACTCTTGCAATTCTGTATCCTTAAGCTGTGCTTTAGCTATTTCAGCATAAGGCAGTTGGACAGGAGCCGAGATAGCTTCGATTCTACTCAAGGCATCAGCTGGAGTGTTAAGTTCTCCACTTATATACTGAATGTCAGTAGTCAATTGACCAATATAGTCTAATTGTCGTGCTCTTCTCGGAGATGCCGGTTCTGCTTTTTGTCTGAAGGCATATGTTAGGGGTCTATGGTCAGTATACACAGAAAAACATCTACCCTCTAATTGGTGCCTGAAATGCTTCAACGCAGCAAAAATTCCGAGCAATTCCCTATCGTATGTGCTATAGTTCTTTTCTGTTTTTGAAAGCTTCCTCGAGAAGAAAGCTAGTGGTAACTTCTTGTTGTCTTTGTCAAGTTGGTACAAGGTTGCACCAATAGCAAAATCAGAGGCATCGGTACTCACGTATAATGGCAGACATTCGTCTGAATGAGCCAATAGAGTTGCATTTGCCAGTGTATCTTTGATTTTCTCAAAGGCCTGTTCGGCTTCTTCATTCCATTCGAGTGGAGTTTTATCTTTCTTTTTACTTGTCTTAATTAGTGCAAACAGCTTACTTTGTTTGGCTGCTGCATTCTTCATGCAACGTCTATAGAAGTTCACCATCCCCAAGAAACGCCTAAGTTCAGCGACATTTGAGGGCTTCGGGAAGTTCAATATTGGCTCTACCTTGGTCTTCAATGGGGAAATGCCTTCGGTCGAGACTTTGTAGCCGAGGAAGTCAATTTCAGTCTGTGCATATAAGCTTTTACCTACATTGATAGTAAGCCCGGCAGCGTGTATACGCTGTTAGACGGCTCTTACATTCTCCTCGTGCTGTTGCTCACCGCCTTCAGAGCAAATGCAAATATCATCCAAGTAAGCATATGCAAACGCCAATCCCCTAAGTTCAGCTGGATATATTTGTGTCCAGTCTGTGAGCATGCGTTTTGCCATCCGCACAATTTTTAGTTTCACTATCGATCAATTTGCCCTCTTTGAGGTCAATGATCAGGCCATAATGTGCAAGGAATCTGCACCCAGGATCGGGTTTGGAACATCAGCAACCGTGAAGGACCACGTCATTTTTTCCTTAAGTCCGATGTCGACTTTGCTGGTTTCAAGTCTGTAAGCTGGAATGTTTTGACCTTTCACAGTATGGAGATAGTATTTCGGAGGAAGTACTTTTTGGTTTTTACTTACTGCCAATATACTCAAGTCTTCACCTGAGTCTATCAAGTACTATCTCCTATTAGTCCTGTACTTTATGAACAGGTGGCATGAGTGTTTTTCCAAGGGGTCTTCGGCCACATAGATGGCCCCTTGTTCTAGTTTGATGCCTCCTTGGTATAGGATTTGCCCCACCATTTGCACCTGTTGTTGCATTTGGTGGCCTCTGCGCCAAACCTATTATGAAAGAAACAACTCTTTTCATCCCAATTTTGAGACTGGTTTTTGGGTGATGATGTTCTCGGGGGAGTTGAACTCTGACCCCTGTTGTTGGAACTCGATCTACAGTCTCTGGACCTTGACTGTCATCCTTAGCTAATGCTACTGTTGTTGTTGTTGTTTCTTGACTTAGATCGTTGTTGCCAGCTGCTGTTGGGTTTCATTGAGCTTCGGCTTTTGTTGCTTTTTACTTCCTCGGTCAACTGAGCTATTTGAGCTCTAAGTTGAGCGAGTTCACCAGTCTCTGCATATACTGCACTTACCACAGGCTTTGACCTGGTATATTCTAGCGCATTATCTGCTGATTTTGCAAGGAAGTCCAAGTCTGCGGATGTATTTATGACGGTCAAACCTACGGCAGCTAGGCATTGCACAACACTTTGAGGGAGTTGTTTGCAAAATTGGTTGCCTATGATAGAAGGTGCTACTATATTGTCCACCTTCTGTCTCAATTTTGCCATGAAGATTGAGGGTTTGTCGTCCCCCATCTTCATACCAACCATCACATCATCAATGATTTGGTTTTTTGTTTTTCCAAACACATTCTTTATCTTCTTGACGAACCAGGCATATTTATCATCTTCTGTTGAAGGCCATTCCATAATATCTGGAATGTGGCGGATTATCTGTGGGGGCATGCCTCCACAGATGTGTAGGTCCCGCTGGTTTAGAGTTATGTTCTCGGTCTTGGACCTGCCTTCCAATAGTGTCAACCATAAATCTACCTCATTAGGCAGAAATTCCGGGATCTCCATCCTCCATCTGTCAAAGTTGGGGTTCTGCCCTGGCTGTAGTTGCAAAAGTTGCATAATCTGCGCCAAGACTTCGGGTGTCAGCTGTGGCTGACTACTACCTCCCTGCGATGGTTGTGGGTTTTTGGTTGGTGGTGGGACCATTGCTGTGTCTTTCTGATGACAAGCGTATTCCACAGAACTACTTCCTTCCTTACTAGTTGAAAACACTGGCTCCTGTGTTTGTAGGACAGGTGTTTTTGGGTCAGAACTTTGGCTTAAAGTTCGACCACTTCTCAACGTTTTAACTGCTAATTGATCTTTATTTATTGCAGTTCCCAGTCATGCTAATTCTAGGTGTTGAGGGCCTTCTTCCAGGTTTGGTAAATTCTTAGAGTGTCGAGTCAAAGTCGGGAGGTTGGGGGATGAGTCCAACCTTCTTCCTCCAGGTCTGCTGTCTGGTTTCTCTTTGTTTATATATTTTAAAGAGAGAGGTGTAAATTCCCACTTCAGCAGACTCTACTTCGACAACCTAAAAGGTGTCTTAGTCTGCAAAAAAATATTTTTTATTTGCTGATCAAGCGAGTTTCTTGCCAGCGCACCGCACCAAATTTTTGTAAAAGCGCAACGTGCCTAAGGACACCTCACGATATAGCCAAATATCACGATAGAGAAGTGCCTACACTGATATGTGATAAAAACGTCATAGTTATTTCCTACAATTATAAAACATTTTCTAAAATACATGATCTCCAAAAAAAAATTTTTATCACAAGGCTTGACAATCAATGGGACATTTTTGCGACACACTTAGGAAATACAAGCGCCCCATCAGTTGAGAAGCACTTAAAAATACATCGGTCAAACAGTATGTAGCTAGTAGCTGCAGCGAGAAAAAAAAAACAAAAATACCCCATATTTTTTTCCTATAACAGATTAAATCATTTTCTAATTCCTAAAGCTACTGAAATAATACTACCCGCGAAAATTTTGATCAGCAAGTAGGTATCAAAATTCTACCCTTGACTTATTTCTCGTAGCATTCCTAGCCCAAATACAACAAAACCTGAAACGACCCTCAGGGGTTCAGTTAATTCCTTGGAGAAAAGCAAACTTAATTTTATCCCAAACAAAAAACTCATCACGAATAAAATAATTTTTCGACATTTCAAAAAATGTTATTTTTTCATTACTTTCTAATTTTCGTATGTACCCATTTTTTCTTTTGTAGATTATGCAATATTTATTGTACCTATTCTTTTTTTTACTTTCAAATTTTGTTTTTATGTTTTCTCGAACGGAGTGAAGTGTTTATAGAGAGGAAATTTTTCCGTTTTCTTTTGTTTGGTAATAATTTCACGTTGAGCATTCTCTTTTCGCTTTTTCCTCTTATTTCATACTTATTATTATTTTATTATTTTCTAGTATACCCCATAATCGATAGCTGATTTTTGACAAATTCTGTAGACAATATTACTGACACGTGAAGTCGTAAAATATAAAAAATGATGAAGAGAAAAAGGTCGACAAAAAGATAGGAAAAAAAAAATGAATGAAAGAATGAAAAAAAGAAAAGTAAAATGAAAATCGTTTTAGCCTATATAATTTAACTAACGGAGACTTTTGGGCGTGAAAACTTTCGTATCAAAAGTTCCATTTCAAATGGCTGGTATAGTAGACTACTGGGGAAAAAATCTTATGAACCGTAGTAGTTTAAATTTATAAAATATTAAGTAGGTAGTAGCTTTGACAGGTCTACCATACCCTTCGGTATTAGGTTAACTAGGCGAACATATCAGATTAGCTTTTAGATCATTCCAAAATTGAGGATAAGGCAAGTTAATTAAAACCAAAGTTTAACTATTGAGGATACAACATCGTCAATATACTGTTCACCATCACTAGAGAGTAACTCATTAAACGTCTGAATAAAAGAGAATACCTAGCTACCAAGAAAATAAAGATAAGTAAGTACATGATATTAACTAGAATGTTTGATTTTAAAACAACCAAGTATTCTGATGTATTTTGTTTTTTGCTTCAGGTAAAGCAAAATGGAAACGAAAGTCGGTTTTTGAAGGAGCTGAATACGAATTTTATATTATGGGGAAGTATAACAACATTAACGGAACTCAAGTGTAATCAGTAATATGATCCAACGCTACGATCATCAGATCTTAAATCTTACAAAATATGCGAAGTAAAGGTACTAAAAAATTTAATTATCAACTCAAAATGTAGGGTTCACATTCCATCTGTTTCGGTACGCAATAGCCCATTAACGACGACAACATATCATAATTATATCAATATCAAGTTACCAGCTGTTCTACAAGTAACACCAAGTTCCAAAGGAGAATGAATAAAGACGTTCAAAAAAAATTCTGGCACATTATTATAGACTTTTTTTTCTATAGGTGTAAGTAACTATATGAAATTTCAAGTCCTGAAGCACCCCTCAGAGGCCCTTTGGCTTATGCCAGCCCTGAATTTTTTCTGGCACACCTGTAGGTAACACTACAGAATTCTTTGTTTTAGAAGAAGCAATGAACATTTTTTCTTGTGTCTGTGTGTAGTTACGTGAATAATGGAGCATGCGCATCAAATTTGAAGAAATAATTGATTAAATAATATCGGGAAATAATTTTTTAAATAATTTTAATAAACAGATTAATGACTTGTACATTTATTATAATGATACTCTATGTATATAAAATTATACATATACAGTATCTGTAACGAATATGTTCGTCATATTTTAATATAGACGTACATATTTCGTTAACAGAAAAATACATTTTTCTTACTAAGCAAATTCTTTCCCTAATATGTACTGTCAACTGGCGAAAGTACCGTTACTTCCTGCCAACAACCACTACACGTTTTCTAATGGAATATTCGAGTACCTGAACATTCTGGTACCCGAATATTCTAGAAATAATAAAATACAGCAAATCCCTACTCTACACACAACACCATAGAAAACCATATACCTTGACAGGTATATAAACTCTGGTTTTCATTAAAATAATTGTATTGTATAGTATTGTAATTGTAATCTTGACACTGCGTAAAAATGTAATATATTTTATTGTAAATAAACTGGTCAGTCGTATACTGTACCTGCAATATTCTTCCAGTCTTAGACTGTGAATGAATACTTGTAAATTTAATATTTTGTTTTAAAAGTAAAGTGATATAATTTATTGTGTGTTTCAATTTAATTAAAGTCTTTCATTTAGTTAAGGTCCACAATAGTTGTGGATAATAAAATTCAATTAGTTAAAATAATTCTCGAATACTATAATATTCCTGTGAATATTATCGTATATCGAAGGAAGTATAATCGCCCCAAAAGAGGTTAGTTTCCAGTACTGAACCACCTCTTTTGGCCGTTACAGTATCCATATTTATATTATGTACCAAACAATTTGAGTTACATTATATTTGTGACCAACAACCCAGGATCGGTCCTTTTCTTTAAATTTCAACCCTGGGTTCAACCACTGCACCGGATGCAATATTTGTAATTTCTAAAGAAAATAGGTATACTAAAATAATGGTTCTCAATATCTGCTCGTACAAACTAATTTACTCACTGATATTTTTCCGGTTAAAAATCATTTGAAACTAAATCTGTGACAGGGATCAGTTTATGTTACTATTGTTCAGATTAATTCCAAGAATAAAAACTCTATGCACCAATCACTCTATAGAAAATATAGGTTTTTGAAAATCAGCCAATTAAAACCAAAATTAGTAACAAGTTAGTACATTATAGAGTAATATATATCATAAATAATTATAGCATAAATTTTTGTTTCTATGATTAAATATTACAAAGAATAAAACTGGACATACTACAAACACCAAACGGCTGGTCTTCATCAAAATTCCAAAAACGCCAGAACAAATCATAGAATTTCATAGCTACTTTTCAAAAGCTAAGCATTTTGGAGCTAATCTACAAAATAGGATAAAAAGTGGATTTACTGGAAGTACCATCTAGACATCCAAACCAAAATCAATAAATATGTCCATGGCACAGTGCTGATGTTCGTACCAAATTTTGTCACTATAGGACAAAACTTGCTGACTTTATAGTGATAACAAGAAAATGACATAGGCCACATATAGCATATTATTGAGCCTGAAGTGCCAAAAGTTCCCTTGGATCATGAAATGAAAAAAATGTTTCAATTGGGTAATAGTTATTTGTGATACAAGGGCAAAATGTAGATGATTTCAATACGAGTATCAATCACTTATTTTGCACGTGTCATACACTATTTTCTGCAACACCCCTCTCAATGTCCTCCAAAAAATTTCAATGAATTTTTTTTTCAGATTCAAATGATAATTAACAATTTTATTTTGACACAAAACCAGTTTTTGATAAAATTGAAACCATATACTATATCTAACAAATTTGAGAAATATCCTATGAAAATTACACATTTTCTTTCATTAATGGAACTTTAGAATTGGCTTGGCCCTCTACAACTCTTCTATTCCACCATGTACACTGCAGATATGTGGTGTATTTTGAGGTGTATGTCCTAATCTGTTTTGCATGGTAGTTTTACACTATGTTTTTTTAAGTGTATATTGAGGCTTATATTTTACTAGGTGGAAATACAAGCTGTTTTTGAGGCGTATTTTGGAGCATATGTTTGCTAGCATATTACAGGCTGATATACACTCCGTTTTTGAAGGTGTATTAGGGGGCATATTAAATATTTTAACCCCTTAATCTCCCAATCATCACAGAAAGATAGATCTAACCCCTGTTTTGAAGAATTCCTTATTCTTTGATCCCCATTGTGGATACTAACCTCTCTTTTTTACATTTGAAAAATACATTTTTGAAACTTTAAAACAGCTAAAAAAAGGTCCCCATAGCTATACACTTCTGTACCCAATCTTAATGCTAAAATGAAAATATGCAAATTGTTTTTGAAAAAGAGCATTATCTTTCCCCCTAATTAGGTTATATACTCAAATTTATTTTCAAAATGTTTGTAACAACAAGGCTCATCGGCCTGGTAGAAAATTATATCTGTCTGATGACTTTGAGGGCCAAAAAACAGGAAAAACCCATTTTTTATCACTTTTTGCTTCTAACTAGTGTCCTAATTAAGCTACAATGATGAGCAATATGGCAATGTAATTAGCTTGAAAAGTTACATCTTTTTCTTTAAAAATTAGTTTAAGCTGATGCCCTAAGGTGCTACAAAATGCAAACAACCCTCTTTCAACCATGTTTCTCCCACATGATTCAACCACTAAATAAGCTATCACAATGATCAATAAGGCATTGGAATTGGATATTCAAGATGCGTCAATTGAGCCTACTTTTGACTTCCTACGGTCATTTTTTGAGAGAAGCCTATAAAAGAGAAAGTATATGATAATGCGGATGGAAATCACCAAAGGTGAAAAAACTTACGTATAACAAACTTTGATATGCTAGAAAAATATGTTTTCCACATTTCAGGCCTATTCAATCATAATTACATTTTAACACCCACTGACTGAACTATTGTTAACACTGGGCTTAACTGTTTAATAACATTTAATCTAAATCTACATTAGTTTCTAGTATGTTTTGAACCAACTACCTACCAAATTTGAGATTTATCAAATGATAATTACATCTATGTTCTGCACATAATTGTTTGTGAATAACTGATTGCTCCTCTTTGCGGACTCTATGTCTCATATGGAAAATCATTTAAAAAAATTGGCATCAAATATGGAATCATTGCATCAGAAAATATACCAGATTATGTACTTCACATTATTGTTCATAGTTAATTTTTTATCTCCTTTTTGAAACCCATATGGGCCTGATGGAAAGTCAAATGAAGAAAAAATGAATATCAAATTTTAATTCAGTGCTTTCCAACATTTATATGGTGACATACGCTAATCATAATTTTACTAAATAAATTTTTTATATACACTCTAATATAAAATTATTTCATATCCTTTCCAAAACACATTATTGTAAAAAAATTCATTACAGCCATTGAAATGACAAAAAAAGAATAAAAATACCAACTCACAACCCTGGATGGGTTAACAATCAAAAAATAATATTTAAAAAAAAAAACATTGGATCTGAATACCATATATACCAGTATTCACTGGTATTTTCATTGAGAAGAATGGCATCTGATAATATAATTTCCAAAACTCATTTAAAAGTATTGTAAAAAAATTTATTACAGCCATTGACATGACAAAAAAAAATAAAAATACCAACTCATAACCCTGGATGTGTTAACAATCAAAAAATTATATTTAAAAAAAAATTTTGGATCTCAACACCATATATAACAGTTTTCATTCATATTTTCATTGAGCAAAATGACACCCTCCTGTAAACCGATGTCTAAAATATAAGTACTATTTTCAGTAGTTAATTCCGCCTTATATTCTGCTTCCAGATACGCCTGACAGGACTGACATCTGCTTCAAAATATGCCTGACAGAACTGACCCAGCTGCTTTGAATTACTCCTGATGGAATTATGTAAAGATATATCGGCTTCAAAATACACCTAGTGGAATTGTGTATTGAAATCTGCTTTGAGGCATATTTCGGAGAGTATTTTGAAGTTTACTTTGAAGCGTATTTTGCAGTGAATTTTGAAGCGTCTAAAAAAACGTACTCTTGGAAAAGATGTTGCAAAAATATATTTTTGAATAGGTACATAATAATTTTGTTAATCATAGTGTGCTGTTAATTTTTCCGTATGTGGGGCTCCAAGCAGTGTGGTTCAAGATACATGAGTGTGTTTGAGAGATGTATAGATATGGCCTCAGTAAAATAAACTTGACAATTCAAGCATGTTGTAAGTAAATCAAGTACCACACGGACATCTGAAGCTGACTATTTAGGTATGACGTAATTTATATGCATAAGTGTAAACACATAGAAGATAGATTGCTGAAAATTTTCTCCGAAAGTATCAATTATTCATGAGAAAAATACAGGAAGCATTTCGGATTCGGACTCTACCAACTCCACACGCATAATACCAGAGGGAGAGCACTGAAAGGGATTTTTATTTAATTTGTAAAATTTTAATAACAGTATCTTTATTTAGGAAGTCCTCAAACCTTACGGTCGGAGACAGTCATGTTTACGAACTAAAGTCATGAAGTGAGACTAGCGACATCGCAAATTTCATGATTGGATTTCATGATTTTAACTTTGCATAATCGCACCGAGAACTGAATACAAATAAGGGCGCAAAATTTAAACGATTCACTCGCAACGACGGAAAATACAGTTTTCCGTTTGTTTTCAGCCACCTTGATAAAATAAAATATGAATAAAGAACTAGCGTAAGATAACAGAAATACCAAATAGAAAGAAAAATCGAAAATAAAAAATTTACTCGCAGGCGGAAAAGACGAGGGCAATGAATTTGGTACATTTTGCGGTATCTGAATATGAATAAGAAGATAAATTTCATAAAATACCTAACATAAAATTGAGAAAAACTTATTCAGGCACCCAATTTAATGGGGTTTTCGTCTCTTTTCTGTAGCTTTTTTTCTTTACATCATACAGACACTGAGGTAAAATTTTATACTCCTATGTTCAAAGTTGGTAAGTAAATCTTTTGCGAAGAAGAAAAAAGGGAATTGCTCTGAATTTCGAGCGTGAAATTTCAATTAGATTACCAAGTAAACTCGTTTGAACGTGTTTTAGGCTATAAAACTTATATCTTGCAAAGTTTTGAATTTAGGTGAGTCTGAATTTTCTTTATTTATATAAGGACACGTACTATCAGTGACCTTGGTTTTCTAAATTTACCAAGTCACCATGATCTCTTATAATGTGAATTCTATGAAGATTTTGCAAATGTATTGAAGTTTTCAAAACCTCGATGTCTCCCGTTATTATTCTTTCTTAAAAGGGTTTCTGTATTTAGTGTAATTTTTTTTTATACATTACTGATAAAAACATTTGGCTTTTTTTGACACATAAATAATTTTGTATTAAATATTCATTCGTTTTGTGTTGAAAAATGGCAAAAATGTTTCATTAATTTATTACTTTTTTTCCTTTTGATTTTTACGGCAAATGAAACTAACCAAATATAGAAAAGACAATTTTTTTTAAATAACTCAATAGCCAATTTATGGGGAAAGATAATGGCTCTAACCCCTAATTCATTCAAAAGTAATAAATTCCTAAATGGGTACTTATACTTAGATTTCACCAATAAAATTAGGCACTAAACAGGATAATAAATTATCAACATACAAGCTGCATTATCTGCCCTTAGGGTAGGTGTAAAGAACTATAAGTTAACAAAACGGGTCCTAAGCTACAACGTTTACTGAAAATTTTTCAACTTAATTACAGCTTCCAATTTTTTGAGTTAAATACACCCGAAAAAGAGAATTGAGAACTAAATTCTAAAAGAACAGTCCCAGAACTAAAACATTTAATGAAAACATTCCAACTTAATTACAGTTCCCAGTTTTTGAAAAACTGACGCTAAAACGATAAAATAGAACTACAAATTAACTTTCGAACATAATAGGTCCAAAACTAAAACCCTCGACGAAAACTTTCGAAATTGACTAAGCTTGCAGTTATTACAGTTTTCACGTCGTAGAACTGACACTGACACAAAAACCATGAAGCAAAATTCAGAATTAATTTTCAAAATAACAGGTTTGCAAGTGAAACGTTCAAAATAAATTACAGCTCTTAGAATAGAGCTTTCGAAACGAAATTTCGCAAAAACCATTTAAGGATAGGCATTGATGGGGAGCCAAAATTTTGAGTTAATCTTTAAATTAGGACAGGTGTGATGCTTCAACAAAAAATTGCAACTTCAATTCATAATACAGAAGAAAAATAGAAATATCATGACTTTAGAGCCCTTTTCTTTTTCCCCGTCACCCAAAAATGTCGTTATCTTGATTTTTGGAAAAACTAAAACATTTGTCTCTCTCGTTTAGAATTTCAATTCTTTTTTGACTGGCCAAAGCTTCACTTCCTGACATTATATTTCCTTTTCTAAGAACGTAATTTTCGGGCAACTGATTTCCTTAAAAAAGAAAGCAAAAAAATCAAAAAACCCAAAAAAGCAAAAAAAAAATTTCTTTGACTAAACTAAACACCCATTAGACAATTTTTTACACCATTTCATAAACGTTAAAAATTAACTGCCTGAGTTGATCTTGAATTCTATTGAAGTTTAACAATTTCATTTTCTCTCTTACCATTAATTATTAACGTAAATTTACTTCGAAGGGTTTTAACCAATGACTACGTAAACAACTCGAGAAATTAATGAGGAACCAATTTTATTCCTCGTATAATTTATTTTTTTCTTCGGATACAAAATCATTCATTTTTATTAGCCTGTTTTCAGATTTGATTGGTGTTGTGTTATGTTATTCAATTTGTATTCGTTAATTTCTAATTGGGCTATCTGTACACTTGGTTACACTTTTAGGTACTTTTTTATGATTAATTTGTTTTTCAATAAGGGCTGCTCAGACTACCAAGACCCTCCCCTTTATCTACACTCTTGGTTATCTTGTTGACTTAAATATAGTATAATATACTCTCACTGGACATAAAAAAATACTCGAAGTATCGATGCCAAGAACGTTGTCTCACTCAACACAAATACTGGACGTACAACACTCACCGATGACTTTTGTTGTACCTTGAGTTATGGACCAGTTCTGATTCAGTTCTCCTAACTGACAACCATTTATATTTGAGAAACTGATCCTCTTCCACATTTTGTATGTAATTCCAAAGTTATTCTTCTACTCCCTCCACACAAATATAACCTCTTGTAATCCCTGATGGTAGTACTTGATATTTAAATACAAAAAAAAAGACCAAGTCGTCAAATTGAATAGTAAATATGCAGTGTCAGATTATCACCCGCTGTGGCTCGGTTCAAATTTTTAATGGGGTATAGGAATGTATTTTTAAAAATTAGTGTATCTCATAGGGCAATAAAAAACAAAAATATAACTTCAAACCCAGCTCAAATTGGATCGTTAGAAGCAGAAAAAAATTGATTTGAAAAGTAGAAAATAAAAAGTCATGAAAAAAGGATGGAACTTTTTGAGACAGGCTGTGTGACGACAAAAGTCGGCTTGCTGATAGTGCTCTCACATCATGTATATAATAGTCCGGTAGTTTTAGACATGAAAATGGGGTATAACATGGTGGAAAAAATTAGGACTAAAATAAAATAAGGTATTATTGTTTAGGACCCCTCTTCCAATAATATTCTAAAAGTGGCAATCGATCCGAGAGCAGCTTTCCCTGAGGGAGACTAAGTATGGAGCAAATTTTTGTTATGAATTTCGATTTTATGAAACAAATTGGGAATGGGGGTAGGTACGTTCTTTAGTTTGTAACCAGAGGGAAATTTTGACAACAGAAACTCAAATTCATATCATACCTATGTAGGCTATTATGCATAATAGGATAATAATTTATTATAATAATTACAATATTTTCCCTTTTTCGTTACCATGGTAAAGGTTATAGTTTTTGCTGAATAATTATGAAATTTGGTACAAACATTAGTTTTTAGCCAAGATCTAAACACCTGATTTTTATTTTTGTTAAGAAAACCAACACTCTCTACTGTGGCTTGCTGCTCTAGTTCTTAAGTAGGTTTCTGTAACGGCCAAAAGAGGTGGTAATGTACCTAGTTAGAACCACTTTCAGTGTTACAACATACACGAAATATCACGTACTTTAAAAGCAGTAATACTTCTAGAATAAATTCAAGTTTATCATCCACAGACTATAGTAGACCTTAACATATGTTAGAGACTCAATAATATTTTTAAAACACACGAGTGATATTACACATTTAATAAAATAATAATATGTACATCATAGTACATACACTTACGTTAATATTACTACATATACAATCACAATTCAACAAGCAAGACTATCTGTTCACTAGAGACTTCTACTAGAGAGGTTCCAGGTACTTAAAAGTAGCTGTCGAGGAACTGTGTCTTATTCCACTGAATCGAGGGATTATATTCTCATTCAGGGTATGAAAACGTACGTGTCGGATAAGTAAAGTGAGGTAGGGTGTTGTTATTATAAGGTTGTGTTGACTCGTCGAGTACTCGAGGGACAGGCACAAGTAGGTCATGAATATACAGGTAATATATCTATATTCATAAAATTAAATACGGGTAATTTAGTGGTTGTTTATAAAGAGTTATAGGATAATTATTGTTGATAAATATCTACGTTTTTAGTATTTGAAAATGTGTGGACGAATATGTTCTTCATTTCTAAAAATAGACGAAAATATACGTTACAGTTTCTTTATAAAATCTACTTATTGCATTTGGTGCGGCATTAGCCTCCAGGGTTGGGGTGGGTATGTTTTTCGTTTCATGACCTCAGAAAAATTTTGGCAATAATAACTCAAATTCATATATATATAAATAAAAAGATAGATAGAAATAAGTCAATTTCTTGTTCCCACGGTACAGGTTGCAATTTTTGTCCGATAATTACGAAATTTGGTAAGAACATTTTTACTTAGCTAAGGATCAGACCTATCAATTTTGGTCGGATTGACCAGACGATACTTCAGGTACCACCATTTTTTTTTTTTGGCTATAAAATAGGGAATTTTGGAATCATAAGTACGAAATTTGAAAAAAATTCATTATAATTTATTGTAGCATACTACCAATTTTGGTACGAATCGACCGGACGGTACTTCGGGTGAAGCTTTTTGTGCTCTTTTTTTTTTAATAATTTGCATGAACTTTTTTTTTTACAAAAATTAACTACATATTCATGTTTTCTTTTTTTTTATTTCATAACTTTATTATATTTCTCTGATTTTATTTGTATTTATATGATTATTTACCATACTTTATCGACATAATTAATTTTTCATTTCAAGAAATAATGTTTTTGAATTTCACATGGTCTAACATTTTGTCAGCAGCTAACAAATTTCATACAATCATAACATACCACTAACGCATATAATCTTATAGATAATTAATGTGACCATCAAAATTAATAATTATTTTTCTCGAAAACCTACTTTTTTAAACGAGGTTTGCAGCGCTAGAGTTTTCACTTTCTTTATGATTCTAACATTTACTCGGCCTTTCTTAATGGATTTCGATTTCTGATTATTGTTGGTTCTTCAACAATTATAAAAACGTAGCATGTCTTTTCACAATGATTTGCATCAAATAGCACATTTTTTAGAAAATTATTACTTCTGACAACATTTCTTAAAACATTGTATACTAACAAATACTAGAACGATTTTATTTTTACACATAGTATACGTATAACAAAAAAAGTATTCAAACATTTTTACAATTTATTGGCACGAACTTTGGTCAGTGATTTATCGCGCAAAAGATAATGGGATAACATCAATTGACATACGAATACTCTGATTGTATGAAAAAAATTGCGTTAGTCTCGTACGTCCAGCCCTCCACACTTTTCAATGGGTGATCTCAAAAATTTGCGCTAACATTATTCTTTTTTTCCCCTTTGCCCACTAAATAACACAAACGTACCAATTTGATTAAATCAATTCAACCATTTCGTAAATGCACTAAAAAGAAATAGTTTGGACCTTGAATTGTAAGATTAACTGGCCGGGTATTTTTCCACCAAAATAACATCAAATTTTGAAACAAAAGAATTTTTTTCAATGTTGTAAACCATTTAATTATCTATCGTTCAGTTGAGTTCATTATTTATTATTTTACATCCAACAGATCAAATATTGTACAGTAATTCGAAAATTTTGTAAACATTTGGTGTATACTATACTTACTTAGGTGAATGTAAAATATGTATGTATGTGTGAAATACCTTGTCATGAAAAGAATCTTCTCACCAGAAGGTAATGAATAGATTATTGCATGTTCTGCCACTTCATATGTACACACATATGGGTAAGCCAAAATCTGGGCAAACACTGGCAATTTTAGAGCCAGTTTGAATGGTTTATATAGGGGCTTATTTACATGCACACATACACACATACATAGTGTTTAGTACATCCGTGTAAGGGTTGGTTTGTCATTTCTTGTATAGATAAGAAATGGCAGACCAGTTCATGTACCAAGTTGTGACATCATCATAATTGTCTGATTAGTCACAGTTTGGTACTTGTACATTACTTGCATGTATGGACAAGTAATTATGATCAAATGTAATTTGTGCATTAGTTTTACATAATAAAGACGAATATTTGCCACCCTTTCCACAGTGACTGTTATCGGGGGTCCAAGCGCCTTCACTTCATATGAGTGATGTCCCTACAGAATGTATCGCCTAAACTTTGAGGTTTATTCCAATTTTAAGAAAACTACAAAATAGATAGGGCTATTCATCATATAAAGGCAGGTTTGAAAGAAGTTTAATGCTTACTTGTTCAATAGTTTCTGAGAAAACTGGAAAAGAAACATTGCTATTCTCCATTCAGCGAGAGATTGCCGAAATGAAATAACCACTATTTTTTATAAGCAAGGAAGAACAAAAATAAAAACAACAATTTTTGTAGAAAAATTAAAGGCTAATTTATTTCAAAAGGTGAATTAATACCTTCTCTATTCCCCCTCCTAACATCCATATACATATGTCATGTTTTGGCAATCTCTGGTTGAATGAACTATGGGGACAATTTTTTGTTTAAGGTTTTGAGAAAATTACAAAAGGGATAGGGCTAAAATTTTCTTGAAAATTAATCCTTATAAGGAACCAAGAGGAATAGAAATTTGGTGATTATTCGTTCAGTAATTTCCGAGAAAACTGGGAATAAAAAATTCCCAGAAGTGGTTTTTTAATGATTCTGAGAAAACTACACAAGTTATCGGAATAAAATTTTTAAGAAAGATAGTTTTTATATAGTTTCAGGTTTAATACAAGATTCATATCTATTAGATTTGTAGCTGCTCAGAAAAGTAGAAAGAAAAAGTTTTTTGTGAAAATTTTTTGATTATAATTGTAACGATATTTTCGTATCGCTCATAATATGAAATATTTTTGTATTACTAATTATCATCATCATCATTACTTTCTCTCTATTTTTTTATTATTTCCCATTCATTAATTCTCACGTCATTTCTTCAAGTCAAGACTTGTTTGATGACATCATTTCCTACATAAACAGTTACTGTGTTTACTCATAAACAATGAACTCATCTTTTGTTTACACTATTTCTGCAATCTTGCATATATACTAATTTCTACTAATTTATTTGTGAACACCCATTTTATGTCATATTCTTACGAGACCATTGGTTATACTTACTGTACATATATTGCTATTAACCAATAAAATCAAAACCCTTCTCCAATACTCTGTAAATTCGTTTGAACCTTCCTCTTTTTACTTACTATATAATCTCATGTTTTGTACTATTTCATTCATTCTACTTAATTCTAATTCATTCTAATTCTACTTCAATCAAGTTTACCTTTTGATTACTCTGTTACACTAATTCTTTTAATCTTTGATGTTTATTACTGTTACTCTTCTATAAAGTTTATGTCTAATACACCTTTTTAACTAACTTGTGTATTTGATTGTTCTGTTACGATATATAACCGTCACAATAATTTTTAGAAAATTACAGAAAGGATAGGGCTGAAATTTTCAGAAAAGATAGTCCTCATATAGGACCAAATATGGTAGTAGTTCCCGTAGGAACTGGGCCACGTTTATCAAAACAATGAGGTAAAAATTTTTTCGGAAGAAAATTACGACACTGAAATGCGAATTTCTTGTAAACTATAAGAGATGGGAAAAAAATAAATTGCTATGTTGTTGTAGATTTTATACGTTATATTTTCATACTCAATTATTTTAGGCCTAAACCCAACTGTTCACCAGATATTTGCAAAAAACTGAAACAAGGTACACACTTGGGACAATACGGCATTTGTTAACCTCGAAGATTCCAGGACTTTTAGTTCATTCATCTTCAGACACCTCCAAACAAATTTCCGAAGTTCAAAAAACTGTTCAAAAATTTTTCCTCTGTACCACCTTTTGGAGCTTTTGTTAACTGGACTAGGTTGAAAATTCACTCGGACTGAAATAATTCAAAACTTGAACTTAAAACATTTTTACGTTCAATTACGTAATTATTACGTAACTTTTTTTAAACTTTTTAATGGATTCGAAACTAATTTTCTTCAAGCAGGTACTTCCGTACACGTAAGTACGACCCAATTTTACATTTCTTACCGACTAAAAATGAATACACGCAAATTAAATGTCATTTCCGCATTTTACGACAAAAGTTTCAATATTTTCGACCGAAACTGTGTTCTGAAAATTGCCGAAAGTTGCATGAAATGTCAATCTAAAGCACATTTTACTAGGTTTTCGAAGGAGAGAACACACTTTTCACTGGAAATTTTAGACAAATACAAGGCCATTTATTTGTCTTTTCAATTCAAAAAAGGTTAGAAAACGTATATCTGCAAGAGTAGTTAAGTATAGCAATAGATGTTGAAGAAACAAGTGTCATTCAGAAAAAGTCTACACGCATATGACAGTCGGTAGTACAATGATAAATTTTATATTTATTTTCAGTTCTCTTGTTAAGACGGAACAAGAGTTGGGAAAGTAAAGGCTTTGACCTGGAGTAAGTTCAAATTTCGAAGGGAGAGAACATGATGACAATTAAGGGGGCATCAACAAGAACGTAGAGTAGAATAAAGGGCCGTACAATAAATATACAGACTCAATAACCAAACCACGAGGTGAAAACCTAGTACATGGCATTTTGTAGACTTCTTAAAGATGTCACATCAGGAATACTCGAATCCTTCTTCTCGATGATTCAATAATTCATAGAGAAAATTTACTGAGCAGATAGTCACTCGATCTATTTAAAAACTGCTCAACACGGATTATAAATAGTACATTGTGAACCAAGGGGGTAAAGTGTTTTTTGGTGTAGCCTGAGTTTGCTACACTTGTCTTCAGCTCACTACGCTCGCCTACGACGGGTCTTGCAAACTCAGGATCGACCAAAAAAAAACATTCACTTCTTGATGCACGCCGTACTTTACGCACGAACGATGTTATTGTTGACCCTATGAAAAAATTGTATGAACTTGTTTTGTAAGGAAATTTATGGGCTTTATTTTTGTATAGAACTATTTGTACTGTAAAATTGAAAGGGAAAAAGTTATCGTGAAAAAACGGGATTGAGTTTTCTTCGAAAATTTTCACTTGCTATTAATTAAAAATAACTGTTGTTAGTGGAATCTTATGATAAAAATTAATTTTTCGTTAAAAAATAAAAGGAGTTATCACTGAAAATTTTCTTCTACGAATATTAGTTTTTGAAATAAACAAAAATTTAAAAAACGGCAAATTTTCCATGAATTAGCTATTTTTTTATTCTTTAATTATGAAGAAACTATTGACGATAAAAAAATAAATTATAGGTGGTAATCTGAGTACATTTTCTCTACTTTCCAGCAATACCAACCTCAGCTTTCTAGTAGCTGAGAAATCATCAGTGAAAGACAATAGGTTTTTCTCAAAATAAAAATGTCGTTATTTCAAACAAGATTTTCATGATGTTTCATTGACAACAATGATTTTTCGGTCTGAGGACCGAAAAGTGTACTTTTCGAACCTATACATTTTAATTTTGGTCCTTGGACTAGGAAATAATGAAATGTGGTCATTTTTTCGAATTTTTCGGTCGCATCACCAAATAGTAGTTCTCTGATCCAAGAAGATGAAAATTTTGTCCCAAAATGAGGGCAGAAAACGTGCAATTACAGACCGGAGGTGCAAAAAATCAATTAAAATCTAACAAAAATAAAATAAATTTTACAACCTATTTCTAAAAAAACCAATGACTTAATAAGAAATTTATGAGTACTTGGTTACACAAAGTATCGAGAACCTCCCAACACCAACAAATTATGAAAAAATCAGTCTCAAGTTTTGGTTTTGGTCTTGCTCATAAAAACTTTACTACAGTAGATGGCTAAATTAAACTTACTCCAAAATATGAAAGGAAAGAATTAATGATTAAATACCACTACTTTGCACAAATCATTCAAATAGGAAAACTGGGAACATTTTACAGATTTTTCAAAGGATTTTTTTCAAATATTTGTTTCGTCTTGGTCTTCAACAATGGCTTCAGTCCCGATCTTACAAACAGTGCCACACCAAAACCAATTTTACTCATTTTGGATAATGTATCGAATTTCAGGGGACACGTGTTTGAAGGGATCGCTATAGATAACATCAAATCTCTCGGAACGATCACGTCATATCAATTTACAAAATGATAATAGCAAAAAAAACATTTTTAGCCACCACAGATATCACTTTTGACGAATTTCACAATTTTTAACCCATATTGCAAGAAGCTACATTTAGAATGGACTAAATAAAGGAGTGTCAAAAGAACGATATTAAATTTGATAATCCACAACATCAAATTGATGAAGTTGGTTTTGAAAATGGTGTCTTCGATGAATACTACCTAACTTTTGTTTGAACATCAGGAACTTTCGTTCACAAAATGTTAGTTAAAAAGAATTATTTCAGTCATTCATGTATCATAAAGTTTATGAAAAAACTCGAGTCGAAAAGGATAAAACAAACTTCAAACATAGAATAAGAAAAATATTAAAAGTCAATAATATGTGCTGTAGGGCGACGATATTGTCGAGAAATATCTTATCAATTTCATATTATTAATTTATACTGAAAATGCAAAACAAAATTAGCTAAATCATTCTAGGTCGATACTCTATGAACAATTATGAACAATGAACAATATTCTGTTGAAGATAACAATATAAGACGAGTTCATTAAGAAAAACGAAATGAAATTTTGTGACTATTTCGACGTCAATTCTTATTCAAAAAACTCGTCGACATAATTTAGGCAACTATAAGGGAATACGAACTTAAAAGCTATATAACATTATTGAAAATATTACGCAATACGAAACCAAAAATTCGTTTACGTCGAAACTGATTGAATCTTATATCGTTAATTGTCTTTACCAACGTAGATAAAATAACTATACAGACGAAGGAAATTACAAATGAAAACGTTAATATATCGAAAAAAACGACTAAGTAGAAAAAAAAAAAATCTCTGTCGCGCATCAACCGCGGTAAATGTGTATTTTAAATGTTAAATTTTGTAATGGCTGCTATTCTAAAACCAGGAGACCGATTTCGCTCAAATTCAGTACCAAACCAGTCCGTAATACTCTCCAATTGCCATAAAAATTTCAAGCCAAAATCGTTTAATTTATGGGAGTTATCGTGATGACAACACGGTGGGTTTGCAACACTTTGAGAACCCCTTCCTCCGAAACTAGCGGATAAATTTCAAAAATTTTAACATAAATGTGTAGCCCATGAAAGCTTCTAACACTACCCCAAGTTCCATGGAGGCTCCATAGGCTCCCAAAAAGTGCCAAAATGAGCAAAGAGTGGAAATATATATATATATATTGTACAGGTACTGAAAAATTAGAGTGACCTCTATATTCGTGATCTACGACTCAGAATCGGCGCTTTTCCACAGGTCCCGCCATTGTACTGAATGGAATAGTTGTATTTTCCTTTGGAAAATACATTAAAATTGTATCATGAAATTCATCCACTGGAAAATGGAAGAAAACATATACGTTCATAAAGAAAACTCTTTATTCCTCATAATACAAACAAATTACCAGATTGCAAGTTTACATCAATCTGTTAGAATTTGAAATGAAATATGAAAGCAATAGTTAACAACATTGAATAATGAAAATTGAGCAACGAAGTTTTGAATTTCAGGAGCAGAGATGAATCTCACTGGACCATCATACCTAACTCTGGACGCGATGACAAAAATCCCACAATACAGATAAAATACATATATTCTCCAAAACACCAGCGGGTACTTTCAAATTAACAGAGAAAAATTAACCAAAACATTTAATATACTGAAATGAATTCGGTATAGACCAATGGTTTCAATTAAGCCTTGATGCACCCAGACCAAACTAGAAAATGGATAAAATAAAATAAACACGTCGACGTATGATTGGCAGCATTTTCGACAAACGTGAAAAATAAAAGGGAGCCGAATGCAAAATCTATAAATTTTTTTCTCTTCCCAAGTGAAGATTACATGGCATTATTAAATTTTTAGGTAAGACAAAGCATACTCTGGAAAAAACCAAAAATTTTTTCACGCTTTACGACTATAGCGTACGAATAGCAAATATTTTTCGATAGAATAAACGCATTTTTATGGAAATATACGGGTAGATGATGCAAGGTAATGTAGATTTAAGTAAAAAGAGAGAGAGTGAGAGAGAGAGAGAGAGAGAGAGAGAGAGAAAGCGCGAGAGAGAGAGAGCGAGAGAGGGAGAGAGCGCGTTATATATAAAAGACAGAAAAAAATACGAAATTTTAATATTATACCACAGTACACTTTTAGGAATACCTTTAAAATAATAAACCAGAGTGGCTGAGATGCAGGAGAAAGCGATGATAAACGAACAATAAAAATTCAATACTCAAGGATGGAGAGAAAACCAAGGGAATTTGTAAGAGAAATTTTTCTGCAGAAAACTAATTTTCATTAGTTTTAAAAGAAAAGAAATGACAATCACAGTTTTTTTATACTGATTTTTGTTTCATTGCGCTTCGACAACGTACCCAAGGGTATAGCCCGATAATATGGTGAAAAATGCCCTTATCTGGATTTGATTGAAACTGATACCATATATGTATATGCGTATATCATATTATTAATTAGGTTAAAAACGAATTTTTAAAATATAAGCTTTTATTTTTTATTTTTGGCTTTAGCTTCATGCGAAATAAACATTATTTTGTTTCGAAATGTTGGCTGCAGTATTGGTATATTTTAAAATCGCAGTAGTGAGTAAAATAAAAGTTTATAAAAATATAGACTGTCTGAAAATTGGAAGACCCTAACTCCAAATTGACTACTCAAAATCACATTTTGGTTTTTTAGTTTTTTGGCCATATCTTTAGCTAATTTTAACCGATTTTAAAAATTCTTACTGGAAGTTGAATATAATTGCTAAATCTACAAACAAAATTTTTTTTCAAAATTATTTACGAAAAATTCAAATTTTAAGTCATTTAAAATTTTCAATTTATTCTTAAAATTTGAAGTTAGAATTTGATAGACAGCTCAGGATTGCTACATTAACATTTTTATCACATACTCTTCCAGCATAAATTTTGTCGAATTTTTCTGAGGGATGGAATTCGTCCAAAATTACAACAAACAGCATTTTTAGTGTAATTTTTTGGGTCCGCACCTTTGAATAATACATTATTCTGTCTAAATTCACTTCAACTTTTATGAAAAATTATTTTCAGACCCGTAAATTATTTCAGATATTTATTAACTCATTTAAAATATTCAAAAAATCAATTAAAACACTGAAATTACATTGTAACTGTGATAAGATAGTATATAACCCACTAAACAACATACAGTATGCCTTAAAGATTGAAATAATATGCTTATAGGTATTTTTTCATCCAATCCGTACAATTATCATAACTAGCAAAAAATAATTCACAAGTAAATATGACCTTCCACAAATAGCTAACCAAATTAAATTAGTAATATTGATAAAAATTTGAAAAATATTTTGGTATAGTTTTATCTCTAGCTCATATAATTATTTTCTTATATCAGCATCAAAAAACTGAATATACTCCATAGCTCTAGTAAGTGCATATATTTTATTACAAGCCAGGAAGCACAGCTTCACAATGCTTTGACTTGTACCGGGCCAAGATTTTTTCAACATAAATGTGGTAACACTGTTGAATTTGTTTTATGTTGGAAACAACGAAACATTTTTGTCAGAGAGCATATCAAATACACACGCACATTAACAAAAAAAAGAATTTCGTTCAAATAGTTTGGACTAAATACTTTCTAATCCGTATGTGATTTTTGCATTACTCGTCTTTAGATTGTGCTGCTAATTACAAAATTACACAGTATCAACCACCAACTATATACACTCATCTCACACACTATTTTTTGAAATACCTCCCTAAGAAAAGAAATGAAAACAAAAAAAGTTGAACCAACAAAAAATTAAAATACTGTTTTTATTTCCCAAAATATTAAATGTCGCTATTATGCTCTCTTATACATTGTTCTAAAATCGTCCCCTTTATATACAGTCAAGGCGCACATAGTTGTCTACTTTATCAACAAGTGTTACAAAAAATCATTGCTCGTCAACTTAGGAAAAATTTAATGAAAATTTACCGAATGCTTGTTCATTCTTCATTCGAATGCGTGATAGAGGTAATTCTGAATTGAAAACATCCGTTATTACTCGTAGTCAAGGCAGCAATCAATTTTTAGTAAACTGCAATAGTGCAATGCCAGCAAATACTTACCTGAAACATAAACAATTAAATTCAGGAGATGACCAAATGAAATAGTTCTTAACAGAGTGGAGTACTGTGGCTGTCAATCTAAACTCATAATTTAAAAATAACAATTTTCTCATATGATGATACAGTCACAAATATCTCCTTTCTCCTTAGTATTTCACTGAACCAAGAATACTCATTATAGTGGCGAAGACTCGATGATAAATTCCATTTCTTGCATTTATATGTAGGTATAGTTCAAGAGTAGAAAGTTTTATTTTCAGTTCTGAACTACGTAATTAGCTTATAACTAAAAAAAAAAACAAAAAAAAAAACATTGTAGCAATAATTTGCTAGAAAACCCATTTTTCTAACTTACATCTGCAATAAAATTCAAAAAATGGTTCTGAATTCCAAATGCATGAAAAAATGTCAAAAAAAGCTAAGACAGTTGTCAATATCATCGATTCATCAATATTTCATTGTCACAGTTTAATGTAAAATCAATAAGTAAAATTACCCTTTGTGCCGTAAATATGGAAAAGATAATTCAAGCAACATATGAAACTTGTTTTTCTCCAAATCAATCAACATACACCAAACTCCTATCAGTCTTACATCCACATTAGGACGATCTATCGTGAAAATTTCAGTTCGATACCTTTTGTAATTTCTTAAAAATCCTTTGGAAGATTGGTCTCAAGTTTGACAAAATTCTTTAAATAGAAATATGAGCATCTCAGTCTTTTCAATCAGTAGTAAGTGATAACAGCTAACGATGAAAAATTTGCCTGGAAAGAACATTTTTTTTGAATCTGTAATCTGTCCATTAAATTTTTTGATTAACGATGGATACAAAATGTCTCATATTGAATCTTTAATCTTGATAACTGATAATCTGATAAGAGATACCGGCTTCTAATTGAATTAATTAATTTTAATATAGAGGTCCGCCAATGAAATAATATGGTTCTTCAAGGCTTCAGCACACTGGCGCAATATTGACGTGGTATGGTCTAGGCGATACTAAGGCGGTAAAAATATCACATATGATACTTTCTAATGCATATTGATGTGATATTTTGAAGTATTCCTCAGGCGGTCTAATTTTCCGGATGAATTAGATCACCTGGGTATTGGTGTAAACAAATATTTTGAACGCATTTTAGTTAGGTATCATCACTGTACCACACGGCCAATCCGCACAAAAATTTATAGCATGATACAATAGCTATTGGTCCAAAATTAAGCATTTTATAGTCAAAATAAAAATTAAAATAACACCCAGTCCACAACAAAATCATTAAATCTGGTCCTTAGCTTAGTCTGATTGTTTTTACTAAATTTTGTGCCCATATTACAAAAATTGAGACCAATACCATGATAACAAGAAAATAAAATAGATATAATTAAGTATAAATACCTACATGAACTACAGCCAAGAGTACCAAAATTTTCTTGAGGTCTTAAAATGAAAAACGTACCCACCCCTAACACTAGAGGCTAATACTGGATCAAAATTAATTAGTAGATTTTATAGAAACCCACTTAAAAATTCACTAATAAATGCGGAATATCACTCCTAATGCAGAATATCGCCTTTAAAACTCTATATATCGCGTCAGTGTACCACTTTCCATTTACATATGTGAATTCTATTTTAACGCCTTAGAATCGCATCCAAATATCACCTCAGTATTGTACCAGTGTGGTGAAGCCTTCAGTGCACACTAGTTATCGGCAACTCATTTATAGTCATTTTTATTACCGACTGCATAAGGAGGAGGTTATAAGTTTAGTATGTCTATCTCCAGAACTAATGGAATTTCATTCGCTCAGAACAAGTGTCTTACATTATAGATTTTAATGAAAGTACGCAAAAAGGTTCTTGATCATTCAAAGAATGTCTTAGGCTATTCATATTTAAAATTAAAAAATCTGTAGGGTGTAATTGAAGAAAATAAGAAGTTAAAGATTGAAAAAATTATTGTCATGAATTTGGGAATATCCACCAATATGAGCTACTCATTCAGATTAACGCAGTTGGTTTTTTTGTTTTAAATAAAATTTATTTAAGGTACCTATCTCTTATTTCAACATTTTTATTTTTATTTATTTCTTATTTTTTAAATGCTGCCATAAGTTTTTTATTCACCTCGCCAGTTTGCTCCGCGAACCAAGTATTATATACATAATTATATACGTATTATACATATGTTACACACCAAGGTTGCAATTTTACTAATGATTTCACGGGGTTTAGGTGAACTTTAATTTGGTGGATGGCTCAATGAGATGACTTTACGCCAAGTAAAAGGAAAAGTTAAAAGCGTATGATTGCAGATACGACTTACTCACCCTCATTATCAATAATTTTTGATTCTGAGCGTGACAGGTGGGCGTTTTTGATGGCGAGGCTCAACGCTCATGTTGTGCCCGTGGTCTATGTAGCTGAACCAACATAAATTGTTCGTGGAATTGCTACTGAAATGCAATTTCAAAATTGTACCATTTAAGCCATTTTTGTACAATCTTAAGATGGTACAAGGCATTTCAAATTTGGTCAAAGTTTTCTTGAACCATCCTAGGATAAAACAGAGTTTTGTCCAAAATTGTATTTTTAATCAACTTTGTGCCTTCAAGCAAAAAATATATTATTGAGTAGCATTTTTCCTAACTTAACATTAGGTTCACTCTTGCCAATGTATATAGCTGCACTTTTTAGTAAACGAATGTACTATTGATGACACGATGTATAGATTACCTACATACGCAAGTGGAACCACACGTACGCACACATAATATCTACACATTATGTGATAAAAAGTACATTCACTTACTGAGAAGTGCAACTATATTCGAAAGGGTGAACTGGGAGAAATGCCATTCTACGACATATTTATACTCACAGCTTTGCAGAAGATCAGTAGGGTCAAATCTGAAGTAATAAATTTTCGTAACATTTCCTGCAGGAGATAATCTTTTTCTCTTTAGCCTTTTCTGGTTAATGAATAAAAAAGACAATTAAAAATTTTCTTGTTTGCTTTTGACTCTTTATGTTTATTCTTATTTTTTCAAACTGCTTATTTGATTTTGTAAAGTGTGACACTTGAATTTTGAAGTTTTGAGTTTTCACTTCTCAAAACTGATGCTAAAACTATATAAAGCAAAACGGAACTAACTTTCAAACATAGTTTGTCCAAAACTGAGGCTCTTGATGAAAACTTTAGAACATAATTGAAGCTTTCAGTTGTTTGAGTTTTCACTTCTCTGAACTAGCACTGACGCAAAAATTATTAAATGGAATTGAGAATGAACAATAAAAAGTACAGTTTTGGAATCGAAACATTTGAATTTAATTAGAGCTCTCAAAATAAATATTTTAAAATGAAACTTTTCAAAAACCATTTAAGAATAGGCATGACACTAAAACAAAAAAAAAATCAACTTCAATTTAAAATATGAAGAGAAGATGGGTACAATAAAATAGATTGAATTGTGTAAAAAACCAACGTATTATGATTCATTTAGACTTAGTAAAACTAATTTTGTACAAAAAAACAACTGACTGTAAGTGCAAAACGTCTGTGGTATCCTCGGATGGCACAATTTCTGACTTTGTACGTAACATATACATACATACCTATATACATGTTATAGAAATAGTGATTAATTGGGCATTTTTCATAATGACCGGGCACTATTAAAAATACCATTATGAATAATGCTCAACCTGACGGGGCAATCAGGGCCAGAGAGAATAAAGAAGGGCTGATACCCCTTGGCCTCGGAGGACCCTCTCAAAATACCAACTAAAAAAAATTAGATAATTACTTGTTAAAACACACTTAGGTACGTGCAAGATTGTTCAAAACTGGGGGCGCTTGCAATGTGCTCCCAAGAAACTTTGAAAAACAAAAAAACTGTTACAATATACGAATGTTCTAGAATAAAAGAAAAACCTTCAAAATTTTGTACGGAATACTTCTGCTTACATGACCCACATGCCCGGATTTTCTCTCGCCGGCCCTGGGGGAAATGCAACATAAAATGCTACAAACTGGACCCTATGAATAATGCCCACACAATTTCTGGAAGTTTGATAAAAAAAAGATTGATTTTTTGTGAAATTGTGAATAACACTTGCTTTTTTTTTTACTCTTTGATTACATGTATCTGTTGTATTTTCATTATTTAATGGGGTACTCGGGTTTTAGTTTACAGCAACTAATATAGTGAAATCTTCTTGAAACAAAGGTGACCTCGCCTGATGATTATTTCGAACTGCATTGTTAGGTGAAAGCACTGATTCACCATAACTTTCAACATCTCCATTGTCGGTCTTTTCTGAAAATCTGTAAGTTTTTTTCGGAATTAATTCCAACCAATGCTTTGTCGGCCAGATTTTTTCAGACCTACCTTTGTAATCGCCTCAAAAATGGTTTTATAAATATTCCAGTTTGTGTCTGTAAGGTTATATGCACGATACAGCTACATTTAAATAAATTATAACTTTTCTCAAAAATTATAACTTTTCTTGATCTGATATCAGCAGTATGCATAATGACGGTTAAAGTGATTCATTATTAATAGAAACATGGATTGATGACATTATCCAATTTTGTCGACCAACTATCATTTTCTGCATAACATATACATATAAAACAGATCAAAATTGGAAAATGGTGTCAAAAATTTTATTTTAATATGAAACGAATAATTTTCTACATCCCCACCATTAAACCTTTTGTGAGGTCAATTTTAATACTCCTGACTAAAAAGAAGCCTATCTGCCCATGAAGCTTCATTTTCTCCTGATCATAGCTCATCTTCTATATATATATAAAAAAGAATGTATGTCTGTTTGTCTTTTATGCATTACTATACCATTCATCCGATTGCCATGAAACTTTTGGAAGTTGTTGAGTATACTCCGGGGAAGGTTTCTGGCATAATACAAAAAGAAAATTTCAAAAAGTTGCCCAAAAAATTCTCGAAATATGTATTTTATTCAATATTGATATATTGAAAAACAATATTGCATCAATGCGAAAAATATCAATGTTTGTTGTATACCTATGTGATAACAGTGACTGTGAGTTTACTTCTAATTCCATTGCATAGAATATAGTAATACTTTAATTGAATATTTAACAGACAACTAAAGGATTTTGAGGTGAGGTTTTCAAGTTTCAGTATTTGTTAAACTCATTGAAATGCTCACAAATTTTTAAATTTACGATTATAATTTTGTTTTTTTAAAAGGTGTCATTAATAAGTTCCGTTTTCTGTTGGACTGATAATTCATCTACAAATTCTCTTTGATTCGTCGCTGTTAAACTAAGCAAGATTCAGCAACAAATCGAAGATAATTTAGCAACAAATTGAAGAGAATTCATCTACAAATTTTCTTCTATTTGTCGCCCTTAAATTAATCAGGATTCTGCAATGAATCGAAGAGAATTCACCTACAAATTCTCTCCGATTCGACGCCATTAAATTAATCAGGATTTGTCACCATTAAATTAATTAGGATTCAGCAAAGAATTGAAGAGAATTTGTAATACAATAATTACATTAATTTCTGTGGAGAATGAATTTGGTATAAATTTTACAACCCTCAATTCAACTACTTACCTATTTTTTTTTCTCAAATTCCTTGAATTTCCTTTCTTCAGAGATCGCAGCAATGCGCAATGGGTCAGCTAGTATCTTATATATAAAAGCCATTTCTATAACACTATCACGTGATTATGATCAGTTTTACAGATATATAGTTGAAACCTCTAACTAGAGACATATTAGACCATACTTGTTTTGTCCCTAATAAGCAGTGTCCTAATTAAATGATGTTGGGAGTTGAAAAAAATTAATTGTGAATTTTGGTATCAGACTTTTGGTACAGTCACATAAAGAGTTAAATTACTGAATAATTATATTATACATATCTAGATATATTTACAACAACAAAAAAAATGGGTGTTTTGGTTGGAAGATGGTAGGAGTTACTTTTTCACAACGCAAACTGAAACTAATGAAATATAGGAAGAATAATTATAAAGACTAACATATGCTATTCCTACTGAACTGAAATAAGATTATCATCACTTTCAATAACAGTTCAAGTACAAGTTTTTCTTGTCTATAGACTTCTTTATCCCAATAAACTGATGCATTGTCCCCAATAAGCGGTCTGATTTCCTATAGTTTTACATAATTTGTTTTGAGATATTCCTGATTTGTCCAAATTAAGAGGTTGTCCCTCTATCTGATGTCCTTAATAAGCAGTTCTTACTGTATTTGGCTACGCATATATTTGAGTTTAATTAGAAATCACTTTTTTCTTCATTATATGATATATTATATCAAGCACTTGATTAACTGATAACTCCGACGCATTTATGTTGGTCTTTCACCTGTGTGAATTATTACTGCCTTGCAGCATTAAATACTCAATAGTTATTAAATAAAAATATTGATAAATTTATACGCATCAACAATTGCGGCATAAGTGAAAAGCGATAAATTCCGCAATTATAAGTAAGTGGAATAAAAATGGGAAATGAGCGAAAAAAAAAAAATTTTCATGCGTTCTAAAATTAAAATAGGGGGCTGTCAGAATGTTATTAAATTATCTTTGTCAAAGGACTAACTTTCGCTAATTTTTTCTTTGTTTTCCCTATTCTTCTCATTCTTCTTCTTTTTCTTCCGTGAAGGAATCAACAGGGACATACAAACATACATACCTATATACAAAAATGCAGCCTAATTGATAAAAAATTTATAATTAGTGCTATAAATTGTCGTTAATTTGGACTACGAAGATAGGTATGGAATACATTATCTTCATAATTTACATAAAAATTTCTTATAGGTATCATTCATTACTTGAATCATATTTCTGCACAAGCCTTTAAAAAAATAAAGAACTGGAATAAGCTACCCCTCACCTGTAGAAACGCCTCTTCACGAGTTCTAGCAAACTTTAAAAAATTAAAAATTAAAAATTAAAAAAATTAAAATTAGAATTAATAAAATTATTTTTAGAATTTTTGCCCGTCGGCAGACGTAGGTAACAAACACTTCATCTTGCAATTTCCTTAAATTCGGAAGTCTCCACAGAAAAAGCGCTTGTTAAAATCGTTAAGTTACGTTAAAGGAACAAAAATAAAGGTTTCCACACATCTGCTGGATATCAATTTAGCTACCGGTTCAACACAAATCGTAAAGAAAATTTTCGACGAAATCACCAACCGACTTTCTCAAACGGATGCTCGAACATCAAAGAGTATACCTATCTTTACAATATTCAGACCTTTACCCACTTTGGACGCTGACAATTACGAAGCTAGGTTAATTAAACTCGGCGAGAGTTTTCTCAAATAAAGGAATTCTCTCCTTTGATTTTGGATACGCACACACCTCAAAGATATGTTCGATGAAAACAATTTTATCACCATAGGTAGTAGGCACCATACTCAACTCCGGAAAAATTTATTCCAAAGTATTTTGCAAAATGACGCCAGATTAGGAGAGTAAGTAAATAAATTAAAATCGTAAGTGACGACGTTAATTTATAACAACTACGACTTCGTGAACTGATCTGATGATCTGTTAAGTACCTCAAATACATTTTTCTCTGAAGATACATGTAATTGATTCAAACACCATAATGGAATTAATTATTCTCAACATAACAAACTAAATTCAACTGAAATTCCCCTCACCTTTAAAGTTTTATACCAGGATCAGGGGATTTGCGCATAAGGAAATCAGCTTCGTTTCAGCGAAAGAGAGGTCATAAATTACGAGGCAGACTATTAATCTCCGGAGCATCTTAGAAATACAAACTTTGATGTACGATAAACATCTTCCTATACTACCTGGCAAACTTATCGAGATACTCCGTAAAAACAAAAACGCTTCAAATTTATCATTATGTTCTCACACAGAGTTAAATTAAAACGGAATACCGATGAAAAATCCAGGATCTGCTATAATTCATGCGGACAGTAAAACTTTTTCCCATGAAAACTAGAATTTTCTGTCTGGTATGAGTTGAGTACAGCTGAACTGACGTGCAGTATTTCTAAATTAAGGGCCGAATATAAGAATGCTACTCATCAGATAAGTTTTACTAAAGTTATGAAGGGAATTCACGGATTTGGATTGCCCTTGAGGTGACCCACTCCAGAATTTCTAAAAGATACTTCTATCAAAGGTTTTCAATAATTCTGTATTTAAGTTATGATCAGAGTAACCATTCAAATAGAATATTGCGTGATAAGTGCGTAATGTGGGTCATTTTTACTTGTGTGAAGTTTGCAGCACTCCGAGACACACAGTTAAAGAAATGCCCAATGAGCTGATAAAAACCACATCAAAGATGAAGGATTTCCGATCAGGATATTTATAATTGCTCATGCGTCGTGTGGCTCTAATGACGTGAAAACAAATGTCCTTAAAAAATTCAATTAATTGCATGTAATGTGCACAGCTTCAGATATGCATAATGTAAAACTCTGATAGCTCTGTTTTCATCTTTGACACATTTTTGTACAACAGCAAGTATAGGAAATTGATATCTCTTTAGCTTTACATCTCTGACAGCACTAGCCTTTGGCTTGTCTGTAATCTCTTCACACTGAGTAAAAAAACAACCCTTATTACGCACTTGTTGCATACAAGACTTCTTGTAACTAATGAAAATAAAAAACACTGCAACAATTCCCCTACCAATAAAAAAAAAAATTCTTGGAAATGATATTTAAAATAAGTTAAGTAAAAACGAATTTTTAGAAATACACTTTTATAAGATGTGTAAAACTCCTCCCACCAAAGACCTAGGTCCAAAACTCTGAAATGAACGTAAAAAAATAAAATAGGTAAAATAAAAAGTAAAAGGCACTGCCTCAGAGTGGAATTCGAACCACACACCCATCAGAGGCGAAAACTTACAATTTTCCCAAGGAATGCTCGAACAAAATAATGAACAAACTAAAAAAAGTATTTTTTTTTTTATGCAATTAATACATTAAATACATACTAGAGAAAATGAATGAGTAGGTAGGGGCAAGGGTTGTAAGTTGACACAAAAAACACACTTTTCCCCATAAAATGATCAATTTTTTTTTTTTCAAATTTTTTTCATAGTTTAAAAGAGTAAACCTTGGTACATAGTTTAGCAAGAAAACCATTTCCCTAGGGGTTTCTATCAAACATTATGGTTGTTTATTTGAAGACATATTTTTGTGTCAATTTACAACCTTGGTATTGTAAGTTGACACAAGAGGAGTGTAAGTTGACACATGAGATGAGGGTGTGAGTTGACATAGAAATAATATAAAAGTAATCAGTAAAAATATATTTTGTATTCAAAACCACTTAGCCAAAACAGCATGTCTAAGATTAAAAATTAAAAAATTCAGAATTAAAAAAAAATAAAATCAAAAATAACAGATAAGTAGGTATGTAAACAAATCAATATAAATTTTGAATTTCCCTTTTAAAATTGAATGTGAAAATTTGATTCTGACATGCTGTTGTTCCACTTCTTTTCATAGGTTGTACACAATAAAGTAGGTCACTTTCTGGTCTAGACACAAAACAAATAAGTAACTAATTTCAAATTACAGTAACCTACAGAACTAAAACTGAATCAGATTTAGAATATTGAACTTAAAGGTAATAAATCATCCAAAAAAATGAAAATATTCACCTTCCCAAAGTCTTATGATTCAAATCATGAATTCATGCTGGTGATCTGATGCTGTGTCCATTCTTCAATACTAAATCTACTGCTATATTCATTTTTTCAGCTGAGTACAACCCATTTTGGGTTTTCCAAATACAGCCACGTCGTTTCTCCATCTGAAATTATAAATGTTTGTTGAAATTTTTTTGTGTCAACTTACAACACCAATTTTGTGTCATTTTACAACATGACGTTTTTTTTTCTATAATGAACAATACTGGCAAAAATTCCTTTGATCTTCACCTGTATTATATGTAATTGTGTTCGTCATGAATAGCACTTCGAAATAATATCAATTTCACTTACCTTTCATTGGAAAAGTTGTACAAATTTTCAATTTTTCTTCTTCTCAGAAAAAAAACTTTGAAGTTCCAAAAACACTTTTTTGGCATTTCTGATAAGAGAAATATGCATAGAGAATTCAATTATATCGACAATGTACAATCATGTAAAGATTAACTACCCAAATGGAGGATAGATAGTGGAACAACATTTTCAAATAGCTGGGCTGTGTCAACTTACAACCTGTGTCAAATTACAACCTTTGTCAACTTACAACACTTGCCCCTACATTACTTATTACTAGGTAGTAGGTAACATGTAAAAAGTTGATCCATTCGTTCATCAATTTATCCAAATCAATATCGCAAGTGATATTTTTATGCACGTGAAGTACCGAAACTTGATTTAAATGTTGAGCAGTTAACATCGATCTTAAATAATTTTTAAGTCTCCTCATCGCAGAAAAAGATCTCTTGCATGTACATGTCGAAACTGGGATAGTTAGAAAAATTTTAAGCAATATTTTAATCACTAAAACTAAATTAAGTGAGGATAAATTTTCAGGTTTTTTGAAAAATTGGACCACTTCATTTATACATTTTGGTGTTAAATTTAAGGTCTAAGGCCATATTTCGATGTAAAGTTAGACAATCTGCATCTACAGTATTACGGAATTCTTCTTCAGAAAATGTAACAATTTCTGTAGCAACTTCTTTCGGGTCTGAGATTTTTCCAATTACAAATTCCTCGAGTCATCTCAAAAACGCTTGATCATTATCATTGAAACGCTGATTTAAAACCATTTAAACGGAGTCGATAATTTCGTAATATTTTTTTCTGAAATGCTCTTCAATCCCAAAAGTGTGTGGCGAAGAACTGGATTCGTATCTTTTAGGTGCCTTTCATATTCTCGGGAGAACTGATTCATTTAATTTAAGTCGAGTAGTGTCAACATTAACAGCTTCCCAAATTTCTGAAAATTTGTCTCTGCTACATGTTATCAAATTTTTCATAACTGAAATTTTCTCATTCGATTCTCCAAAATTCAGTTGTTTGGCTTGAAGTTCTCTATTCAAAATCTCGATTTTTTCAAAAACATCAATCAACGTACCTACACAAGTAAAAATAAAATGAGAAAGACTCCATTTATTTAAGAAACCAACTGCCTTCGAAGTTACAGTTGAATCAACTCGAAGATTAGGATCATTTTAAACATCGTCAAAAAAATCAATTAATGGTTTATAATTTTTTTTAATAGTGATGAGGGATGACACTCTCAAGCACCATCTTGTCGAACAATATGCTTTTAGGCTTGGGAGAGACATATTTTCGATGCTTTCTGCAGATGCTTGTAAATCTTTGAAACATACTGAACGCTTAGGTGAATCGCGAACAAAGTTGATCAGTTCTTTGACTGTACCAATAAAATCACGTACATCAAAAACATTAGATAACAAATCTTGGACGACTAAATTTAATTTGTGCGCCGTGCAATGCACAAACAACGCCTTCTGATTGACTTCTTGCATTCTTGTTTTCCAAAACACTGGCCTACAATACTTCGAATTGGCAAATTAAATCTTTCCAAAACATCGGTAATTATCTTGAATAAAGTTTCAGATTGCGTATTTTTTGTTTCATAAAACCCAAAAAAGTCTACATGAATCGTAAGCATATCATCAACATAACAAAAGACAATGGAAACCTGCTCGAGTTGCAAAATATCCAAACATTCATCCATTAATATGCTAAAGCAATTTGCCTTATGAATGGGCTCATGAGTTTAGATAATACTTCTTTCAGCATCAAATCCAATATTTCCTCAATATTGTTATGATGTAGCCACTTATACGAGATGCGATAAGTAAAATAATATATGTGTCGTGTACGTTTTGTAACAATTATACCGTTACAAGCACTGCCTACCAGGGGACTTTTTCACAAATTTGAAAGAAATCAGCCCCGAAATTTTAGTTCAAAACATAACAACTGATGCCAACAACTTTTTAAATCAGGCAGCTCACAATGGCCAGCCTAAGATTTATGTCTCAAAACATTTAGCCACTACATGCCATGTATTTATTAGAGACAAAAAAATAAGATCTTCTCTAGAAAAACCATACGCTGGTCCTTACAAAGTAGTATGTGATAACAAAAACTATGTGATACTCATAAAACAATATCAATCGATAGATTGAAGCCTGCATATCGGGTAACTGACAACAAGAAAATAGTTTGAAAAATAAACAGAAATAAAGAAAAATCAGAAAACAAACACAAATAAATTCTTTGAAAAATACTAACACCCGAAAATTAGAGGAAAATTTAGTTGAAAACCATGATACAACACAAAAATCACAAACACAAAATTCACAAAAAATAAAAAATCAGTCAAATTTTCAGACGACATCATTACAATAAATTATGACCCTACTGAAACCATGAGCCCCTGAAAATGAGGCAGACTCCTAGGAAGTAGAAAACTAAAAAATTAGCATCCTATTTGTAGGTCTAAGCAACTAGCGTGGAGAAAATAAAACTTTTCCATAAAAATTAATATCCAATACAAAATAGAATACCTTCTAAAAAACGATGACTGAAATCCCTAAATAAGGAAAATGCGTGAACAATAAAACAACAACAGGTAGAGAATTTTTATATCTATCCCCTCCATGGATGGACAGGCTCAAATAAGACGATGTTTTGACACAGTGAACAAAATAAAAATTCACCAAGCTCTCACTCACCTTTCTACTGTTGCCTAGATTATTGAATTTCTGATATTTTTTCGGGTGTTTTTCTTACATCGATATTTTTTTCATCTTTTCGTGCAATATTGTACGTGCGTTATTTCTTTTTTTGTTTCCTGAACCGTTTTTCTTTCTGCCATAACATCGTCCATAATCCCTAAACAACTGTCCGCCAATTCTGACCCCCAAATACCCTCAACTTCCAGAGACAATGTTGAACACTTGGACAACATGCAGCAACAATGCCTACTGGAACATGAGAAAGATCTAGCCAGAATCGAAGAAGAGTTGCTGATGGACAGTGACTTGTTACCTGTGGAAAAGATTGTCACCCATATGACAAAACAACTTCCACCCCTAGTTTTGCTACCCAAAATGCCCAAAAAGGAAAAATAATCTTTGGCAAAACCAAAGATGGCAACCCCAATGAAGATGATGAGGGAACGAGCCAAATTCTTGTTTGCCGATGAGAACCCTGAATACCAGACCACCCCTCCCCCAGATTTGGTACTTCTGTCAAAACACAAAAATTTAGGGGCCTCCTCAAACTCACCACTATTTACGATGCCTGGATATTTTAATACTTGCGTCTCCTATCACAACTCTTATAACCATCCTTACCAATGACCCAAATACAAACCTCCTAGACAGAGGGGGCAAAGGAACAGCGACAACTTCTTGAGAGAAACTGATAAAAACAACTAATGCCCCAGTCATGCAATTAATTGTTTTTACAGCACAAACACTAAGGGGAGTAGCTGTAGGGATTAGTCACTACTCATATAAGGTTATAGATCGGCCTATCAATGACAGTTGTCACCTTAGGTGACAAATAATAGTGCATCTCACTTTAAACAAAATGTATGTTTGTTTGTACTTAACTATCTTTGTAGATAGACAAGTTACAGATCTCAGACCATGATGAATCGAGAGGTAAGGATCTCCGTGATGTTACAAGCTGGTACAGAGATATTTTCTTCGTAATTTACCATTGCCATGGTAACTGTAAAGTACAATGTAATTATCTACGCAGTAGCCTATGTAATTAATACGTAGGTGTGTATGTGTGCATGTAGGGAGCCAGGTATATAAGGCCAGAAAATCTTAGGTTAAATTGCCAGTGTTTACCGAGGTCTTGGCTCCCTCGTACCTGCTTAGGTATTCAACTATAAACACGTAAATTGTTCTGTTGAATACCTTCTGTTGTTGGTTTACTTTCCACAATGTGAGGTATTCCGTATGTGTTTTTTCGTTTGCTTATTTTCAAACAGCTAAGGATGATTAAACAATTATACGGAAAGTAGTTTCAAGTATATTTTTTCTACTTCCCAAGAATACCAATCCCAGCTTTCTAGCATAAAAATTAGCTGAGGAATCAATGAGTAAAAAGAGAGAAATTTATGGATTTCAAAAAAAAAAAATTTTTTCCATTAATTTGCATTTTTTTCATTCATTTATTTTCAAGTAGCTAGAGATGATTAAACAATTGTATAAAAAGTAGAAGGCTGTAACGGATATGTTTGTCATATTTTAATATAGACGCACATATTTCGTTCACAGAAAAATATGTTTTTCTTACTAAGCAAATTCTTTCCCTAATATGTACAGTCAACTGGCGAAAGTACCGTTACTTCCTGCCAGCAACTACTACACGTTTTTTAACGGAATATTCGAGTACCTGAACATTCTGATACCCGAATATTCTCAAAATAATTAAATACCTAAATCAGCAAATCCCTACTTTACACACTACACCATAGAAAACCATATACCTTGATAGGTATATAAACTCTGGTTTTCATTAAAATATTTGTATTGTATTGTAATCTTGACACTACGTAATAGTGTAATATATTTTATTGTAAATAAACTGGTCAGTCATATACTGTACCTGCAATATTCTTCCAGTCTTAGACTGTGAATGAATACTTGTAAATTTAATATTGTGTTTTAAAAGTAAAATGATAAAGTTTATTGTGTGTTTCAAATTAATTAGAGTCTTTCATTCAGTTAAGGTCCACAATAGCTGTGGATAGTAAAGTTCAATAACTTAAAATAATTCTCGAATACTATAATATTCCTGTGCATATTATAATATATTGAAGGAAGTGTAATCGCCCCAAAAAAGGTTAGTTTCCAGTACTGAACCACCTCTTTTGGCCGTTACAAAGTCGACGTTTTTTAATATTATTGAAATTATAATAAAAACATTACCAGTAAGCTGGAGTTTGTCATTTCAATAGCAGTCTAATAGATTAACGTTGCCTCAGAAAGAAAGTTAACCTTGTTTTCTTGTAAACTCCATGTAAAAATTTTTACATAGAGGCAGCATTACTCTTAACATCGAAGTTATGCTTCAATCAATGAAAAGCACTGCTTTCTTGCAAATTATCAGTGTAAACAATGCCTTTCTGATCATGTATTAAAAATAAATATTATCTTCTCCCACCATTACACATTTCATCATACACACGCGTGTAGAGCCAACCTATAGGTCTCTGGAGCATCCTTTCTCACTTTTGTTATGAGATTTAAGCACTATTCACCATCGTCGTCGTAAAAAATGAAAAAATACACGGCTCCATAAAAGTCCAGTAAAATATAAATTACGGAATACAGTTCCTTATTAAATTCGATAGTTACATGAGATAGCAGCTTATCCTAAAATAAAATTATATTCGTGGGCGAAAATATATTTATGGTCTACTGGTCAAAATTCATTCAGTGAAGCTCTCATATTGTATATACAGAAGTAGGCAACTCTTTTGAAGACTAAATAGATTCGTTTTTTATGCTGTCAATCGCCACAAAAGAACAAAAAGTCTCTTTCTCTTTTTCCACAATACAAGGTGGTCGTTCGTTATATTGATATGATATAGAAAATAGAAGGTAAAATGGCCGACTTTTAGAAAATTTTATTGGGTACATTCATTCAACTATATCAGAATGGGAGTATATCTTGCTTCTTTTTTCTAAACGTTGATATTTTCTCATTAAGAGCAGCTTGTTTTTTAATTTTTAAGTCGCCACATTACCTGTAAATTTGAAAAAATAAATTTTTTCTCACATTTTGAGAAAGTATTAAGCAGTCTATGTGTTTGGTAGTGGACATCATGAAACATAAATGTTCCCACCACAAAAGTTGATGCTACCCTCCCTCTTTTACAATCCCCTAAAACAAAATTTGGTACAATAAAATGTTTGACAGTTTTCAACTCCAAAACTATAACATCTATGAAAAATGTGTATATAACCTAATTCAATGAAAATATTATGAACTTTTCACTGAGAAGAAAATTTTTTCTGGGCAACTGATTCTTGAGTGAGAAAGAAAAACAAAATCAGTGAAGCATGGTTTAAAACATTTTGGGGTTAAAGGGGAGTCAGACCCACAACTAGGTCATTATCTTAGGAGGGGCAAACAGATCTCTCAGGGGGAAAGTCTAAATGCAGATATTTACTTAGAAAATTTTTGCTCGCTTCGCTCACTAAATAGGCAATTTTTTTTGTATAATATTATTAATTTTTTGGGGGAATAATTCATAAGGGAAAAATGTAAAGCAATGCCCCCAATTTGCCCCTCGGAGGATGAACATAAGAGGTGATGAATATTCGATTTTATATACAATAAACCTCCGAAGGACAAAACATTATCTTCACTTTTTCTAAAGAAAAATAGGGGTGATAATGTGACACTTTTGGTAACACTCTTTTCGTTTTTATTTCGCCTATAAAATGCCTAATTTCGGACCAATAGGAACGTAATTCGGATTAAATATTTATTACGATTAATCGATAAGTTTTTAGTGACTAGGAACCTAATTTTACATTTTTCGAAAACCTACTTTTTCTAAAGGAGCTGTTGTAGTGTTAGTTTTTTTTTCTCTCTCTCTTCTATTTTCTCTTTCCTTCACATATATGTACGTTTCAATTTGTCTTATCATTTCTGCCATCACTTCTCTTCCACACACAATTGGCCATTGCAATTTTAAGTAGGTTTCATATAGAAAATATACTTATTACGCTTGGTGCGGTATGTTCCCAGGTACAGATTACAATTTTTGTACCATAATCACAAAATTTGATACGAACATTTATACAAGCAAAGAACCGGACCTATTGATTTTGGTGCAGATCGGCAAGATGGTACTTCAAGTACCATCATTTTTTTTTATTTTGACTATAAAATGCACAATTTTGTATCAATAGCCTCGCAATTTGGAATAAATATTTATTTTAATTCATTATAGTACGCTACCAATTTTAGCTTATATCGGAAGGATGGTACTTCCAGTACCGCTATTTCTGTTTTTATATTGGTCATAAAATACGGAATTTCGGAACAATATGTACGAATTTATTGTAGCATCCTACAAATTTTGGTACGGATCGACAGGGTACTTCAGATAAAGCTTTGTTTTCTCTAATTTGCATGAACTTTTCTGTTTACAAAAATTAACCACATGTTCAAGTTTTCTTTTTTTTAATTTCGTAACTTTATTGAATTTCTTTGTTTTTATTTGAAATTATATGATTATTTATCATACTTTAGCAGCATAATTAATTTTTCATTTCAAGAAATAATGCTTTTAAATTTCACATCATCCAATATTTTGTCAGAACAAATTCCATACAATCAACATACCATTAACACATATAAACCTACAGACATTTAATGTGACCACCAAAATTCATCATTCTTTTTCTCGAAAACCTAATTTTTCTAGCAAAGCTTGCTGCGCTGGAGTTTTTTTCTTTTTTTTTCTTTTTTTTTTCTTTCAAACTGGTTTTTACACTGGATGCTACATTCTCTGCCAGTATATTATCTTTGGTTGCTTTTCATTGGCTGTACATCTCCTTTATTTTCAATCCTTACTAACAGACTGACATTTATCCCTATTTTTGTATTTGACTTGTGCAATCAATTTCTCCTTCTCTTTTAGTTTTTCATACGGCTCGTTTTTGGATATCATAATAGTGGAATTCTCTCAAATCGATATCAAACTTAAACTTTCAACCTTCTTTTTTAACAAAACACCTGGTACTAAGCTGAGTTTGTGGGATAAGTGCACTTCCACAGTTTCTGATTCAGGCTGTGATGGTTGTAGGCTACCAATATGTTGCTTCAGCATTTCTCTGCTGAGATATTAATGGATGACAAGTTAAAGGATCTGAAGGAGTAGTAGGAGAATTTAATTTTCTGACTACAAATGAAACCTTATAATCATTTTATCGAATTATGAAGGATTAGTAGTGACAACAGATATGGTACATAGGAGTGGTCACCTGGATGAGAGAGGACAATTTTAGAAAACCTGTGGTTTGTTATGTTTCAGATTGAATAACAATCCCTACATCTGATAGAGAATGCAAATGTGATCTAGACAACCAAAAATGTGAAGACAAGTTTTTCAATTTTTAATGAGATTTTGTCATTACTACCCAGAGAGAGCTAACACCTTCGTGTATACTGAATTATGGTTTGTATTCATGTTTATTTGTACTTTGCTAAATACATTTTTTTTAATTCCCACCACCAAACCATCCAACACAAAAAAGTAAAATTATTTTCAGTTTTTGCATTCAAGCCACATGGTAAACTCGTATTTTAAAATTAATCAAATTTTAACTTTCAATTTTGCGTTTCATTAATCTCTCACATTATTATTGAAGACATAATTTTCGGACAACTGAGATCTGCGATACCTTTAATTTCCTCTATTTTGCTCCATATTTTGATTTATATAATTTTAATCATTCGTAAACACTCTGTATTTTTATTTTATAAGATTGTTAAACTGTTTATAAGTTTTTGAACAGTAATAAACATATCACGTTACCGCAACTACAACTTTTTGTCATTTTAAGCTTGGTTCTCTTATATGCTTTATGCTTTTTCTTTGTAGGCTGCTTATTATTGTTTTTCATTTCTTAAATGCTCATTTCTACGATGGCTTGGGTACATGCAGATTTGAAGAGAAAATGTTACCTCAGATCAATGTGAGATACTATGTTATATCATCAAACATAATTATGGTATATCGGAAGTTCTGAAAATATTATTAAAAATGCAAGTTTCTTCGAACCCTGTTCTTTTCAGTACATCCAGTACATTACTGTGTAGAACATTAAAAAAAGACATTTTCAGACACCTCAATATATGAATATGAATTTTAGCCAATAGTGCCAGAAGTTCCCTGTGGTCATGAAACAAAAAACAAACCTAGTCCCACCTCCGGATCCTGTTATCAGATGGATTTTAATATTTAGATTTTCACTGAAACCCAACACAAAAACACCTACACTACCTAAATTTCCAATGTATGATAGAGGATTCTATAATCAAATATCTGTAGTTTCTGTCTATTCAGACAAGAAAACTATTCAATTTCACACTTTGCCTAACTTGTATTAGGCATTTCATGAAATGCCATATTTCACACTTGGCCCATAACCTAAATATAATTACTGAATGAAGCCTGGAAGATGAAGCCCTCATCCGTAGCTTTTTTGCAGATACAGTAAAACACCATTAATGCATTTTTGCATAAGACGTTTTCCTGCGTAATATACTGTTTTGTCTTGGTCCTTTGATTTCATGTACCAATGCTGTGAAAGAGTTTCCATTTCAGGGAGGTCTTGCAAGGTTTTTCACAGAATTAAGTCCAAACTTTTATAAATTAAGCTCCAGATTTTAAAGTATTGAACATTTTGCATTTTTTGGTATATTGAAAAGACCTAACTACAAATTATATCAAAATTATTGTCCCCTTTAATTTTTTTCTCTTAAAATATTTAAAAGAAATAGTATTTGTTTTTTCAAATTATGAGCCTTTTTCCATTTCCAATATATTATATTTTCCCACATAATATATTTTTTCACCATTGTTCCTTGAAAAACGTCTTAAGAATACAATTGAATTCCGATTATACAATTTCCAATCATCCAATACCTCAATTATCTGAGCAAAAAAGTTTATCAGCTTTTTTACAATTAACCGATTTTTGTTTATTTTCTTATTATAAATTACATGTTATAAAAAAAAAAAACTTTATTGCCCAATTATTTTAAAACTTAAATTTATTGTTTACCAAAAATATAATTTTTTTTAATGTTGATTTTGATACTCAGGCCTGTATTCATAGATGACACTTAGAGTTTATTTACTTAAGGGTCCATTTAAAACTTGCATCTTTCAGCTATATTTCTCAACAAAACTAATTGTTTTTCATAGCTTTGCTATAGTTTATCTCAAGGAAGTTATGTTTTTTACCATTCTCAGCTAAACTATTTTTTTTACAGATTTACATTAGTTTATACAGAAACCTTTAGACAAGTGAACTCTAAATGTTGCCTATGAATACCAGCCACATGCTTGATCATTATGTTTTAGTTATACATACATACATACATACATACAATGTAGGTAGCTTGTACCTACACTCGGTTCATGGAACCAAAACAAAGTTTGTGTGTAAGGTCACCAAATTATATCTTAGTATTAGTAGCCAACCAATTTAATGCCCAACTGTACACAAAGCATACTGAGTGCTCAGGGCAATCATCCACGGGCATTGAGGTACCATATATGCACTGCAACATGCACTGTATTAGCAAGTACGTACTAATTACAAACTTGCTTTTCCTATTTGCCATTTGCAGGAAAATGTAGTGACACGTCATCTGTATGAGTGCATACAGACAATGTATTTTGTTTAAAGTCCAATGCACTAATAATTTGGGTCATGGACTTTGGTTTACAACCCATCTATCGACGTTCTGTATGGAGAAGGTGAGGGAGGGAAATATCCCCACAGTACGTACATATGTTTTTTTTTTGTTTTTTTTTCATTTTCAAAACCATAAATTCAATTAACCAACTTTTAGCAGTATCCAATCTCCCCTTTCCCAGTTGATTCGAATAATTGAGATCCTACTGTACTACTCCTCTGAAATTACCAAATTGATTTGAATAAAATTTTGCATGCAATTCCTATATCATTTGCAGGATACAATACTATAAATTTTTATGTAAAAACAAAAATAGATTAAAATTTAAATTTAAAATAAAAAAGATAAAAAATAAGTAAATAAAAAAGAAATTAAAAAAATAATATAAAAAATATATAAACAATACAAAAATAAAAATTAACAATATTTAAAAAATAAAAAGTTTAAAAAACTGGTTCTACATGTTCTCTACATCTTTGGATTAAATCTGGTTAACTTTAAGATAAAGTTAAATCATGCAAGCATTTTCATTTAGTATAATCTATATATACAAAAGAGAATGTATGTTTGTTTGTCTTTTATGCATTAATATACCATTCATCCTATGGCCATGAAACTTTTGGAAGTTGTTGAGTATACTCCGGGGAAGTTTTCTAGCATAATACAAAAATAAAATTTCAAAAAGTTGCCCAAAAAATTCCCAAAATATGTATTTTATTCAATATTGATATGTCAAAAAACAATATAGCATCGATCTGGTGAAGAACATCAATACATCGCAAAAAATATCAATGTTTGTTGTATACCTATGTGATAACAGAGACTGTAAGTATGCTTCTAATTCCATTGCATAGGATATAGTAATATTTTAATTGAATATTTAACAGACAACCAAAGGATTTTGAGGTGAGGTTTTCAAGTTTCAGCATTTGTTAAACTCATTGAAATGCTCACAAATGTTTAGATTTACTATTATAATTTAATTTTTTTGGAAGGTGTCATTAATAAGTTCTGTTTTCCATTGGACTGAGAATTCATCTAAAATTTTCTGATTCATCGCCCTTAAATTAATCAGGATTCAGCGACAAATCAAAGAGAATTCGTAATACAATAATTACATTAATAACTGTGTAGAATGAATTTGGTATAAATTTTACAACCCTCAATTCAACTACCTATTTTTTTCCCTAATTCTTTGAATTTCCTTTCTTCAGAGATCGCAGTAACGGGCCATGGGTCAGCTAGTTTATTATAAAAGAAGATTGAAAAACATATATTTTATAATTCAATCAAGATATAACTGCCATAGATGAACATTCTGAAGTAGAGGAAAATTATGTAAGTTGTGATAGAAAATTTGACCCTGAAAAACAAAGAGACTCTGAAAATTAGAAGAAGGTAGGTACTGAAAAATGTCTATTGTCTAGGAAAACTGCACTAAGTTTTTGAAATTATTTCTAAATTAGCAACCAATTATTAAAATAAATTTAATTCTATCTTCTTTAAGTCAGTAAGTCAAGCTGAATTTGAAAAAATAAACAATATATACCTACATAAAACAAATAAATCCCAATACTGAATCAAAAGTGAAGGAATCAACGCAGTAGTTTAAAATGCGATAATTATATTCTATCATGAATGTTTTTTTTTTTTTTTTTTTTTCAAATCTAAAATTTGATAAACGTCATAAAGATGAAAAGAAGAGAAAAATTCGGCTGCGAACGACAGTTGAAAACAAAAATTTAGATGTTACCACACTTACTACTAACGAAAGATAAGAAGCGTAAAATAATTCGATTTCAAGGCGGTTTTCCATTTTTGTTTCTTTTTTTATCTTGTTCCAGGGAAATACATGCAAGTGTAAAGAACATCGAGCAGTTTGTGAAATGTGTTAAATGGAAATCCCAACAAAAACGTCTCTTGCAAATTTAATTTTAGTATAACGAACAGTTTTACCATGCTCCAAAACTTTCATTGAATGAAAACGCCTTCGTCGAACATCGTATGGTAGAATTTAAAATTCTAAATTCAAGCGACATGAACCACTTCTGCCTTCTTTTTTTTTTCCCATTCGGTTTTTTGGACTTCGGTATCTGCCTTATTTCTGACTTGACATTTGCTCTTCGTAGCCTGCGAAGATTTACGATTAACGTTCGACAGTTTAACAGTCCTCCTTGACAAGGGAATTGGAAACATTCACGAAGCCTTTTTTGAACATAAAAACGAACCACAAAGTGGACCAGCAACTTTCAAGGTTATCATGGAGGACACCAAAATACGTTTAAGAAAAACTGAAAAGTTTTTCTTCCTATACAACATAGGTGGTAAAAAAAAATAAAAAAAGTTTTCCGGAAATAGTTAAAATTGTTTAGCTTTTGAACTTGAAATATTGAAAAGCCACGCAAGGAGTAACGACTGAAAGAGTTTCTTGAATAACGTATACATCAAAAGCTTACATCATAGGTTCGAAACATTTAAAAGGATCATTACAGTAAGTTATAAAGTCTGTCTCAACAATCAGATAATTGCACCTCCAAACTTAACACTTATAATTTATTTACTACCTGATACAAGAAGGCACTAAGTACAGTGCGGGTCACAGGAAATAATTTCATCAAGTTTCTAATTCCGAAGTTTTTAATAAAAACAATCAGTATTTGGTAATAAATGCGAAACACTAAAATAAAATCTAGATATACACGATTTTATTTTAAATACCAAAATTCAATTAATACAACAACCTTTTTACAAGTATGTCTCTCTGTACACATAAATGGCGTCAAAAAGACTAATATCATTTTAGTTTAACTAAACATAAATCGAGCAGACTTCCATTTGAATCAAGCTAGGCTAATTATAATAAAAAAATAATCAAATAAAGACTCATATTTCATCGGAACAATATTATTATGAAATAATAACTTGTTGAAAACTCAAAAAGGGACAAGGGAGTACCCCATATATCATTCATAAACAAACTAAATTAAGGAAAATATCACACCACAAGTAAATGAGGGAAATTATCTTCTCAGATCAGGTATGATGATAAATATATTAATAGAAACCAAAAATAAATACTCTAAAGAAATGCAATGAATAAAATGAAATACTTATACTGTGATTAAAACCCAGAAATTAAATTATCAGAAGTTATGGAAAGTTCCAAATAGAGTCACCACTAGAATGAAAACTATTAGATCTGAGCTGTGAGTTAATTAGTAGCGCTGACTGAATATATAGGGAATGTCTATTTTCACGTTTGAGTCACTTTTGATCTGTTCGAATTTTTCAAAAGAACAAAAATAACAGAATCTTTTTCTATATTTACGACTTATCAACTTGATTCTTGCCGCTCTTCCTTTTGTTATTTTATTTGTGTTGTTATCGATACTGAATGAACGCTGATGAAAATTAGTAAATAATTATTAATTATTGTTCAATTAGATTTTGGTCTTTATATAAAAAATTAAAAATATTGAAATTTCAAATGTTTGGAAGCTGTCTTGATTAATTTTGAAGAAATCATCATTCTTAAAACATGTTTATTTTCGAAGAAATCATTGATATCATTAATGATTTGAAAGAAATCGGCGATTATTATTCTTTTTCTGTCAATAGTGAGAGGAATTATGAGACAAATAGGAAATTTTCAATTAAAAAAGGGTTATTCATTTTCTATACGAGATTCAAGGAAGAACCAAAGTCCCCCTGAAAGTAAGTACTAACACAGTTTAGAATTCAAAATTCTTTGTTTAAAACTACTTTTGGAGTTGACTTCATCTTCTCTTGATGACTTACTTGAGATTTTTAAAGCTGTTGCAGCTTCCTCTACATCATGTCCATGTTTTATGATCTACTTTCTGTTGGTAAGTGTATCAATCAAGATTGTCTTCTAGTTTAAAATATAAATTTCATTATTCATCCCTTCATTATTGGCTTGTGTCTAATTCACATAAATGATGAAACCAACAAGGTATTTTTAATCTGCAGTGGTGTGCATGGTTTATGGAAATATGTTCGCTCAATCAAGAATGGATCCTTAATTAAACAGAACTAAACTCTTTCCTATTTTTTAAAAGTCAGTCTTGAGGTTTCTTCTCAAATTCTATTTTCTCTCGCTTTAGATTAAATGAAATTTTATTAGCAAGTAATAGTTTGGTAATGTTTTTCTTTTTTAAATTTTTACTCTCAAACAAGTAATAACTGATGTGATGTATAATAATAAGAGTGTTGGTAGACAAATAATTTAAGTATGCATCTCCTTAAACATACTGCGCTTGGCTTAGTGTAATTTGCTTGTCTAATTTTCAGTACTTAGTTTTTGTTAATATAAAAATTTGGTGGAATGAACTTGTCAGTCTCTATGGCATTCCATGTACTCGTAGCAATAATGTATTACATCAATTTTGTAACAAGTCTTTTACTTTCCTTCTTGTTTTTTGTATCCAATTTCTGGTTTAATTCCTCAATAGCTTTATTTGCTTTTCACTAATAACCTTTCACGCATATTTCAACATTTAACAGTCATGAGAATTCATTATTAGAGCTAATTCAGTGATTTGAGTAGGTACTGGGTTGTTTTGTTTGTCAGATTGGATTTGCTTACCAATCACTATCAACATGTCCAAACAACAAAATTAATTTTAAATTGAAAATCTGCTGGTTAATGTACAGTACTACTTTTCTGTTTTCTTTCTTCTCAATTTTAATATTTTCTATCCCTTTTACTCAAACATTTCCTGCAAATTTTTAGTGAGAAATGCAAGATCCTCTTTTACAAGAGTATAATAACCGATTGTTTTTTTATAGTGCAATTACACAATTTATTGCTGCAAACATTAATAAGTTACATAAATGTATACATGTATTAATTTAAATTTGTTTAAATTTGTAGAACAAAGAATTTTATGGTCGCAGAAGAACATACCATATTTGGGTATACCATTCCAGTGTGTTGCAAAAACAATGTTTCAGTGTGGTCAAAGGCCACAGTATTATAAAAAGAAACATCAAAGTGATATGGTAAGTTCTTAAGAAAAAGGTTCATTTAATTACCAAAATAGTTCCTTAATCTTACTTTAATTTTTTCAGAATGATCATTCATTAAAGAAAAAACAATTTTACTGGCAACCTGCAAAGAAAGTTGGTTGCCCGGCAGAAATGAAAGTAATTGAAATTAAATGTTTCCCTCAGTATAGCATTTTATGCCAGATAAATTCTCGCCGTAAAAAAATAAAGGTATTTCTAAAATATAAATTACACTTCTTCTGTATTGCATTCTTCATCCATTTCATTAATAGGGTTTGTTTAATTATACTTATATTTTTTAGATGGTCAAGAAATTAAGAGAAGATCGTAAAATGGCGGAAGTGCTTTTAAAATTTTTAAAAGATATAAATATAGAAATTTCTGATTGTTGAGGTCAAGCCTATGATAATGCTTCTAATATGAGTGGTAAATATGAAGGCCTGAAGGCATATATTTTAAACGCAAATCAGTCTGCAATATTTATTCCTTGCTTGGCCCATTCTTTGAATTTAGTAGGCAAGATAGCTGCTAATACTTGTCCTGAAGCAGTTCGTTTCTTTGACTTTGCGGAAAAATTGTTTGTATTTTTTACTAGTAGTACAGCTAGATATAAAATTTTAACTGAGGAACTGTCTCATGAAAGGACAAAAAAAAATTATTCTGTTCCAAATAAGCTGAGTGATACACACTGGGCTTGCTGAGCTGATGCTACAGAAGCTCTTAAAGGTGGCTATCAAGAAATTCAAAGTACATTAGAAAAAATTTGTAATAATCCAGAAGAAAAAGATGTTGTAAGAAATGAAGCCCGTGGACTTTTTGAAAAAATGTGTCTATTTGAAACATGTATATGTATATACTGAATTCTGGAATGATATCATTCAGCGGTTTAATGCAACCAGTCTTGATTTACAAAACCTTGCAATTACTATCAGCACAGCAGTAAATTCAATCAAGTCTTTGAAGGCATTTGTTGAATTAAAAAGGGAACAATTCGATAATTATGAAAATAGAGGTAGACAGCTGTCAGAAAACAAGGAGTATGAAAATGTCAGAATTTGTAAGAGGAATGTACATCTTCAACCTATTGATTATGGTAAATCAGCTGATGCAAAATTAATAACACAATGTGAAAAATTTTATACGCAGGCATTTCTTCCAGTAATCGATCAACTGAAAGTGTCATTGGATGGACAAATAACTGCATATAATGAAGTTTGTAACCGATTTGGTTTTTTGGTAGAACTTGAAAGTTTGAAAATAGAAGAATTGAAAGAAAAGGCAACCAATTTGGTAAATTGTTATCTAGAAGATTTTGACAGAGTATTAGCCTTAGAAAATGAATTGCTTCATTTAAAAGAGTTGACGTCATTACTAGGCTATAAACTGGAAGCTAATGAATTGAGAGAAATGTATCTATATCGTGTGATTATAGAAAATAGTTTAAATCTACATTTGCAAATACTGAAGTTCTTTTAAGAATGTACCTACTTGTCAATAATGGCATCAAATTGTACGGGTGAACGTTCTTTTTCAAAATTGAAAATTATTAAAAACAGATTGAGAACAAGTATTGAACAAAAATGATTAGTAAATTTAACTTTACTCAGTTTGGAAAATGATTTGTTGCGTAATTTAAATTTCGATGAAGTTATTGAAATATTTTTAGAAAAAAAAAAAAACGTAAGAAAAGTATTGCTACTGGGTAGTTTGAATTTTGATAGGCTATAACTATTTGCACATTTGTAATTTGGTTCATTAAGTTTTTAAAGAGCATTTTTTTTTCTTTCATCATTTCATGTAATTTCAATTATTTGTTCTTATTCTTATATTAATAAATTTTTGTATGTATATTTATACTGTCTTATACATATCATATTAAAGAATATAATTATTTTATTTAAATATTAAAAAATGAATTGATATATGTAATATGCATACGCTATGCATTATACAGTTATCTATGTTTTCGACTCAGGGTAATTGGTGGTACAATCTTAATGGAACTAAGATGGGCTACCGGGGGGGGGGCTAAAAAACGTCATCAATTTAGTAACAAAATAGGGCCCACCACCTGGGCAACATGTCCTGAAAGTCTTAAATCCGGCCCTGATTGTCTGATAAATGAATTCATCAATCCAAGTAACCAACGCAAGTCAGAATGACAGTAATTTATTTCTTACTATGTTAGTATATTATGGTCGAAATTCAATTTAATCAAAATGTAAGTAAGAAATAGAATAATTATTTTGTCTTCTTGATAAGAACACTTCACGACACCACAAACTACAAAGACAGAGTGATTCACAACCGTTTGTAAAAAATGGAACAGATTGATTCAATGTGACTCAAACGACGTGAAAATAGACATCCCCGAATATATAGACTGATAAATCTAATGAATAAGTTTTTCACCAAAAATCTAGTTCTTTTTAAAAACACAATGGTGCATTAGTAGTACAGATCTTCTCTCTCTCACAAATATTTTTCCAAATTATTCTTCAACTAGTTTTTTTTATTTTATTAGGTATCATAAAAAATCTATACACTCAACAGTTGGCTGCTGCACAGACGATAGAAATCAAAACCCTTCAAAAAAGGGTTGTTCACTGGATACGAAAGAAAACGTGAATGGTCAAAAACTTTTTTGTTCTTTTTAAAACTCAAATCCCACAACAGCAGCGAAACCTGTATGTGAGATTCATTTCTCGGATCCAAATTTGAAGGAAAAAATTCAACATTGGTTTGTCAGTCTGATTGCGATAGTATACATAATCAATGATTAGTAGACTGGTAGTACATTAGTTTAGCCTATGTAGATATACCTATTTTCTGTAGCAATTCCAAGATCTTTCATTCACATTGAATACGAAGAGGGAATTTGAATTTTTAGTAAATCGGGTTTCTTTCAAAATGAAAAGAAAAATCGGTTGTTTCAACCCAAAATTGTCAATTGTGTCATGAAGTCAGAAAACCAGCAGAGAACATTTGGAACCTACATTCAGATTATTATTAACGATTAGCATTGTGAAAATAAAATGTACCAGGACATCCTATACTATCATACGAGCAATAATTTTATGTATGTATGTATGTATGCATGTTTGTATGTATGTTTGTATGTATGCAGGTAATCACGTTCTGAAGAACTAGACCAACAAAGTGGCTTAAAATTACAGGTTAGTGGTTTTTGAATGTGAGAAAACGATCCAGATAGGTCCCAAGTTTGAAAAAATTCACTGAACAGAAATATGAGCATCTCAATCTATCCATCAGTAAAAAAGTTAACAGTTAATGATGAAATTTTGTGATTAACCCTAATTGTAACGGATAGGAAAGGTTTTATTAGCGAATTTTGCTAGGCCTAGACTGCGTATGATTATTATGATTAATGACTAAGGAAGTATTTAAATTAAAAAAACTTTTTCTGTTTTCCACATTCGAGCAAAGCTCGGTGAACCAGGTACTGTTATTAAAAGAGAAAAAAACCAACTATGAAGAAGGCAAAACTTAGATCTTGGATCTTCTCTAGCTTCATAGTTTTCTATTCGAACGAAGCAATATCAATTTCAAAGCTCATTAGTCTTCTACACAAGTGGAAATCAGTTAGAAATCTCAAGTTAAATCAGATCAACGCGAACAATACAAGTTTAACGTACCTATACAAAAAGAAAAACAATGTTTCACTAAAATGAAATTTCTGTTGAAGTAGTATGCAAGCAAGCAGAGTGAACGTTCAACACACCAAAAGGAGTCCTTCACTCTGTTCAACATCATAAAAAAATTCCAAGAAATTTCAAGAATTTTCATAATTTGTAAATTTGTTGTTATTAGAGGGGGGAAGGGAAAAAAATAAACCAAAAATGTCAAAAGTCACGACGTTACATACAGTCTACACAACTAGCGAAATATCAAAAATACAAACGCCATATAAAAAAAAAAGTTATTGGCAGCTTTCATTCGGACAGAAAATGTATATCCGACAGATTTTGGAGGATTGAATTAAATCAGTATAAAAAAATTGCGTGTTTATGTGAAGAAAGGGAAAAAACGAGAAATCAAAAAAATAAAATAAAATAAAAGCTTCCAAAGAATCGATGAAATAGCAGGAACAGTCTTCAAAAAATACTGACCTTATTTTGTCAAAACGTTTGTATTCGTAAAATGAATTTGAGTTAATTTTGATTTTTTTTCTTTTTAAATTTACACAGGGGAAGTGAAGCAGCGAAAATAACTTGCAGAAAAAAAAAATCTACTATACGAAGCTGGTTTTTTCCGAAAGAATTCAATATTGGCACGAAACAGTCTTAATATACAACGTATTTGATAAGCTTCAATACACTTATATTTTTAACCACTAAATGACACACAGCGATGCACAATATTCAGTACCTATAGTAATAGTAATATACTCTTGACTTTGCGCAAGATTGAAAAATAAAACACAATTTTAATTTTTAATTTTTTGTATAATACGCTGTAACAATTCTCAGCGCTATTTCTTTACATACAGGAGCCAAAAACAAAAGTCCAACTAATCAAGATACTTAGCCTAAACAACATAAAGTTTTATCATTTTCTCTTAGACCTACATTAAATAAATATCTAAGCCCTACGCTTAATTTGAAAACTCACCTTAAAAGTCACAATTTTAAGTTTGTCAAAATTTCATTTTGTGTAAAAAATCAAAATTCTTCCATCATCTTCAACATCCTTTAAGCCTGTAACGAGGAGAGACAAACCCCTCGTTAAGATTTTAAGCTATAACGATACCTTCCTGACATTATGAGCTTCAGTAACTAACTTTCATGTCATAAACAACAAAAAAGTTCGTTATTTTTAATTACAGAATTGCAACTGTTGTTATGAACCCCCTAATGGCTGTAATTACCTACCTTACCTTGTTGTTACACAAAGTGAAATTCGTTATTTTTTGTCATACCGGTTTTTGTAGCTCCGTCAACAAGAATTTAGGGAATTTGGGTACAGAAGAGTTACAATTCTTATGTGTATACATACTTAATTTGGTTCCAAAGCCCAAATTCCCATTTATAAATTTAAATAGAAACAAAAATATATAAAACATAAGGGAATTTTTCTATCATTAGATTCGTTTTATCAGCTGGAATTCAAATCGATTCGCAAGTCTAATAAAAAGTAATTCTTCTACTTCGTGTATTCCAAAACACAAGTCATATATAAATTTTCAAAACGAAAGCAAGTAAACTCTGAAAATAACTTTTTCAGACATGTTTTAAAAACTGACACAAGTCTTTAACAAATTGTTAAGGAAAAAATTTTCCTAAAAATTTTGTAAACATTGACACTTGACTACTCCAGAAATTTTCCGAATACCACAATCTTCTCTTGAATTTTAATAAAATTTAATATGAAGTAAGTAGAACAATTTTGGTTTTTTAAAAGAAAAACACGAACTTACGAAATATGTACTGTTTTACGATACGAATGATAGAAATTTATACAGGTCATCGAAAATTCTTAAGTACTACTGAGGGAAGACACGTATAGGCCTACAACCGTATATAATTGGGCGTGTAATCGTTCTCTTTAACATAAGTATTAATTCACATAATCTAATTAGCGAGTTAATTTTTCAGAATAATTTAGTACAAATCGTTTTTTACGATTTAGATACATCACTTTTTCAAGTAATCTCGAGAAAACTAATTTACTTCAACATGTAGCCTGAACGAGAAGGTCGGTTGTAGCTACAAAAAATTCTATACTGAAAATGGATCGAATGTTTCTATTGCACACTGATAGAGAAACGTGAAAAATTTCTGCATCCGAATGAAAACCCGAAGATTGTACAATTCTATTCATAGGGACACGACAGCTGTTAAGTCTAATTTTGAACAAAACTAGAAAAACATCGTTTTTCTTACTTATGTGTCACTTTTTATTCATTTTAATACCTACCAAGAAGTTGCATAGAACAGTTAGGTACAAAAAACTAAACAACAATAATATAGGAGCATGAGAAGCTCTATAATAATGAAAACAAGTATTTTTTAATAGACAGAGCTGCACGAACACCCTTATCTATCAACGAAAATCGAAAAAACTAAAAATAATCACACATTCTAGCTCCTCCCGGTGGAAGTATAGGATATAGGGTGGTGTATTTTCGTTACTTATTAGAGAACCAAGCTCGAACATATTGTAGCCATAAAACCTTTTGTAACTACTTATTAGCCTAATTAAATTTCCACCCAATTTTTTTAATCTTATCTTACTAGGCTATTTAGTGAGTAGTAGAATTTAACACAGTTGGGTATTTATCAAATAAAATATACGTACAGGAGTCGACCTTTTTTCCCAATAGAAGCGTGACTAATTAGTCTGAAACTACGGTTTGAAATTATTTCGAAATTGTTAAACTGAGATAGTATGCCTGCAGTTCGGTTTTAAGGGTACCTTCAACATACCTAGGTTATGTATACTTTTTTCGCGAGTCGCAACACCTCTGTTGTTGACTATGGAGCAATAATATTAACCCAATAAATCAAATCTATACAAGCGATTCCACCAAAAACAAACGTTTTCTATACTCTCGACTTAAAAGATGTTCGTGAAGAAGAAATTAAACCTCACAAATTAAAAGTCGCTGTGACAGGCATAAAAATTAATATCAACAAACTCGACGTGAAAATTTATCAATTCGTTTTAAAGGGTCGACATTCGTAAGAACGTCATCGAGAATGAAAAACGTTTAGCCTGTAGTCTACATTCTGCACACACTTCGAGAGACCGCGGATAATATACGATTTAATAAATATAACAAGGGAGAAAAAAAAAAGGGAAAAAAAGAGGAAAAAAAGAGGAAAAAAAGATAAGCTTAAAGGAAGAGGGTAGCGAGTACTGCAAGAGGAATTTATTCGTTCCGTCTTTCTCGTTCTATTTTCCTTTCACCTTTAACGATTTTTCCGACGTACCGGTACTAAAGTCGAGACTTACCAGGAAAATTGCATTAAAATTACTCTTCGGTATTTAGTGGAGAACAATGACACGTACCCCTCGTGAATGAGGAGCAGAAGGAAGAAGAGAAAAAAAGAACAAAAAGCCCTTACTCCAAGTCAGCGATGAAGAATTGTTTTTCAGCAAGCAATTTTTTTTCTTCTTTTCTTCGGCCGGCTTTTCATTGGTTGAAATTACACGTTTATTGAGTTTACGGTAAAATTTTAACCAGCGGGATAGGATCGTGGAAATTAGTACATCTGATATTGTACGATCTAGTACGATAGCAACTAGGCGCGAATATTTTTTACACTTTTTTTTCTCCCTTCACGAGTATACAATCTATTCGATTCTAATTCTTCGTTAAACTGGTATATTGTACCGGCTACATTAATTGGAAAGTTTTCATCCGTTTTTCTAGTTTTCAGTTGTAAATAAATTACATTTAAAAGGTGGGGAAAGGTCGGAAGTATTGGAGGGTAGTTTCAATTCTACGTTTTTGTGTGGAAACGTAAATGAGTTTATGGCGTTTCACCCAGCTGTCATTTACAGTTTTGTATCCCACAAGCAAGCTCCCCTTCCACTGGCAGAGCTATAGTATTTTCTTTTCGAATACAATAAAGTTTCTAGATCGCTGTCTTTCTCATATAAATCAATCGAAAAATTGTTTACTGGATCGCAATGGCGATCCATGGCGTTGATGTTTAAGTGCATTCAAGTGCATCATCTACTTGAGAGGACTTATTTCAAATTTTTTCACCGCGTTCTTCGAGCTTTTATTCCGCATTCAAAAGTTGAGTAGTACTCAAATTTTTTGATTTGGCATCGGATATTTCAGATTTGTATACGATATTTAGAATCTGAACCAGATATTTTCATTTGAGACTGGTATTTTCGGTGGGCGTCTCGCATTTCAGAACCAAAACTGGAAGACAATAAAAATTTTAAAAGGTCAAAAATCCAAAACCAACCGTCTCTCTTCACTCTATTTTTTCCGTTGGTAATGTAACAAACGTACGACTGATTCATATTTTTATACACCTTCTACATATACGAGGTGATTCACATTTTGACGCACCGTAGGAAAATAATATTTGGTGCCTCAGGATCTTTATTAGAATAGGTGGTAATTTGCTTGAAAAAAATTGAGGATAGTGTAATGAATTGTGAATTGCTTGTCAAGTAAATGAGTGATTCAAAGGCTCTAGGATAATAAAAAGAAGGTTGCGGACCCCACTGAGATTTTGACAAACATTATGCCAGAAGGTGGCCCATGGTGAAAAACAATTTTCATCAAAACTTTGCAAAAAAAGTAATTATTTTCTCCCAATTATTGCTCCCATCAACTGTTTAGACTAATTTTTTGAAAATTTTGTTCATAATTATCATAAATTGAGAAGTCCAATATTTTTTGACGACAAAATAAAAATTATTTTGAACAAATAATGACGTCACAATGTGAGGACATCATCTCAAAATCAAAAGACAAATTTGGATGATATAGTGTCTGAATCCAAACTCGTTTTCAGAGAAAGTCATGACAACAGTAATTGAATTCGATTCTTTGTAAGACAATATTTAATCGTTTATCAAGTCTTATATTACAGAGCCGACAGATTCATATTTTGACAATTCTCTGCAAAATAACTTAATTTAATTTGTATGAAATAAATGAAGATGAACGAAAATTCAATGGAAAATAAAAACCTATCGAATAAAATGAATGCTGTCAACTTCATCTTACCTTATCATTTCTTCTCCGCATTTTTGCCTATAGTTTGCAGCCAAATCTATTTTATTTTGCTTTATCATTTTTACACTCATGTTTTGCTTAATGTATGTCAATATGTATATTTGCTATCTTTTTGTAATGCTTGCATATATATTAATTTCCACACTTTTTCTATGTATTATCAACATCGCGTGTTCAACAACCATTAAGCACACAATCAAGTGGGGAAACCTTGTCAGCAAGAAGGGCTAACTTGTGGAAACGAATTTTAATTTTTAATCACTCTTGTTCTGATGATACCTGCACTAGGTTTGTTTTTACAAGCAGTCCTTCTTGTGTAGGCGGATAGTAGCAGGTCCAAGTCTCAAGTCGTATGTTAAAGTCCTCACATAGGCAATTTCTAAGTGTACCATCTGCGGATGTAGTAATACTTCAACTTGGATCTACCTTTGAAGACAACTAGGATGGTAGTTCAAATTCAGGACAGATTGGGTTGAAGACAAAAGACATATTAGGAATGTTCTTTTGTCACAAAGGATCAGTAGTGACTACACAAAAGTCATTTCTAGTATTGTCAGTTTTATATCACATTTCAAGGTAATCTTTTGAAAACACTGACCAGGTGATGTTATAGTTGACAATACAATCAGATGAAGTTCCTGGCATCTGTTAGGAGGGAAATTTGGTGCATTGCCGACAAACCTTAGACAAGCTTTGTTCAAGATGATTGCAATGCTCTGTCAATTAAAGGCCATGTAGAGCCTTCCTGTGTGCATAGTGAATTTGATTTCATCTATGTTAGTTTTTATTTTTCATCTCATTCTCTCACACATACCAAAAGCTCTGAAGTCTAAAGCTTCTGATAGGGGCCTTTTACATAATGGGCCAAGCCAATAAGAGGTGAGAAGGAAAAAAGTCCCCACAATAAATTGTTTTAAATTTTTTTACAGAGAATAATGGGATATTCTGCTCCAGACAATTCCAACATCATCGCCAATGGTGGAGTTACGAGGGAGGACTTGCAAAGCCATTTACACCAAAATTAAAACTTAGCTCCCACAGGTCCCTTCAAAAAGAAACTTACTATGGATAATGGCATAAAAGAGATCTGTTTGTACCAGTTGATACTCTTCTAGAGATACACTTCAATCAAGAATACTAATGGTACTTAAGAATAATTTAAATAATTTACTATTCATGTTACCTACACTATGCCACTGATTGTTCCCTTTACATATTCAGACTGACCAGAATGTAGTAACTGGATTTCTTCAAACTGACAGAACTGCATTTAGAATGAATGAAACTCATCTCATTTATATCCCATAAAAGATCTTTCAACCACTCCCATTTTTTCACCCTATCTTCTCTTATCACTCTATGTTTCTCTCTGTCCCTCAGAGAAGTACACTGCCCGTGCCTCAATATCTATATTTTTTGTTAATTAAAAAGGAGCTTTCATCTCAGCCGCCATAATCAAGGAGAGTAGGAACATTTTATCACTTATTCTGAAGACCATCTTAAAAATTCCTGGAAACGTTTTTCCAGGATTCTGAGTAAATGACTAAAGGGATTAGGCTGAAATTTTCAAGATAGACTCGTAGTTCGGAACAAATATTTATTATAATCTATTAATAACGTTTTAGTGATTAAGTACCTAATTTTATAATTTTCAAAATCCTAATTTTTCTAATGGAGCTCCTGCATCAATAATTTTTTTAATTACTTAAGTTTAGACCAATAACTACACAATTTGAAATAAATGTTTTCTTTTATCTACTGTAACAGACTACCAATTTTTGTTTAGATTTTGAAAGGTGGTCACAATTTTAAACAATGTAATTTTAGTTCAATAGCTATAAAATTTAATACATACATTTTTGTTTCAATTTTGAAAGGGGGTTACATTTTATACTGTGTAATTTTAGGTCAATAGCTACAAAATTTAATACAATCACTTTTTGAAAACGTACTTTTTCTAACAGAGCTGCTGCTGTATTAAGAATTTTTTATTCATTAGTTTATTTATCATACCCAATAATCCCCCATTTTCAAAAATAATGAGCAGGGCAAAACAATTTATAAATCATTCAAATAAAAAACTACTTTTAACAATGTTTATTTCAGAGATGCGGCTGTCCATTTTTGATACTTAAGCAGTGAATATTTAATGTGTTTCAACACAAATTTTCCTGCTAATATAACATCAAACTGAGACTAAGGGGATTTTTGATGTGTAAAAGTCTTAGCGCTTGATGTCTACAGTAGAGGCTAAATGAGAATTAAGATCATCAGATTTGTGTAACTTCTTACAATTGTAACTCTCATTTATGTGTGTTATATGACAGGTAAGAATGTGGTTGTGTGTAAGCACAACATGTTGTGCCCATACACATCCATACTATTGTATGTCTACACGTTCATCCTTCAACAGAACTCACGTCTTTTTTTGTTTTCCATTCATTCATCAATTATCAAAGGATCAAAGAAGAAAAAAGCCTCTCATTTAGACAAAGTTCTTAAAATTTTATTTTTTTAATACCATTTTCAACCTACTCAGCTCTCTGCTTGTTGCACCTTCAGTCTAATCTTTTTCAATTTAAAACCAGTTGAACATGCTAATCTCCTCTCAAAGGACCAATCAAACATAATTACACTTTACATGCACGAGGTTATGGGACTTTCAAAATATTACATTTTCTGGCGTGAAAACTTATTACTAAGCCAATTACAGCCAATTACAGCCAATTACAGCCATTTACCCTGTTTACACATACATATGTATAACACAAAATTTTGTCATTGTACAACCAAAAATTTGTGAGACAAACAGGTTCCAGAAACTTCTTTTAAATTTTGACCGAAGAGTAGAAGAAAAATTTAATTTAAAACTCATGTTTCATGTAAACGTTATTTTCGTTTAACCTCTATTTGGTATAAATGCATTCGAGTAGATGTTTTTATTTCTTTTTGAGCTTTGCGCAAAAACTTCTATATAAAAATTGGTAGACTCTCCTCTTTTTTCTTTCTTTTTTTTTACCATTTAAAGCAAATGAAGCGTGAATTTTTGATCGATGTTAATCTAGCGGAAAAAGTTGATATTCAGATTTTGTCAGGTGTCAGTCTTTCATTAATATTTTTTTCTCTCCTCAAACGTCTCATTTTATATTTTCTCCTTAAAATCCAACTGCATCAAAAAAATAATTTTTGTAATTTCTTAGAATAGATGTAGCTAAGTATACTGATGTGACATTTCGTCATTCTACATTTGTAGACTAGGTATTATTATTTTCCAAATAAACTGGCTTTATGTTGGAAGTCTTATCGACATGAAATGATATTTTTACAAAGAAAATGTAGAACGAATTCAAAATAATATATGTATTTCGAATTGTTTTTTGTAGGCTTTTATTTAATCGAGTCTAGTTTTTGGGTGAGGTGTGAGCTGTTCTGTGAACGTTAAATAAAGGCTGAATTTGAACTTATGTATGACAACTGGATAGCATACATGTACTCACACCAGAACAAGAATATAATACGACCAACAGCCACATTGGCTGAGCGCTGTGGTCCCAAATAAGAAAGACGTGACGTCATACAAGCACACTGATTAAGGAGGAAAGCAAAAGATAAAGAATCACACTATTCAACGAAGGCTGTATCATAAAATGTTGTTTAAAAATATGTTTTTCCGTTTTATATCATTGCAAATTGTAAACTTCTTTATGACGTCACGTCTTTCTTATTTGGAATACAGTATAATATAGACTATCTCAAAAAGAAATGACGTCAAATGAGTTGATGACCAGGGGGAAAGGAAAAGGAAAATATTCACCGTACTCAACAAAGGCTGCATACAAAACAGTTTTGTTTACACCAATATTGTTAGCTTTACACAGCTGTGAAATGTGATTGTCTCTGTGTGACGTCATGTTTTTCTCATTTGGAATGAAGTGTAAGTTTCACACAACCTTTTACGTTTAATAAAAGCTCATCATTACAAATTAATTTTTAATAAACTTATTCCTATAAAATATTGTCCTTTTTTTTTTTTTAAATCCCATTCAAACCTAAAAATTTTACAAAAATATGAGAAAAATACGAAAATAATTTTTCAACAGAATGCTTTAAGTGAAAACATATTTTACAACCATCGAACGGGAATATTAGTATAGAGTCATCTGCGTAGGAGCCTACCTTATCTCTTTTATCTTTCCTCTTTTTCCTCTTTTTTTACTCAAGGGAAAATTGTGTCAAGTTGAGAGGACACTTTTTATCTGCCTGTCAATTTCAGAAAAATATAGAATGAAAATTTCTATGCTTTGTTAGTATATGTATCCTGTGATACGATACTAATTCGTATTAAGAATAACATACCGGTTCATCAAAACAAAGGGTGGGATTGGGGGTTGGAAATAAACGCTGTCGTTTATAATGTGTATGCTTCCACATTATTCGACGAAGGAAGCGATTTTCCGTCCCACTCCGGATAATACGCAGGTATGAATTTACTTTATTGTGAAAAGTAAATATTGTGCTATGAAGAGAACATGAAATGACAGACAAGCGTATCTTGTTTGACGTGCCGATACTGGTACAGCAGGAATGGCAGCCTTTTATCTTTACCTCTTTGCGTAGTTTCAATACGTGTTTTCACATTTAAAGCACATAAAATTGTTGAGCGATTTTTTAAATTCTAACTCATTGGTTGCACAAAATCATTGTACAGTTTAAAAACGTTACATTCTCTGCATTAGAAATCTACTCAGCAGTACAGGGGATCGAAGGGAAAATGAAGGTGAAATTAATAAACTGAGAAACTTTTAATTATTCTTGTGTTAGCATTGGATAGGCACCTATGTCACAATATAAACAGATAATAAAATTGATGTACGAATTTGAAGCAAATATGGTAGAACTGAATTACGGAAACACAATACATGAAAATATTTCACATTAACTGGCAGCATCAGGTAAAAATTGAAAATTTTCTTTGTACATGTCGTTACAAGGGCTCAACCATACCATGATGATCATTAAAAAGCTCTAGCAACACACATTCTTTATAAATGAGAAAGAAATAACAGCCAGTAATATGAGTAATTAATACGATTTCAAAAGCAAGACAGGCTTTCGTGAAATTTAATGTATTCTTGAGGCAAAAACGAGCTGAGCCCCAATTATATGTTCTTCACAAGGGAACTCAGTTCAACGCTAAAGGTTTAGTTCTGTGTGAAGTTTTGATGACATAAAGCCAAAAGAAAAGACGTGAATTCGGCTGCTATACTCATGAAAGATTGATGTATAAACATAAAATCTCTAACATAACAACAGTTCCGTGAAAAAAATAGGTTTTCAAACAATATAAAATCAGATAGTCATTAAAAAGTTATTAATAGATCGTAATACATATTTGTTCCGGAATTACGTTTCTATTGGTCCAAAGTTATGCATTTTATAGGAGAAAAAAAACGAAAATATTATTACCGGAAGTACCCTGCGACCGATCGGCACCAAAATTTAAAGCGAGTCATAACACTTCTCACAAATTTCGTAGCTATTGATCGAAAATAGATAATTTTATAGCCAGTACAAAAACGAAAATAGCCATACCGGAAATACCCCACCGACGATCCGCAGAAACATCAATACGTCAGGGCCTTACCGTGGTAACAAGAAATTTCCATTTTTTAATATTTACCTATATATGAATTTGAGTTATTAATGCCAAAATTTTCCTCGAGTTATGAAACGGAAAAACGTACCTACCCACACTCCCATGTCGGTCGATGACACCAAGATGAATAAGTAAATTTTGGATAGAAAACCTACTTAAAAAAAACTATGGCGCAGGAAGCCTCGCTAGAAAAAGTAGGTTTTCTAGAAAAAGAATTACAAATTCTGATGGTCACATTAATAGTCTGCAAGTTTATGTGCTTTAATGACAGGTTATGATTGTACGAAAAGTGTTAGCTACTTACAAAATATTACACATAATATGAAATTCAAAAGCATTATTACTTCAAAAAATGGAAAATTAATTAAGATGGTAAAGTATGGTACATAATCATATAATTTAAAATAAAACCAAAGAAATATAATAAAGTTATGAAATTTAAAAAAAGAAAACAAGAACATGTTAATTTTTTTAAAGAAAAGTTCATACAAATTAGGAGAAAAAAAAGAGGAAAAAAAGCTTTACTGGAAATACCATCTGGCTGATCCGCACCATAATTGCCTGAAATCATGAAACAAAAAATGTACCCATCCTAACCCTGGGGGCTAATACTGCACCAAGCGTAATAAGTAGATTTTATAAAGAAAACCTACTTAATATCTGAACGTAATTCTCGTTTGTAGGTGTGTGGTAGGTGTGCGCATTAAGCACACACATAATCACACACCTACATGTCAACTAAAACAAACAAATAAAAGTGTAACTCGAACGAGTTACAATCATAAATCTCCCCTACTATTGACCGAGCACTAACATCTTTACTCATTAAAAATTAACATCACAACTTTTCTAATTAGAAGGATACCAATGACAAGACTCATAAAGTATTTGATGCAAATTCGATTATATTTTCAGAAGAGAACTTTTCATCAGAACCTACACATTGAATTGGATCCGAAAATTTTGTAGTTTTTGATACCACTTTTTATTACTTTAAATTTTATAGAAGTGCAGAATATTCAGAGTAGTGTGGAGTGAAAAAAGTAGAAGACAGGTACCACTCATGTCGAAGAAGTGTAACATCAATATGAAATGAAATAAAGTACAGGGTGTGAGATCACATACTCAGAGTTGTCAAACGAGAAGTAATGTGTTCACATTTGGCAAGAAAAATACAGTGCAGCCACTGATGAAGATATTCAATGTACACAACAAATTTCACACTAACCCAGTAACATGTTTTTTTTTTGTAATAAAACACATTTATCATAGGTGTGGAATACCTTGTTGTGAGAAGTATTCACAAATAGAAGGTAATCAACAGCTTTGTGTGTTCTGCCATATCATACACGAATGTATGGGAGAGCCAAATCCTTGGCAAACACTGGTGATTTTGTAACCAGTTTTATGAGTTTATATAATGAATTTGGCACACGCACACAGACACACATATGTACATAAGCATATGGAATTATGTCATTGTATTTCAGTGTTTTCTAATTTGTAAAATGATAAGAAATGAAGCAGTGCATTTGGTACTGGGTTGTGACATCACCAAGATCTTTATTACACGATCTGTCACAGCCCAAACAATGTATTTTACCTGTAGGTACATGCAGGTAAGAATATAAAAACATATGTGTGTTAATTTGTTTAACGTTATAAAGATGAATAATAGCCAAGCTTTCAGCTGCAACTGTCATTGAAGGGTGAGAGCCCCTTTACCTCATACGAGTATTGTTCCCACAGCAGGCTACCCATTCTTGAGGTTGGTACTATTCAAAATATTAATTTTTAATTTTTCAAGTGGGTATTATAGATAAATCTACCTATTTAGTTTCATTCAATTTGAGAAAAATGAGTTTCGCATGTAATGAAACATTTTTTTATATTTTGAATACAACAAAAATAGGCAACCAAATTTAATTCAGTGTCTTGAGAAATACTCAACTACTTATGAAAAGTAGTTCCTTTGAAATCACCTGGTTGGGACCAGAAGAAACCGACTGACTGGTTTAATCTTATAGAATCTAAAAACATCATAGCGCAGTAAGCTTGTCTGAAATCTAAGAAAAACCCTCGCATAGTATGCTCCATTAGAGAAGATTTTCAAAAAAAAAAGTCACGAGTCTCGAAACTCCAGCATATCCTACTCCACTTTAAAATAAGGTTTTAAAAAAAATAATGAGCCTCCATATCTCAGTACAGTATGTTACCTTAGAATCAAAAAAATCCTAGGTCATCATGCCCTGCTATCATGCAAATTTTATAAATTTTCCCCAATTTCAAAATTCTAGCACAGTGAGTTCCACTATACTCCGTTCACGCTAAGAAGTGCGTGATGTAATAAATCATATTCACACTCATCTGCTTGAAAGACGATGTTTGTTTACTGCACAAAATGATGCTTATCATTGTATAACAGTGTGCATCGATACTTTTTTCACTCTCTCTCCAACTAACCGCAGAGTCTATACGTGATTCTGACGTCACGCACTTCTAAGCGTGACCGGAGTATAGTAGAATAAGTTCTCAAGTCACAAAAATTTCAAAATTCTACAGGAACAAGCACTGTTCGAAAACAGTTACCTTTTTTTTGAAAACCAGTTAAAACATTTCATCAAAATGAAAAAGATAATCTGAAGTGCTATTCCATTCATGAGGTTGGGTCGTTTAAGTAAACTTCAACTAGGCGGATGATTCTGTGAGATTCTTGTCCTACTTTACTTCATGTAAAGGTAGGCATAAAGGGCGCAAGTGACTAAAATCGTTAATATTTAACGGAATTACTCCCCCGATGTCGAGCTCTACTCGGACCATCATAAAATTAATTTCAATCACATTTTATACTTCTTTTTTTTATTTTGATAATAATAAAAAACAACAGCAAGTTTTACTTGGTTTACAAAAAATTTACCTGTTTTCTAACAGAGCTTGCTGCTTTGAAATTTTGAAACTTTTCTGACTCAAGAATTTGTAGTTCTAGTAAAGCTTGCTACGCTAAATTTTCTAATAAGAAAAATGTAGAAAAATTGCTTTGATAAAAGAACACGCGGCGCTAGGATTTATTTAGTCTAGGCAAACTTTTTGTGCCAGAATTTTGAGGCTCCTGACTTTTTTTGGAAAACCTGATTTTTTAGTGGAACTTGGTGCTGTAGGATTTTGTTTTTGCCCAGTTCAAAAGGTATCGACAATAACAGTTAGACGCTCTAACCGCAAGTCTCCGACCGAAAATATCTACAGTACAAAACTCTGTCGAGTTTTCTGTACTTGCAATTTTCTACTCGAATCGTGTCTTTTTTTTCTTTTTTTTTTTCAATTTGCGCATTTTATAAAAGTCAAAACATTAAACAGTGTACCTTCGCTTCAGGACATTTTTCCGACATTTGCTTGTCATCAGTTCCACGAACAAAAAATGCAGCACTAATGGCGAGACGAATAAACGAAATTAAAACTATTTTCTAACTTCACAATTTGCAATATGTGGTAGGGGTGCACGTCAGAGTGTAACCGAGATCCGAACTCTCCGAAACCCGCCACGACAATAATTATTTGGGCGACACGTAAAACGTTCATCGACTCCGTAGCCTGTCCGTAACGAAAATAGTTATACGTTTTTATTTTAGCGACGACTAAAATGCAGGATCTCCACACAGCAGCAACATTTTTCTCACACAATATCGCCCATAATCTGTCACGTTTTTCGCGATGCTGTCAAAAGAAAATGTGAGAGAAAAACGAAGGAAAAAGGACGAAAATAAAAAAGAAAAAGAAAAAGGAAGGAAAGTCAGAGGAAACAGCGAACGCATGAGTCAGGGGATGGGGAGGGTAAAAAACTGGCGCTTGAAACTTAGACACGCCAGGCCAGAAGAGAAGAGCATCTAAGTAGTAAAAATAGCTTATTTCCCTACCGATAATACATCCGCAACCCGCATGACACGATGATTTTTTTTCCAAGAACGAAAATTTTTCGCTCGCGTTGGCTTTTTGCAGCTTCTCGTACAAAACCTTACACGAGATGACGAGAAATTGTAAATGGGTATCGTTTTTTTTAATGAATACGATGATAAGGCACGAATGACCTAAATTATGAGAAAAATAAAATTTTCACCGTACTCGTTCCTTTCTTATTCGCACATCTACAAAATGGCATGCGTCCACTACTGCTTGACTAATGCTCCAAAAAATTAATCATACGGAACAAGCAAGCAAGTTTTTCGTCATACAAAGAATTTCGATGAAAAATTTACAAGCATTAGCATTAAAAGCAAGAAGGTGGATACATTCACCCCTTCGCGCTTCTATACTCTCTCACTCAAAAAAGTAATGCTATACAATCGGGCTTAGATATGACCCTAAGTACATAATATAAATAATATACAAATGTATTTTCAGTATGTGCGTTCATTTTTTCGGGCTTGAAATTAAGCTGGCTCTAGGGTAAAAAAAGGAGGTTGAGATTGCATGTATCCATAAATTTTGAGAAAAATTCTTCGTCAGTTTGTCGATCTGCTTGAGCCAAGTTAGGGCGAAAACGGCTGAAGGTTTATTCGAGAAATTGCGGTGGGCCTATACAGAGCGTCCAATGAAACGGCGATAATATTTTTCTGATAGACAGTCTTGATAAGACAAGAAACGATGTTGTCAGCATTTTCTTTATGCTTCATATTGAAGGAGCTACAAGTGTTGCAAACTATCAATTTTTGAACAATTTTTCAAAAAATTTCAACTTTTCTAAATTTTATATCATGTCAGATACTTTATTCAAAATTAGAAGGTGGATCTACCACCCACAATACATGAAAAAAACGGTCTGATTCAAATATTTAAACAAAACTGACCAATATTTATCAAACAGCGTTAAATAAAATTTGTGCTCTGTTTTGCTGTTGTGAGTGATTACGCAGCGGCCAACCTTAATAAAATTTCCTTTTTTATTTTGAATAGAGCACCTAATAGGTTTGTCTATTCATAGGACTATGTATAACTGATTGCATTTCAGATGTGTCTACCGATTCGCCGTCGTCGATGTTGGCGCTGCTATTTCCGCTAATACATTCATGTAAAAAAAGTTGCACAACCTCCAAAAAAATTTTTTTTACTTATCCCATCGTTTAAAATTGCTGAAGGTTTACCGGGAACCCTCAATCACTCAATGAAAATAGAGGCTTCAAAAATATCGATGCCCTTTTATTTATCTAAATTCACTCATTAAAATCTACGATAATTTAATTTTCATATTTTTCCATTCCAATATTTTTATTTGGTCTCACCGGCAGCGTTTACAAGTAAGTACGGATTGTGTTTATCTACATCAGCATTTACTTATTTATTTAGAATTTACGAAATAGCTTTTTCTATTTCAACTTTTTCTATTTCCATTAATGCCCGTCAAACGAACGAACAAACATTACGTACATTTTTGATTATGTTAGCGTGATGAATTTTACACAGATTTCTTAGTTAAACCCTAGCAAAGCAACCGTAGGTATGGACTGGTCACGAATAAATAATTAAAAAATATCGAAATTGACAAAAAATTATACCAACTGAAAAAAAAGAAAAAATTATTTGATGCGAAAATTCCAAAATTTCGAGCGTCCATACTGCAAACAGAATTAAAATAATCTTCAGAATAAAATTTAATGCCAATTGTGGCGTATTTATCCGCAATTTTTGTAACATTCTCAACATTTTAATATTTTCGAAAAATTAATGACGACAAAAAAATTAATTTAGTTCTGAATTTGAGAAAATTTTTTCTTATTTCCAACAGTATCAATTTCAGCTTTCTATCTCCAATAGTGGATGAGGAATCTGTAGGTAAAAGAGAGAAATTTTTTTTTTAAATTTAAATGTTGAAAATATTGCGAAAATTTCGGATAAATTAATAAAACAGGGTTCCGATGGGAAAGAAACTCTGCTGTTAGATGAAAACCCCATAAGAGCGTGAGTTTTCCTCACAGTTCCTCAAATATTTGTGAGTTTTTTCTTAATTTGTTATTCGTGTAAAACAGAAAAAAAAAAAAAAGCAAAAATGCTGAATTGAAGAGTTTAAAACGTTTATGATAAGGAGATTATTGGTTAAATGGTAACTTTCGTATTTATTTACAGCATAACTACGAGCGAAGCCGAAGGATTAAAGTTAATACCGTGTAAATATGAAGAAGAACATGATTTTCATAGTAGAAACTACAATCGAAAATCACAAAATCGAAAGAAATACAACCTTTGTAAGTAAAAGGACTGATCACTAATTAAAGAACAAATTTTGGGAAATAATAGTCTATCAAGAATATTCAAAGGCCATTATGAGATGAGGTCATTACTAATAACTCTGAATTATGCCCACAAATTTGAATCAAGTATGCCCAACTAAGTTTTGTCTCCTATTATTTCGAAGTCAAGGAACAAGAAAATTCCTCAAGAAAGTCGGCCAAAGAAAACGTGTTTTAAAAAAATTACTGATTAATTGAAAAACTTTTTGAATATTTCACTATTTCTTCAAGAAAATATAAGTTATAAGTGAATGAGGTCACTCAATACAGGATGGAGACAGATGTAGAAACTATTGATATCATTATGTTTGGACAAATTTTAATGTCCATTCAATGAGCGCGCGCGCGCGTGTGCGTGCGTGCGTGCGTGCGTGCGTGCTTGTGTCTGTGTGTGTGTTATTTTAAGATTCGAAAGAGGCAGAAAAAAATTTGTGCGTACTGAGACGTAACTCCAGAAATAATGTTCTACAAAAAAATTTTTTTTTATTGATAGGGGAGTGAAATAATATGAAAATTCATTGAAACTAAACCACTGTGTTGACAAAGTGGGTTACAAAAAATTAGTGCTAACTCAAATATTACAAGTACGAGCGCAGCATATTTTTATAAAACACTCCCGTTGGTTTATTCGTTCTCCAATAAGAATTCCCTTCAAAATGTCTCAGCAAAAACAAATACTAATTGAATTTTATACAGTGGACATGCAGGTTCAAATATTCACTCACAAATTAAACATGAGCCACTGCAACACTACAAATAGTCTTTGAAAACATGGTGGATGGACAGAGTAACCAATCGCAACTTCTACGGAACATAGCGCTAATGCATATTTATTCTCTTGTAACAATGTTCCCACAAACTCCTTCCAAAATATCTCTCCGGCAGAAAAAAACGCAATTAAAATGCAGATTCATCAACTATTTCCTTGAAACACCAAGTGATGGCCGTAACTTTCCGTGCAGGTTCAATCATTGTTGGGGATCACCAACTGTCATAGGCGCTAATAGGGTCTGATATTTTGGGAGCTACCACCCCAGTAGACTGAAGAGCAAAAAAACAACAAAAACAGTCATCAATTTATCTTATTACCTATAAATATAATTATGAAAGCCACTAGTCTGTAAGGCTATGATGTATGTTTATATTCAAATTTTAATCTAATTCTAAATCATTTGTTTTCTTCATTTTGCACCTGATTAATTGATAATTTCGGATATATTTACGCGTTCACATAGATCTGTGAATTATTGCTGCATAGCAGCATTGGGTACTCTCTATTAAATTTATATTGTGCAATATTCTTCGTGAATTTTGTAGGACTGGTAAGCGAATAAGATAAAAAAAATTACAAGTTGAATAAATCATCGCCGAAAAATCAGTTTCAAAAATTTTTGGGCTGTCAGTCCCCTCTGGCCCTCACCTATTGACGTCTATGTCAACTGTGGGACTAGAAACTGAACACTGGAACCCATTGCCAGCAGCCAATCCCGCTTTTTATAATGCTGTGCACCGAATAAACATTCAATGGACTGGGAAATTGTTTCTACTTATAAGATTAGGGTACTTTAAGCAAATGATTACTCTTCGCTTTCTACAAATTAAATACCAATTTTTGAGCGAACATTAAATAATTATCTCTATAGAGTTAAAGGGTATGTCACTGGATAGTCAAATGGCACATGAAAAAATGGCAAACCCACAGGTTTTCAACAACAAATCCAGTCAAAATGACAGAAAATTGTCGTATTTAAACATAAGTAATTCGTAATGAACAAACATTTATTTGGAACTTTATTTCTTTTTATGCAACAGTTGGATTTTCCTACAGCTCAGCAGCTGAACTCACAATAATCGGCTCCGAAATGAGTAAGTTTACACAGAATTATCGAAAACAATTCCTTGTAGGAAAATTTTTCACGCTAGGTTAACATATTTTCATTAGGTGTGGCTTTAAGTTCCTTCTAAAAACATACAATGAAACTTAAAATTTTCCAACAACGATTATCGCACAGTTTTCGAAATTGGAAAATACACTTTCCGTATGCTATCCTCTAACTGCGTATCAATATGTCGCGTGTATCGAGTACTGACCTCACATAAATTAGATAAAAGGATTTTATTAAGCTTCTTCTTCAGCACCGGAAACTACGTTTTCGTCGAAGGTAAACACAGGCAATCTAAAGGGCTGCACATATACACAAAGAACATCGTTGAATTGGCATGGCTCAATTGTAAACAGATGTGACGAGTAGGAAACGTGTTTTAAATGAATACCATTAATGTCGTATCAGTCGGGATTTAGGAGGTATGCTTTTCTATAATGATGTATAATTCCATGAAATTTTAGAAATAAGGAAAATCGAAATAAGATATCATCGTCGATTAACACTTAAATTTCGTCTGTTCGTCTGCGGGTTGAAGCGATAGAAAATTCGATTCGAGGCCGCGCGATTTCAGAATAAATATTTATTTTTTCCACATTCGATGAATTGAAAATTCACATCTTCGAATCACTCGAAAAAGATTAACAGCTGAGTTAAAGGAATTGTTTCCATCGACAGAAACGATAGCAAATAATACTGAAGAAGAAACCGTTACTAGTATACTTAATTTTTCTGGGAAACGTACCTAATAATGTTTCTCATAAAATTTATGACAACGATTTTATACCGAAGTTATGATCCACTAACTAGAAAGGTATTAATGGGACATTTTTTCATCTGATATAATTTCAGGTTTGTTTATCTTAACTGATGCTTCTTGTATCGCCTATTACGGAGATGAAATTTTAATTCGCATAAGCCTCTTGCAAATGTACATTCTTCTAGATGGTTTACACATATCCAAAATTCGAAATACAGTATTTATCTTTCTTAAGTGTTTTCTTAGATATCGCCAACAAACATATACTATAAATTACCCATCTTTGGTCAACCTATCATGTAAGAGAGTCTGAAGGAAAGTGTTGTAAGGGGTAAAATAGTGACACTTGAAGCGAAAGAACCAACTATAAAAATATATTAAACTGCAAGTTGGCGGCGTTTTTTTTTTATTTACGCTTTTTCCTAAATTCATATCAATAAATTTTAAAATTCTTTTCAGCAAAAAAACTCATTTTTTTTCATTTAACATCATCAGACGTCAGAAAGTTACAAAAGTTAAACATTGAGAGACATAAAATTCAAACTAAATACGATATTCAAACCAATAGGTATGTCTGTTGAATATGACAAAAAATTTGCACTTTTACCTTTTTTTTTTTAAATTGACTGTTAGACATGGAAAAGTACTGCACTAAAACTTTGAAGAGGATTCGACTTCGGGCAAAACTAGACCAAAACATTTTTATGAAACAATGACGAATTTCTTAACCCGACTTAGTAAATTGGGATGAAAAATTCTCTCCCAAAGATATGAGGCCGTTTGTATTACACTCCCTCTTTATCGAAAATTTCATTCGATTGTTCTATTTGAGATAAGAAGGATTTCATTCAATTGTTCTATTTGAGATAATGTTTGGGTTTTTCATTTACAAGAACATAAAGCATATGGTAACTAAATCCTTTCACCCCAAAAATTTTGAAACTTTTTACCTCTCCTATAGAAGACAAAATTTTAAAATCTTTTTCCAAAATAATCCCAAGATAATTCGTCATTTGTAAAATTATAAGTACTTTACTTTAAAAGGTTCTCGAATTCTTGGATAATATATTTTGAAACTGTAAAATTAAAAACAGAAAAGATTTCTGAAGAATATCCGGTAGATTTGGGGCCCTTTTAGGTAAAAAATAGGTCAAGTTTAATAAAGAAATCAGTTTTCTCGATAATTTTGACTAATATTCACGGACAAAAATAGATTTCCCCCATATTTTTCACCTCTCTTCAAACATTATAAAATTTCTGGTCTTATCTTTTTCTAAAAAGAGAGAAAAATATTAGCAAAAAGGGAGAAGAAATAAAAATTTGTTTGAGAAGCTTCTCTCTGAATATGTCCATCTTTTTTCAACCTGTGGTTTTTTATTGGTGTCTCTCTCTGAAAAGAAACTGCGAAATTCAGTCCCCTAGTTAAAAAGATCGAAACCAATCAAATTTCTGAGGCCTATAACTGGTGATAATTTTTCTTTATAATCTGATAAATGCAAGCTCTTTTCTCATTTTTCTACTGTTGGCTGGTAGAGTCACACAGCTTGTAAAATGCTGTTATAAAGTATTATATTTAAAATAGTGAAAAGTTGCCAAGGCCACACGTATGTTTGGCTTTCATTTGAAGTACTACAAAAATAAAGGTGTGAAGTAGTCCACTATTCAACTCACAAATATTTTGGTGTTTTTTGAATAATTAAAATTTTTTTAGGATGTGCACCGCGATTTATAACATTTTTTAATTACTTTTCTTTATTTTTGAACAAGAAAAGGTTATTAAGTTGTGAATAATTTACATAAATACTGGAAATTCTTAAAAGTTTTCCTAAAGTACCAGAAAGTTTTAATTATTTAAAGATTTTGGAATAAAAATTATTTTATGAAAAAATGGTAATTGTGAAGCCTTTCTGGTTAATTTTTTGGACCAAAATAACAAAACCCAAATATTCCAAAACAATTAAGCATTCAAATTCGAGGATCCTGAAAAAAGCTGGATCACTAAATTTTGTGGTGTCAAATCTTGTTGGTTCCTGAGAAAGAAACTCATCACGAAGAATTCTGGATTTCTGAGGATGCCTGTTTTGCAGATACATATGACCTGGTTCCAGTAACAATAATAAATAAAATAATTTGGTATATTGCTGATTATTAATTTTACATTGTTTAGAAAGGTAAGTGTTGATATGTCAAATATTTTGAAAATTAAAATAATCATTTTTAGTCGTGTAATGTTTCTTTTTGTGATGTGCTAAATTATACAACATTATGGGTTAAGTTGTGGGGCAAAATGGGTGTGGGTTGACATGTGATGAGGTTGGATTGGTGAATGAGGGAGTATAAATATAATTTTAATATTGATTTCAAGAATAATAATAGGTAGGTTTAATTGTGGGGTTTCTCATCCGACACCCGGACACCTGGCTTATCTGGACACTCCAAAAATTAATATTTTTATCCTTTTTAATTTTTGGTTAAAATTTTAAGCCAACTGTACAAAATATTGATACTCTTGGAGGTGAATTCTTTATAAATTGAAACACCCCCTTAAGATACCACAACCATATGGGAGAAAAGAGAAGCAACTGGATGTAGCATAATTAGGTCAGAATTCAAACCCTTAGGTCACCATATTTTCTCCATATCAAACACAGCTAATATCAATGTAAGTCATACTCGTGTTTTTAGTAGGTCTACATTTGAGTGATATTTTCAAGTGTAATATGTGATGGGGGTACTTACAGGTATCCCATCATACCTTTATCTACTCTCACCAGTTTTCCAATCATGAATTTATTTAGAATAAAAAATAAATTTATATGTCCATAACAGGTACCTTGATGTTGATCACATGTATAACATTTTAATACTGCTCTTCTCAAGACAAATGAATTCACATCCTTAACTCCTCCATCTTCCAATATGACCAACCTTTTCACCTTTTCAACCCAAAGCGGGGAAAATTTAAAACATATTAACAAAATTACACCAAACCAGCTCCAGTCCCCAGATCCTCACCTAACGAAAATTTAAAATTCAATAAATGTATTCGTTTGTGCTATGTTTGTGCTGGTTTGTGCTGAAATTTTCATCGTTTGTGCTATTTTCCTAAAAGAGTTATTCAAGAAAAACGTTTTCTAGGTCAGTGAGGAGCTAGAGACATGTTCCCCCATACCAAGAAGCAATCGCAAATTTGAATATGGCATTTGTTTGTGCTAGTTTGTGCTGCTATTTTTTTTGTTTGTGCTACAACCCCCTCCTCCCTAGGGCAGATGAAAACTTTATATATGGTGGAATTTCAAAACTGCTGAAATGAATTGAAAGTGGGGTGAATTGATTGTGCTACGTTTGTGCTGACAGAATATACCAACCTCAACCCTCTGTCCCCTACCTAAGAGCTATTATTTAGAAAAAACGTTTATATGGGGGCAAAAAAATTGTTTCGGAGGGAAACTGAAGTGGCGTCATTTGTTTATGCTACATTTGTGCTGACAGAATATACCTATAATACCCTACCTCCCTTCCATGGGAGGCTATATTTATAAAATAAACAGTTAGGATCAATCACCTGGTGAACTCTAGACATCAAATTGCAAATAGAATAAATTCAAAAATTTAATGATGGCATTTGTTTGTGATATGTTTGTGCTGACAGATAATACCTTCAATGCCCTTCCAATCTTCAATTTGGGCCCCTATATTTGAAGAAAAAAACAACAACAAATACCAGTTAGGTTCAATAACCTTGTGACTGACCTTTGATCAGCAAACTATAAACAAAATGTTTTCGTACATTTAATGATGGCATGTATATATATATATATTGTGTACAGAAGAATTTGAGTGACCGAGATATTTGTGATCTACAACTCAGGATCGGAGTTTTTCCACAGGTTCCGCCATTTCACTGAACGCAGTAGTTGTATTTTCCTTTAGAAAATACACTAAATGTTATTGTAAATTATAATTCATGACTAAATTAAATTTTATAGCAGTTCAACTATACCTAAAAATACACAATTTAAAACGTTCTTTAATTCTAAATCGAAACAAAAACAGATTTTATGTAAATAACACGCAGCCCCTCCCATAGGTACCAAAATCAATTGTTCTAGACAATGACTCAATATTAATATTCATGCCAAATTTCATGACTATTGACCAAAACTGTGACCTGTACCTTGGTAACAAGAAAAATGAATGTATATCTAGATGCAAAGATGGGAAAAATTACTAATTTTTTTATTTGAATCACTGATCACGGATCATTCATTTTTGACCCAGATCACTGATGATTTGGTTCATGCCCATCCCTGACTAGATACACCCATCAATTTGGGCTCTCAGTGCTAAAATTTTCTTGGGGTTATGAAGCTGTCATAAAATAGGATTAAAATATGATTTTGTTATACTTGTGTGAAATATTATAATAATCTTTTCATTAATTATGAAATTTATTTAGGACAATATTGTAATTGTTTTTAAGCTTCAATTGAAAAACTTTTTAAATTATGATAGGTAGGTGGTAAATTAATTTTTTTATAAAAAGATATTATAATCTAGGTACTGAATTTTTTGTTATTTGAAATTTATAAAAATAATAATGAATATATTTTTTATGGAATGTTTCTTTGAAGTCCCAAAGTTTATCTAAAAAGGAGACAGACATAACTAGTCTATAGAACTAAGAGTCATAAACCTGCTTTTAAAAAGCAGTTAACTTTATTCAAAAGTAAGATGACATGCTACAATCAACATTATCGCTTGGAGCAAAAAGCCGAATAAAGAAAATTCCACCTTCAACTTTTTGCTTTCATATTATTGTTGTTCTATTTGATTTTTTTCTTTACTTTTGCCAATATTATTTCATTAAATTTAGATACCTAGCAGTTTATGAAATAAAGACAAATAAATTAAACTTTAGTATCATACATAATATATAATAATGTTTTCATATGTTATCTTTCTAATACTCAAATAAGTTATACTTGAGGAATTTTTTCAGATAAAAAATTAAATAAAATATGCGTTATTATGGTTACTGAATTACATCTGCCACCTGAGCTCTGAAGTAAAACCTTGAAAACAAAAGACTGTCCTAACTATCTTTCAAAAAGTTTTATTGAACAAATGTTTTTAGGAAAATAGCACAAACTTGAAAATAGCTGCATGAACCAGCATAATTAAGTGTCAACATCAAATTTTTCAATATTTTCTGGTTACAGTTTGATAACCCAAAGTCACAAGGTTATTAAACCTAACTGCTTCTACGCCATTTTGGTTGCTTTTGGATGTAATTTTGTTTTTTCCCCCTATGAACTTTGTTTTTCAATAATGTCATTTGGGCAGGGGTAAGGGTTTTGAGTGTGGTTTTTTTCATCAGCACAAACGTAGCACAGATGATTTATAAAATTTTCAATTTATTTTTTCAGTTTTGAAATTCAACCATATATAAACTTTTTATTTGTCCTAAGGGGGAGAAGGTTGTAGCAAAAACAAAACGAATAGCGGCACAAGCCAGCACAAACATAGCACAAATGATTTATACTACTTTATATTTATTATGTCAATTTTGAAATTCCATCATATATAAAATTTTGATTCGCTGTAGGGGTGAAGGGGAGGTAGCAAAATAGAAAAAACCAGCCCAAACAAATGCCATATTGAAATTTTTGATTGCTTCTTGATGTGGGAGAACATGTCATTAGTTCCTCACTGACCTTGAAAATGTTTTTCTTCAATAACTTTTTTAGGAAAATAGCACAAACAATGAAAATTTTAACACAAACCAAAAATAACATAGCACAAACTAATGACGCCTGTTTAGTTGTCCTGTGAAACAATTTTTTTCTTGCCCCCTTAAACGTTTTTTCCAAATAATAGCTCTTGGGTAGGGGACAGAGGGTTGAGGTTGGTATATTCTGTCAGCACAAACGTAGCACAAATGATTCACCCCACTTTCAATTCATTTCAGCAATTTTGAAATTCCACCATATATAAAATTTTCATTTGCCCTAGGGGGGAGGGGGTTGTAGCACAAACAAAAAAAATAGCAGCACAAACCAGCACAAACGTAGCAAAAACAAATGCCATCATTAAATTTTTGAATTTATTCTATTTGCAATTTGATGTCTAGAGTTCACCAGGTCATTGTTCTTAACTGTTTATTTTATAAATATAGCCTCCCATGGAAGGGAGGTAGGGTATTATAGGTATATTCTGTCAGCACAAACGTAGCACAAACAAATGACGCCACTTCAGTTTCCCTCCGAAACAATTTTTTCTGCCCCCCATAAACGTTTTTTCCAAATAATAGCTCTTGGGTAGGGGTCAGAGGGTTGAGGTTGGTATATTCTGTCAGCACAAACGTAGCACAAACGATTCACCCCACTTTCAATTCATTTCAGCAGTTTTGAAATTCCACTATATATAAAATTTTCATTTGCCCTAGGGGGAGGGGGTTGTAGCACAAACGAAAAAAATTACAGTACAAACCAGCACAAACGTAGCACAAACAAATGCCATATTCAAATTTTCAATTGCATCTTGGTGTGGAGGAACATGTCTCTAGCTCCTCACTGACCTTGAAAACGTTTTTCTTGAATAACTCTTTTAAGAAAAAAGCACAAACGATGAAAATTTCAGCACAAACCAGCACAAACGAATAAATTTATTGAATTTTAAATTTTCGTTAGGTGAGGATCTGGGGACATGGAGCTCATCAAACCATAAAAGTAATAATGATGATTTCTATTTATTATTACTGCTATAAATGCACACGTACCTTGATAACTGGGTAAATAGAAATTTACGAATAAATACAGTTTTACAATACTTTTTCAACTGACTTTAACCAGCTCCATTAGTTGGAGTGATTCTCCCATGACAGCAACTTGACCTATAAAGATTTATAGTTCCACCAGAAATTCTTTGATCTTTCGACTGAATTGACAAGATAGTTGACCGAGCAATGGAATGGTGAAAAACTTTGCAAACATCAAGAACCTGGATTGAAATGAGAATATTTTTTTTTTTTTTTGAGAAGAATATTTATTGTGATTTTAGCCAGAGGTCAAGTTAAGTCAGGATGAAAGAATTGTAATTTTCACAGGAGATTTTCGAATAATAAATTTTTGAATAAATTAAATCTCATGGTTAAACACTTTTATTCTAGGGAAAATAATTTTCCTTTAGGTAAAAACACTTTTTCCTTTGAAAATTTTAATTGCCCCATTTTTCTATTCCAGTAATGAAAAATTTCACAAGAGTGATCAACAGAGAAAGGTAAGCATTACTCAGGTGAGTATATCAGATGAGCACACATTTTATCACTACAGTAAAAACTGTTTATTACGAATACCTGGGGACCGGTGCATTATAGCAGGATTACAACGAACAGTTTGTTATAACCGGGTATAATAAACTGTTTGTTGTAAACGGCGCTAATGCTACGAATCTGATCTTGAAAAATTTGTTAAAATTACTGTAGTACATACATAAACTCGCTAACGAGATAACAATATTATTTCCCCATCTACTGAAAATTCCATGTAGAATTTATCCTTTCATTGTGACAAAATTATACAGACTGTAGGCTAAATAAATGGTCAAGCTTATACTGGTATGTACGTATGTGAAAATAAAATAAAAAAAGATAAGAGAGTTCGTTGAAACTGATTGAAAATGACGATGTTTTTGAAAATTTTGATTGCTGTAGGCGATAATTTGTTTTAACCGAATTCGCAATAAGCGATATTTTTTTATCTAAATTTTAATGGCTTTCCGCCGGGACCATGAAAAATGAACGTTATAAGGATGATTTGTAGTAAAAGGTGTTTGCTACAGCGATTTCAACTGTATATTATTTGTGACAAATTAATTCTACTCTGTACTTTTTGCCACAACACGAATTGGATTAAAAAAATAGCTAACAGATGAATAATCTGTTTAGCTTCTCAATAAAATCTTTCTGAAACAATTTAAATTTTAACACTTTTACATAATTTGAAAACTTTTGTTTTTAATCAATGACTATGACCAAAAACATGTTCATGGATATACCACTACTCATTTTAAGACCCTGGACTCTGACAAAACTTCAGTGATGATAGCCTAAACTAACATTCATTATTCCGAATTATTATTACATCCAATAACGATAGTACCGTCAGCCATTATTAAGAACTGCTAAGAGGAGAGAGTAAAAAGAAGTAAAAAACTTATCATGGAAAATGAGTTAATGTAAGGATTTATTCAAGATTGGATGAGGAAAAGAGGGAAAATCATATTACGCCGACAAAGTGAATTATTAGAATTTTTGATATCTCTAGCTAGTCCTAAAAAATACTTTGGAATGTGAATTATGACAAAAATGATGGATTGGAGCAGAACGTTAGGCAGCAATAATTCATCTTTAAAGAAGCCAATTAACACCCGTCTGATTTGAACAAGTTCAGACTGGTGTCATCAATTATCTTTTCCACGAATTATCGCCAATTAATAGGATGATGAAGTAGAGGTGACAAAATATAGACATTTAAGAATTAATTTGGAAGCCGACAAAAAGAGAAAATTAAAATGGAATGCAAAAATTATTAATTTTAGCCATATCTGTTTGGTGGTTTTCTCAAAACCGTGAACCTAAACTTTTTTACAGAAATATTTCTCCTCCATTTCCTAGGAAACTACTGATCTAATAGACACCAAACTTCTATCAGACTTACACAAACATAAGGAAAATATATCTCAAAAATTTCAGCCCAATCTTTTTTGTCATACTTTTTCAGAATCTTGGAAAAATGACCTATTCAGGAATTTTTTGTTTTACAGTTTTCTCAAAAACTAATTAACCCATAGACACCAAACTTCTTTCAGACCTGCTCTAGTATGAGAACTATCTGTCGTAAAAATTTCAGTTTATTCATTTAGTAGTTTTCTCAAAACCGTGAACATAAAATTTTGGGCGATATATATATATATGAAAGATTACACATCGTTTGCCACTCTATCTCACTCGTTACATCTTGTGCGTTCCATCATTTATCCGCTTTATGCATTTTTCCTGTCCTGTCTGGTTCACCCTGACTTGACCGGTCATTTCTCTTTCACCTCCGTATATTTCGTACAATATTCAATTCCCCCGCTTGCAGCTTTCTTACATATCACACGTTTGCTGCCGTGTTCGCTTTTCTCTTCGCTTTTATTTTATATTTCACTTTTCATTTTTGCATCTTTTACGATTTATCGTAATTGCTTACGAATCACGAAAACGACATTGTTTTTGAATTCTTGTGTTTAAATTAAAGCATTCAAACCATACATTTTCGAGTTTGCTTCTTGAGACCTAAGCAGTCTTATATATATATATACACGCGCACACACATTAAAAAAATTAGATCAGAATGGAAAAAGGTACCAATTGTTTTCTAATTTCATGAAATGGATAATTTTCACCATCACCACCCCTAATCATTTTATGAAGTAAATTTTAATACCCCGTCTGCAAGCAAACTGGGTAATACAAATTATAAACTTATACTGCAAATATTTTAAATTTATCTGTATGAATGAATTAGCAAACTAGGTCATCCAAGGAAGTTATGCTGCGCTGGAACTTTTTCTTCATTTTTATTTACCAAAGTATTCCTTGAAAATTTTCCATAGGTAGCTAGAAGTAAGATAGAAAATTTTTCAGACAAATTTTCAATGCCAACAAAGTATAAAAAGTTACATGGAGTCGATGCCTGTGGTCGGCGAATACAAACATATGTTTGGGCCGTGAAAAAAAGTTTAAATTTCACAGATGGCTACTGTTTCGAAAACCTCATGAAAAAACAGAAACTGGAAATTGGTAAAAACGATGTCTATCAATGTTATTACCTAAGTTCGAGAATTCTACTCCCTTAATAAAATTAATATTTGAATCTAAGTCAATCAATATACGTAAATGAAAATTTAGATATTTTTCACAAAGGAATTCGCCTTAAAACACAATCAACGTTGGTAGCTTCAAGAGAATACTTGAAATACACATACAAGCTACCCAATCTAATTAAGTTGCAATACGAGTTGAGTTGAGATATGCTTATTTTAACGTGGGTAGTATTTTAGTTCATTCATGAATTTTCTGAATTTTTAAATGAATAATGAGCTATAGTCAATCCTTCACACGTGTCGGCTTAGATATTAGCATATAAATGTTATTCTTGGCCAAAATAATGGAACAAAAGGCAATATGCTTCTCCATGCAAGTAATAATGAATTAACATACCAATAAATAATTAATCGATTAAGCTTATTTCTAATAAATAATTAAAGACAAATAATATTCAGTCTCTTACAGTAACAGGAGAAAAATAAATGGTTTAATAAAGAAAGACAATAATTTTTGATTTACATTCTTTCATAACTTCGAAAAAATTTCAGCTAGTTTGATGACGTATACGGTAAAAATAACACCACTTTTCATTTCTTCACCACGAAAACAACGTTTCATGATAAACTGAGGGAGCGAAAATGAAGATATGCCGTTAGTCCGATAGTATCATATCTTCTTGTTAACCGGAAGATTTTATACGCAATAGAAGGATGGAAATTTAATATAATATTAATATAAAAACTAAGGCATACTATCATAAAAAACTCGGAGGCAACAAAGAAAGAACCACTCGAAGAGGAATCCAAATGATTTTTCCAGAAAGAAGGCAAGACGAAACATTTTCATCGAACCAAACTCGTAGAAAGACAGACATGCTTTCACAAAAATAAATTACGAAACGTTTCGCACTTATCTATGTCATGATAAATACTGTTAATAATATTGTAATTTTTCAAAGATGAAGGTTTTAAAACGAGAAAAGGTGATAACTCTCATCCAGACCTCATCGAATACATCATAAAAATTATTATTCTCAGTACCACAATAGTACTTTGTCAAGTTCACAATATAGCGATGAGAAAAATAAAAAACTCTAACGCAGAAGCAGCTCTGTTGAAAAAAGTAGGTTTTCAAAAAATGTAAAATTAGGTAATCACTAATATTAGTGATTTATAGACCATAATAAATATTTATCCCGAATTACGTTCTTATTAGTCCAAAATTAGGAATTTTAGAGGCTAAATAAAAACGAAAATAGTGTTACCGGAAGTACCAGGCCACTGATCCACAACAAAATTAATAGCAAGTTATAAAATTTGTTACGAATTTCGTAGCTGTTGATCGAAAATTGATAATTTTATAGCCAAAACAAAAACAAATATACTCCGCACGAAAACTTATATCAACATATATTTCATAGTGAATTTTTGTTTCAAATTTCGTAGCTATTGGTCGAAAATTAGAATTTTTATAAAAAAAAAAAAAAAACTAAAATAGTCGTAACGGAAGTGACGTACGGCCGATTCGTAAAAAAATCAATAGGTCAGGTCTACGGCTTAGTACTAATTTTCGTTCCCAATTTCATGACTATCAGACTTTACCGAAGTAACAAAAAATTGGCTTTTATATATCTAGGTACATATATATGAATTTGAGTTATTGGTGCCGAAATTTTCCTGAAGTCATGAAACGAAAAACATACCCACTCCTACTAAGCGTAATAAGTAAATTTTCTAAAGAAAATCTACTTAAAAATATTTATTCTGAATTTCGAAATTACACAATTTAAAACCATTAAAAACAAAAATTGACTTGAAGTATAACCAGAAGTGCCGTCCGGTCAATTCGTATCAAAACTGATGGTATGCTACAGATAATCATCATTTTTAATTGAAACGAATCTAATTGACGTTGAAATTAAGTTTTTCCATCAGTATTAACAAACTAGCAAGAATAATTCACGCTGACCTACATGAATGTACTGGAATTATCAATTAATCAAGTGCATTGATCTAATATAATGAAGAAAAAAAAAATTTCAAGTTAGACTCAAATATACCCATAAAAATGGTCACATGATAACATCACAGAAGTGGCTTTTATATATAAGATCTCAAGGGCAAACGTATAATATTGTCGGTATAAATCTCAAACAGCCATACTTTGCACATGGTCAATTATACGTAGCATGTTCTCGAATTATAATAAAAATAGGGCAAGCACCACCAGAAGAAATTCTTGCGAAACAACAGAAAGGCAAACAAATGAAGCTGAGTAAGGAAAAAAGTTAGGAAAAAGATCTTCCGGAAAATAAAAACTCGAAAAAAAAACCATTCGCCCTGAAAAAATAGGCTAAACACAGATCTACACACTTACGCACACATTTTCAAGTACTACACCACGCGTCTTACCGGTCTATTTTCTGGAGATCTTTCGTTGGAGGATGGTTGAGAGGAGCCCCCGGCACGCTGCTTGAGCCGGGCCAAAGCACTCTTGAATCCCTCCGTCACGCCGTCCGAAAATTCCAAATAAAAAATTTTACTCGGCGTTTTTTCGGCGATTTTTCATTTTGCGCGACATGATTCGAAGAGGAAAAAATATCAGCGTTTAGTCGCCAAGACTACATTGTTGAAACTGCGTCTGTAACATACGAACAAAAGAAAAAAAATTGTAATAATAATAATAATAATAATAATAATAATAAAAGAGGTAAAGAAACAGAGTGTTAAGAATGCGTTCATTTCATAGGGTTTTATAAATGAAGTGGAGCATGGCAGAGAATTATAGGCGCAACCAGTATTTCACTGTAAATGGCGAGGGGAGGATTTTGACATTTGAATGGTAAAGTTTGCAAATATTACACGAAATTCTCGAGATACAATAAGAAGGTAAAATGCCAAAGGCCAGAATTTTTCAAGCGACTCTCTTCCCTCACTCCTTCAATAAAAAGTCAAATCAGAGAAAAAATTTTGCTGTCGTAAATAGAAGTTCACACTTTAAGAATTAATATAATTTCTGATGAGGGAAACCAAATTAAAAATTCAGAAGATGACCCACGACATATTCAACAGAAATTGATAAAATTTTTCACGTTATATTCAATATTTTAAACTTAAAATTTATTGATGATATACTGTTGAATAATACAGAGTAATAAATCGAAAATAAAATACATTTCTTCGAACTCGCACATGAGCCAAAGAAACATAGCTATTTTAATGCCTCATTTATGTTACGAAAATAAAACAGGAATACAGAATATCATTATCATTTCATGATTATAATAAACGTACAACCCAATTTTTGAGAAAAAATTCGACAAATATTATTAATGTAAGACAAAATTCAACGAAAATTATTCAGACAAAATTCAAGGCGCATGCGCCAACTACAAATGTTTCGTTTTTTCCGTCCTAATAACGGATTGTTCATGTTGCCAGGCGAGTACAAGCCAAAGCGCCGCGAAGTGGTGCTTCAGGGCTTGTATATATATATATATTTTTTTTTTTTAAGTATCCACTAATCTTCGAATAGTTTTATAAATATTTTCAACCATAACGTCCATCAAGTTTTTCATTTTATTTCGTTTCTTAAAAAATCACATCGAAAGATAGCAGACTTTTGGCTCATATTGAATGACTGATTTGTGCACAAAATGCATTCCTCCCTCGTAAATTAAGGCAAAACTATCAAATCAAACAACCTACGTAACTTTCACATGATTGACTTTCATTTGGTACTTCCAAAGAATTAACTATAGTTCTATCGACACTTTATTTAGGATGCACTGACGCAGTAATGGTAAACTACTACTCGAATTATAAGGTTTTTACTTTTCAACGTCAGCGGTCATACTACTTCATTCACAAATAAGCATGTACTTAAGGTTCGAGGTCAAAAACCCCGAAATATTTTTCATTGTTCCTGGCTATGAAAATCAATTATTTCTATAATATAATTTTATTACATTTTCACAAACAGAACAGTTTAAAAAAAAAACTAAAAAAAACTAGCACAGCAATGCTTCGCCAGAAAACCCAGTTTTCTCGATAATTATATCGATAGTTATCGATATATTTATATTTCATTGCTAGTTTCAGGTTAAGAAATTACAAAAAACTATAGACAATTAACCCATATCTTTAACAAAAATATCGATCTATCCATGTTTTATCGCTAAAAACCACTTTTTTTTTGTTTTCAGTTTTTTTGAGAACTACTAAACCGATGAGCACCAAACTTCTTTCAGGCCTGCTCCCATACCGTAGCTATCTTTTGTAAAAATTTCAGCCCTATCTGTTTGGTAGTTTTCTCAAAACCGTGAACACTAAATTTTTTCTAGAAATTTTTCTCCTCCAATTTTCTCGGAGACTAATTAAACCGATATGCAAAAAACTTCTTTCAAACATACTCCAATATGAGAACTATATCTCTTAAAAATTTCAGCACTATCCACCCGGTAATTTTCTCAAAACCGTGAACATGAAACTTTAGGCGATACATATATATATGAAAAAAAATTAAGTCAAAATGAACAAATGGTACCAATCGTTTTCTTTTCTCATGAAACGGATAATTTTCATCATTCCCACCCCTTACCCTTCCACGAGGTCAATTTTAATACCCCATTTTCAAATAAACTGGGTAAAAATGGTTGTACTTTGCAAGAAAGAGGCATTGCTATAATTTGTTCTAGGTTTTAGAGAGGGTTAGCATCCCACATTCACTTTTCCTGAATTTCGCCGATGTTATCCTTTCATATTCGACAACATCAAATTTTAAAACCTTCCTTCTCTCCTCGGTGATGTGGCTAGATTTTGTTTAAGGTGAGCTATGCGTGGGTAAGAAAAATTACAAAAGATAACACCATAGCTTTTTTTTCGTTTTTGGTGAGGGGAGAGAGTCGTTATACACCCATACCCTTAAAATGACTAGTTCATACAAAACCATCAAAAAAAAAGACTAAGGCCTATATTATATTTATTTTTCATAGTGCTGCTGTTTTTTTCTCCAACTTCATGGCTGGGCCATGGCTAATTACAGCTAACTCATTGTTAAGTCACTATAAATTTACCCTTCAAAAATAATGTTTGAAAAGGTTTATACAATTTTTTTAAGAAACTTTTGTACTTGTCTTTCCAAAATTTTCAACTATCCACCCCTTCCCCAAAATTTTCTCTAGAAAAAAATTGAAGACAAATCTGCTGGTGACGATGCATTTTTCAAATTGTAAGATATGAGGCGTCCGAAATCAATTCCTGCCACAGTCGCCAATATTTTATGAGGCATACGAAATCGATCCCTGTCACGTGTCATAAAGTCAACCTTTAATGTATAGTGGTGTTTAAATGCTAATGACGTCACAATGACCTAAAGTTAAGGCATCATGCAGCCGAAACACTGACTCGAGGGGTCTTGAATTGTGTCTTCAAGACATTTTATTTTTTGACTTTGACTATGTCCTACGGCTGAATTCTTCTTGACTTGAATTAGACTTCATCAGACACGGCAAAACGCAGCTTACTTTTGTCTTCATACCTCAGCAAATTAATATGACAAATCAGCAATAAGCTGAGTTGTGTGGAAAGAAGAGCCTAACAAAGTTTTGATCCATACAAGGTTCAAAACCTACAAAAACAAACAGCAGAATTATTTTGTCAAAGACTATAATTACAAAAGAACTATAGTGTCGACAAAGCGGAACAAAGCAAAGTATATAGCGGAAAAATAAAAAGTTAAAAAAAAAGCTATGGCAGACAACAAGTAAGAGAAACCATCAGAAAGCTGTTGTGCCTTCACCTAACTGTGTGTCTTCATAAGTGATGGTTTTGTTGTTTTAAAAGACTCCTAATATGAAACTTTAGGTCTCGGAGCTTTTGGAAAGAGTGAGAGTGAGGTGAGAAAGTTACTGACATAGATGGAGTCAAATCCACTATGCGAAAAAAGAAGGCTCGACGCGGCCTTTAAATGACAGAGCAAGGCAGTCATCTTGAACCAAGCTTGTCTCAAAGTTGTCTTCAACACACCAAATTTCCCTCCTAGCAGGTGCCAGGAACTCCATCTGATCGTATTGTCGACTGGTATCTTCACCTCGCAGGTGTTTTTAAAAGATCGCCTTGAAGTGCGATATGCAACTGGCGAAACTAGGAGTGTCTTATGTGTTGTCACTACTGATCCTTCATGACGAAAGAACATCCCCAATTTGCCTTTGTCTTCAACTGAACCTATCTGGAACACCAACTACCATCCTAATTGTCTTCAAGGTAGATCAGGTTGAATTGTATTCTACATCACGAAGATGGTACACTTATCAAATTGCCTAATGTGAGGACTTAGACGTACGACTTGTCACTTGGACCTGCTACTATCCGCCTACACAAGAAGGACTCATTTGCAAAGACGAACCCAGTACCGGGTGTCGCCAGTGCAAAGAAGAGAGAGAGTTAACATTAGAATTCGTCTTCACAAATCAGTTCTTCTTGTTAAGGAAATTTCCCCACTTATTGTCTGCTTAATTGCCTTCAAACATGCGATGTCGATAATAAAAAGCGAGAGGAATTACCAAATGTCTACAGCCAATAAAATTACAGATATCAAAAATTAATATACGTCGACATACAATAGGCGAAAAGCGCACGTGGATGACTGATAAAATAAAATATAATAAAATATATTAAATGACTGCAAACCGCAAGCAAAGCATGGAAAAACGGAGATAAAAAAGGTTGGCTGCATTCATGTCCGTCAATGGGTTTTTACTTCTATTTAATTCGTCTTCATTTAATATATGTCTCATGGCGCCAGTCTGTCGGGTTGAACCAAATTATTTTCTGAAATTGTCTGAATTTGGAAAAGTCGTTACTGAAATAAAATGCATTATAATTGCCTGAAAGAGAATCAGATTTTATTTCTGTCTTCACGTCTTCATCTGAATACGAGTTCGAATTCGGATAATATAATGTCCAAATTCGAATTTTGTCTCTCGAAAATTTGTCTGAACTTGTGACGTCATTATTTTGTCTTATGTTTGTCGAAAATAATTTTTATTTTGAGGTCCAGATCTCGGACTTCTCAGATATTACCGAAAATTTCATATAAAAAACAGATAAATGACATAGCTTACACAAAGAGAGCATGAAAATTTTATTATTTTACAATTTCAACGTTTTTACTCTGAATTTCCATATTAGGTACCTTATTTTTCAACAATTTAAATTTTTCTGACGTTTGTTGAAATATTTTTATTTATATTTTTTTAAATATAATTATGTTATGAAAAAATGTCATAAGTTCAAATTCGTCTTTCAAGTGGTTAACCGTGTAGTTTTTTATGTCACTTAGGCCTGATATCGACAATGTAATTGAAAATTTTACGCCGAATCGCCTCTCTTAAACTTCAATTTTACATTTAGGATCCAAAAAAATGTTACCTTCAAAGAAAGAAACAATTACAGTCCAAAATTTTATTTAGAAAGTTATAGCACCCAAAAATAATAATTGAAACTTATCAACTCGAAAATAACGATAACATTATTTTACAGAGCTAACATAGTTTCTGAGTAATTCAATAGTATTTTACTTAGCTAGTTAGCAAAATGAGAGATTATCACGAATGGCTAACTAGTTGAGTACGATATTTTTCTCAACGAATCTACCAAAGAGAGGTTATTATTTATTCGATTAAACATGTAAACTTCATTCATGAATAGAATTTTAGATATAATTAAATATTATGGAGAAGCGAACTTGGTTGTTTGTGTAAGCATCATCACGTGACATTTTGCAACTTGCGTACGTGTAAACGGTGCTGCGAGAAATAAACAACAAACACTTGAGAAAAAACTCATTTCTACACTGTTTCAACCCTTAGTGAAGAAATCAAAACTATTTTCGATGTTCCAAACTGCTTCGGAAATCTCGCATTTTGCTAATCAAAATTAATTTAATAATAACCTCTTTCTAGAGCATGAGATGAGAAAAAACATTTTCTAAAAAATAAAATAATCGAAATAAGTTTTTTAAAGGCGAAAATGGATTCTCGCTTACAAGCTCGACTTATGGCCGTTGTAAATCTATTTACTATAAGGTCAAAAAGGGAATCAAAAAATGAATGGGAGGTGGAAACCTCGAGAGATGAAATACGATGACGAGAACCTAACTTTTAACCTTTGAACATGACACTTCGAAACTCTTGAAAATGTAAATGGAAAAATAATGATTATCTGTAATCTTTACTTACTTATAAGAAGGAAGTCGTTACTGCGGACATCTGTACTAAACAAACAGGACTCCGTTACATATGATACGAATCAATAACAACTAAGTATTCAAAGTATAAGGTCCCTTTGCATGAAACGAACCAAATTTAATCAATTTTGTCAAAGAAAGAAAAAAAAATAAAGAAAATGAAGATACGGAGAAAAAAATATTGTACGAGAATAATTAGTGAAATTCAATTTTCATAAAAACTTGGAAGACGAAACAATACCTTTTTTTCTTTCATTTTTCCAACAAAAAAGTAATGGAGAATATATTTTATTAGTTTTTAACAAAAACGTTCGAAGATTTTCATTTTCAAAAGATTTCTTTCCTTTCTCTTCTCCCTCCATACTCTCTCTTTTAACAATGAATCATAAAATTTGACGAAGGAAAAAAATTTGTTAATAGGGTGCCCAAACTGATTTATAATAATAATAAAAATTTTTTTGTTTTTTTCCGCAATAATAGAATGTCTACTACGAAAAAAACGTATAAACTTACTGTTATCAATTCTTTCGGATCAGCGCGCGAAAGCAATCGATGAAAAATGGTCTCTAATGTATTCACAAACAAATACAGTCTAAAATATCGAAAGACTCTTCATCGCAGTGCCACAATTTTTATTTATTTGGGAAAAATATACTATATTTAATATACGATAATTTAACAAGTTTTTGAACGAACAATCGGAAGTATGTACAGTCGATAACACTCTAACCAAAATTATAATACCTACAGCTTTTATACGTTTAGAACAGGGGTGTAGATATAATGTTTATCGGCAGATTTTTCCGGAAAAATTAAATGCTTTCTGTAAATACGTTAATCTTTCAAGCCACAAATAGTTTTCCAACTCAACTTTTTCGAGAATTTTGTAACTAAATTGAATGATAAGAAGTATCATTATCTGTTTTTCTTTCTCCACAAATCATAATTAAATAGGGATTCAGATTTGAAAATTTCATAAACTAATTCTCATACCTACTTGATGTCAGCAATGAAAGTTTGTGTATCAAGTAAATGAGGGATGAATGATGAGTTAAATACGGTAATGATTACTCACAGTAATGATAAATGAACGACTAAGTAAAAAGTATTACTGTACTTGAACAAAAAATTTTTTTCAAAAAATATGAACAATTTAAACATGAAAATAAGTTTAGGTTAAAAACAAATTTTTAAAATGTAAGCTTTTATTTTATTTTTTTTTGGCTTTCGGTTCATGCGAAATAAACATTATTTCGATGCGGAAGGTTGGCCGCACTATTAGTATATTTTAAAATCGCAGTGGTGAATAAAATGAAAGCTTATATAATGAATAAACGCTAAAAAAAGAAAAAAAAACCCTGTTAAAATTTCTCCACTAATATTGACAGGAATTATGAAGTCGGCGCTTGTTGAAAAATTTTGTAATAAAATTAGAAGGAATTAAAATAATATATCCCCATACCAATGTGATAAAGAATAAGTTTACATTAAAATCGAATTTTTAAAAGATAAGTTTTTATTCATTTTTTTTGGCCTCAGCTTCATGCGAAATAAACATTATTTCATTGTGGAAGGTTGGGTGCAGTATTAGTATATTTTAAAACTGCAGTCTGAAGTAGTGAGTCGAATAAAAGCTTACAAAAAGAACACCCATTTCAATAATTTCAGTAAATCTTATTGGAGAAATTTCATAAGAGTTATTTTCCTCCTTTTAGCACATTGTGATGAATGGTTTGTACAAAATAATAAGACATATAAAAAAAAAAGGTTAAATATGTGTATTTTAAAAGACGCTAGTTTACAGTATAAATGATTGGATTACGAATGATAAAATTCTTAAGATTTAATGAGTTTATATATTAATTTAAGGGACAGAGTTTCAGCGAATTTATGAAATGACTTAATAAGGTGATAAGTAATATGATTGGACATTGATCTGTTGTAGAAATACAGGAAAGCCAGTAATATTAAAGAGAAATGACGTAAGTGGGCATAGTAACATAATTAAGTAGAGTTTAAATATTGGCAATATTAGCAGAAAGGTTTCAAAGAAACGGTAACATCATGTTTTGTGTGTATGAAAACAAGTTGGTATAAGAAAAAGATAATGTCATCAGACAGGTCTTTCTTGTCTGGATGATGTGATACTGAATGTATAAATATATTACTGAATGTAGTAAAAGCGTTTGACATTTGACTTCGAAAATATACGAATTATATTATGTACAATATGAAAATATCGTTACACACATTTTTATTGCTTCTTGTTGAAGTTGTCCTTTTTAATTTTGGGAATATTTCAACTGTGAATCTATTTTCAGAGAGGAAAACGTACTTTTCATCTACAACAAATCAGCAAGAAAACAAGGTACCAAGTAACACGTAGGTATTAAAATACAACAAAATTTATTCATCTACGCACTTTTCTCTCCTTGATTTCATTCAAAAATTCAATCCTCGTTTCCAAATCGAAAATTTTATTCCTTATTTTCGAATAATTTGTAATTCTTAGCACAAATTTGCGGTATTTCAATATCGTATTTTAAAGCAATAACGTACGTTTAGTTTAAACGGGTTGTACGTTTATTATAATGATATTCAGTAGTATTTTATTTTCATGGGGGCTAAATTTGTTCATCTGGGAATGTTCGACTTCAATATAAATTTCTTTTTTCTTTTTTTTTTACCTTTGGTTCGCCTTTTCTGCCTGCAGTTTTTCTTTCAGTTTCCTCCCTACTCTTTTTATTTTTATCTTTGTCGACTCGATTAAAATTTTCATGAGAAAATATTCACACCTCTCATTTTGTAAATTTACTGTACTTTACGATTTGACATCCAAGTTTTTCCTCTTTTCTCTTCATTTTCTGCGTGTGCGCGTGCGTGCGTGTTTGTATGTTCGTTATTATCACTTGCTGCGGACATATAGATTGAGATGCTCATATATCTGTTCAACGAATTTTCTTAAACTTGAGACCTATGTAAATCATTTTTTTGTACAGCTTGTATTATAATGTATAGGATATAATTATATGTCTGTATCGTCCTAATCTTTGGTTCACGGTTTGGAAACAACTAAAAAAAGGATAGGGCTGAAATTTTCATGTAAGGTAGGTAGTCTTTATATAGGAACAGGTCTGACAGAAGTTAGGTGTTTATTGGTCCAACAGTTTTCATGAAAACTGAAGAACAAACAATTCTCTGAAAAGTGGTTTTTCCTGGATTTTGAAGTAACTATAAAAGATATTGAGATTAAATTTTCATGACAGATATCCCTCGTGTTGTTGCAGGTCTGACAGAAGTTTGGCAGGTGTTTATATTAATTGTTTAAAAGCGAGAATTACAAAAAATAGCCTATATATACAAATAAAGAGGGCAAAAATTATCATCATCATCATCCCCTTCCATCTTTCAGTACTCAATTAGAATATAGCCACCCACAAAACACTACCTTATTTTAATAACAAAATTCGTTTACAGAATAACTCATTCATTGTTCATAAAGTTTTGGGGTATAGATAACCAATATAAATTATCAAGATTTAATAGTAATAGATTTGACATCCAATATTTTTATTCCTTGACATCAATAACATATTCGAATTCGTTGATGAATGCTACCAGAGAGTTAAACGATTGAGTTACCTACATTATTCTTTGCATTCCAAAGAAACTGAGCATTTTAAAAACTTGTTTTTTTATTTTTATATAGTCGACTCCAGTAATCCTTACAACTCTGTAAAATGTTACCATTAATGAAATAAAATGTGTTCAGAATGAACAACCAATACAAAAATAGTTGTTGGGAAAAAGTTGAAATTTTACCTCAAGTTTACCCAGGTCAATACAACAATTGCTCCCATGCCAAGATAAATAATTTTAATTCAATAGAATACAACCCTCAAAGCGCTGCGAAATGACACTTTGGCACTTACCGGCCTGACAAAACTGATCAATTCGTTATTAGAATGGAAACAAAGATAGCGCATGCGCCTTGAATTTTGTCTGAATAATTTTCGTTGAATTTTGTCTTAAAAAATCGAGTTGTACGTTTATTATAATGATGACATTTTATCAACCATCACTTAGTTATCAAAATAATACAATAATAACCAATCAAAACTAATCACCTGGGTAAGTTTTCTCCATCTTAGAACCAGAGTAAAAAGTAGCTGTTCAACCAGGTGATGAGTGGAAAATTTTTCTTTTTAGTCGTACTCGATTGAATTCATATTTCATATTTTAGAAACTTCTCACGAATAATTACTATCTTTGGTGCCGAATAAAACGTAAACAAAGTGGTGGCCTGGTGGACGACTACTCCATTACCGATGAAAATAAACTAGACGGATGTTAATGAAATATTTTTCTTGGTGGTAACTTATGGTTAGAATTTTCACATCTTTTAGGGGCACCGCAATGTTAAAAATGATTTTCATTTCATTAGAAAATAAATGCATACAGAAGATTCCCTTTTTCAGTTTCAACAGAAAGTAAGAACCTTCTTTTTATTTGCGCAACTTTTCTGAAAGACTCGAATTTTTGTAGACTTATCTCCGAAGGAGTGCATCCAAGTTAATACAAGGGCTATTCAACGAATAATAAAATCTGATTTACAGAGTGTGCCATCACTCGTGAAGCGATAAGGTCTCCACGTCACTTTACCCGTATACTGGAGAGAATGCATATATAAATTTTTTAACGACTTTTTTCTTCTTTATTAAAATTACGTTTTTTATTTGGTAACGGTTACTTACTAACGTGCCTACGGACGAATAAAGCGTCCGAAAAAATTTAAATTCTCTATTTTCATTCTCGCTGTCAAAAACAAGCAATAATAATACAAAAAAAAAAATAAATAAATAAATAAAAAATAAACGTGTAAAAAAATAATTAAAACCGCTTTCAGACTTGAATTAAGCCAAAGTGCGGTGGGCATTGAAAAATGAAAACCAACCATCGAGAAAGTAATAACTTTTAAAAAAGATTAATTCAAAGTTTTCCCTTCGACGCATTTCCAACAAATTTCTTATTAATTAATTTGAAAGTTTACGAAATTTATAATAGCATAGATAGAAAGAGTGCGGGGCAGGGAGTTAACTTCTCTTCGCACTCAGATTAATCAGTACTATGTAAGAAAGATTGAATGAATGCGAAAGAAAGAGGGTATATAAAAGAAAAAAACGATCGTAACAAAATATTCTTCCATTAATGCCACGCCGACGAAACCGTAATTTCATCATCCAACGTTTACGTTCGGAAAAATTTTCTTTTTGTATACCACCGAGAGTAGAGTAGCAGTGCATAATATATCGATTTGCCTCGATAAATTTTAATTCACATAGTTTGCAAAAAGTTTAAGGAAACTTCCTCCGACGAGAGAACCAGGCCGATATGATGATGATCGAAAATTGGAATGCTATATAGGGTATAAATGGGATTTAGAAATTTTCGCCAACGATATGAATTCAGCCCAGAAAATTATTTTTGCTTTTCGGCTAAAGAAGCTAAAATACGACGAGGCGGCTAATAATAATGGAGCCATATTTGGAAGATGAAAAATAATTTTTGTTAATTTGTTTTTTCGAAATTACGGTTAACTGAAATTCTTTTAACGAATGATCGAAAAACGGAGTTAATTTCTTTTTCATTATTTTTTTTTTTTTTTTTTGGTCGTCAAGTATCGTTATTTTTTCAGAGGCAGTTTGATTTTACGAGCCCCCGATTCGAATGATGATGTCCCTTTCAAAACATGAACAAGCTTTCAGAAAAACCATTTTTTTTTCTATTCTGATTATCGGAAAAATGACGTTTTTCAACGGCACCGAATATACATTATTATAGTTTACTGCGCGAACTCGTCGCTGAAAATATCAAATTATCTGCGAAATTTTCAAAAATTCTCATTTTCTAGCGACGCAAAAGTTTTGTATTCTCTCGTGAGATAGAAGGATCGCGTATTATGTGTATTTGATTTCTTTGGAGAGCGCACAGTACCGCACACATTCAACCGATAGGTATCTACGTAAGAGAAAGGAAAAAACTTATTTTTCAAGTTTTGATTCAATTTTATGCATACCTATATAGTATTTTGCGTACGAATAAGAGAGAAAATTCGTTGAAGTGTAAGTCCTTAGCTCAATTTTCTAGTCAAGTTCTTCCTTTATCATGTTACAAAATTTAAAATAGGTGCTCAGTTATATCAGTTCGCTTCAAATCAAGTAAAAACAATTAACTGTAGGTATAAAGAAAGAAAGTCTAACGCTATAGCTACTCCGTTACAAAAAGTAGGTTTTAGAAAAGTAAAAAATTAGTTACTAAAAAGTTATTAATAGATCACAATTGCGATAATTGTCTTAAATTTTGTAACTGTTGATGTAAATTGCTACCATGTTGCAATAAATTATCGTAACTCAATAAGCCAAAATAATACCTAAAACAGCTGCACCGTACGTACCGTCCGGCCGATCCGCGCTAAAATCAGTAACGTTAGAATAGATTATAATGAATATTTGTTCCAAATTTCGTAGCTATTGGTTTAAAATTATGAATTTTACAGCCAAAAGAAAAAGAAAAAAAAAGAAAAATAACTATACCGCGATACCTGAAGTACTGTTCGGCTGATCCGCACCAAAATCGGTAAGTCAGATGCTTGGTTAAGTAATAATGTTCGTTCCAAATTTCGTGACAATCGGACTAAAATAAAAATAAATTGATTTACATATGTATACTAGGGGATAGCCAATGATAATACACAGCAATACTTCACAGACCTACATGAACCATAAACGCGTCAGAATTATCAATTAATCAGGCGCAAAACGTAGAAAAAAGTTGATTTAGAGTTAGACTAAATCTGAACGCCGCTCTAAGATGGCCGAATTAAAAATTATCAAAGTCAATTCGAGCCCATGTCCTGACGAAGCCCGATTTTTGAAATTCGTTCTATTAAATAAATAAAAATTCTGTTCTTCTAATCGAATTTGAACAGTCATCCCGCGGGTGTTTATTATTTTGAAATTTTATTTTTCCAATTCAGATTCTGACTTCATACGCCAGGGATTAAAATATTTTTTTCTTAAAAACTGAGGGATAAGTAAATCGTCCATTACGTTTTTGAGGCGTCGAGTTCATATTTTCAATTCAATTTGGGACTGAACTACTCACTCCCCTGGAACCCCAAAAAAAAGTTCGGATAATTTTTTACTGAAAAAATGAATGCATGTTGTTGGTAATGTATTTTGAGGCGCTGAGTTCAAATTTTGAATTCATTTTTGGATTAAACCACTCATTGGACCCCTGTATGATCCAAATAACATTGAAAATGTTCAGTTTCACAGTATTGGGGTACGTTTTAAAACGGTGTAAAAATTTTTCCACATCAACAATCGACAATGTGCGCGCGAAAAGACATATTGGTAGGTATTAAAAAAAAATAAAAGACTACAGAAAAATGAGTAAAGAATATGAGATAGAAAAAATAATAAAAACTGTAGATAGGTATACAAAAACGAAACAGAAACCATTGAGTAGAATTGATAATTAACTTTGAAAAGAACAGGTACTGAACTGAAACTTTCGAACTTAATTACAGCTCTCAGAATAGAGCTTTCGAAACGAAGCTTGACAGAAACCATCAAAGGATACGCACCTACATGAAGTTAAAATTTTGTGAAAATCTGGTAAAAGGAAGAGACGTGAAGCGTGATGTTGTGACAAAAAAAAGCACTTCAATTTATAATATAGAAGACGTGTAGAAGACTGTGCGATAAAGGAGGAACTGTTTGATACTAAAAGATAAAAGCAGCAATTTTCTTTTTTCTTTTCTTTATTTTTTTTAACTGGCTATTCGATTTGGTGAAGTTCGTCAAACAATTATTAGGAAAAATTCAGAAACATTTTTTCATAATACTAGAATTGTATTTAAAGAAAATTTTAGAAGGAAAGTCTGAAATTTAATTTCTTTTTCATAATATCTAATTTCTCAAAATTTTGAATAAAAGATTGTTATACTAAAAGTTATACTCGTAGAAAAATCCTGAAAATACATAACATATCAAGAACTTCATCGTTTAGGTAAATTCTGTCAATTTTTTACCATTTTTTTATATAGCAAGAAACATCTTTGGATATGTTTATTAAAATGTAAAGTTTCACTTCTAACATGTATGATGCGGCCTAGGTACACTTTTTTTTGGAAAGGGGGGTCATTCTGGATAACCAACTGCTTTATTAATGGTTCTAGGTTCGCTTGCAATGCGTGAAACCTGTGTAAGAATTTATCTTCTCTCCTAAGCAATAATTTAAGATTTTTAACGTGATTTTTATAAATGAAAAGTTGAGCCGACTGAAACAAAATTTTTCAAAATATTAAATATAATATGTATATATAATGTCTGTATCAAATTTCAATTACGCATTTTGAAACCACTGAAGCCGAAGCCCCAAAAATACAACATAATAAGAAGTACCGGATGTACTATCTAGCCGATCTAGACCAAAAACAAAAGGGTTCATCCTAATTCAAATCGGAATAAGTATAATAAATTTCATTACTATCCGATAAAAATTGCGACCTGTACCGTGTTAAATAGAAATAGAAATAGAAAAATATATATATATATATATGTGTGTGTGTGTGTGCGTGTGTGCTTGTGTGCTTGTGTGCGCGTGCGCGCGCCCATAAATAAATGAATTTTAGCTAATAGTGCCAAAAGTTACCTGAGGTCATGAAACGAAAAAAAAGAAAGAAAAACAAAATTACTTAACAACGAATTTTTAAGATAAGCTTTTATTTATTTTCTCTTGGTTTTAGCTTCATGCGAAATAAATATTATTTCACTGCGGAAGGTTGGCTGCAGTATTGGTACATTCTAAAATCGCAGTAGTGAGTAAAATAAAAGTTTATAATAATCCTATCGGATAAATTTCAATATAAATATTTTCTTCGAAAACCTACACAAAAAGTTGACGACGAATTTCACCAACTTGAATTTAACAGTATTGTTTGAAAATTAACTGTTTTTATAGTTTAATTTTTTCTTTCATATTTTGAAAGGATATGAATGGTCAGTTTAACTTTACCGTCATATTAAGAAAAATTTTGAAAACAACCAACCGTTCATTGTGTAAGACCCAGAACAACACCAGGACTACCACTTTTGCTCATCACTAATTATATTACCATACAACAAATACAACCAAGTATAACGCAGAATTTTCAACCATTATTATTCTCCAAGACGTCCTTTTCGTTCTTTTTTTTTTTTTTTTCTATCGTCAAAGCATAACTATTCGACATTATTTTTTACGTGCGTAAGCTTAAATATACTTATCTTCAGGATACAAAACCCGCGTGGCAAATTAATTTAGGCTAACCGGATCAGTATGTAGAGAAAATGGTGAATTTAATTTCCAACGAAAAAAAAAATCTAGGTGTACAAGATGACGCAGAATAGACGAGGTTTTAAAGGTTCTGGCGAAGGTTTTCCAATTAGACGATAAAATTTGACGATGTTTTATCTTTTTCAGAAGCCATTAATGTCGTATATGGCGATTACTTTGGCTGAAAACGGTTATGCTACTTTTACGATCGTCGTTGTTCAGGTTTTGGCAAATTTATTTGCGGTGGCTGGTAACAGCCAAAGGATCTGGAGGGGGTCTTCTATGGTTGAATGAAATTATATAGTAATTCGGCGGACCAGAAAAAATGACTAATATATGCTGGAGATACAAGCCGAAGAACATTTCACCTGCATATTACCCCCAATGATCGACGTTCAGTTGGTATCTGTTTCAAAAATAGAAATTGTCGTTTAAAGCTCTAAACCAACTGGAAAATTGGCACCATACACCCGTGGCATAGAACAATTTTCATTCAGAGGAACATAGATTATCAAGATGATGTCAGAAAGAGGGTGGGAGGCTACCTTCGAGACGATGTAGACGATACTGAACAGTTTTAACATAGGGTTGAGTTTCCAGAATATAGATGCCGCGTGCTGGCGTACGAAGTACCCCAGTCTGAACATCCCAACCAATCAGAATTAAAAATCGGTGTAAAAGTGAGGTACTTTGTACGCCAGTGTTTCTAAACAAATGCACGTTGCGAGATTTTCCTCCAATCACATATTTAATTAGAAGTACAAGTGTTTGTGGAAGTGCTTCGTATAGATAGGACATCGAAACTGCCCATGTGTCGTCTCCATCATATATATATATCCTCGAAGGAGTCTACTGATAACCTGGGCTACAAAGTGTTGAATACAGGTTTTCTACACGTAGGCTAACAATATCCTCGGTGACAAGACGTTGAACGGTGATTGTCTACGAGTGTTGTTATTTCTACCAGCTTGGGAGAGGCATTCGTTTTCAAATGATTCAGTGAATCATGCAAAGTGGTATAGAAATACAAGTCTCAGTTATCAGATTTTTTTATCATTAGAGTTAATGGAGACTGGAGAGTGGGAATTTTGCACTTTTCAATTTACATTTACCAAAAAATTAAGTACCCTAATTTATTTTGTAGGTTATTGATGTAATGTCAAATTTAAGTTGAATATTTTATGAAAACAATATTAGCTGGTGGTGTCCAAAAAAACTTCGTCATATTTAAAATAGCCCAAGTACCTGTCCAACTTGTAGCTTAGTTGATGTGTGTGACAGGTCTGAAGTTAATTGAGTATGTAAGGAGATACCTTTTCAGAATTCATTGACGTACTTTTAGTATTTGATTAACAGATTGAAAATGAAATGCCAGCTTCTTTTATCTTTCGTGAAAATTTTTCAAAACTTTCTTCACTTTCAATAACACATTTAATATTTTTATCATCTTCATCAAAACTGATACTATTTTTCTTCAAGTCAAGAATGAAATCTTTGTATGAAAACATTGTGAATATTATAAAGTATTAAATTAAAAAAGAAATGAAAAGCCGACTTTTTATTTTGTAGTTTCAGCTTTGCTAAATTTTCGCATATTTTTCCTCACTATAATTGATAACATCGAAAAATAAAGGAATACTCAGGAAGTACAAGCAATCTCGTTCATATTCAGTACAGATCCGAGCAACTCCTCACCCAAGCTGGTAGAAATAACAACACCTGTTGTCTACAACTGGATCACTGATAGTCAAGGCCAGGGGTTCTCAACCTGTGGTATGCGAGTAGTAACCAACTGGTCCGGAAGTCTGAGTCAGTGAGAAATTTTAAATATTATTCAACTTAAAAAAACATACAAAAGTACTAAAATTTACAAAATTATCGGCGTGGCCAAGTCGGCGATATCTTATCATTAGTATCATTGAAAGAAAATAACCATATGCGTGAAAATAAATGTTTTTGATGTTTACAATTTGATAACTTTCAACTGACCTTAGTTATTCCTTCTCATAAACTATGTTTTTCTTTTTACATGTATTTTTTTGATCAACTTTTTCAAATAATCACGTGACAATCATTTTGAGACGTCACAAAATAAATAAAAATAAGCCAGAAAGAGAAAAATAACCCGTTTAAAATTTCTCCAGCAACATCATAGGATAAAAATAATATGAAGTACGCGCTAACGGAATAGACATACTTAAATGATAAAGGAAAAGAGCGCCGACTGCAATAATTCCAGTCTCTGGATCTTCGTGGAGAAATTTTAAGTTAGTTTTCTCTTACTAGGATATTAGCACATTTTTATTATATGGTCTTTTTGAAGTCTGTTTTTTTTTTCATATTAAACTGATTTACTCCATAACGTTGTTAAATACTCGTATTAATTTGGAAAAAATGTGTTGTGCAAATCCCTTTCAAGATCAAAACTGGTGAGTAACTGATGAGTGATATACCTGATTCTCAAAATTTTTTTCCGAATTGTGCACTCTTTATACTAATGACTTTGATAATTCAAATCCGTTCGTTTGAAAATTTACTTTTTCTTGTACCATATGCTGCGCAAGAGATTTTGAATTTGGTTCGATTCCTAGTTGTTGGAAAATTTTTTTTGCAACACTCAATCGAAAAATATGTTTTTTAACAGGTGTACGAATTGTTGCATTTTCGGGGAATATAACGTTCGGTGAAAACAGCTAATTCCACAGCTCTTACTTATCACTCACTTTCTTCGCTCCTTCAGTTCTTTTTCTCACATCTTCATTGCTTTTTCTCATTTTTTTCCTACTTTCTCTCACTTTTCAGAAATCTCACCACCTCGTTATTTTCTCTTACGGTTCACCAGCTCTTTAGTTCCCCCACACCTATCTTTCAATAGCTTACTTACGCCATTTAATTTAATCTATTAATTTAATTTTTTTTTTGAAAATTCTTTTCACCGTAATCATGATTTTAACCATCAACCCGCACGTTGGTAAGCAGTCACTCGATCAACTAGGATAAGAGAACCATACAATAGAATAATGAATGTTTTATTAGTATAGATCAGTAATTTTTTTCAATTTTATTGATAATCTGCATATACACATCAGTTACAAATTAAAATTTTATTCGGGTGCTGGATGGAGGGTGGACGAGGAGATTTTGGATTTGATTTTTTTATATTTATTTTTGATTTTCGCAAATTTTTTTTTTATAAGCTTTTATTCTACTCACTACTGCTATTTTAAAATATACCAATACTAAAGCCAACCTTCCGAACAAAATAATATTTATTTCGTACGAAGCTAATGCCAAAAAATAAATAAATAAAACCTGATCTTTTAAAAACGCGTTTTTAATGTAAACTTATTATCTCTACTTTTTCATTATTTTTTCTTTCAATTCTATTATTTTTTCACCCATTTACCTGTTTTATTCTCCAAGGTTCAATTACAGCGTTCGTACACTTGTTGCAAAAAGTATTGTACGCAACTTGGTCAGAGTGAGCAGTTAACAACTCGTACAATTACTGCACTCGCCTACGGCTCATGCTGGCAAACATCGAAATTGTTGGAAATTGCTCACGTTCCTCCCATGTTGGGTAATATACTATTTAAATGCCTCTTAACTGAACAAGAAGTAGCGAATTACAATAAGACGCAAATAAATATTGTTGAGCACATGCGCACTTTTGAGTTGACCTTCTCACACGAGTCGATCATTTAAGTGAATGGTTCGATCACTATTTTGCACGGATCAACAACTTTTTTCTTTTTTTTTTTTTTTTTTTAAAGTAAAATTATTAACTTAATAATTTGGTTCTAAAAAAAATTTTTGAGGAATTTTTTCTCGTGTCAGGCGGGTGAAGGGTGTAAAGATTTTTTGGTTAAAAAATAAATGAAATTATTCCTTAATATTATTTTGCTTTAAAACAAACAAATATTTGCTTTTTATGCCTGAGATTCCTCGTTTTTTTCATTCTCTTTCATTACCTTTCATTCGTTGGTTCTTGTTCGTCTTTGTACCTTTAATGCTGAATTTTAATGCAAGGGGACAACTTTGTTCTCAAAGGAGCTGGAGACTTTGACGATGGCTTCGAACATGCCTCGGAATAACACAAATATACACTGAAAATTTTATCTCGAACATTCAAACTGTTCTGAAGTTATGGGTGAATAGATATACTTACACTGAATCATATTAATATCAGGATAAATAAATAGATAGACAGATTCAATGTCTGCACCAAATTTCGCGATTATTGCTTAAGAATTACTCCTTTTAGAACCATTTAAGCTCCAAAAATTCAACATAACAGGATGTATTGGACGCACCATCCGGCCGATCTGGATCAGAAACAATAGGGTTCATCCTAATCTAGATTCGAATAAGTTTACCAAATTTCACGACTATCGAATGAAAATTATAACCTATACCGAGTTAAATCGAAATGTATAATATACATAATTATGATAAAATGTGAATTTCAATTAATAGTGCCAAAAGTTTCACGGAGTCATGAGACGAAAAACAAAACTTACCCTAGACTCTGGGTCTCAATACTAGATTGATTTTAATACGTAGATTTTTTTCGAAAACCTACATACAAAACAGAAATTCTGCTTTTATTTGGGGCTACTTCAATTCATCTGGAATTTATCTTCTTTGCATGACTTTGAACACAGATGTTTACAGAAAGAGAATTTTCATTTCCTTCGTGTCACTTCCAAGGAGACTGGGAGCCTCAACTAAGCTCAAGCTTCATCACCCCATACCGCTTCAAAGGATAATAATTGAAACTGAATTTCTTGCATAGCATTACCACCAAAATTTGTCGCATTACGCTCTTCAAGAGTTTTATCACTATACGGTCCCAAAAATGTACCCCAACAGAGACTGGCCTACACAGAATAATGCTATTAAAAATAAAAACCGTATATTAGACCAGAGAAACCACGCGATACAGATAAAACATATTTGTACTTCTGCTAGCCCAATTCACCAAAAACTTTCACAAATATAGGACAAAGAGATCAAAGATTTTATTATCGAAAGCAAAGCATGTTTAATTCAATTACAAAAAAATTTTAAAAATTAAATGGATGCAAAATAGATACTCGTACCTACTATACAATTAAGTTGCCAAGGTCGTAACTAAAAAAATAGAATTGACAATTGACGTTTGAATAATCCGAAAATTAAAAGTAATGTGAGTTTTCTCATTTCATAATTATGGAATTGTTTCGCCTGGTTGCAGGTTTGGGCGGAAGTGAGAACTAATTGTACATTAATATATTTTACTAATACTCATATGATCATGGGATAACATTTCACTTTGCCTTATTAGTGGAAACATAGACTTTGAAAAATTTAGTCCACATTATAAAAAATAAAATTAGTTTTATCTTACGTTACTGTAGGGAAACGTTAGAAAACCTGGAATAATTTAAAAGAACTCAACATACAATTTATCATAGCTTTACAATGGCAATCGTCATTTAAAGTGGATGAAAAAAAAAATGAAACTGTTTGGGTAAAGTTGTCCCAAATGACGGTAATAAACTTTAGTTCGAATCGATGCTTGTGAGAGAGAACAATAAAAACAGACAACCTTTTTGCTTCGGCAAAAGAAAGTACGAATGGCCACTTGGCGAGTTTTTTGTGCGCCGCTTTGTGCCCCTCATTTTATCATTCTTAAGATAATAAATCGTTTCAACTTTTGGAAGGAAAATACTAAGTGAACTTCACTCAACCAGACGAAAAGACGAAAACTGAAGAGGAGAGGACTCTGTTTGGTACGATTAATTTAGCATTTGTCTTCTTTTTCGGGCAGAAATGAAGCAAGAAGTGTTGACTTGAGAAATTTCACGAAATTTGTTCGTTTCAGTTTCGACAAATAACATCGATTCGAAAAAAACGTAAAAGAATAAGATGGATATTAATTTTTTGTAACGTCAACTCATCGAAAAATGAAAATATTTTAAATTGAATCTGCTTTTAAGTTGAAGAGTTTTAGGGCTGCAAAACATACTCTATCAGAACTTCACCAACAATTTCATTCCCATCTTTCTTGAAAAAGAGCGAAGATGAAGTTTTTAACCAACTTCAAAAAGAGGGGGTGGTTATCAATTCGATCCGAATATATGTTTTAAAGTATAGGTATTTTTTATAAAATATACTTATTACGCTTGGTGCGATATTAGCCCCCAGAGTTGGGGGTGGGCACGTTTTCTGTTTCATGGCCTCAGGAAAATTTTGACACCAACAACTCAAATTCATATATATATAAGCATATATAAATCAATTTCTTGTTCCTACGGTACAGGTCGCAATTTTTGTCTGATAATCACAAAATTTGGTACGAACATTTGTTCTAAGCCATGGACCAGACCTATTGGCTGTGGCGCGGATCAGCCGGACGTTACTTCCGGTATCGCCATTTTTCTTTTTATATTAGTCATAAAATCCAGAATTGTGGAACATTATATACGAAATCGAAACAAATATTTATTACCAGTGAGAACCCAATGCTGTAAGGTAGCAATAATTCACACAGATGACAGACCTACTTAAATGTGTCGAAATTACTAATTAACACAGGTGCCTTGATATGACATAATGAAGAAAAGAATGACTTAGAGTTAGACTCAAATATATGCATAGGCAACTATATCTGTGAAACTCGTCACGTGATAAACGTTACAGACAAGTGGCTTTTATACAAAAGATAATTTATTAATTGTAGCATGCTACTAATTTTGAGGCGGATCGACTGGACAGTACTTCCGGTAAAGCTCCTTTCTCTTCTTTTTTTTTCTTAGTTTACGTGAACTTTTCTTTTTACAAAAATTAATCACGTGTTCATGTTTTCTTATTTTATTTCTTAACTTTATTATATTTCTTTGGTTTTATTTGAATTTATATGATTATTTACCGGACTCTATTATAATAATTAATGTTTCATTTCAAGAAATAATGCTTTTAAATTTCACATTGTCTGATATTTTGTCAGCAGCTAACAAATTTCATAAAATCATAAAATACCATTAACGCATATAAACTTACACACAATTAATGTTACCATCAAAATTCATAATTCTTTTTCTCGAAAACCTACTTTTTCTAGCGATGCTCTCTGCGCTAGAGTTATTTCTTTTTTTGTTTGTTTGTTCCATCATAACTTCTCAACCTAAACACCGATTTTAACGAACATTTTTTTTTAAATGATAGAGGATGATCCCATAGTAATCTCACTAAATTTTTTATAGAATCAATGAGATAGTTTTTGAGTTATTTTTTAATTAAAAAAACAATTATTTTAAAGTAATGTTTCCGATAATGACAGAAACGAAAAATCATTGAAAAAATTTTTCCATCAAAAACCAAACAAACTTCTTATTTGCTAGGCAATCATTTAATAACTTGCGCTAGTTAACACTTTCCCATGATTACTCATCCACATTTTTTCAGCCTAGTTAATGATACCCTGCTATAATTCGTGAATTCTGATTATGCCCCGTTTGAATTCGCATGGTGACCATTTTTTCAAAACTATTTTTTTTCAATTGTTTATTTCGGACAGTGGACACACTTCTCTTATAGTGGGACTTTCTGAGAAGGTGTAAGGTGAGGTGTGTTGTTTTTCTTCTTTTCAATGCTTTCATCTACACTGCTCGGTAGTCGAGAGATAAGGTGAGGTGGGTTGTTAAAAAAAATGGGGGTTTTGATTATACATACAATAAATTTTAATCAGAAGAATTTTACGAAGCCTGAAAATAATAGAAATACAAATAAAAAATATTAATCTATAAAAAAAAAAAAGTTTGGAAATTTTCTTTTATTTCTTATTACATTATACAAACTCCTGAGTTAACGATCGTCATACTGTGACAACTGTGGGTGCGCTGTAGTGGGTAGAAGCTTATAGTTAAATGGTTTAAGGTCCAGCGAACCACATAAAGTTGGTTGGAGTCACACACCTGCATCGCACGCCTTGTAACTCACAACTGCCTAGCCTCAACACCAGTATCCCCACGTAACTCTGTTAGGAGTGTAGTGGGAGAACCAGTGCACAGGCTATGCGCTGGGACCTGTGGGCGGAGCCACGACACTGGGGGCGGTGGACACGGGAAGCCTTTGGAGGCTCCCCATGAGATTCACCTTCAATCTGAAATAGAAAAAGACATGACAAGTACAAATTTTATTTAAAAAATATAAAAGTACAAAATTGTAGAAATGTTTTTACAAACGCAAAAAGGTATATTTATATACATATATATATACATTCTTGAGAAACATCGTTTCTGGCAATTGCTGGACACCTTAGCAAGAGGAATAGAGGATTTTTATTGGCCATAGAGAACGGATTCTGTAAAAGGAATAGTCAGGGAATTAGCATATTGCAAACATTGTTAGTGTTTTATATGAGTACTCTGTCGCCTATTGTCCGTGATCCTTCGTGAGGTAACTTGACAACAATAGTGGGTGCCAAAAAATCAAAAGTATACCTTTTTACCAGCATAGTATTCAATTATAGCGAACCCCAGGGATATTTAGGAGATTATTAAATCTAGGTCTACAAGTGTCAAGTCAGAGGTTCATCTAAATCAAGAATAAAGGTTTAATTATTTCTAATCGTTATTATTCTTTGATTTGAGCTCGAGGGGAGCTAGAAATTTCAGCGGTCATGAAGACTGTTTTTTGCTAGAAAATTCAATTTTCGCATGTCTGATGTTTCCATCATGCGATTTTTCCAGATTGGTGATCCGGGCGAGTTTGTAAACTCCAGGTTTAGACGTGTAATCTAACACATGTACTATGTCATTTACCTTTGGTTCATAAGATACCATTCGATATGCATTAGGTAAGGCTGAAGGTGGCCTGTCCCTAATATAGAGTAAGTACTCCCTTTTCCAAGATAACCACAGTTTTGTGAGATAATCTTGGTCAAGTTTCCACATATCGAGTAGCTGTCTAGCTGTACAAGTTGAATCCTGTGACATCTTGTCAGGAGGGACTGTTAAGTGTCCTAAGTTCACATGGAGAAAATGCGCTGGTGTCAAGGTATGTTGACCAGGATCATCAGATGATGGGCACAGAGGTCTTTGATTAACCATAGTCTATATGTCTTTTATACTAGACTGAAAGGTATGGATATAAATGGAGGTATGACCATGTACACGGTAAAAGACTTGCTTTATTATTCCGATAATGCGTTCATACACTCCACCATACCATGGTGCCTTTGCTGGTATGAAATGGCATTTAATGCCTTTCATAACCATACTGTCCTTTATCTCCGAGTTTTCGGAGAAAGTGGTCCAGTAGTGAGGTAGATACACCGAAATCAATTGGAATTGAGCTGCATTATCAGAGAGAATTGCTTTAGGGGTTCCTTTATCGGCAAAAAAGGTCTTAAATGCAGCCCAAATTTCTGTCATTGTTAAAAACGAAACAGAAAAGAGATATACAGCCCTCGTAGAGAGGCATGTAAATATCAATACCCATTTCTTATAAATAGGAGTGGTTTGTGTCACCAATTGGTTTTTCCTTTTAGGTAAGTATTTGTCAAATACAGGAAAAGGTCCAAATATAGCTACACCCGTATAGGTAAAAGGGTGAGTGAAGGGTATTAACCTTAAATCTGGCAAAGATGCATGCATCGGTTGCTTAAACGGTCTCGTTTCAGATTTTTTGCACAAAATACATGATTTTTTCAAGATTTGTGGGAGCAGTTTTAATGCTTTAGGAACAAAATAATGCCTACGAAAGTCAGCTAAAGTGAACTTAATACCCGTGTGTACATTGGTTAGATGTGTATGCATTAAAATAAGCTCTGTCAAATATGACTTAGGATGCAGTAATATGGGGTTAAGCATATCTTTTGCATATGGTATTTCTGGTAAGTAATTTACTATATGCAGAATCCCAGAAGGATCTAAACAAATATGAAATTTTTCATATGAAACGTGCTTAGGTGGATTATCCTTCATGAGCATTTCAAATATCTTGGAAAAATATTTTTTCTGCTCACCATAAACGAAACATAGAACTGCAAAATGAAAGTTACAGTCCATGATCGCATATGGCTCCAACGAATGTTTCCTTTTGATCCTCCAATGGTTAAATCGTCGGATAGCTTTGAGACATTGGTAAAATGTATTAATAAGCTTGCGAAGGGAATTGAAGTTTTCAATTGTTGGTTGGGGAGTGGATGAAACTTGAATATGGTACTAGAGACTTTTTAATGTCTTGATGACTTTTTGACAAGTTCAACGGTTGTGAAGATTGACCTATTTTGGTGTCCCTTTCCTGTATAGGATTTGGAGTAGAATTAGGCAATATTAATTCACATTCGGAAGTTTCCGAATTCAAAAAGAAATGAGGGATATTTCTTTTCGAGGATTTTTGGATCCTCAGCAATTGTGTTTATCGAAAATATTGTCCGACTCAACAGGTAAGGAAGTGGTAAACTTCGGTGAGATGCTTAAACATTCTCTGAGTGTACAGTACACTGGTGTGGAATCTTCTTCAGGTTGGTCAGGTAAAGTTTCAAGAATATGAAGATCTGTTTTAGGCCATAAACTGGAGTCTTGGGATAACCAAGATGGTCCAGTCCACCATGAAGATTGAATTAAATTTTCCACTGTGGATCCTCTGGATCCTATGTCCGCGGGATTTTCATCCGAAGGTACATAACGATATTCAACAGCTTTATTGCTTTTGATTTCATTTAACCTATTTGAAACAAATTGGGGTAATATTTTGCGTTCTAGTATCCACGTAAGTACACACTTACTATCTGACCATAGAAATGCAGGGAGATTTGTTAGATCCATAGGTTTTTGAGCAGTACGTAGACCTCTAGCGCCGATTAGGGCAGCTATTAGTTCCAATTTCGGAATAGTTATGGGTCGCATAGGTGTTACGCGAGATTTTCCCATAAGAAAACGTACTGAGTAGGAATTTGACTCCTGATTATGGAAATGTACGTAAATTGCCATAGAAAATGCTGTTTTGGATGCATCGATAAATGCATGCAATTGACAGACATTGAAATTGTAGATCCCTACATAAAGTTGTCTCGGAAGACAGTAGCTAGTAGTTTGCATCAAATCATTTAAAATGTCTGTAGCTACAGGTTGCAGTTTTGCGGGGATGGTTGGTCCCATTTTAGCCCTTCAGACCAAAGTATTTTCATAAATGATCTGGAAGGTACTAAGGACGGAGCAAACCATCCGAGTGGATCATAAAAGGATGACATTATTTTTAAAAATAACCTTTTTGTCCAACAAGCTGTCATAGCATTAGGGGTAGGGATTTACATAACATCTTTCTCCATGTCCCAAACTAGACCTAAGACCTTGACTAGAGGTTTATCTAGAGCATACAAAGGATCAAATTCCTGTCTCATTGGTTTACAGTTAGTTCCCCATAGAGCAAGTTGCATGGAAATGTCATGGAATAATTTGTTAGATTTGACATATAATTCCATTACTTTTTCATAAGTAGGCAACGATGTTGCTAAATTATCAACATAAAATTGTTGTAGAAATTTGTCGTGAAACTCCTTATCAACCATTTGAAAATGGTACAGCAAAATTGCTGCTAAAAGAAAAGGGGCGGTTACTATACCAAAAAGTATACGACAAAAACAAAACAACAAGAGATTGGTTAAATCTGAAGGTTTTGCAGGATATTTAATCCAAAAGAAACGGGTTACATCCCTATCCTCTGGATGTAGTCCTATCTGATGAAAGGCTTTCTTTATATCAGCTACAATACCATAAGGATCTTAGCGGAAACTTAGCAAAATGGAGATTAAATCCGCTAAGATAATTTTCCCTTTATACATACAGTCATTCAGCGAATGATTCGACTTTTTAGTTTTTGCGGAACCGTCGAATACAACACGAAGAGGAGTACTTTTACATGGGTCATAGATACCTTTATGGGGTAAACAATGAGCCAATTTAGCGGGCCTCTCGTGATCTATCTGTTCAATCATTTCCAAATCAATTAAAGAATGAAAATATTGATCATACAGATGAAAGAATTGTGGGTTCTTAACCATTCTAAGTAATTGTTGATCTAAACGTTTAATTGCTAAACGAAAATTATCAAGCAATGGAGGTGAGTCAAACCTATATAGCCATCTAATTTGGTATCGGTTATTAACAAGCGTTATATCTTTGTAAAATAATCGAAGTGCTTCAGCCTCAGCTTCAGCTTCAACCAGGTTAGTGGTTTCAATACCTAAAGTATCTAATTTCCATAAGTTTTCTACACTTTGGGGTGACATAAAGAACATTATAGTAAAAACATCACTTTCCACCAAGGGATTTAAGGATCCGCCAAGCATATGGCCAAAATCTGTATTAATAAGAGTCATATTTTGTGAAAGTTGTCTAACATTTTTCACGAAGGACCACATATAATCATTTCCTATGAGTAAGTGTATCGTATGTTTACGGTCCAACTCAGAAAACTCAATATGATCATATTGTGGATAGAGAAATTTGAATTCTGTGAAATTTTGTTGACTAAGATTTTCAGCCAAATACGGTACAGTATTTGCTAAAAGAGGAATTTTGGTTCCATTAGGTTTCTGGAGGTTAAATTTTACCTTGTGAGATCTAAATTCACTTGATTTTGAATTTTCAGCACCTTTAAATCGTAAAATTTGAGATTTATTCAAAAAATTTTCCTTAAGGTGCATATTTGCAAATGTGTCGGTAATGTAAGTTTCCTTACTACCGGAGTCAAAAAATCCATTAATTTCAATAGGTTCTGAAGTATTTGACACATAAACATACGATAAAAACGTAAGAAAGTGCGCAGAAGTATCATTATTATTAAAAAATGAACAAGACTCACTGAGGATTGGTAGTCCTGATGTTGTAACCACTGTTGATGGTGTAGGCGCCTTTGGAGCTGCTCCTTGGGATTGTTTAGATCCGCCATCCTTGACCTTGTTGTCCAACTGTGGGATTAAAGATTGATGGTCATTTGAAGAAGTATTAATTTCTTTAAAATTTAAATGTTTGTCAGGCATACTTTTTTCAGGCAAATACGCCTTATAGTCTTTCATGACTGACATCCATGCATCACATTTTTCCATGGTGATGGGATAAGGAGCCTTTGGGCAAAGGTTTGTATGATGGCCTTTGCCCATGCATTCTAACCATCTGCAATATGCAGGCGGGATATGCCGACAGAACTCCTCATCGTCGCCATGACAAAAACCACATTTGATGCAGAGATCATGTTCGTCATAAAACAATTTACGCTCATCGAGCGTGTTGACGATGCAACATAGGAAGCTGTGGTGCAGCTTGTTGCAGAATATGCACCTACCTTGTTGTGGAACAAGGGGGTGCGTAAAATGCTGATGGGGATTTTCTTCCCTTTCGGTAGTTTCAGGAATACTGTTCCATCCAAAGCTGTAAACAAAGAAGATTCAAAATCTTTAGTTTCAGACGTTTTGACACGTTTAGCAGGAGGGCCTTTTTTATTAGGATTAGATTTATCTTTTCCTTTTTTAGACTCATTTGTTGTAACAGCAAAATTTTTCCTGCCTTTAGGTTAGTTAGTACCTTTGTTTTGTTTTTGAGGTTTTTCACCTTTCTTTGGTCCAAACGTGCTACTAGGGTCAGAAAGTTCCCTTATTTTTATAAAATTTCTAATAGCCTCAAACAAATGTTTGACGTGACGTTCGTTAGACTTAAGAATATGTTGATATGACCTAGGAGGAAACTTTTTAATAACTATGTTATAAAGTTGTTCCTCGTCAACGGTTGGGCAGACCAAACGATATATTTCTATTAAAATGGAAATAGTATCTAAACTGTCCAAAATAGAAGAAATTTTGTTAGTTGTAGTAGGGATTGCTGTTAGGCTTTCCCATAGAGCTGCTCTGATTTTTGATTCATCACCAAACCTACTGTCTAAAAATTTTAGACGTTGATGATAACCAACAATATCAGGCGAAAAGTGACTTATTTTATCATTAATAAATTTAGGTAAGGCACCTTGTAAGAGATTAATCTTTTGAGGGATTGCAATATCCTTACGTTTATTTACGTATTCGTTAAAACCATTAATCCAGGATATCGTAAAATATCCCCATTCCATTTCTCTAAATAAAATTTAGGTGGTTTGAGGTTAGTGAAACCGGTTTCTACATTATCTTGAGGTTGTTGTTCCCAACATTTAGGAATATAGCCAAAAGAAAGTGGGTTTGTAGAAAGTGAAACGTTAATTCCAGAAGATGATTCTTGTGGGATTTGAAGTCCCTCATTATCTAATACAGGATGGTTAATCGTAGATAAATTAATTAATGATGTCGATGAATTTTCTTTTGGAATTTGAGATGACTCACCTCTATGCTTTTTAGAAATGGTCACATGCTCATTTTCCTCAGAATCATCATTGGTCATCATAGCATGCGTATGTTTAATAGTATTGGATGTTTGATTATCCTTTACTAGACGCGGGATTTTGGATACTTGAGCCAATGTGGGATTGAGATCTACATCGTCCTCATCTAAAGATGGTAGGTTTAGAGAACCTGCAGGTACTTCCTGATTTGATTTGAGATATTTGGTCTCAAATTCAACTACGTTGAGATGAAATTCTTCACAAATTGTCTTCTCGAGTTCAGTGATGGTTTTTTCCCATTTCTTGTACTGACGAAAGGTAAGATCAACCTCAGTACGAGCCTTGGTAAGAGACTTGCCAATTTCTTTGGCACGAGCAAGCTGTTTGGCTTCTAATTCAGCTTGTTTTTTGCGCTGCTCCTCCTCCTCCTGAAGTTGAAGGGAAGTTAAATCCCAGAGGGGAACAGGTAGTGGTGCAACTGCAGGGGAGAATTTCTTAATTAAGCGTGAACGCTTAACTAACAAATCCCGTCTGCAATTACGTGCTCGGATGATAATATCCTTATCCGTTTTAGTGGAGAGATTTTTTAAATCTTCGATACACGAGTCAATCTCATCTTTTTCAGATAAGATTGCTTCGTAATCAAAGCTTTTTAAGACTGGCGTTTGAAGAATTTCTTCAATACGCCATACGTAGGATTCACAATCCTCCACAATGGTGGTGGCTACATAGGTGTCATCTGAGGATGTTGAGTCCGATGATTCCCTACTGGGACTGCGTCTCCGTTGAGATCCTTGAGTATCCAAGATTGCTCTCGAACATTTAAGGAGTTCCACATCCTCTTCTTTTCTTCGACATTCTTCACGTTGTTGTAGGAGTTTTCGCTTCTTTTCTGGTTTTTCAGACTTAATTTTACGGGCCCTTTCCTCTTCTACACGGATTTGGGCAGCTTCTTCAGCTTTTTCTTTAGCTGCTATTTCCACTTTGGCTTTTTTGGCCGCAGCAGCCGCTTTTTTCTTTTCAGCTTTTTTAGCTTTGGCAGCTTTTTGAGCTTCATCAGCTTTTTGGGCTTCAGAAGTCTTTTGTATGTCCACTTGATCGGACCATGGAAGATTGTTGGAATCTAACAAATTGTCTTCTTTTTGGGAAGAGATGGGGGAATCTTGAGTTCCTTTTTCTGTCATTTTTGTATATTATTACTGAGAACAGAAAAATAATAAAGAAATTGTTTAGATTTCATCAGCATATTATTGCTGTTTAATTACTATGACGTGTGTTAAACGTTTATTTAATGAGGAAAGGTGCAGAGAAAAATTAAATTTTTAAAGTATTAGTGTCAGCGACACAAACTTCTTCTCACTAGTGTGAAATTATTGTTTTACCATGTATCAAATGATAAATATCAATATTACGTTAAGTAGATTTTTAGTCCAGATTTTGAGTATTTTTAGTACTGAATTTTCAAAATTTTTCCAAGTATTTAGGACCAAAGAAAAATTAGGCGTGACCCTAGGACGAAAATTCGTTTTTTTTTAATCACAAGCATGTTTAATTCGTAGAATAATAAAATTATTTCTAAGTCTTAAGGAGCCGTTAAAAAATCGGGCGTGACCCTAGGATGAAAATTCGTATTTTGAATACAAGAATGATAAATTCTAAAATTGCAAAAAAGTTAAAATTTTTGACAAGTCCTAGGGTGCCAAAAAAAAATCGGGCGTGACCCTAGGACGAAAAAGCGTATTTTTAATACAAGAATGGTGAATTTGGAATAATGCAAAAATATAAAAATTTCCACAAGTCCTAAGGAGCCGAAAAAAATCGGACATGACCTTAGGACGAAAAGACGTATTTTTGGTACAAGAATGGTAAATTCTGAAAAATGCACAAAATTTATAAGTCCTAAGGAGCCGTCATAAAATCGGGCATGACCCTAGGACGCAAATTCAAATATTATGCACAAGAATGATAAGTTCTATATTAAAATTTTTCCAAGTGTCAGGTTGCCAATAAAAATCGGGCAAGACCCTGAAACAAAAGAATTAAATTCAATTTGCGTCACTATTTGAAAAATATACACAAAAATATTATATAGGCTAAAGATTATTTAGATCTGAGACCTATAATTTTTTCGTGAATAGGATGATGAGTCCATAAAAAAATATTTCAGACGAAAATAAAGACGCTAAAGTCTAATTAAGACGTGAGAAATAATATTCTAAACAATGGTATAATTATTTAAGAATATAAGGATATGGTCCTTTAATTACACTTACCAAAATTCGGGTAGAATTAAGGATGAGTATCGTAATTGATGATGATGAAGCAGAAGTTTCTATCCGCTACCTCCCGACGTAAAAAATACACGTAATTATACACGAAAGTACGTAAATATTTACGTAAACGCGCAAACAAAATAAGGCGAATAATTTTGCGTAAAAATTCACGTAAATAAACAGTGAAAATTAATTAATTAAGCAATTAATTACGGGAAGACGCAACAACGTTAAAAATTCGTACAAGAAACTGGAAATGGTTCTTGCACGAATTCACGGACGTTGGCGAAAAAACCATATATTGCGCATGCGCTCGAGTCAACGTGGTTGATATGGTTCTTCCCTGCTGCTGTTGTTGACGCATCCCAAAACGTAATTTACGTGTGTATTAGTAGGGTGCGTAATACTTACACACGTATTTGTGTATGTATTGGGAAGATGATGAATCTTATGCGATGCAAGTCGATGCTTGCATCGCTATTATGTTAGGTGATTTTAACCTTGGATAGGCGAATAAATGCAGTGACACGAATTTTCATCTAAATTTAGACGAAATTCGGCCGTTTATAATTCCTATTTTTTAGACGTACGAGTACAAGTGAGATAAATATAGGATTTTTTCATCCATTTTTGTCTTTTTTATGCGCTCGTAATTTACGTCAACAGAAATATTGTAGCATTTATTTGCGGAGTTTTTTAGACTCTTTCTTTTAGACGTAGCATGATTAGTGCTGTATATTGTTAAATAATTTATTTATTTGACAATATGGAAGATATTACTCTTGTCCTAAATTCATTGTTAATGAAAAAGAGGGGAAAAAAATACGTAATATTTTTGAGCAGATAAATGCTAGGGGCGGCGGAAAAATTAATTTTATTAATTTTTTCGTCGGAATCGCCCAAAATGCGTGAATAAATATTCGTGTATAATAGAACGGTGAGTTCTTTTTTGAAATCCATTAATAATGGGCGCACTAAATTTTTATTTTTGCCCCTAAGTGGAGAATTGTTAGTTCTAATTTTTTCGTGAGAAGATAATTAGTCTTTATTAAATTATTTTTCTTTGTTTGTTAGACAAAAAATAAGATAATACGAATTATTGATTCGATGAACTCTTTCAACTAAAAGTTAAAGTTCAAGTGAGGATGATTAGTCCGCAAAAATACTTCTTATTTTTATTCAGAGTTTGAATAGTGGAAGCATTTTTAGGCTAAGAATTTTTAATTCAGGGAATTTTTAATTCCAAACCACCAGACCATATTGCTCCTGCTACCATGTAGTGGGTAGAAACTTATAGTTAAATGGTTTAAGGTCCAGCGGACCATATAAAGTTGGTTGGAGTCTGTTAGGAGTGTAGTGGGAGAACCAGCGCACAGGCTATGCGCTGGGACCTGTGGGCGGAGCCACGACATGCGCTAGGTTTCACAAAACGTGTTTACTCTAATAAAAGCGTATTCTTAATAAGTTAGGTTCAAAACGAGTTTTTTTAAAACACGCTTTTATAATTTGAAGAAGAAAATAACACCGAAAGAAAAAATAAAATTTCTCACTTTTTTTTACATAAAAAATAAAAACAAAAATTGAAAAAACAACTGATAAAAACGGATATAAGTGTATGTGTGCGTGTGTCGCAACACGTGAAAGCAGCGCTGAAGTTGGTCATCCGGTTTACTTCAACAAATTGAGTGAGTAGAATAAAAGGTAGGTATATAAATTAATTTTTACTAAACCTATTTACTTATCCTAAACTATATCACCGAAAAAGAATTGGGTACAATAAACATTATAATGAAGTATTTGTATTTCTAAAGTTTAAAGCAGCAAACCAAAGCGTTTTCTCGTAAAAAAACAAAAAAAAACAATATAACAACAGAATAAGAAATGCATATTTTGAAAACATTTTTTTCACATAGACCAACAAGGTTATAGTAGCTTCCACTTGGCTCCACCTCTTCAAGACTTAAAGTTAACTATACGAAAGGGTATGCGTCTAATGCTACAGCTGCAACGGACAGATTCAAACCTTAATAAAAAAAATTCACAAGGATGTCCAACCATCCAGACAAGAACACTCGAAAATTACTGAGGGCATGCAATGGCATCTGTCAGAGTTCTCATCATGAACACGGAAATGGGTTTCTTTTCTTATCGGGAAAACTTTTTCAATTCACCCTTTTCGGGATGTGAACACATATAATTAAACAATAGAAACTTTTCTCGCATCGTATAATATTGTTATTCTTCCATTTTCAAGTCATTCCACGAGTAATCGCTATAAATGGATTGAATTTAAAAGGAATTCGTCTATAACGGGAGAAAACTTATGAAAAAAAGATGCATAGATACAAGTAAAGGCGGTATACTAATCCATTGACAAAAAACATGGAAATTTTTTTCCGCGCCCATTAAATAACCCAAATTTAGTTCCCGGTTCAAAATTCAAAGTATAACCTGAAGCATTTCATTCCAAATGACATTTGCAAGCTCTATTTAAACCGGAGGCAGACTGGTGAGTTGAATTGGTCCTGGCGATTTTTTTCAATCAGCCTTTTTTTTTTTTACATTTTAGCAACATTTCAAGAAAAACAAAGAAAAAATGCTTATTGAAATTTTTCTAACGACGGAACTTTGAGCTGGAACCAAGACAGTTCTTCGTTTTGGGTCAAAAGAAATTCGATCATACAGAAAACTAAATTTGTCTATATACATATAATTTTTTGTTGACACAATAGCGGCTGTAATTTTCAGCCCATTGAGCTGAAATTTGGTATGGAGGTACAGTTTATGTCAAACATAAAACTTAAACCAAATCCGACGTGGTGTCTAATTTGTATGCTATCATTTAAAAAATTTATTCTTAATATGATAGAGGCTAAATTTTTCTAAATTGAATATTTATTATTTGCATAGTTATATAATAAATTATTAGCAAAATCTCAAAAGAAATAAACTTTTTTCTACTTAAAATTTCCATTTTCATTATCTAATAAAGCTCATAAATAGGTTTAAAAATACCTAGATGCTTTTTTGATTAAATAATTTTCCGCTTCTGTTAAAAAATAAGTATATAAAAAGGTGGACTACCAAAACCAGATAATAATGTTGTCTATTTCAGTTATAATGTTAATCCATATCTATGTAAAAATTTTATAAGATGTCGAGGATCATCCAACAATCTAATTATAATTATAAATTAGGTATTTCATATAGCATTTTCTTAGCTTAATAGACTAACGTGTAGCTGGCGTTAGTTATAAAAGGAATAAAAATACTAGCACAGCAATCTACACCAGAAAAGTATGTATTCAACGAATAATGTCATGATAAAGTTTCTAAATCTTTGCACAACAAGTTCACAAACAAATTCAAATTGCCAGCGCAACATGTTCCAATAACAACAGTGCTGTGAGACCACTTTGTTAAGGACACTTCCTCACTTTTTTTCAACCGCAGATAGGTTGGATAAATAGTTTCCGTGTTATTACCGATTTTGTACCACAAAATGGGATTTTTCGTCATATTCGATTCATTTCTAAAAATTTCGTAATGTGATATGGGAGACACAATTTTATCAATTTTTTCACACATTCTTTCATGAAAAATTTTACTATTAAACTTTTCAAAAGGGCAAGAACCTATCTGAAACAAGTATTATCACATTTTAATAATTAAATACCCTCCACTTATATAGGTACAACTCCATGGTATCAGTTGTCTGTCACAAGAGCCAAAAAAATTGAAAACTGCAGATTTTAATCAGTTTTAGATATTTTTTCCCAGTTTTTTGCCATTTTCCTGCTCGAAAACATTAAATTTTCCAAAATACGATAGAAATATTTATTTTTTTCCTTTTAACCCAATTTTTCTACCTTTAAACCCTTGTGTTGCTTTTTTGAAAAAACTATTTGCACTTTTGTCGGTAATTTTCATTTTTTTTTTCACGATGAATAACTTATGATATTATTCTATAGATGATTCCGACATCATCACCAGTGGTGGAGTTATAGGGAGCCTTCTAAGATCATGTCCACAAAAAATAAGATTTAGCTCTCACTATTCCCCTTCTAAATTCAGAAACTCACTATGCCACTGATCACCACTAGCATCAATTCCACCATACAGAAACATCCCTGCTGGTTTTCTCAATCAAGTATCATTGATCTGCTTACTGTGTTTTAGGAAGTTGTACATTGAACTAATGCTCATTATACTGTTTCATACTATTTTAATTGTTTAATTTTCTTGAAAATTGTTCTGTCAAAAATGTAAGAACTACTTATTGAGAACAGCTAGTTACTTTACATCTTCACCTCTGATTACTTCTTTCCCTAAAACAAAATTTAAAACATCAGCTAGGGCCCAGAAAAACCAGAAGAAAAGACAGGAACTTTATTGTTCTAATTAATTTTTAATACAAGAAAACTCTTTCGTTAAAAGAGTAGGGGTATAAAAAGAAAGAAAATAAACGATTAATTATAATCTTCGTTTAAAATACAAAATCTTTACTTCTTCACTGGTTTCTTCATACCACCGTTGTTCTTTCTTTCTCTCTGTCCATATATATGTTTTCTCAATTTTCCAAGAATTCTCAAAATAAAAGAATATTAGATAAACTTATTAAAGTTTGCGCTTCGCTTCAGTGTACTGCTCGCTTTCACAAACAAATCATTCGAGGGTGATATTTACCTTTTGAATATTTTATTATTAACTCAAAAGAAATTCTTTATTTTTCTTCACAATCATTATTAAAAGAAGGAAAAATAAGAGAAAAATTAAACGAGGAGAAAAAACTCGCAAAAAATTTGTTAAATATTACGCTAAACTTGTAAATTCAGTTGGCACGCAATCGTAAAATTTTATTATTACATTATTGCCATTAACTTTAAAATATGATATATTCGCTATTAAAGGGAAAAAAAGGAAAGAGAAAAATACGTTGGTATCAATTCAATAAAATAATATGGCAGAAGGAAGCGAATACAACGATAATGTACAATATTTAGGTTATGAAAAAACGATTACTGTTTTGCTTAATGAAGTTTCAAACGTTAATATTTTTTTTTTTATCAAACTAAAGTATTACGCTTTCGATATTATTTATGGCTAGAATTATGCGTAGAGCTATACCCAAATGTCAGAAAATATTATATACCATAGGTACTACATCGAGGTTTCGAGCAGATTCAATTGAACAGGTACCTACATCTTTTTTTTTTTCCAATATTTTTCTTCTTATTTTTTTTTTGCATGGAAGTCGAGCTACAAAAAGATTTTGTTAAGGGCAATCTTGAGAGGAGTTTATTTTCACTTACTTACAGGCCCAACGTTGATAAAAACACGAAAACCTCCGTGGAGCGTTTTAATACCTATATTTCACATTTAGGTCGAATTTGATTCGTTTGAAGGATTTGCCTTTTTCGAAAAGTTTTAACGTCGATACTCTACCTCCCTTTTGCTGTGTCAAACCTACAAAATAAAACTACCAATTTCTTCTTAACTTACTATGAGTTTCTTGAAGCTATAGCATTGCTCTATAATACAGCTGCACAACATTATTTCCATTTTCATGACTACCCCTAGAATTTGCGCCATATAAAGTTCTTTCTCAGCCGAACAAACTGACTAGTACATGATTTTCACAAAGCTAGTATAACACACGGCTAAAAAGAAAGCTAAAGATTAATCAGGGAATCGAAAAATTAAAGCTGAAAGGCAATAATACAGTCTTATATCAAATGGACGATTCCTTCTTCCGAGAGAAGCAAAATTGGTCTACATCTAGTATTTTTTTCAAGATCAAGACTGAGACCAACTATGCAAGAAAACGACTAATACTCAACTGAGCTAGACAATCACCAAATAAAAGAATTATAAAAATTAACGAACTGCAAAATATTTTCAATATGGCTACTTAATTATATCATTTTCAACATACAAAGTTTAATTTTGTTTTCTTCATACTACGAAAAGACATAAATATTACGTTTAATTTAGCCATTAATAACACTAAAAATCTTATCAGCAAGATCAAAACTAAGACCGAGACTTGACTGTAAGACAAAAATCCAGACTACGCCTGACTGTTCAAATTCAAGATTAGGATCAAGTACCTGGTTCACCTATTTTGTTAATTTAAATACTTCCTTAATCATAAATCATAATAATCATACGCAGCCTAGGCCTAGCAAATTTCCCTGATAAAACCTTTTTTATTGGTTACTTTTAGGGTTAATCACAAAATTTAGGAGCGTCTGTTGACTCAATGGTTCCTCTCGGATCCATGCCTAACTTATCACATGTGTTCACCTTACTCACGTTTTATCTTATCAGTTATTAGAGATGGGAAATTTAACTCATCCATGAGAGTCAACTCTTTTAAAGTTGTTCACAAGTAAGAGTCAGTTCAATGAGTCGACTCTCTCAACTCATGACGTCATGATACAAATTGATGTGAGGTGTGCAGATGCAGAACGAGGATCGAAAGAACTTGAGACTTTCTACTTTTATGACTCTTTATTAGCGACTAAAATATATTTTACAAACAAAATATGAAATGGCGAAGCAACAGCGATATCGGATCGAAAGTAGAAGGGGAAACACTTTGTGACGAGAGTGTACGTATGACATATATATATATAGTGTGATAGTGATGATGATGAAGAATGAGAGGGGGTGGGATTTCCGTTACAACACAAATTATACTCCTACGAGTCTTTGCCTCTCAATTTTTATTTTTTTTGGCGGATAGTATTATATAATTGGAAAATAAAACACTATAGCAGAACCTATTACTGCCTATACCTATTATAGTGTATAAAAAATACCTAACTATTGTCACGTATGTTTTTTTCCCCTATCCATTGATAAATGCATCGTCTTCCACTTTTATTGCTTTCTTTAATTCTTTTATTACCAAACCCAACTTTATACCTGAGACCTGTTGGCACCTTTTTTCGACTTTCTTGTATTCATTCATATTTTATAAGAACTAAGAAGACTGAGAACTGAGAATTTGAAAAGAAGTAAGATGAAAGAGTCAAAAAACAAAATGAATGAAGGACAGAAATGAAAAACTAAAAGAATGAATAAAGAAAAACAGATTGAATGAAGTGTAGGTTCTTGACTCGCGACTCACAACTTGCAAGAAGCAACTCCCAAACAATATGCGAGTTAGTTCAGTTGACTCACTAGTGGAATCGACTCTTGTGAGTCGACTCAGGGCTGAATGAAACATTACTATCAGTTATCACTCTTGTTTGCCTCTCACCATTTATTTCTATTTGTTTATCATTAGATTGTATGAATATTTCACATTTTCTGGTGTTTAATTAAGTAATTAACTGCAACTGAATTATTTAGTCATAATTTAATCATTTCATTTCATCTCGAGTGAGAATATTAATTGAAGATTCAAATGAAAATAAATTTTGAGAGGCGAACAAGAGTGATAACTGATAAGATAAAATGTGAGCAAGGTGAACGCATGTGATAAGTTAGGCATGGATCTGAGAGGAACCATTCTGTCAACAGACACTCCTCAAATTTTCATTGCTAACTGTTGTCACTTCCACTGATGGATAGATTGAGATGCTCATACCTCTGTTCAACAAATTGTCTCAAATTCAGGACCAATCTAGATCGTTTTCTCACACTCAAAAACCTATATCCTGTAATTTTCATCTACTTTGTTGTATTAGTTCTTCGGAATGCGATTACCCACATACATACAATTATTGCTCGTATTATAGTATAGGATAGAATATATGATTACAAGACCAAAATCAACAGCGAGAGTATCCATACAAGACAAAAACCAAAACAACACAAATCTTGGTACTGTTCTTGACCTTCATTAGCCTCAATGGGCCCATTTCCACAAGCGTGCGTTCCGAATAAACGTCAGAGTAACAAGTAACTAAAGTAACTAAAGCGCACACAAACGGTTCAGAGTAACTTGGTTCTCTACCAGGTGAAGCACTCACCACGTTCACAATAATCAATTTTATTTTTACCCTGCATAAGACTTCAGCAACCCACTCTCGAGATAATTAAATGTTACCCAAATGATTTCTTTACATAATTTAAGCTGCTGGTTGGTGGTCTGGTATTGACAGAAATTTATCATCACGACATGAATCAATCAAATCACAATTCTCAGAACATGTTATCCTGACCATTCAAACTGAAAATCTAAAAACCAAGCATCCCAACGCAACCTAGTTTAATCACGGAGAAAGTTTTTACACTGAACAGGCCACAAATAAAGGTAATGGTAAAGAAGCTTCAATTTCAATAAAAATTTACCTGCACAGTGTAAACTCAATTTCTACGACTACACTATATTAACTTATAAGATCAAGAAACCCTCAAGTACTGATCAGAGTACAATTCACACTCGTAATTATTCATTTCTAGATTGCAAAAACAGAAAAACAAATCGGAACTGATCAGTAAAAATATTCTCTAACATTAATATTTAAGTAAGATGTACAGATATTCAAACCAATTCCCTTAAAAGTTTTCATGTTCTCCTTCATTGATATGTGGTACACGCAAATCTTACAAAAAATTATCAAAACTACAAAACAAATCAGTGTTTTTTCTCGTTTCTGGATTTTCTGAGATGCTGTAAAAACCTTCGAGCCCTTTGTTCGAAGCCTACGAACAAGTGGAGGGATCTTATCTGTCTGACCAACTAAACAATTTTATTCATAGTTTAACGCATTTAACGCATAGGGTAAACATGCCGTAAAATTTATGGATCCCCACAGAAAAAGTGAAATACTAAGCAGTGCTGTTTCGTTATCATTAGATTTGACAAATCATTGTTAGATACAAGCAAAAATTAATAAAGGATGGGCGTTATAGTGAGCACGTTTAAATGTTATCATTTTGCTGAGATACAATTTGAAATTCGTACTTAAGTTTCGAGATTGTCGAGCAAAATTTCGCATAAAATGTTGCCGCGGTCCGTAATTAATTATAATTATAATTGTCAACAATAAATAGGCAAACGAGAGGGAAGGAAGGATGAAACAGGAAGAGAAATGAAATGTTTTTTGGTCGGCTAAGTTTTAAAATGACGAGGGAAACGAGAAAACCTAACTTTCAGACTTTGATTTATTGTAGGCTACGTATTTTTTGTTTTCAGTGGTCTGTGTTTAGCTGATGAGAAGAATTCTATTAGTATCAATGGCGCACCTTAGTTAGCGAGTTGTGAGGGTTAGTAATTTTCGTCACAATTTCCCAATCAAATTACTTAATCCAATAAGTGTATACAAAATTTAAAAAAAAAAAAAAATTTTACAAAGAAAGATTTGATTTTGTATAATTTTACAATTTTCTGATAAAGCTGGTGATCAGCATCAAGTCTCTGGAACAGATTTCCAGAAATTTTTTTCAAAGTCATAAATATCTAGGTGGCTAAATTATTAGTTTAAAAAAAAAAACCCCTCACCAAAACAAGCGTTCGTGATCAGACAAAGAGGATTTCAAAAAGAGAATAATAAGACTTCCACCTTTTTAAGCCTATTTTTTTTTTTTTTTTTTGTTAATGTAATACATAATTTGGTTAATCTGCTCTCAAAGATACAACGTGAAAATAAATAAAAAAATAATAATGAAAAAACAAAATTATAAAAAAATTATTATTATAATAAGGATTCGAACACACATCACCAGATTGTTAATCCATGTCTTAAGACAAGGAGGCATGGATATGCTTCTCAAATCACTTCTTCACTTCTTTAATCATCACTACATAGAACACCATGTAAAAACACCTATGATAACCTATGATAACCAATGATAACGAGAATGAAAATATACGCATTAATTGAATGTAGACCCTTCTTTCACCCCAATGCTTTTTGCAATTAATGTCATATCTTATATTTATTTGGAAAGCACTCCAGAATAAAAGGGTGCTAAAAAAATTTTATTTTCATCACATTTTTCTGTTATTGTAATATTTAATAATATTGGATAAAATTTGATCTAACAGTCTTGCGTTCAGTTATGTAACATAAAATGTATCGAATTTGAAACTATGCCCACAAGCACTGAAGGTAGATAACAAACCAAACACTAGTATTTTACAATGAACTAAATTTTAGATACATTTCTGATAAACGTTGAAATGACCATGATGAATTGTGATGGTTATAGGGCAGTTTTTTTATCAATTGTGATTACGTTAGTAGAATTAATTTTTTCTGGGGAATATCAACTTCATTTTCATAAGAAGGTATCATATAAAATTGATTTGAGCAACAGTAAGAACTTCCAATTATGAGATTAAAAAAACTCTCAGTTGGACTTCGCTCCTGGAACCCCTGCCTTCTTAATAGACTCAGCCCATTCAGCACCCAACCACTCCAAGGTAGGACTTGTAACCGCAAACATAACCAGAACAATAACCACTAAAAACTGAAACAAATTGACAACACTGATTTGGGAACCGATAACCAAAACAAAAACTTTCACCTAACCAATAATCAATAACCAATTCCCATAAAATACTGAAACCTTTAACCAGAACAATAAGCAGAAAAAATTGGTTTTAGTTGATTTTCATGAAATATCAATATTATTGATTATTATTTTCAAAAATTACTAATTATTTCCTGAAAAATTATTAATTATCTATAGATAATTTGACCTTGAGAAAATTTTTTTTGTATATTTTACCCCCAATTTTGTCTTAACCAATCACCAGTAACTACAACCAATTACCAGAAAAGTTGTTTTGGTTAGCCAAAACAATAACTAGTAACCAAATAATCACACTGTTAACCAGTAACCAGAAACCAATATAGATTTTTATTGGTTCCCAGCAACCAATAACCCCAAAAATGTTTTGGTTATAAGCCCTACTCCAAGGAGCTTCACCACACCATTGCACTCACGTAGAAAGTAACACCTAACCCGCGATTAAAATCCTAGCATTTTGGTAATGTTCTAGCAACAAACTCTGTAACTATGCACAGATCCATCTATATACAAACCAGGAAAGTCTAAATTCTGTTCCCAAAAGGAGTGAAATAAAATCATATAATAAAAAAATTCTAGCCAATATAGGGTTTTGCACAAATCAGGTCATCACTAATCAGTTTTTGAATAATATTCTGGCAGTAATAGGAAAGCACAGAAAAATATGAATAAGAGTTGTAACCAAAATGTTTTTGTGGTTATTAGTTATGGGAATCAATAAAGAGCTATATTAGTCACTGGTTATTGGTTGAAAATGTTTTATTCTGGTTACTGGTTAGTGTTCTGGTTAACCAAAACAACTTTTTTGGTAATTGGTTGAAACAGAGCCCTGTAGATACAAGTACGGCAATATGCCATTTTGTATCCATAATTTATTTCACATCTTTTCAGAACTTCAGCTATATCTTACGAACCAATGGTACGATTTCAGTGAAATTTTCAAAGAATCTTCAGCAAACATATGTTAATGTTCCACCAAAGTTTTAGGTTGCTACAAGCAATAGTTCTCTTGCAATTACATTCAATAACTTTGAATGTATATTTTGTTCCAATAAAATTATGTATGAAAAGAGGCTTGTTTCATTGGCCCTTAAATCTGTTGGGTGAAAGTATATTTCAAGTGTAATAATGAAAATGCTCTATAAAATTAGTAAAACAGTCCAAAACTATTAAATTTCTGAAATTAAACATAAACATCAATGAATTCACTTATGAGCTGTTGGATACAAAATGACTTATTGCCATACTCATATCTGTAGGGCTTTAGTTGTGAAGGTTACTACTTAAAACAAAATTCATGGTAATACAGATAAAAAAAAATTTTTTCTGGTCAAATTATCAATAATCGATAATTTTTCAGGAAATTAAAAAAAAAACTGATAATATTGATATTTTTTAAAAACTAATAAAAACTAATTTTTTCTGGTTACTGTTTCAGTTAATGGTTTCAGAATTTTGTAGTAATTGGTTTTTGGTTATATAAAATATTTTTGTTTTAGTTATGGGTTCCAAACTCGATGTTGTCAATTTATTTGGGTTTTTAGTAGTTATTGTTCCAGTTATGGTTTCAGTTACAAACCCCACCACAGAATGCAGTTTCTACATTTCAACCTTAGTTAAAAGGAGTTTTATTTATCTTACATATATCATGTTTATACACAGATGCAAGTATAGTATTTTACCCAAATATAGTTAGCAAAACGAGTGATTGTCAATGAGTTGCTGAGTTGCATAGTTGCTACACAAGCTGTAGACTAATGTTTCAATCGCGAAGAGTCTATTATGAGTAGCTAACTAGTTGAGTACAATTTTTTTTTCAACGAATCTGCCAAAAAGAGGTTACTATTCACAAGATTAAATAGATAAACTTCACTTATGAACCGAATTTAAAAAAATAATTAAATAATTATGGAAAGGTGAATTCCATTGACTGTAGGCATCACCATGTGAAACAGCCCTACTTCCTAACCACATTTTATCACCTATGTAGGTCTGATGCATTTAAAGCATCAGTTCAACTGCAAAAAGGATAAAATGAATCCTAATATTATTATAAATACACTTACCCAACATGCCATTATCTCAAAAGAACACATAGCCCAGTTGGTAAAGTGCAAAGCTATGAATCCCTTGACTCCTGTTCTAATATAGACAGGAGAGGTGGGTAGCATAGCTGTAATATGTACGAATCTTAATGTACTGGAAAAACCCGTTTCCCATTGAAAAAAATCTATATGTATGACAGCTATGGTGGGCAGGTGATGGACAAAAAATTGAATTTTCAAGGGAGCTATGATTTTTTAAGACTAAAATGACAATTTTCTTTGATCAAATTTGACGAATGAATTTTTATTTAAAGGGCATAAAATAAACAAAATTTTTTTTTGGAAAATGCTTTCATTTAATTAATGTAGTAAAAAATAAATAAATCCCTAAAAATAAGAAAATAAAATAATTTTTTTGTTTTTGTTTCTATCATTCAGAAGTTGTATCAAATAAAAATGTGGAGAGACAAGCATGCAAGAATTAAATGTACGTACCAAAATTTATCATTGCCGTTCCATGCCAACTCAATTCAGCTTGAGAGTGAAAGGTAATTACAATTCTCTACTGTTTTTTCAGAGTTTCTGCCCATGCTTTAATTTGATGCCATTGATGATATGAGCAAAATACAAAAAATTTATTTTCTCATTTTTTGGGAGTCACTTCTTTTTTACCGCATTAATAAAATAGATGTGTTTACCTAAAAAAATTTCATTTATTTCATTTTGTACCTTTAGTGTGTGATTTTATTCAGTTGAAACACTATTATACATATCAGGGATATAGATACCATCAGAGTTCAGTGATATAAACATGGCAAATTAATGTATTCTAGGACGAAAGGTGGAAGTGAAATTTCTATTACTGTGCCCTTGGTACAGAAAACATATTCCCAAAGTGAGAAAAATGTAGAAGAAAAATTCTTGAACCTCTTCCAACTTTTTCTCTCTTTGCAAACTGTGGGGAAACCCTCCAGACTACTTACTCCAACCCAATCAATATAAAATTAGGGAACATCAGAAAACACCTATGATCGAGTGTACAATAAAATATGAAAAGTCCAAATTTGGCCTCCTCTTGAAGCCCCTGAAGGTAGAAAAATGGATCAAATGGAAAAAAGTTCAAATTTTAAATTAGAAGCCCATAAACATAACTGATGATGTGTCAAACAATAAAATATAGGAATTCAAAATTTTGCTTCTTTTTAAAGTCCTGGGGGTTGAGGAATGAGTCAAATAAAAAAATGAATTCCAAATTTCAAATCAGCATCTCAAACAATAAACCAGATGACGAATCACACAATACTATATGTGAACTCAAAATCTGACCCCCTTTTAAAGCCCCTGGGAATAGAGGAATGGGTTGAATGAACAAATGAATGCCAAATTTGAAATCAGTACCTAAAATACCAATCCTTGATTACCTTGATTTCTGGCATCTAGTAAAAATGGATTACTGTAGCAGTAACACTTTATACAGTCAACACAACTAAAAATGATGAAGATAAAAGCACGCGACTGTAGAGCGCATTCCAATTATCGTTATAAAGTATGAATTCTGTTCCCAAACGAAGTTAAATAAAAATGTTTAAAAAGAGAGGAAATAACACTAAATTACTAATAATTTGAGATAAAATCGAGAAATAAGAACCAAAATTGGTAGGTTTAGTAATGTTAGATAAAATGTTCCCACCAAATTTCGTAAATATTGGATAAGAATTTCAATCTTTGGTCAAGCTAACATCAAAAATTAGCCTTTTCAATAGCCCCAAGGCATGAAGAGTTTGTCCTAATGTAACAAAATTTAGAAACATGTTAGAATAGTTTTAAATTAATGTCTATTTCAAATTTCCAGACATTCGCTTGAAAATTACTCATTTTAGAGCCATTAAACTCCTAAAAATGTAACATACTGACATCTACCAGATGTACCATAAAACCAATCGGCACCAAAAGCAATACGTTCTTCCTTGCCAAAATTCGAATGTATGTATAAAATTTTGTGACAATCGGACAAAAATTTCGACCTGTATTGGAATTGATAGAAAAAAAATATATATATAATTATATAAAGATGAATTTTCGAAAAAGGTGCCAAAATTTTCCTGACATCATGAAACGAAAAACGTACCCACTCCCAACCTTCGATAAGTGAATTTTCATATAAAACTTACATAAAAAAGGTAAAGAAAAGAAACAACACAAACATTTTATGATTGTAGAAATGGAATACCAAAAAGAATTTCAAACCCGATGTCAGAACTTAAAAGAGTTTTGCATTGAATTCAGATTTACGAATATTCGCGACTGCTTCTAATTTCCATAAAGTATTTTATTTTTCGATTCTTCTTTACACCAAGAATAAACTTACAGAAAGATATAGGTACCTATACTATCTAGATACGTATTCGGTAGATTTTCCAGTATTATTAATAATTTTATTATTCGTTGAAATTTAACGAAAAATTACAAAACAAAAAATTATAATTATAGATACGGAATACAGATGCAAATTAATACATCCATATGTTTTCTTTCGTCTTTTTTTCGCCGTTATTCGAACGCCTACATTTGAAATTAAATTTTTCGCAATTTACATAATAAACATAATTAATGGTAGGTTATTTGAATAAATATTCAAGAAACGGGGAAAAAAAGAAATTATTTTTGGTTTCAAGAGGATTGATGAATAGAAATGGCTTGTTGTAAATATGAAAAGAGGTACGATGATTTCAGCAAGTATAAAAAATTTTCCAAAGGGCTTATAGAGTACTGGTACCTATATTTTAAGGGAGTATTATTCAAGATACCCTATTTTCAACACCTGTATCAATTTATACCAAGCCTTCTTGTAAAACGGGCGAAAATAAAATTTAAACCCTTGGTTCAAGTTAGGCGTAGAGAAAGTTGGGAGAGGGTATACGTTCATGGTACGAGTAGGCTAATACGCTAAAATCCCTACGTCCTTCTTTTTTCACCGTTTAGATCCAGCTTCGCCTACTTTTTGTCCCACAAAGGCCGAAATTTAGTTTTATTTTCATGATGTTCTTGAAAAACGACCACAGTTGAGAGCAAGAGAATAAAGAAAACAAATTCGACTGAAGTTTCAATCCCCCATACATAAACGTACACGTCCAATCTATGACTATTACACTTACAACACCAATTTTTTTTTTTTGGACGCAGGCGTTTTTTTTCTCCATTAAATGAAACCAAAATAAAACCAAGTTTGCCAAGTTAGGATAGTTTTCAACTCAAAATCGGTCTCCACTTATTCGTCAAATTCAACTTTCGTATGTGAATTCCATGCAGTCTTTGGCATAAAATTAACCAAATATACTAGAAAACCGGAAGCTTGAAATCAAACTGTTTTTTTTTGGGTAATCAATTTAGCTTAACTACTGTATGTGTGCTTGGGTAGTATTAAAATAATAGTTACAAAAGATTTTACTGCTGAATCTATTTGAGTGGGCCTTTCTCTTTGACGATATAGTACCTACTGGACCAGTAAAGTTTCATAAGACTAATGTATTTTTTAACGTCAAGACATGCTGGCGAAAAAGTAGGCAATCCTAGCGTACCTTCTGCGTATTTTCGACGTTTTGCTTGAATTCACCAATTTAGAATATATTTGATAAAAACATCCCTTGAATTCACTTGGATAAATTACACAAAGAAAAGTACGTCAAAAGGTATGCTTTGGTTGCCTGTTTAGCACCATCCTGTCTAACCAGAGGAGCATTTCCACTAACACTTTATGTCGTTTCAGTTACTTACACCATTCACGTCTCCTTCTACACGGTGTAAACACCATAAAAATCGCACAAAACCATCTGCCAAGTTAAATTTTACTTAAACGGCATGAATGGCTGAAATGTTGTAAAGTGTTAGTGGAAAAGCTCTCAAAAAATCATCTTTCTTTAATGGTCCAGTATTATATAGTCAAAAGCCTTTCTATAAATGACAACAACGCTTCACCCACCTATACCCTGTGTTTCCACCATGATCGGAAAAAATATGAGACTATTTTTTGTTTTTTCGTTTTTTCCTCAATAGCTACAAATGACGTAAAATATAAATAGATACTTTCTACAAAAATAATATACAAAAAATTTGTCACAAAATAGTTTCAACACATTGTTTTCATGACTATCATAACAGAAAAATGTTCAGCTGCCCGGATTCGAACATGCAACCTTTGTATGTGTACTCTCATCTACTGTAAATTTTGCCTCCAAATGAATGAATATGCAACCTATTCAACACATATATATAAAAGCCTGTATCTCTGAAACAACCAATTTCAATGTTTATATTACAGGAACTTTCTTGCTTCTCCATGAGTTCTACAAGATCCATTTGGCGTGGGAGATGATTTTTAGACACCCTAGTTCAACTCGGCCATAATTTTATTCACTGGGTATTGACGGACATGTGAAATGAAATTCCCCCCTTACCACATTTCAGCAATACCTACCCACCCAACTGATATAGACTACCAATACATTATAGTTTGTATCTTAAACAAAATATAACAAAACATTAGTTGGGGAAGTGATGCTGAAATAAGGTAAGGGAGAGAATTTCACTACATCCTATGAATAAAATTATTGACGAACTGAACTCATATGTAGTATTTAGCGTACATGTATTACACTGTATGTGTTTTCTGTATTAAGTAGGTATTAACAGAAAAATAGATGTATTCAATGGTGATTTATGCAAAAAATATGCGCCTGACAAAAATAATTGTAAAATATTTTTTTTTAGATTTATTAGTCTTCTTTCAATTTTGTTTGAATAATTTATCGTTCAGATGAAAATTAAGCGATATAAACGCGAAAAACGGCTTTGTGCCACCATTTAAATCTCCCTGAAGAAAAGCCAAAGTACCTCGCATTGGGACTTTTAGGTGATTGTTAAGGATGTTGAAGCCCGACATACAAACCAAAATTCGGCTTTCTTCCTATTATTTACTTTTAAAGTCATTTTTTAAGCTAATTTGCCTGGACTATATAAGAAATGGAAAGTTTCAGAAACACACAGTTAAAATAAAAATTTCAGCCGAGTGATATATCATTTCCGCGAGCCATTTCCAATATTCATTAGTTTTTCACAAAGCTGTAGGTTATATCGGTCAAATGGTAGACTGAAGAGAATATTTCGATGAATTCGACGAATTGACCAAAATCACGTAGACTACCCAAGCAACAAACCAACGTCAGCGAGGGTAACAGATAAGATAAAAAATTCATGTGTACCCTAATTGAATAGCCTATTTTCAACTCTAAAAAATGGTTAGAAATTTCGCATTGTCACATGGTGTAATGAACGGGCTTCACTTTATAATTAATATTGATTGCTGGTCCACACATCGTAACGTAAATGAATAATATTCCAAAAAAAAGCGCTACATAAAATACGGAAGGGGAAAAAATATCATCTCTACTCATTAATCCATCATAAAATAGCATTTGTAAACAGCAATGAAAACCAATCGTTGGATATAATTTTAGACATCATCCATCATTACATGTTTCATTTCGTGCGCAGAATATGCGAATTATATGCTAAATATCAAAAAAATAAAAATGAAAATTATTTTTTGTGAAAAACTGATTGCGGATGTTCATTTAAATAAAGTTTGCATGAAAAAGTTGGAATGAACGAATAAAAGTGACACCAAAAGTGTTTGAATAATTTGTTTTGGTACAAACAACTTTCAAGAGACATAATGTAAAAGAAAAAAAAAAAAAAAAAACACCGGTACCTACGATAGATACCTACAAAATATCGACCGAATTACCTCGTTTTTTTGTTGTTTTTTTTTTCGTTTCGAAATCAATATTTTTTTGTACTTTGTTTCTGTTTAATCGGAAATTTTTCAAATAGAAGAAAAGTAAAAAAGTATAGGTTAGATGACTTATGAATACATGTTTTACGTGCACCTTCAAAAACATAAAATAAAATAATTACTTTCTCAACCATTGGACAGAAGTGTTGGAAATATGAGTAACTGATTAAATATTTACGCATAGATATACAGGTAAACCATTAACAAATAATAAATTTCCCTCATTTGTTTTTTTCCTAAAGAAACGTATTAGAAAACTTCGGAAGTATAAAAAAAAAATAAAAAAAATAATGTAATCTTCTTGTAGCAGACATGCCTATTTTAGATCTAACGAAAAATAATTTCCTCTTCGTGGTGAAGCTGGGAGCCTTTTACCTCAAGGTCCCCCACAACGCAGTCTGCTTACCATCCTTTGCGTCACTAAAAATGTTATCTATTTTTTATGTATGAAAAGTATATTTAAATGAAGACGATTAGAGCCAGGAATTTAAAACATTGGGTGTCCGAACTACCATTTTCATAATCTTTCCATGTGTTCGCCAAGAAAAACTTGCTTTTCAGATTCATTTTCGAATTCCTTAAATATGGCGTCGTGACTGGGGTAAAACTTGGTTTAACACACACAGATTTGGATGAAGACGGTATAACGTTCCGTTTAATTCAGCATTGATGATTTCACGCGAATACGTGGTCCAAATTGCTGAGGCAGAAAAGTTTGCCAACGTTACCTCCCCCTGGAATGAGTATTTTTCAAGTATGAATGTACAAAATGAATTATGCACATAACCATTTATATGGCATATAATGAAAACAATATTTCGGTCCAGGCTGGGACTCGGTTCAAAAAACAGGTCACAACTCGACTCAACTCACAGGTAGGGACTTAACTAATATACGGTACAGCGGGAGGAGAGCGGTCTCAAATCATAGACATAAACATAGGTTGAGACTCGACTCAATTTTTTATTCCCTTTATTATAAGCTTTTATTCTACTCACTACTGCGATTTCAAAATATACCAATGCTGCAGCCAACCTTCCGCAACAAAATATGTTTATTTCGCAAGAAGCTGAAGCCAAAAAAATAAAATAAAAGCTCATCTTTTAAAAAATCGTTTTCAACTTAAACTTATTGCAGTTACTAACGCAACAAAATGTGACGTGGCTCCTGTACTAACATTTATGTGCGCTAAAATCAAATTTGGTTATCGTGAGATATCCCTTAACAACTTGCTTGCTATTTCAACACAAGTTTTGTCACCTACGTGTCATCATCACAATGGCGTCACCAGAGGGGGCCCCACAGCGGGTTTCTGTGGCTAGAGCTACTATCATTTGAAAAAAGGGCGAAAATAATTAACGTTAAAAATAAATTTTTTAAAATACGCTTTTAAAATAAAAAAAATTCAATTGCTGATGGGAGTTCGAACTCGATACTTCCGAATTAAAAAGTTTAGATTCATTATATTATACATTTTTTCTGAGATGGTCCAAAGAAGTTTAAGGGGGGGGGGGGTCTTAATGCATGAGGGGCGCAAAAATATGATGGAGCTACTGGCGTACAATTAGCTCGGGCCGCTCCTGGGCGTCATGGTAAAGACGCGTCCTTACATGTAAAGCGCCCCATATTCAAGTCGGATTATACTCCGTTCACGCCGTAGATAGCGAAATCATATCATTTTACAAGGATATAACGTGAAGCCAACCGCCGCCATCTTTAAATTGGACATAAACACCGAATAAATGCATGGGTGGAATACGATTATCAAGTCAAATTCTATTTTATATTATGTAAATTTCATTTATTTTGCTTTTAAGTATATTATATATTAAAAATAGAATGCAATAAATTACATTTATGCTAAAAAAAAATTATTTTGTTTAAAAAAACGAGATATTATTACCTCGGCCTGCATTCATACAAATTGCGGCCCTGGTTTTGTACCAACTTCAATATTATCATCTAGTTTGCCAATTCATACTTACTATTCAATAACAAATCTGAATTTCAAAACAATCGATAAATATCGATATCTAATAAGCATATCAATCTATCGATATTTCATTGGTACAATTTAAAAAAAAATAACACCTCGATGTATAATTTCTCCAGTAATTATTTTTTGTTCGAAATTTTTCTCGGAAATTACTGAATAAATTAATAGGCACTAAACTCATCCCACGTTCTACTTGCAACATTATGACAATTATCACTTAAAGTTTCTGCTCTATTCTTTTGGTAGTTTTCTCCAAATCCTGGAACAACCATTTTTCTAGCAATTATCTGTTCTACATTTTTCTCGACAACCATTAAACGAATAAGCACCAAATTTACATGAAATCTGTGGATATATGAGGGATAACTTTCGTAAAAATTAAAACCCACTTCTTTCGCAGTTTTTTCATAATGCTGGAAGAACCTCTTCCCAGAAATTTTTTATTTTCTACTTTTCTCAGAAACTACTGAACAAACAGACACCAAATTTCTATCAGACTTTTATTTACATAGACTTAAATATAACGAAATATACGCAGATTAATAAGTGATTGCTTAAAAATTAAAACGACACTAAGTCTGCTTTACGCCTATCTTCTTTGGTTCATATGAAATTTATCTTCTGGACCGCAATTAATACAAAATTGTGGGGGGCAATTAACACAGCACTTTTTCGGAGTTGAACCGCAACTTATGCTAATTATAATTTGGCTGCAACTAACAGACACCGTATGCCTACACTCGAGTACTTTTATAATCGTATGACATTTTTACAATCAAATGCCAAATTACAATGTTTCTCTCCCTTTCCAACTCTCTCACTTTGACTCTTTGAAACTCGGTCATCTCATGAAATGCCTATTTTATGCACGTGTCGATTTATAAAATTAACGCTTTAGATCACACTGTACGCTCGGATCTTGCTAAATGATTGCTTAGGGTGCGTGTTTAGCATACCAAAAGCTAAATCTAAGCAGCTCACCCATTTATAATACATGTAGGTATAGACTACACGCAGGCAGGTAATATACTAAAAACATATATAGATATAATACATATAAATGAAAATATAGTTTTTCATAGATCTTATGTCCAAGATACACTCGAGAGCACATAAACCTATTGCGGTGCAATTTTAAACTTCATTTGAGTGACTAAATTAAAACTTGCACTCGGTGTTGGCTCCCCGAAGAACATCAATGGTGATTTATACAGGGTGTCTGGTTTTCGTTTGGCAAGCCGGCAGGTACGTATAGTACTCGAAAAAAGAAAAACAAAAGTCCTGTATGAAAAGTTGCTAACTAAAAAATTGAAGGGGCTATGTAGTTTTAAAGATTACAAAAAAGCACAATTTTCAAGCTGATGTACAAGACACTGTAATTGATGGAATCAATAATGTAACTAGTGAGGCTGGTAGTACTGGCTTTGACGAAACAAAAATCTCCTTATTATATATTTCCTATTCTCAAAATTGAGAGCGCTAGGAAATGCTAAACTTTGGGAAAATTGAAATTTTCACAAAATCACAAAAAAGGCCTATTTTTACCCTACCATTAGAAGAGAAAATAACAATTTTGGAGGGATTCCAACTAAGTGAATTTTTTGTAGGTATCCAGAGGAACAGAAAAGTATATCACCATCTTCTCTCAATTCTGAGTATTTAAAAAGTTATCCTGCGTAGAGTAAAGTTCAAATTCAGAGTTTATTGTGTTTTTAAGCTATGTTCATCTGAAGACATAAAAATTCAACTATAAATTTTTTGAAACAACGTAGTCTGCTAGTACTCAATGAGATAAGAAAAAAAAGCTCTATGAACATACCACTTATTTTCAAAATTGAAAAAGATACATCGCTCCAAAATTTGGAGTCCCAAACTTAAAAAAAATTTTAAAAAATTTTAAACTTCAAAAATTTTGCAAACATGTTGAAACATTGCCGTATAATAGGAAATTACGCCAGACATGCAATTTTTTGACAGTAATGAATGAAAAGTTGCATACTTGCAAATTGAAGGGGAAAAACTCCTGGCAATTACTTTTTCATATTTTCTCTGGCTAATTTCAATTTTTGGAAAAATCATATCAAATTGTTTATGTAGAAAATTTTATGCTGATGAGTTTTGTATTCTTGTACTTTTTTATAGAAATGCAAATTAGATGAGAAAAATGAGAAAAATAATGATACCATATCTTCAAAAATCTGTTTTTTGAATTTTTCTTGTTCAATTTTGATTTCTAGAAAAAAATACAAGAATACAAAATTGATCAACATAAAATTTTCTATAAAAAAAGTTACACATATTTTTTTCTTAAAATTGAAACGAACCAAGAAGACATTAAAAATTAATTTTGAGAGGTTTTCAACTATTCTTTTTACCTATTTTTCTTGCTTACTTTCAATTTTTGGAGCAAATTACAATGAAATATTCTATCAAAATAGTACTTGCATTTATTTTTCCGATGCCCTACTGTTGATTAAAAGCAGAAGAAAAACAAAATACTTTTTTTAATGTGATACCTAAAATTAGAGGTAAAAAATGGCCTTACCACCCCTCTTCAGCCAGAATGTGACGATAAAAGCCTAGTACTCAAATGAGATCTTTTTTTTAAACTAGGGTTTCTTGATTCTCAAATTTTTCCGGGTTTTTTGAGAACCGAGGAATGTAGCTTTTGAAATAACAACACATAGATGAATCATTTATTGCATTTATTTATTTTGTGCCAGCAGTAACAATACTACGAAGATTTTCAAACTTATTTATTTTTTTCAAATATCTATTGTACAAATACATCTAAAATTTTGCGAGCAGTAACAATATTACAAAAGATTTTCAAACTGCCTTCCTTGTTCTTCAAAACATGTACGAGCTCTATATACCACACTACAAACAGCACTTCGAATTATTTCAGGTTGCAATTTTACAACATCAAAAGCAACCTGTATGCGTTCTACGAGTTCTTCTCAATTTTCTAGCAGATTTCTCCCTTCGTAAACTAACCGTTTAATTTCTCCCCATAGAAAGAAATCGAGTAGAGTTAGGTCGAGTGACCTAGGTGGCCATTTTATAGGACCTAACTGACCCAACCATCGTTGTGGAAATTTTTTGTTTAAAAATTCTGTTACAATCTTCGCCAAATGAGCAGGACATCCATCTTGCTGAAAATAGATGGTGTTTCTTTGTGCAAGTTTCACGTCTTCCACAAATTCGTTGAGGTGTGTGTCCAGAAATTCAACATAATAGGCGCTATTTAAACGAGGTGGTAGAACGTATGGACCAAGCAATGACGAGCCTATCACTCCAGCTCATACATTGACTGACATCTGCCATTGAAATGATTTTGGATGTGTAGCGTAGAGGTTTGACTCCGCCCAATTGTGATAATTACGACTATTTAATACAGTCTTCCTCTGAAACTGTGATTTGTCCGTGAAAATGATTTTTTCAACTACGTCGACATTGTCCATGATCCACTGGGAAAATTCCATTCTCTGTCTGTAGTCTCGAGCTTCTAAACTTTGGACTGGACTCGCATGGAATGCTTGCAATCCAGCAGATCGTATCAAGAATGAATTTTCCATCTGGTAATTCCCGTTTCTCTTGCAATGGCTTGTATACTTGTTGATGGTTTCTCCTCAACCATTTCCAGAACTGTGTTGTCGTCTCGTGCTCTTTTTACTGCAACACAAGATTCATGCCTTCGTGGCATTACAGATCCAGTTTCCAATAATCGTAAGTGCACATCTGCAATTGTCGATGGTTTTGGTCGGTTGCCATATAGCTCAAAATACTCGTCTGCAGCAGTCGAAGTATGGCCATGGCATTTACCATAGAGGTAATGCATCTGGACATATGCACTTATTGAGTACTTGGTTCCAGTAGTAGGGTCAATCATTTTTGTGGGAAATTGAATGATATAAATCGTAAAATAAATTAATGTCTTTTAGGTTGGTATATCCCACATTTTTCTTTCTACGGAAATTCATAAATTACAAACAATATGACGTATGTAATTGCCAGGAGTTTTTCCCCTTCAATTTGCAAGTATGCAACTTTTCATTCATTACTGTCAAAAAATTGCATGTCTGGCGTAATTTCCTATTATACGGCAATGTTTCAACATGTTTGCAAAATTTTTGAAGTTTAAAATTTTTTAAAATTTTTTTTAAGTTTGGGACTCCAAATTTTGGAGCGATGTATCTTTTTCAATTTTGAAAATAAGTGGTATGTTCATAGAGCTTTTTTTTCTTATCTCATTGAGTACTAGCAGACTACGTTGTTTCAAAAAATTTATAGTTGAATTTTTATGTCTTCAGATGAACATAGCTTAAAAACACAATAAACTCTGAATTTGAACTTTACTCTACGCAGGATAACTTTTTAAATACTCAGAATTGAGAGAAGATGGTGATATACTTTTCTGTTCCTCTGGATACCTACAAAAAATTCACTTAGTTGGAATCCCTCCAAAATTGTTATTTTCTCTTCTAATGGTAGGGTAAAAATAGGCCTTTTTTGTGATTTTGTGAAAATTTCAATTTTCCCAAAGTTTAGCATTTTCTAGCACTCTCAATTTTGAGAATAGGAAATATATGGTAAGGAGATTTTTGTTTCGTCAAAGCCAGTATTACCAGCCCCACTAGTTACATTATTGATTCCATCAATTACAGTGTCTTGTACATCAGCTTGAAAATTGTGCTTTTTTGTAATCTTTAAAACTCCGTAGCCCCTTCAATTTTTTAGTTAGCAACTTTTTATACATGACTTTTGTTTTTCTTTTTTCGAGTACTATACGCACCTGCCGGCTTGCCAAACGAAAACCAGACACCCTGTATAACGCAAAATATCTCTGCCGCGCATCAACTACGGTGTGTATTTTCCAAAGGGGCAAATTTTGTAATGGCTGCCATTCGAAAACCAGTTGACCGATTTTGCTCAAATGCAATACCGAACCAGTCCCTAATAGTCTCCAACCGCCATAAAAATTTCAAGCCAAAATCTTTTAATTTACAGGAGTTATCGTGATGACAACATGGTAGGTTTGCAACACCCTCCCTCCCAACAACTGTTTCATCGCCATACATCAAACAACAAAGGCTCTACAGCCTAAAAAGTGACAAAATGAGCAAAAAGTAAAAATATATATATATATATTTTGTGTACGAAAAATTTGAGTGACGTGTATATTCGTGATCTACGACTTAGGAACGGGGCTTTTGAACAAGTTCCGCCCTCATGTCCTATCAATTCACTGAATGTAACAGTTGTATTTTCTAAAGGAAAATACACTAGGAAAATGCACAAAAATTAGTGAAGAGCAAAATTGATCTTGCACTTTCTGTAAGGCTAAGATCAGACGGTGTACGTCCAATATCCCAGGAGAATCGCTGATTTGAAAATGAAATAATTTCCAGCAAAGATTTTCTTTCTATAAAATGTTCGAGACCCTTCGCCAAGAACGTAAAAAAAGAGTCTTCACCCCAACTTCTCGACCGTCCCCTCAAGGGGCTGAACATACGAGATTATTTTCTGTTTTTTCAACTTCACAAGAGACTAAGAGGTTTCATGAAAAAAATATTTCGGTAAACAAGTATTTTATATAAAATTTTTTATAAAAAAATTTCTTAACAAAATTTACTTTAGCGCCATAGGTGAGGTGCTAAAGGTTTCTGAATGTTGGTTATACATGCAACCATTGAAAACTTCAAACATCTGCAATTCGGAAACTAATGGATGATTTGGCCCATTCTCGAACTCGACCAGTATATGGACCCAAAATATACACATGCCAAATTTTGTCTCGATACGGAAGATTCTACTCATCTTCGAATATGACCGACATATGGACCCAAAATAAACACAGGTTAAATTTCTCCTCGATCCGTAAAGAAATAAGCCCACCAGTTTGTTGACAAATTTCGATATATATCCTATATAGATGTTATACGCAGCTTCGCCTACGCTGCGCTCGCGATTCAGCGTTTTTTATGTAAGTTTTCAAAAAAAAATTTACACATTAAAATTAATCTTGAATTTAGACTCGAGGTTGAGGGTATTCGTTTTTTGTCTCATGATCCTAGAAAGCTTTTGGCGCTATTAGCTGAAATTCATGTACACATATGTGTCGCGCAGTCAGTTTCCAAAGTCAGCCTTTATCGAAAATGCCTATATGCACTTACTATTTTGCGGTCAAATGCTATAATGAATCTGCATTATACTTTTTGACTGAATGAAATCACTCTCCGGCATTTACTATAATTTCATTATAGAATTTGAAATAGTTTTATCAATGTTATTCGTTTGTCAAAATCAATAAACCATCAAATACTAATACCCAAATTAATTCAAATGTATTATTTATAAATATATAGAAACATTTCAGGCATTTCATGTACTTTTTTTTTCAACTACAATAAATTCTAGAGTATATGGTACTAAACAAAAAAAAAAAAACCACCCCCGGGATGTTATTACTTTGAGCCTGACGGCTAAAATGTAAAATACCTGACCCTTCAGGTTTTAGCCCCCTCTCTCTCTTCCTCTTTCTCACTCTCACTGTAATATTATGTCTTTATTATAATGTGTGGTCTTATATACGCGCTACTTTTGGGTCGCTCTTTCCTGTCGTTTTTTGGCTGGGGACCCATCGCTAAAACCTGAAGGGTCAGGTTAAAAAAAATTACTTGAAATGACAGAAATTTCTCCATTTATTTAATAACAATATATGATTGAATTGATTTAACTATTATTATTTGATGGTTTATTTCTTTTGACAAACGAATAATACTGATAAAACTTGGGAAAATTCTATAATTACCTAGAAAAAATATCTGAGAGTGATGCGCATTGTATAATACCTAATTTCATTCAGTCAAAAGCAATAATGCGAGTTCACGATAGCATTTGACCGAAAAATAGTAAATGCCTAGGCATAATATTCGAAATATCTCTTTTGCGCATCGATCGCTTTAGGTGTGTATTTTGCAAAAGTGTCAAATTTTGTAATGGTTGCCATTCGAAAACCAGTAGACCGATTTCGTTCAAATTCAATACCAAACCAGTCCTTAATAGTCTTTGACTACCATAAAAATTTCGAGCCAAAATCTTCTGATTTACGTGAGTTTTCAGGATCATAACATCGTGAGTCTGCAATATTTTTGAGAACCCCTCCGCCGAAATTACCGCGAAATTACCGAATGAATTTCAAACATTTTAACACAAATGAGTACCCCGCGAAAGCCTCAACACTACCCCAAGTTTTACTGCCATAGGTCAAACAGCGGAGGCTCCACAAACTCCAAAAAAATGTCAAAATGGGGGAAAAATGGAATATATATATATATAAAAATTAGATCAAAATGGGAAAATGGTACCAATCGTTATCTTTTCTCATGAAACGGATAATTTTCATCACCCCCACCCCTAACCCTTTTGTGAGGTCAATTTCAATATCCTGTTCACAAGAAAACGAAGTAAAAATCTTAAACTATTGCTACGAAAAATATAGGTCTGTTTGGGGGCATGAATTCTGTACAGATTCTGCGTAATTACGGGTGCTATTCTACTGAATAAACGATCTGTAACGCCACAATGGTTGTTAATTTAGTAATGTAACCCGATAAATTTTACAGAATCTGTGAAGATTTCGTCTACCCTAACAAACCTAACGTAAATCCCGATGAATCAAAGAAGCTGGTTGAAAGCAGGCTTGATTGCTTATATTTAATTTGCTGAAAACGGACAACTTTGCCTCCGGAGGGGATAGGGACTTCGACGATAGTTTCAGACATGCCTCGGAATAACACAAATAAATATTAAATATTTCATCTTGAATTGCCAAGCGATCCCGAAGTTATGGGCAAACAAATACACTGACATGGAGTTTTATTAATATAGATAGAATAGATACAAGACATATAGAGAGATTATAAAATTAATATGCGCTACAAAGCTGCAAAAATAACGCAACGAATTTTTTCGAACCTTTAGCCCTCTACTTATGACGCTAAAGTAAATTTGGTAAGAATTTTTTTATAGAAAATTTTATGAAAAATATATGTTTACTGAAATATTTTTCTTATAAAACCTCTCACTTTTGAGAAAAATTGAAAAAACAGAGAACAGTCATAAATGTTCCGCCCTCTGCGGGGACACGCAAGGGCTTTTTTTTTATAATACTCAGGGAAGGTGCGGAACATTTCCCAGCAATAAAACCTTTGCTGGAAATTATTTCCTTTTCAATATGGTTTTTCACCGTAATTCTTTTGGGCTACAAGACCAAACGCAAAACTTGAGAACCAATATAAGCGAACAGTAAAATTTTCGCAACTTTGCTACGTAAGTAATTTACGACATGAAAATAACAAAAAAGAATTTTGAATTACGTTCATAATAATACTCTGGGAAATTACGTATATAATAAAATGGTCATAAACAAATTGTTTTTGAAAATAAGCGGGGTTTTCGTTAAAATTGTTGGAAATGGTCCGCAAACCAAAATATTAAAAATCCTACCCCCACCTTTAGTGCGAAATTTATTGGAGGCAAAAATCACAAGGCTTTTTTTTTTGTAGCTTAAATCTATCAAGAACAATATTCCTGATACGGAAAATGGTTTCGAATAAAATTTATTTCTCTAGAAATTTTTCACAAAAAAGTATTTAATCATTTTTACTTTGAAAACCTCCAGTACCGACAAAGAACATTGTAACACGCAATATAGGAACTTATCCAGCAGGTAACCATATACACGAACACAGAGTGCCAAGTACGCAGAATCTTGTAACTAAATGCATATATTTACGCCAGAACATAATATCGCTGTTTTTAAATTATTTTGAGCAATAGTACCACATCAATTCAAATTTCTGTATTTTGTCCCAACCAAGGCATGCTAGTAGGACCGGTGACAAAAGTAGAGGTAAGATGAGTAGACGCATACGCAATTTTCTGTCTAATTCCGATTTTTTCTTTGCACTTATATGGTGTTTCGACGGGTAGTAGCAAAACACAAAATAATTTTTATCGATTATGGATTATTTTAATTACCAACATGATATAAATTACTCGGATAATTTAAAAGCATTTATCATCGGTATATTGAATTTAAATCGATAAATGTGACGAAAAAAATGAAAGTACCAAAAATTAAATATGGTTTTCCCAGGACAGTCAATGGAGTATGCGTATCAAAAAAATACGGAAGTATATTACATGCAAGATGCACAGGTCACCAAGAATTAAATGGGGGTTATTTTTGTTTTATCGATACACAGTATAGCAACACACAAGTCTATCTAATCGCTGGCAATCAGTTAAATGCTTCTATCATCTAATCCACCCATTTTGTTACCAACATCCGTTCCTCGGTTTTCAGGTTCATCAGTTAACATATTATACCCAAATAGAACTTGGAATATTCATAGTATATTTTTTTTACATAATACATGACCAGAGAGGCACTGTTTACGCTGATATTTCTCGAGTGAAAAGTAGCTCCTATCACTGATGAATGTAATCTCGAAGTAAATGAACGCGCCTACATGTAAAAACGTAGAGCATCTTTTTACATGGAAGCACGTTCACTTTTCATCGAGGTAGAGGTTACACGTTCTGTTAAGTCTTCCACAATAAAGCGTTGATATTTTGTTCCCTTTTTTATAATTTTTGTAAAATACTCATCACTATGATAGAATTTTAACGTTTCATTGCTTTTTGATCATTAATTAAATAAAATATCTTCGTCAAAAAGGTTCAAAAGTGAGTGTACATAACTCCGGAATTGCTCACTCCCTACGCTTGTTTCGCAAACTTCCCTCACATATGTAAATGCTCACCTCTGAACCTTGGTATGTAATATACTATACCTGATACGATGGGTAACATTGTATTCTCTTCACTTCGCCACACCAACAGGAGAAATCGAACAACCAGAAAAACAAAATCTGCACGGGTCAATGCCGGTGATTAGGGGATGTCATGAAAAATTGTCTGAACGATTCACAAAGCATGTGCACGAAAAACTAGATATTATCGACTACATAATAAATACACACACCGAAGTCGATCGCATTATTTACTTTTTTTCATAATTTTCTATTTTTTTTTTTTTTCCGCACCACTTATACTTCGTTTTTCATTCTATCTTCTAAAATGACTCGTTCGGCTCACTTTCTGGCACTGTTTCCCTCACCACCACCGTACTCGGAGGTACAGAATTTTTTTTTCTTAACAAAATTGCCGGTCAAAAACGGAAATCGAACGGGCGTAAAAACGATATTAAAAGCATTTTTTCCAGCGAATGAAACACGCACTATGATTCGCGTCGACGACGAAGTCATACTTCGACTGTAAACAAAACCCTCCTTAGTGGGTTCTCTCTCCTGTTTTTATTAAGTAATCGAGAACATTTAAGGACATGCGCCCTTTGGTCCTTGTCGTGTTTTTTCACCCTTTTTCTTTCTCTTTTTTTGAGCTTTTTTATTGTTTTTTCTACGTTTTTATTTTTTTGTTTTTTTGTTTTTTGTTTTGGTTTTTCTCACTACGCGTAGCCTACATTACTGTCTTATTATTATGATTTCGACGATACGACTTGACAACGACGAAGTATTATGGTTGAATTTTTTTTTCTTTTTCGTTTCATTCTCATGCCACAGTTGTGAGCGAAATTATGTAACATCGCGAATCAAAAAGGCGTCGTCCCATTCCACCACCATCAGAAACGAAATTTTTCTTTTTTTTCTTTGGTTTGGTGAGAATTTCAAAATCAACGTCGTAAGTTAAATAAAAAAAAAATACTAGCCGCCTTGTTGCCTGAAAAAAAGGAAACGACGATCTCGGATCCTTATGAAACATGCCCTCCACTACTTCTCTATGATTTTTTACAAATCGATAGATGATACTCAACAAAAATCAACTTTGTTCGATAAAAAACAATTGTCAATAATTAGCCATTTCAGAGAAAAGAAAAAAGTTATAAAATGGTTTTAATTATTTTATAGTTCTTACGTGCATTGGCTAAGCATTAAATGTTAAAATAACAATTTTTCAGTTGAGCGGAAAAATGTTTGAATTCCTAATGGCAACCACTCCGTGGCACCACATCTGCAAGAAAGTGCTTCAAACTAACCAGAACTACAATTTGAAACAAAAATAAAAATTTCATACTAATAATTAACCTTTGCCTAAAAGAATATAAGATTTAATATTAAACTCGACAAGGGCTGTAAAAATTAATCCAAAGTTTACGATAAATTTATAAGAAATATATAAATTAATAACAATGTCAGAATTTTGAGAAATGTTTTAGAAGTCAAACTAGGTAATTTATTCAGGCTAATTCTTTTTTTTTAAGAAGAAAAATCAAAATGGAAGTACGATGCCCTTCACAATAAAATTGAAGTTATCTTTTAGTTTACAAGAAATTTAGATCATTTGCTGCATCATATTAAAAGAAGAACTCTGTTCAAGAAGGGAATGATCCCACTTTAATAAAAAAAGAATTTGGAAACCAATCTGATTATTACCAGTTTTTTTGCAAACGGGGTAATAAAATTGACCTCATGGAACGGTTAGGGGTGGGGATGATGAAATTTATCCGTTTCATGAGAAAAGACAAGCAAATTGAGTGTCAACGATGGGTACCATTTATTTATTTTGTCATAATTGTTTTTATGTATGTATGTATGCATATATATATATCGCCCAAAATTTTATGTTCATGGTTTTGAGAAAACTACCGGGTAGATAGGGCTGAAATTTTTATGAGAGATAGTTTTCATATTGGAGGAGGTCTGAAAGAAGTTTTTTGCCTATCGGTTAATTAGTTTCTGAGAAAACTGAAAAACAAAAAATTTCTGGAAATATCATTTTTCCAGGATTCTGAGAAAATTACAAAAGGGATCTGGCTGAAATTTTCATGATAAACTTTCCTCGTGTTGGTGCAAGATTTTTAGAAGTTTGGTAATTATTAATTTGGTAGTTTTTGAGAAAACTGGAGAAGAAAAATTTCTTTAAAATATGTTGTGTTCACGATTTTGAGGAAACTATCTAACAGATATGGCTGAATTTTTATAAAAGATAGCTATTGAATATGGGAGCAAGTCTGAAAGAAGTTTGATGCTCATTGGTTCAGTAGTTCATGAGAAAACAGGAAACAAAAATTCTCTAGAAAAGAGGTTTTTAGCGATAAAACATCCATAGATAGATATTTTTGTTAAAGATATAGAATAACTGTCAATAGTTTTTTTGTGATTTCTTAACCTGAAACTGTTGGATATATCAATCCTTTTCTCACCACACTGATGAACAACACTTAATCTTTTCTTAAACTCTCTCATTCATGGTAACACTTTCTTTCCCACTCATTCAACTTTATTCAATCTAATTGTACCTAATTGGGAACCTTCGTCTAACTTTCTATCACTTGTTGAACTATCATACAGATTGTTATATTCTTTTTACATAAAATATAGGGTATTTCTACAGATCAACTGAGTTTAAATGTCTTTTTATTCGTCATCCAAGGTCCTTGATTCATCATGGTAGCATTGTTCAGTAACCATCTTTAAACCTCTGTAGCAAAAGTAAATTTTTTATTAACCAAAAGTTTAATCATTTGTGATAAACAAAAATCTGTTAAAAAACCCAATGCTTTTTTTTTGTCATTTATGTAAATTCTTATGTTAGGTAATTTAGCTCCAACTTGTGCTTTCATAGAATTTTTGAATCAAAATATTAATGGCCAAAATTGTTTCTTAATTCACTGATTTTCTCGTAGTCAACATCAATTGCTTTAAAAAAATTGTGCCCTGCTTGTGTGTCAAATTTGGTTGTGTTTTCAAATTTCCATAGATGTCGTTGATTGCTGAACTGTTTGAAAGCCCTGCTTATGTTTGTCCAGAAGTCAGTAAATGAGGTTAATTGTCTCCCTGCTTGTGTGAAATTAACTCGCCAAAACTATTATTGGATCATATCATCACAAACCATTGCAAGTTGAATGATCGCCTACAGTGAAACAGCTGAAATTAATCGTCATAACTCGTCATTAATTCAAATTGCCAAGTTACCAATGATAAAATCATCTAGTCAAAATTCAAATTGTTAAAATCATCCAAGTTCCAGTCAGAGTTTTTTGAAGTACTGTATTCATCTTTATAAAATTTGTCAAAGTCCAAATACAGAGTCATTAGCTGGTTCATCACATCAAGAATGATCAAATTTAACAGTTATTTGGTCATCGAAGTCATAAAAATTGGTCTTCAGTCATAAAAAGTCGTAATTTGCTGTAAAAGTTAGTAATACTAACATCAAGTATTTAACTTTGTTTGGTAACAATTTCATAATTTTGTGCATATTATTTCTTGTTATATCAAAATTTTATTCATGTGATGTACAACAGTTGTAATAAGTTGCCAACATTCTGACACCATATTTTACAACTTCGTTGAAAAATAAACAAATGCTACAACTCTCACAACTTTTTACACAACCTTTCGAGAAGGTATAGAAAACTGTGACAACAATCGACAACTTTCTAATAGTAAGCTCCTAAAGAATAGATTCTCTAATATCATCCAATTTTTTCAAATTTTAATGATACACACAATGGCAAAAAAAATGATGTATTTTCAAAATTGTTTTTAAATATTCACAATTTTCCACTTCAGGATATAAATAGAATACAGCTAAAAATACATCTTTATCTTGTTTAATAGACACCTCTTAAGGTGGCAATAAAAATTGAAACATAACAGAATCTTGAAAGAGTTTACAGAGTTGGTTCAGTTCTATCAAACAGATCTCTAGTTTGACTGACGAAATGGTCCAGGAGCACGATGTCTAATTTCCCGCTTTTCTATTTTTTTTCTCAAATTTATCAGTAAAAACTATAATTTAAAAAATTTTTTATTGTCTTTTTATTTATCTTTTTTATTTTTTTTAGAAACCTAGCTAAAAATTGGAATAACCTATCCACCCTAACTGGCGACGTTATTATGAATAGTTGAAAATACAATCTTTTTTTAGAATAAAAATAAAAATTAGGTCAACAAAAAAAGTTTGGACAAAAAATTTTTTTGTATCAAATCATCCCTGTATTATAATTTAATAACTTCCCTTGCTTTTGTTGTTAACGATTGGGGGTTTCATTTAAAAATGAAAAAACGATAGTTTCAATAAAAAGCATTTGTATTATTGAGGTAATAGCGTTATGTTGGGGAAAAGGCAAAAACGTTATCAATTATTTGATTTCAACTTTTGAAAATTACAGTTTAAAATCATTATCTCTTTTAAAACATTTAAAAAAAAAACAAAAAAAACCGATTATATGGAAGTACTGTTAAGCCAAAAACTTGTAGCATGTTACAATAAATTATAATATGTATTTTTTCGTAAATTTTGTAACTATTGGTTCAAAATTCAGCATTTTATGGCAAAGGAAAAAAAAAGCTTTATGGGGATCACCACTATTAATACATGAAATTAAATAACAAATTATTCTCTGAATTCCCCAAGTAAATGTGTGAAAAATAAAATTAATCATATACTATCCCTAATAAAGTGCCTCTTACTTCATAGAATAAGTAAGGAATTATATATTCAATTAACTGAATTTAACCCTCTAACAGTAACATATAGATGTGTTTAAAATTTATGGATGGGTCAAACATCTTCCTCATTGCTACAGGACCAACAGGCAACATTATTATGATTATTATGATAATAAAACAGTTTTTCGGATACCCTATCAAGTATTGAATGAATGTTACTATGTTAATATAAACAATAATGTCTTTAGTTTTACACGATAAACCGAATTAATTTAATCATTTAATGTGGCTCAATAATTGGGACACCACCAATTACAATGGGTAGCTATGTTCGATGTGACAAAAAATTGCCGCATTTAAGTTCCAACTTACGAGATGCTCTTGCTAAGTTTCGTTAAAAATGAGTTCTTCCTTCAACCCTGTAAGTCTTCTGTTCTGTTATGTGAAGTAAGTCAAAAAACTTATTCCTATCTCTAATAAAACAATTGAAATAACTTATGATAAAAGATCATGTGATACAAAATAACCAACATGATCAAACGTTCAAAAGAGAACTTTTCATTAGAACAATACACAAAGTCCAGTTAAAAGCGAAAACTATAATCCATTCTAAATAAATAAAAAATGACGTCACAGAGACAATCACATTTCACAGCTATGTAAAGCTAAAAATATTGGTGTAAACAAAACCACTTCGGATACAGCCTTCATTGAATCAGGTGAATCTCTACCTTTTCATTTCCCTCCTGGGCCATCAACTCATATGACATCATGTTTTTCTTATTTGGAATACGTTATAGAATTCTCTGAAAATATGTCAGCCATATCAAAATCAAGGGTGAGAACCAGAATCAGAAACGATTCAAGTAACTACAATTAATGATATTGTATGCTTTTATTGTAGTCACTAATGCGATAAAATGTTATGTAGTATTTGAACTAACAACCAGGGATTCTGATTGTAGTTATCAGTTATCTCTTGTCAATGTGCTTTTCCTTTAATTCAAGGTACTTCCCATTTTCAAACTGTTTTTTCAAATCTCAACAGTGTTAAGTTTTTTCTTTTCTTATATAAATTAGTTTCAAAATTTTGGACTTGGAGTTTTACTCGTCTTATAAAAGTGTACTTATAAAAATTCATTTTTGCCCAACTTATTTTACTTTTAACATTACTGGAACAATACCAATATGTTGGATACATTAAAATAATGTTATTGAAACGTTATGAAAATCTTCATAATGTTACTATCATAATAACGAGAAAAAAAATTAAACAAAAGTACCATCAACAACATTGACGGCTATTTCAATTTTCCAAAGTACCATTATCATAACAGAAATGAAATAAATCTGTTTCGTTTCAATTAATAGTATTTAATTTTCTACTGACGCGATGGCATCACAGGATCGTATATACCTTACCAACGGTATAGCCTATCGCATTCATTCCACTACATTACCAATATAGTTTCATGCTCATGAGTAATGAATTCTCAGTCTGTGGGTTTCCTTACATTTTTTCCTTTATTTCTATCACATTCATTTTTAATCCTTTCATCAATTAGATTCTGCTCTTCTCTTTCCCCTCATTTAAAAAAAACTTTACAATAGAATAGCTGTATGCCACATTTCAAAAAACACAGACCTATAAAATTTTAGGATAAATTTAACTTAGGTATTTTGTTTGTTAAAATGGGGAAAAAATTGAAAAAAAGGAGTTTGGAGCAGGTGTAATTAATTTTTAATGAATGATTACATGGATTTGGATGTATTATTGCAGTAGGTATTTTGCAAGAAGTTGTAACATCTGATCACCCGTGGCCTCCCCCTCACGTCACCATCAACCTGTATTACCATTACGATAGGGAATGTCTCTCGAATTCTAAGTTTATAGTAACGATAAGATAAACAGGAAATACGCCGATTCCCCAACGGAAATAAATTCCCCAAATCTACGAAACATCGAGACACGTTGATTGGCTATTATTTAACGATATGGTGACGTGTAGAAATACGATATCGATCATCGATGAACTAAATCTTATCTCTCTTTGACTGTTCACGTTTTTGGCCTAAGAATGAACAATCAGTTTCGTTTTAGACGTGATAGTTTTTCGTTCGTCGTGAATACGAAACATTATTCACGACAAAATACAGCTCTTTTATACGACATCAAGTCACATTTTAGATTGTTTTCACTGATACTTTTGAATGTGAACGTCAGTAGTAAACCTAAATAATTCGCTATATTATTCCTACAAATTCAACACAAATATCCGCTCGAGATTTGATGGTTCACGGAACTTTGAGAACCATGAGGTGATGTGATGTATAACCTGCACGATCTGACATTAGTTACCATACTTGTAAGTAGCCTTTTTGATGTAATAAAGTGTAAACTGTAATAATGGGTCGGCCAACTTATTTATTTCCACTTATATAAATTCGCCCGACATACTTCTTAGGCCTCGGGGGCTATTGCTGGTAGGCTGGTGGCCTAACTGTTTGAGCTGGTTTGTGGTTTCGACTTTACGATTGACCGAGACTTATTGATATACTTCGAATTGTGATATCATTCCCTATACTCAGGATGTACGTTCGTTTTCGGACGTCACATCTACGTTTTACTTGGCAACCGTGACAGGACTTGATCCTCTTGTCTTTCGAGTTCTGTGGCCGAGCCTAATGCAAACGCCTTATCCACAACCTTCCGTTTTAATGCTAATTCCATCCGTTATGAGGGTGTGATTCGAGAATTGTCCATTCTTAATCTAAAACCTTCACATGCGGATATATACAATCTCATGTTATTTGTAGATCCGTATTGCTACTCGGTACTGTAGTTTAGGAGGGTGTATATCAACGAATGTGGAGAGTGTACCTCTTTCCTTTTTTGTTCATGTTCTCGAACCACCCGCCCAAAATTATTTCCGTTCCTTCTGCTATTTTTTTTTCGGGTTTCTTTGTACCATATCCTATCAATAAGAATAGAAACGTCGTACGAGAAGAGACAAAAGTCTGCCACCTGAGTTTTGTTAAAACCTATCCGATCGGTTTGTTGCTCAGCATGATTGTTAGAGCGATCCTTTAAGCTGGATAGGTCTGATCAACTTGTTCATGTTGGGATTGGCACTATCCAAATTTAACAAAAGTGTCTGGCGACCGTTGACTGGCCAGTTTTGCTGCAGCCATTTTTAATTTTTGTTGGGCATCTGATTCCCACGAGTACCAATTAGAGGAAGTCTTTCTCCGCTTTATAATGCAAATGCAGCAAGTGAACTGCAGTGAAAACCACATCGCCTTCAGCGTTTAGCTCTATGCCTTACGAAGAATGTCAACCTAAATTCGATAAAAATAATAAACTCAAAGTAAATTACTAAAACAATCTGGCGTTCGAGGATTAGGTCCCTCGTGGTTAATTCGATATAGTTAGTGTGATAAACAATGTCCCATTCAAGGCGTAAGCTTCCTTAATAAATTTTGTGTTCAAGACTGTTAGTCGTTACAGTCATTTGCTATGGCCCTAAGCCTACCGATCATGTTTTGATCTTAGCATTTTATTGGCAGTCTGCCGTAGAAAATAGTTATCGTAGTTAACCTAATTATTGTACGTCGCTTTTAGTGGCGTAGTATTTTATTGTTTGACAAACTTTCTTTTAACGACTCTTAACAGACTAAAGTAACATTGTACGGGTGTGTATTGAAATAAAATGAAAAGATAGGCTAAATTAGAATCCATCCGTATTCCCATAATTGTACTTACGACGTACCGATTTTAAAGTACAGTAACTAAGTCTCAATCGATTTTTATCTGCCCTATGTTATGGATCTTGGTCCAATCCATAACATACATTATAACTTGGGGATTCTAGAAATATTTTTGATACTATACTTCCGGAAGATTACCTTAAAAGTTTGACCTACCCATTAATTAATTAAGTCGATGTGCTTGTTAGTTTTAGCTGAGCCGTAAATCCCCCCTGTTCCAGGTATATCGACGGGCAGAGCCATAGACATCGATTGCTCGTCTGTTAGGATAAAACGTATCGATTTAGTTAAGGGAAATATTAGCCTTTTCTTTTTACTAAACTTAGGCCAGCAGATTTTGTCCGAGATGGACGGTATTTGGGATGATAATAACCCCAACCCCTTTGACACCCTCGACCACTTGAGTAGACGAGATAGGGAGGACGTGATGAATACTCGAGAAGTTGCGATGGGCAAGGATGACGTGAATGTCACCAAAGGATCCGCTATTATGGAAGAAGAAGAAACGTTAAAGAACTTGTAGGCCTTCGATTCCAATAGGGTGCCAGAACCGCCTAAGGGAGCCAATCCAGTCGAGTTCTACAGGAATCTATACCTTCGACAATCTGAAAGCACCGCACGATACCGCAGGGAATGTGTTGTACGAGATTCGATGCTCGAGAAAAGTGAGAAAAGAAGAAAAGCGGCTGAACTACGTACAGTTAAAGTAGTTGAAAAGAATAATGAATTTGAGGATCGAGTCAAAGCTCTCGAGAGAGAAATCTCGAAAAGAAAATCCTCAGAAAACCCTTCAACGACGAGGATACGCGAGAGAATAGCCGAAATGGAACGAGGACGCGCAATTCTACAACGACTCCCTGTAAATACCAATCGATGATGATAAGGCACCACCCAAAGAGGAAGAAGAAATCACGATTGCGCAAAGTTCATCAGAAATCACTCGAAAGCCTGTGGCCAGTTCAACGTTGGTGAGCGCCATTAAGAGAAGAGAGCAAAGTCCAAGCTCCCGAGAATCCTCGAGCAAATAAAACTACTAAGTTTGGAAACAAAGTCTCAGATCAGAGAGCAGTTCGATTACTTCGAAAGGAAAATCGACCGACTGCGATCTTGAGGGACCCGATACCGCAAATTACTCAGAGAGAAACGTCGAACATCCCAGTTGGTTTCAGACCTGAAACACCTCCTCCGACAATCCTGAGGCATCTCAAAGATACAACAGTTCCAACGTACCTGCCAAATCAAAGAGAAAGGACACCGGTACGTAGACATCGCAAAGTAGGAGGAAACCAGACGTTTTCGAGAATAGCACCACTGCAGAAAACATCGAGATTGTTCGACCCTTCGAGGATGCAAGCGTACACTGGACATAAGGATCATCGAACTCCGGAAGAATTCTTGAGAGAATTTGAAAGCTGCGTCGAAGATCTGGACCAAGATGACGAGCAACTAGGCCGAGTTTTCGGGAAGATGATGGACGTAAACAAGTTTCTAGGAGGAGCAGTCTATCGAGAAAATTGAGGCTACCAACAAGCTCGAGATCACTTCGTAACTGTCTACTGGAATAAGTCGAGAAAGCAAGCCCAAGTACAAGCTATTCAAGATGGCCAGTATGATTCGAGAAAATATGATTCGATAGCCGACTACGCCATACACATATACACCCGACTACTCGAGTGTGGCGAGGATATCCAGACCATATACGGGATTCTCGTGAAGAAAGTGCCAATGCCATATAGAGACAGAATACTCGAGTCTGACGTTGCAAATCTGGTCGAGTTCTCAACAAAACTCGAGTACCTACATAGTTTGTTCCACGAAGAAAATGCTGGGAGTGTAAGTAAACAAACGAAACAGCAACCAGTATTAAACATCGGTAACCAAAAGTATGCAGACTCATATACTCCCAATGAAACCTTCCATCAGAACCAGGGAAACTGAAGAAGGCTCCTATGGTTGGTCGCATAGGATGCCCTATTGAAAAACACGATAAAAACAGACCGACAACGGTAATGAAGAACAAATTCGTAATACCTGAGTGAAAAACGTACCAAGTCTTCGGTGACAACACAATCCTAAGTTGGTTAAGGAATAGTGGTCTATCGAGTGCCCAAAACCTAAGTATCGATAAGACAGCTGGTTTTGAGAAATTGAATCGATTGAGTCCTCTCCTAGAAGTTATACAGAGGATTGCAAAAGAAAATACCTGTATAATTATCGGCTTTGGAGAAGAATTTATCCTGAGTCCAGATGCAGACGAAGACACGATTATCTCAAAACTTCGATACCTCCTCGACGAGTTATTACAAAAATGTCGAGTTGAAAAAATAATCGTTACTACGATCTCACCAGACCCAATGAGGATCGATAACCAGTTCTACAGATCTTGACTTTGGAGATTCAACAGCCAAATTTGGAACCTCAAGTCCGATTTCAAGGACATATATATTCTCGACATTGAAAGGATCTTTACTCGAAAATACGAGAATGAGAATAAAGATAAAACAGTTACCCCGGGAGATGAAAGATTCATCTATGCAGTCCCACGTCGATACAAGAAAGAAGAAACACATCTAATCGACAAAAATTTAGCGTCTCTGATTGCAGACCACGTTGATCGAAAGGACAGTGAAATGAGTCCCAATGTTAACCTAATTACGGGATATGATGATCAGAATCAATGTGATGAAAACGAACAATCGCAAGCCAACGACCCCCAGCAAACCGACAAAGAGGATCTGTATGGGACGTTCTGTTTCCATATCATGGACGAGGTCGAGTCAGATCCGGAGGAAATTGAATCCAAAAATAACTTCGTCGACACAAGGCCGTGGTTTCCGCCCTTTATAATAAACAGCATTATGGGCAAAGCGAGAAACGTTTATAGGACGTATATCGACCAAGGTTCTCCATACAGCTGGATAACCGACAAATTCCTTCAATTCCTGGAAAAACATAACCCCGATCTATACCTCATGCACGTGAGTTGCCCAATGCAGAAAGTCGGATACGCTGTCGGAAAACGCCCCATACGAGTTTACGGATCGATAAATCTACGATTCATAATGGTCGATAAGCACGGGGACGACATTGAGATGATAACAACGCTCCATATAAACAAGAGCTTAAATGCACCAATCATACTAGGTCGAGAATTCCTCTACAAACACGACGGAAGACCTAGTGTGAGATATTGGTTAGTCGATTTTGTAGATCCACGTGATAGATCGAAACAAATTAAGATACCAGGAGTCCAGTTTGGTGCCGTTGAACCTATTCTCAACATCGGACCAACGGATGAAACTCCACTCGAGATTGAGAACAAAATCAAGAAAATACTAAAGGAGCTAGAGATATCGAACAAAATAGCTCAGGAATTTGGAGATGTCCTGCGAGAGAACCACGAGGCTTTCGCAGAAAGGATCGGTAGATGCGCGGCATATACGCATACCTTAAATATGTCCCCGGACACGAGGAAGATGGACCAAAAGGAGAGAATAATTCCAAAGGCATGGATCCCAAAAGTGAAAGAACTCTTCGATGATTGGCAGAAGCAAGGAATTATAAGTCCTGAGTAGAGCGAATACTTCTCACCGATAACATACATGAAAAAAGAAAACGGTGATATTTGCCCTTGTCTCGACGCTTGAAGGATAAATCATTATATGGGTACGAGGGGAGATACAGTTCCACCCATCGAAACAATAAAATTAAGTTTATCTGAGATAAGAGTGTTCACGAAATTGGACGTGAGATAGGGATTCCTACAAATCCCTTTAGCTTCAGAATCCCAAAAATACATAGCTTTCCGATTCCAAGGAAAACTGTATGTCCTGAATCGAATAATCTTTGGCCTGAAAGACGCGATGCAAGCCTTCGTAGCAGCTATGAGAATCGTTCTAAGTGGACTCGATCACTGCGTTACGGTATATGTCGATGATATTTTAATACATTCCCGAACACATGAGGAACACCTGGAACACATTTGATTAGTTCTCAATAGATTTGTAAAATACAACATGACATTAAAATTAGAAAAGTGTTCTTGGTTTTGAGACACAGCTCGATACTTAGGGTATGTCATAGACACTGATGGAATACCACCCGATCCAAAACGAGCAGAAGCCATTCACAACTTTAAAGCTCCGATGACGAAAAAAGAAGTTCAATCTTTCCTCGGAGTGGCAAACTATTATCGAGGACATGTTCCGAGATACGCCGATATAATCGCTCCGCTGTGCAACCTGTTGAAAAACGATGTTGCGTTTGAGTGGACCGATGATCACAAAAAAGCATTCGAGAAAGAAAAATCAGAAATGGTTAAGTGCCTACTGCAATCACATCCGGACTGGAACCTCCCGTTTTACGTGTTCACGGATGCTTCGGACTTCGCCATCTCAGGAATAGTCGTTCAATTCATCAGCGAAGATGAAGATGAAAAACCAAAGGTCCTATCGATGGTAAGCAGACTATTGAAGAAATCCGAGAAGAACTATCCCACATTTGAAAAAGAAATGTTAGCGATAATATACACAATGAAGAAAAATCTCTACATGCTTACCAATCATGAGGTTCGGATATGGACCGATTGTCGATGCCTACAGTACCTCATAGGCCTAAAAGATGATGTTTCGCAAAGAGTAGCGTGGTGGAGGATGTTCCTCACCAGCTTTTTGATAACTGCTACCGAACATATACCAGGCAGTAAAAACATCGCAGTGGACGCTCTGAGCAGATACTGTTCACAACTCGAAGTCGTAGTGTACCGAAATGCCGATTTCCAAATCGTACTAATGTTGATCGGTGATGATAACGCGATCACCATATCGTTGCTAATGAACAACATATCGAGTCTAAAAAAGAAAAGTAGAGAAATCATGGGTCAACTCGAAAGACAATCACCTCGCGCCGAGAAAGAAAAAGGTATCGTCTATTATGTGAATCCTGATGGTGATAAGAGAATATACGCCCCCGAATCAACCGGAGAATTGTTGATCAGATTCTACCATGGAGAGTTTACACATCCAGGATCTCAGAAAACACTGGAGTTGGTACAACGATTCTTCGATTGGCCTGGCTCAAAGTACGAGATCGAATTATTTTGCTCAAATTGTGAAACCTGCAAACGATCAAAAAATACAAATACGACATTATCAGGCCCCTTTCTATCATTCTTTGCTGACAAACCTGGTCAATTGCTATCCATCGATTTGTACGGACCATTACTGTCAGGACGTGGAAAAGTAAATCGAATCTTCGTTGTTATGGACGTCTTCTCCAAATTCACGAAGCTATACACGATAAACAAAGCTTCCGTTAATGTTTGTAACAATAGAATGAATCATTTTATCGAAAAATATGGCAAACCTGAAACGATTCTGTCCAATAACGGAAGCCAATTTACAACGAAGGACTGGATAGATCACTGGAAACAGTTTAAAATCCAGCCTAGATTTACATCGCCATACACACCATCATCGATTCTGGTCGAAACACGAATGAAAATCATCGGCGATGTCCTTCGGATAAAGTGTCCAACTCAACATAGTAATTGGTATCAACACATCGACAAGATCGAGCGTAGATTAAACCACATCGAGCATGCTACTACTGGAATACCGCCAGCAACGTTGATGGAAAAGGTAAAATTCGATTACAAAGGAAGAACGATGTCATTAACTGACAAAGAATATAAAATGTTCCTAGAAAAAGCGATACAAAACACAAAGAAAACACTTGCAAGGCGAAAAAAGAACAACGAAAGTAAAAATCTCACCGATCTCAAGGTTGGAGATATGATTTACACAAAAAATCATACACTTTCCGATAAAGCCGTTGGAATTTCGTCGAAACTCAACCCAAAATTCGTCAGCCCCTGTGAAATCATCGAGGTGAAGGGAAATGGAAGCTATCGAATCCGAACACCCGATGGGAAAGTCCTCCAACGAAACGTACATGAATTCAAGCGATAAAATCCATCCGCCATCAAACAACATAAAAAATCTGAAACAAAAAACATCTCAAAAATAAATCCCATTAATCAAAAATAGAAATTAATCAAGATAAATACAAGATAATTCGATCACAAAAATAAGATAATTCCACTTACGTCAACATTGCACCCTTCGTCGCAGAGTTCAACAACCATGACATTGCGTCATTGATTCGATCAACTCACCGATGATCATCAACTCATCGATGACATCGTGGTCGGGGGGGGGGAGTGGTCAGAAATCATGATCAAACAACAACGCAGATCTCACAACAACGATCAACCAAATGAAAAGCGAGTTTGTGAAATTTCGAATCCTAACGAAAATTAAAGTACTCTTCCTTTTTCTTATTATTGTCAGTTATTATTATCAACCAACGAACATCAATACGTAAGTACAACAATTTAAAATTCCATGATGAGATAATTAGATAATAGACTCGTAAAGTAAAAGTCTTCTTGTATTAATTTAGTCTAAATGGCTGAGCAAAATTTGCCTGAGTCGTCGATTGTGGCCGAAAGGGTTAAGGCCCGATTCCTCAAAATCTCCGGGGAAAATGAGCAGTTCCTCAAATCATTAAAAGAACAGCTCAGGATCGCGTCTCACAATCAGACGGTAACATCGAAAGCACTGACCAAGAGAGTGGAATTCCACAAGGCTACTTCAACAGCAATGGAGGGACAGGCTGAATTCCTCCAACGAGTTATCAAAAGTGAGGATTACGAACGAGGACAGATCCTAATAGGGATAGAGATCCTCGAAAAAATTGTCAAATCCCAAAATGACAAGATCGAACGGTTAAAGACACAAGTAACGAAGTTGAACACCGAGTTGAACAAGGTGAGCGTTCACAATGCAAGTTATTTCGCCAAAACCCTCCCCGCTTGTAACGTAATCCTCCCAAAATTAAAATCAAAACACCCTGAAGAACCGATTAAGATAATCCTACAAAAAAAAAGGGGGGAAAGTTATCAGTAAAGCGAAAATTGACAACGGGGAATCTAAACGGTAGTGCCGCCGATATTCACACACTGAAGAAACAAAAAACCGTTACGACTACTAAAGAAAAGCTAGTAAAAGGTGATCAATTTCAGAGAGTCCCGATCATGATTGTCAAGGATGGTCAGAAGCCGACATCGAGTAAGACCGTATCGATTAACGAACCTTCGAACGTCGAAAAAGAAAAGGGTAAGAGACTCACTGATTATAAAATCCCAAAAATGTTAAAAGAATCTAAGGAATTGACGGTCCTCCCAATAGAGAAACCTATCGAAATCGAGGACGACAGCGACGGGAACAAACCAGCCCCAGCAGTCCCCATTGACAAGATACCGAAGGAGCTACTGGAGGAAACAGAATACTGTCTGTTCGCGAGATGAAGGCAGTAATCCCAAAGATTTTCTGCGTTCCCTTCATCATGGAGAAAACAATCTTCGTTGGTAAAGAGAAGATGTTATGTTTCGACACCAGCTCTCAGGTGTCATATATGAATAAAAAAGTCATCTCCGCCAGCCAACAGATAACATTGGTAAGTCAAGCCACCTGGACATGCGATTGGTCCGTCCCAAAGACAATGGAATCAAACGAGACAGTCACGATGAACCTCATCAGCCAGACCAGCGTTGAGTTTGAAGAAACCTTCTATCTGGTGAGACATCCCATGCTCGATATAAATAGGATGGTCCTCGGGGCTCCGTTTGCCAGAAGGTATCTCCGAGCTGTGCAAGGAGAACCAACAAAAGGAGAGATCTTCCTTGTGAAGGACGACCGAACATATTGACATCGATACGAGCTCCCTAGGAGAGTGCTCTAAATTTCGAAACACTTCTCTTCGATTGTTGGTAAAAACATCGATATCTGAACAGACATAGTGGCACCCCGTTTCGATCGAGGTTCTTCCCCCTCTCAATTTGCTCAACCATTCGTGTTACCCTCCCCCATTTATCGATCTGATCGATGCTTTGTACCTCATTTTCTTTGTTACATTAGAGTATTAATAATTCGTTGCCAATCCTCCAACATGTTCCTTATTTTTTTTGTTTATCTCCTCAGTTTACCTTCATTTTTCTTTAATAATATCAATCGAATGTTAATGGCCATAATACCTGTTGCAATATATCGATTCGTTCACACCCTATGATATACTAATGTTGTTCCTATTTATATCGGTTTGTTTTTTTTTTATATATATTATTTTCTTCTCTGACATAATTCATTTTGTTGTTTTTCTACTTTCGAATATTGTTCTTTCAGTTAATATGTTTTGTTTCTCGTTTTTTTTTTTCAGACGTAACATGCTTTTGTTTGTTTCCTGTTATTATCGAATATATTTTTTTTGGTAATTCCGAATACTTTAATCAATGGACCAACCCTTCTCTAATATATTTTACTTCGGCTAAGTTACCAAATGTCCAAAGGCTGTGGGTGATCCCTCGCTTCAAAATTTGGGGGGGGGGAGTTGTGACATCTGATCACCCGTGGCCTTCCCCTCACGTTACCATCAACCTGTATTACCATTACGATAGGGAACGGCTCTCGAATTCTAAGTTTATAGTAACGATAAGATAAATGGGAAATACGCCGATTCCCCAACGGAAATAAATTCCCCAAATCTACGAAACATCGAGACACGTTGATTGGCTATTATTTAACAATATGGTGAGGTGTAGAAATACGATATCGATCATCGGTGAACCAAATCTTATCTCTCTTTGACTGTTCACGTTTTTGGCCTAAGAGTGAACAATCAGTCTCGTTTTAGACGTGATAGTTTTTTGTTTGTCGTGAATACGAAACATTATTCACGACAAAATACAGCTCTTTTACACGACATCAAGTCACCTTTTAGTTTGTTTTCACCGATACTTTCAAATGTGAACGTCAGTAGTAAACCTAAATAATTCGCTATATTATTCCTACAAATTCAAGACGAATATCCGCTCGAGATTTGATGGTTCACCGAACTTCGAGAAACATGAGGCGATGTGATGTATAACCTGCACAATCTGACATTAGTTACCATACTTGTAAGTAGCCTTTTTGATGTAATAAAGTGTAAACTGTAATAATGGGTCGGCCAACTTATTTATTTCCACTTATATAAATTCGACCGACATACTTCGTAGGCCTCGGGGGCTATCGCTGGTAGGCTGGTGGCCTAACTGTTTGAGCTGGTTTGTGGTTTCAACTCTACGATTGACCGAGACTTATTGATATACTTCGAATCGTGATATCATTCCCTATACTCGGGATGTACGTTCGTTTTCGGACGTCACAAAGTTTAGCTTCAACCGCTTGTCTCATTATGAATCACTCATTTTTTTTAATGACAGAGAGTGATTTCATGGTGGTCGTATATTCAGTTTTTTCAGAATTGATGAAATATTTCTTGATTATCTTTAATTAAAATTTTCATTTATTAAAAAAAAAAAACTGTTCCTCTGCATAGATTTGAACCGTCGTCACGCAAATGTCTATTATATGACAATTTTTTCAGTTCACATGCCAAATTTTGATAGGTCATAGGATAGGATACATTTTTTTTTTAAATTGAATGATACGTGGCTTGTTTTTTAAGACACTAAAATCAAATTTTCAGTTCTGTAATGATAATTCCATATCATTTCCTAACTTATTATCCTTTCCAAATTATTCACGCATTCTGTAAATATTATCTCAACAAAATAATTTCATACATAACTTCTATTTCAATATCCTGTCTTGATCACATCATTGAAACTTGTCAAGACTTGTCTCATGATGTCACTTATTCTCACTAATACAATGTTTTCATAATACACACGCGATGTCATTCATTCCATGAACATAACACATAACTCAGCACTATTTTCAATTCCTCTTAAAATTATAACTACACCCATTTATGTCATAATTATGTTTCTTTATTGGCTGACTCTAAATTACGTAGATTCTATTAACCAATCACATTCTATATCTCCAACAACACCACTGTAAAGTTCACCCAAACTCATACACCCAGTTCTAAGCCTGACTGATTATTAATTCTACTCTTGTACAATTCATTAAGTCTTTGTATTTTCATGTACATATGAAATATACATCATATAAAAAATAGTATATGTGTCCTGCATCTTTTTATAACAATTATATCTTACAAATTCATTTTTGCACTCGATTAACAAATTGGGCCCTTTGTAACCCAGGGCTGGCATGTAGGGATGTAAATTGACGTAATTACATTTCCCTGCAAGGGTGAAGTTTACACTAGAGAATTTTTAATTTTATTCATTAGTGTAGTGAATGTAGACAATATCTAGAATTTTATAAATTGAGTGCTATTTTTTGGCTTTCTACAGCAAAAAATTCAAACATTTGTAACGATTCTCTATATTTTCTATATTCTCTATATACATGATTTTACATGTTATAGAAGAGACTTTGATATGCGTCAACTAACCCCTGCTGTAACCTCAATAAGTTTACATTTTAAAAACGAATTTTTAAAAAATATGCTTTAATTTTTTTTTTCTTTTTTGCCTTTAGCTTCATGCGAAATGAATATTATTTTCTTGCGGAAGATTGGCTGCAGTATTGATACATTTTAAAATCGCAGTAGTGAGTAGAGTAACAGCTTATAGAGAAGGATTGCAGGAATGATTTTTTCTTGAAAAATCAAAAAGTACATCGTCAACATGCTTTTTAAGGCCCTGAGTTTAAATTTACTCCTCATTTCTGGATGGAATCACTCAATCACTCATTGGATCGCCTTTGATCCAAAAAGGGTTGGTTAGTCAAATTTTTTACCATTTTGCAGTGTAATATATCCTCAGATATTTTTATTTAAGCCCAATGTTTCGGTGCTAAAATGTTTGATGGAGCGCATATAAGTACAATTTTTTAGGGTGAAGGGGTCATTCTGCAAGGAAACACACTTCGCTTCGGTTATGGTGCGGGGGTTCGCTTACCACCCACGAATCATATCCAGTAGGTAATTAATATAACCGTTCTATCAATCAGGTCTGACGAAAAGAGGAAATTTCCCCCAGGCCGTAGCTTTTTAGGGACCTAGTTCATTTTCAAAAAACGAAAATGAGAAAAATTCCTCTCTACGACCCTGCTATCGGTAAGTATATTTAATTGTGTGCGAAGAATGTTTAATTATACCAAAATCGTACCTCGATTCACACTTATCGTTCGGTAACTACGGACAAACTAAGTATACGTTATTTTCTTATCATTAAAATTGAGGTTTACACGTAATTGTCTGAGATGACTTATAGATAACCAATGGAAATA